>OX596201.1:4035785-5235785 GCA_951394215.1 Glyphodes perspectalis
ATCCCAAAGAGGAGAATTCTGATAAGATGGAAAGTGAGCCAGCTCCTATGGAGATTGAAATGTTAGAGAGTATATTCAATGAGGAGACATAACGGAAAATTTATCTAATCTTGATTATGAATGAAGTCTGGTCTTTGTAAAGACTTGAGGAGTGGAGATGATATGGTGACAGGGATTGTAAAATTTATCCGGATAATTAGTTCAGATGATAAATAAATGCCTGTCATTGTCTACTTCTGGAGGTGCTTCGTTGCGTCTTATCAACCAGATTCCGTGCTGGCGTCACATTAAGCTAGTTAATGTAGCAGTGATTACGTAGGAGGTGAGATCTCTCGCTCCCTAGCCTGTTTTGTGGACCGTGGGTGAAGACAAGACGACACCTTGCCATCATTGGACTCGTACTCCATTGCAAAAGATTTAACAGACATGACATTTTTGAGAACACCAAATACGGTAATATGTAGTGGCAGTGAATGAAGCCAAAATAATAAATTGAATAAATTTACAATAGCCCAGTGGCGTAGCGTTGTGGGGGCAAGCGGGTGGTCCGGCACCTGGTGAGGTAGGGACGGCAAATTCGAAATAACTGTTCAACTTTTAAAGATTTATTTAGTAAATCGGCCCTGGGTTACAATGTCTGCGGTAGTGTTGCCGCTCGATAGGCCAATATCGATTGTCATCGATAGAGTATATCGATGGGCTATCGATAGACAATCGATACTGAAAACTATCGGCGAACAGCATTACTATCGATAGTATCGATAGTTTCGATCGCTGCTAACCAATGAACTATCGATTGTTTCGATACTATCGATAGTATTACTATTTACTGATAGTATAGAACTAACTGAGACATCGATATAATTAATACTTTCGACTTTGTCCTATCGATCGTATAGGTGATTTGGCCATTAAATTATCAATTGCAAAACTTGATTTTTCGGCAACACGTCTGTGGGGCGGCGGAAAACCAAGTATTTGAACCCCTCCCCTTCGCCCCCTCAAGGCGGAAAATTTAGACCCGCCCCGGGGGGACATGACCCACGCTACGCCACTGCAATAGCCTATACAAGGAACAATTACTTTAATACCTTTGCATAATATGATATTTTATCGGTGAAAAGTGAAATTTAGAAATTCAGTCTACTTCACATTTGACTTACACAAGAATCAGAATAATGAATTGCTGAAGACCTTCTGAAATGATGTCACCACTTTTTTCATGTGAATGATATTTTTTTTTTTTATTACAATTGGCTTTAGGAATGATATTTTAAATAGATCTTTTTTAACCTGTGTTATGGCAACACTGTTGTACATTCGATAGAATATTCCCAACATGATGGGTAGGGTGGTCCAAAAAATTTTTTTTATTATTTTTCTTTTGGCCACCCCGAAAATTTGTTACATGTATTTATAGTAATAACATAGTAAAATATCAGCCAGCTAGCTCAAGTAGAACTGGGTGCTCAATCGAGTGTTGTTTTTGAATTTTTGTGTAAGTACTTAATTTTACTTATTGTTACAGGACAGTTTCGTGTATTGAACTCACTTGTTAAAGTACTAAATGTGTATTAAAATAAACTAATAAACAGTTTTATTAACGAATAAACAGTTTCGATATTTATTTAGTAGACTGTGGTGCAGTCAATCAGTGTAATGTTCTTTTAGAAGAAAAAACGGGACATGATCTTTTGTGGCTTGCTTGTCGTCATCATGTATTTGAAATAATGCTCTCAAAAATATTTACACTGTGTTTCGGGCCATCAAGCTCTCCTCAAATCCCACTTTTCAAAAGATTTTGCGATATTTGGAAAACCTTACCTAAGGAGCACTATGATTGTCTTAACCTCGATGAAAACGCGTTACTGTTTGCTGAAAATACTCTTGAGAGTCTTACTACAACTCTATCTGGAGAGAATCAAGTTCGTGATGATTACGAAAAGCTAATCAATCTTACAATGATTGTTTTGAACAAACCACCTGCGAAGATACATTGTCACGCTCCAGGTCCGATTCATCATGCTCGTTGGATGGCAAAATTGCTATATGCTTTGAAGATTTTTCTCTTTCGAAATAATTTACAAGCATTTAAACTAACCAAGAGAGAAGAAAAACAAATTGTTCGATTTGTTAGCTTTGGTGCGCTCATCTGCGCTAAAATATGGATCGAAGCGCCATTGGCAGCAGATGCACCAGTAAATGACTTACTACTTTGGAAGAACTTACGATTGTACGAAGCTATTGATTCCGAAATCGGTAAAGCAGCTAGAGGTGTCTTAGAGTGTCATTTATGGTATTTGTCTGATGAATTAGTTGCACTTGCCTTGTTTTCTGAAAAGCTGTCTGATAGTGACAAACAGGCTATTGTTCAAAAAATGAATTCTGATGGCGGTAATCGTTCAGTACGAGGTGATTCTGCTAAGCTTACGTCAGAGGTTACATTAGAAGCTTTCGTAACACGAAGAATGTTGAAAACGCTCTCAGCTCTTGATATCAAGGACTCGTTCCTGGAATTACCTACTGACACTTGGAATGACAATGATGATTATCTGCAAGGCAAGAACTGCGTCAAAAAATTGCGTGTTGTCAATGATACAGCAGAGAGAGGTGTGAAATTGTTTGAAGATTACAACACGATACTAACAAAAAATGAGGACAAAAAACAATTTTTGTTTCACGTAGTAGAAGAAAACAGAAAAATCGTTTCTACTGAAACATCCAAAAAGGAGCTAACAAACATAGTTTTGAAAGATTATGACTGATTATATATTAAGCAATAGCTTTGTTACTTAATTTTGATAATTTTTAAATACTTTTTATAACTATTTCATTAAAATACTGTAAACCTTAAATTATGTGATTTACTTACAATCTTCAACTTTTGTCAGAAACTTTTGATTCGATGAGCACCCCCTTGTATATAAGATAGGAGGCTGAAAATTTTTACACATCATAGAAATGGTAGGTATAACAAATAGAGAGGGTGGCGAAACCTAAAATTTAAAAAAAATTTTTCGCTATATTGGCTTGGACCACCCTAATGATGGGGTAACGTTTCTGATCAAGTTTTTAATGTTAGTTTTATTGTTGTGTTCAAGTTAATACATCAGTCATTGTAAATGCCACATCTTTGTAAATATTTCAAACTTGTAGATTGTAACGATTTATTGTGATCTATGTAATAAAGATCTAGTGTTAAATGGAATTGTTGCTTCACTAAAAATATATTTTTTTTTATTTATTCCCAACGTTACGAAAGTAAACCATTTTGATTTACGTTTACAAACTTGTGTATACTCGAGATGGGTTTAAAAGAAAAAAAATTTTTGCTTTTTTTTAATTTTTACCTTTTCTGTCTTATGATACTAAGTCACACGATCAAATTCAAATACCGTCTAACGGCTCACTAAATACGTTAAATTTTACAACTTATTTATTTCATAGAGCTGGCGTAGTAAATGGTGCCAAGTTAATCTGTTGACGTAATATGGAAATTTAAATTCCTACCTGTAAATGCTCTTGAAGAACAAAAAATATGACGCATCTATACTTTACTAATATTATAAAGCTGAAGTGTTTGTTTGTTTTAACGCGCTAATCTCGGGAAGTACTGGTCTGATTTTTAAAAAATCTTTCAGTTTTAGATAGCCCATAGAAGACTATAGACTATTTAACATTAACCATAAACGCGGGTGAAACCGCGGGCACAGGTAGTCAGAAATATGCCTTTTCAGAACGGGTGCAAAAATATGATGAAAACGTTTTTCTTCATACGCTATTAGTAGGTTCTACACGGAACTACTGGGAAATTTTTTTTGGATCAACGGAACTGGTGTGAATAAATAGTGACATCACCACTTAGTGTTAAATGCTTATTTATTAGTTAAAATAAAAGGCGAAGAATTAAAATGCTTAACTTCAATCCATAATACATTTTATTATAATATCCAACAAACGCTTTACAATGTTTATTTTTTTTGTGCTAAACATGTATGAGGAAAATACAAAATATGTCAAATATAACAAAGATTTAATAAATTAAGAATCTATGTTGGATAGGATGCAGAAATAATTGAAAAAGTGTATAATAGTGTTATTACACAATAATACTTAGAAAATGCAGGGAAAACAGTGTCAAGGTTAAAGTATTCTCAGATAACAGAAATATATCAGTTTATATACATTGTTTCTCCCTTTCACAGCCATCCCAGTCACTTGAAATTACACTAATATAATAGTTATCCACAGTGCTAACAGGAATGAATAGTGAAAATACTTTTCGAGATCAAAATAAGTGAACATTTAGTGTACCTATTTATTATCATATAATTTGTATTGTTGATGGTTTACACATTATTCATCATGTCACATGTGAATTAATTAGTCAAATTACTCCTATTTACAGCTGCTTAATTACAGTTTGTTTGGTAAGACGCCATCCTATTGATAATGCGTTTATATAGCATTCATTGACAACGGACAAACATTGTCGCTGTTTTTTAAATTTTTTGTAACAATTTGTTTCACCAATGGTGATGTGCCTGAATGCATAAAAGTTTACAGGCGACTCTATACATAATAATCTATCAATGATGTTCCTAGATGAATGTAATTAGTAGGTATTTCATCCGTGTACCATAGTCAGACTACAGTAGGTCGTTGCTAACCACATCAAACCACACATATACTACCGATGTAGTGCAAACAAGTAATAAAACATTATCGACATTGATTTGTATTGACATGTTTTTTTTTATAGAAATTCTAAAAACAACTCATAAATAAATATAAGAACAATACATGTTATCCAACTTGCAATTCTCACTAGTTCTATCATAAATATTGTAATAATGGAAATTTAAATAATGGGGTGTTATCCGCAAAAGAATTTTTTTAGTCCGTAAGTTAGATTATTAAAAAATATTGAATAATAATAGTATTTTTTGCTTTATTTCATACTCGAAAAATGGCAAAAATACAGCGCTTCAAAATACTGAAATTTAGCGCTTTACGTCACTTGGACGGTAAAATTTTACACACCTAGTGACGTCACGCGGTTTTTAAGCGCTGTATCTTCATAATTTTTAGTTTGTTGAACAAAAGAAAAAAATCGTAAGCAATATTTTTATGTAATCTCAATAGTTGACTATATTTTTTTTGAAGAATAGCCTGTTGTTTAACGTTATTCTATTTTGAAATAGGCATACGGGTAAAAAAAAAATTTAAACTGCAAATAAATAATATAATGTCTTCTTGTAAACGTCTAACGAAAACAATCGCAACTTGTAGCGAATTAAAAAATACACAATCAATACATATCAATGACTTTAAACTTGCACAACACAAAACAACACTAATTCCTGTTGAGCTCATTCAGGATGCGCAGGATGTACAGGAACAGATTGAGGATGTCCATGTAGAGGTTGATGGTGGCGAGGATGTACTCCTCGGGGGAGAGCTGGGTCATCATCATCTGGGTGTCGAACACGAGGAACAGGCTGAACAAAACAGCCCCCGTGATGGACAGCGCGATCTCGAACAGGGAGCTCTGGATGAAGAGTTGGAGGAGGCCACCCACGATTAGTACGCAGAGGCCGGCGACGAGACTGGAAATAATAGTCAAGATGTTATTAAAATATACAAACAATAAATATACTAGCCGTGCCCGCGGTTTCACCTGCGTCAATGTAATTAGACTTCCTCGATTAATAGGGTATCTAACATTGAATTTTTTTTTAATTGGATCAGTAGTTCCTGAGATTAGCGCGTTCAAGCAAACAAACAAACTCCTCAGCTTTATAATATTAGTAAGTATAGATAAGAAAGAAATAAAATACATTTATTAGATAAGAGCTGTTTATCTAAACGCAGTAAATAAACATATTTTAGCATTATTTTCACATCATAAACGTTGGACGGGGATTACGGGCGTGATGTTATGTATTATGTATGTATAAACATTGGATATTTTAGTTTATGCAACAGATTTTTTTAGTTAACACAGTCTCATTTATTTTCTTTTCAACTTTCAATACACGGCCCGTCTCGAAGAGCTATTGACCATATCTATACATTATTTTGGACACGCCGTCGATTATTATTTATAGACCGGAACCCATATTTGGTATTTTATAAGATAATAATATATAATGTAATTAAAGGTATATATTATTCACAGCACAATGACAGGTCTGATAAATTTATTTTGCTGTCCGCGTAGCGTCTTGTCGGTTTAGGACTGCCCTTTATCGTTCGTGCATAGGTACCCCCTATACTATAGGTAGGTGGTTGAATTCTTTCAGTGAAGCACTCAATTTAATTTGCTAGCATTTGAACCTTCGGATTAGAACAGGACTTTTCGTATACTTCATCATCTTCCTGGAATCGAATAGTACGTTGTGTGTGGGCTGGATCATCAATCATAAAAGGGGCATAAAAGTAGTGTTATATTTTCTTAACATTTTCAGATAAATTCCAGTTCTGATATAGGTGCGTAGTTCAATGTAAGAAAGTTAGGAATCGGAATTCAGAAGGAAACTAGCAATATAACAGATACTAATTTCTACATTATCAGCATTACACTGGCAACAAAATAGCTTTAGAATAAATGTTGTGATTAGCATACTGATGAATATTCACTGTGGTGACGTACTTTTTAAAAGACGATTAACTAACTGACTGTACTTTTGATTATGTAAATTAAGTGATAAAAACAAAATCCATTCAATCGGAGGAATGGGTAAAATTATCCCCGCTCCTCCTACCAATCGGACTTCCGATCGGAGGACAGGGAAAAACCCACGTTTCGCAGAGGACCTAATGTATTAAATTACATTAAATGCTTCCCAATCTGCTATAGCAAGGGACGAGAGGGCTGCGAGCCCCTAAACGTGCGGTTCATTTTCTGCCTTGTAGTAAACAAGGCTGCTATACAATATTGTACTATCTAGAATTATACTATTTCTATGTGACATTAATCTATAAGGGTAAGATTGACCGGTCTGCAGTACGATACCACACCGACTGGGCACTGGTCTGCCGCCGCGGGGACATAGTGCGGACTAACCCGGGGCGGGAGGGGAAGCCTTTTTTTTTTTTTTTACGTGAGGAATGCATTTACGCACCGTCCAAGTAAACCTAGGTTCGGCCTACGAGGGATGTGTCGGGCTCAGAGGCGGGGAAAGCACTCTACTACCGACTAAACCTCACGGTGGTCATTCTTCGGGCGTTGGCGCAGATTCCGGGCTCCCCACTCGGGACTCTACGCGAAATCTACGTCTACGCCGCTGCCGATCCATGCGGCCCATGTCGAGGGAGAGGCAACCTCGCCCCCAGAACACCTCGCGGTGCTTATGACGGCACAGACCACAGTGTCACCCCATCCTATTTAACGGACGAGGATCCACGTGTCGTCATCTTCTCTGGGGGGGAGGGGAAGCCTGCCGGTATTGTCGGTAACACATGTCATACTTTCTAGCGGTGACATGACGTACGAAGTTCATTCTTATATATAATAGTAATTAATCATCAAATTTGTTTTATTTCGAAATAATTATATGCAAGTACATAATGCCCCATATTTTAATATAAGGTAAATGAACATATCTCGTAAATTTTTTCTGGCTAACCGCAAAGGCAAAAGGTCCATTAGTACTAAGAGATATAATATAATAAATATAGAAAAATAAATAGCGCCCGCTAGGAAGGATACTTCTTAGCGGTGACATGTTGATAATTGTTTTCTCTTAATTCTTAACCGTAATTTTTTTTACATATAGCGTAAAATTACGTGCAAATTTCGATCATTATTTTAATATAAGAATGAACTTCGTACAACGTCAAGTCACCGCTAGAAAGTATAACATGGTAACACTGCTAGTATTCCTACTAAGAGGGCCTTACTCGGCTTTGCCACTTGGAGTCTTTGAGGGGCTCAGTCTTTCTAGCACAACTTCTGTCCGTCTACCAACACTGGTCGTCACACACTCACCCGTAGCCGACGAAGGAGAAGTCGCGCTTGGTGTTGAGCGTGTAGAGCGTGAGCGAGAACACGACGGTGAGCGTGAGCGCGAGCGCCTGCAGGACCACGAACGTGTCGCAGTACGAGACCACCACGCCGATGGAGTATGCCTGCACTACGGTCTGCGAACGTTCATATAAGTCAGTACTTAGCTCCACATATTGGCCGCAGGGCATCGCTACCAACCTGTTACACCTACCAATCAGGCAGGTGTCTGATTTATGGGACCACAGCAAAAAAAAAAACAAAAAAGCAATATGTTATAAGGGGCATAGCGTTATCAGTGGCGAAGCGTAGTGGGAGCAAGGGGGGCGGCCTGCCCGGGCGGCACTTTTATGGGGGCGGCAAATTTAAAATAACTGCAACTTTTTTTTTCAGATTTATTTAGTACATTAGTTCTGGGTTACAATATCGGTGGGGTGGCGGAAAACCAAGTATTTGAAAAAATGAGACCCGCCCGGGGCGACAGGAACCTACGCTACGCCACTGGGCTTTACTAATATGGCCTCGCGATTTCGAGTATCAAAATTCCTTAATCAGAGTCACAATTTAGAAAGATTTCTATCCCAACACACCCACCTTCTGGGTGGGACTCGTTGGGAACATGTACACTGAGACCATTAAATTAATAAATAAGTTCTTCAGACTGACACACCAATTCCCTAGTTCCAAACTAAGCTTATAAGCTTGTGCTATGGATACTTGGTGAAATAGACAGACTTAAATACGTTTTATAAACATCCATGACTCAAGTACAAAAATCCATGTTCATCACACGAAACATTTGCCCCTAGCGGGATTCGAACCCGCGACCCTTGGTTCCGTGGCCAGGGAGTCTGACCACACAGGGAGTCTGAACAGGACAAAAAATTTTGGACAGGCCAAATTTTTTGTCCTGTTTCTTTTTTGTGAACATAATGTAGAAATTTTGTTTTTTATTATTATCCTATTTGGTTCTGGGTATTTCTTTTACTTTAATGTACAAAGAATACCTTACAGGAACTAAATTGTGTATGACATTCTGCGAAGTGACATTTTACTGGTTGAGAAACAAATCCCAACGAGTATAATGTTTCAGTATAAGTGCTGTGTGCAAATAAATATTTTCCATAAACTTACAAATGCTGCCAGCAGGTACAGGTTGGCGGGCGAGTCCTTCCTCTTAGCGATCAGGGCGATCAGTGTGACCATGGCCAAGATGAAGGCGATAAACACCATCCAGTTGCTGGAAAAGTTAAAATTTTCTTTAGAACTTACTGTAGGTAACTTACATCTTTATAGCACTGCATCCCGACCCTAGTCGGAGTCCACTTAGACTATAGAGATTTTAAAAATTCAGTGATATGTGCCCCAGTATACTTTAAAGCCACGGATACAAATGTCGTGCTACGTCAGTGACGTCGGGTGACGTGGTGCGACGTTGCTGCACTTCGCTCGACATGTCTCGACGCCTGATGTCGCCAGTTATGTCAAACAAAATCGTCCAGTTTCGCTTGACATGTCACTAAATCATGTCGTGGGACATTCGTCTCTTTGGCTTTAGTTACATAGCTCTGGAAATCACAAGCTTTCGAAAGTAAAAGTAGGTGGCCAGGCTTACAAAATCAAAATGAGAATTAAGTGGAGTGTGGAACCAGAATCTGGAACGAAAAATTTATAATAGTCGGTGGCGTGGCATTGACTAATATAAACTAGGGCGAAGTCGGATCAGCGAGGCCCTTTTTTTACGTTCCCAAGATGTACCCAAATAAATCTATCTTTCCAAACATGCTTGCAAAGGGTCTTGCGCGGCCCTTTCAAGTGGGAGGTTTTGGGCGAGGGCCCACTTCGCCCAGGACTAGCTACACCACTGATAATAGAGAAGTTTTAGCTGTGACGATTTTGCAGCGCACATGATTTTTTAATCTCGTACACAATTTTTTTTATCAATCAATCATATACTTGGTTAGTCAGCTGACAGCTACAATATAATGGTAAAAAAAGTTGTTATATTAAGCAGGCGTAGTTGGTGTTGATGATGGTATCATTTGCAGTCAGTCAAGTCAGTGGCTTGATGATGTAGCATAAATATTTCCATAGAATTTTTTTTCTACACATAGATCACAAGTGTAACGCAACTCGCCTGTTAGCGTATTTTTTATCTGCCATTTATACTTATTCAGGAATTAGTTCTTCATAACTATAACATTGTAAATATTATCTATATGTATCTGTATCTTCTTTTATTGCTCTTGATATCAAATGTGTACTTTAATTTTGTTATACTGCTTACAAGTAGTTTAACTGGTAACTAAAATATATGTACCTCTTAAGAAACTTGTTAATTATATAGAATTGTAAAGAATATTTTAATAAATTAACATTTATTGTATTCTTGAAAAGAATATCCATCTTAAAAAACCATTCTTCTTGACCTTGATACATAATTTAGTATGTGTAAGGAGTAACTACCGAGTTTCTTGCCGGATTCTTCTCGGTAGATACAACATTCCGAACCGGTGGTAGAATCATATAGCTGTGGCTTTACCTGTATTTGACGATTTATAAGTGTTTCCTTGAAACCTATATAAATAAAGAATATTTTGACTTTGACTTTGTAAAAAGTATTACAACTGCATATCAGATACTTACTTCTGATGTATAAAACCTTGAACTGGCTTCACCAGGAGAAAAACGCTGGCAATAGCAGTGGTAGCCAGCAGCTGCACCGTCAGCAGGCCATACACTTTGCGTATAAAGCCCAAGCGGATTTCCTTGTCTGCGTTCATCACGTTATTCCGGTATGCAAAGTCATCCTTGAAACATATATACAGTTAAAATACCTTGTACTTTCTTCAAAAGTCATTAAGTTATATAACTTACGAATCAAATAAATTGTTTTGTTTTGAAATATTGGTAATCAGATAGTATTAGAGAGTTTACATTTCCCGTGTCTCCTCATGACTCCCACAAATGGTTGTGATTGCGACTCTTGGTTTCATGGCCAGGTTCTCTGACCACTCGACTAACGGGTCTTTACTCTGCTACCAATTTAAAATATGGAAATCAATGATTAAAAATCCCAATAGTTCTGTATTGAAATTTATCATTATATAAAATCATAATTTTTCACAATTCAATAATTACTGTTATCATCATATTTCTTAACAGTTTCTTTTTATAAAATCACAACATTAAGATAACTAAATAATCCTTAAAGCGAAATGACTCAACATGAGTGAAGATAACGTTGAGCACAACTAAATTGTAAATATTCAATGCCATGACATTATCTTTGAGAAGGAAAATGTTCTGAAAACTAGATAAGAGCTGCGTAACAACTTCATGTTATTTGCTAATGCTGTCGTGTACAAAGTGAATTGTACAGAAATAATTAGCATTATACCATAAATGTACAAATGTACATGCATTAAGAGCTTGTATACATTTTAGCAGCTAACAAAACAATGCGACACAAAATAAACGAAGGTCACAGCGTGACAATTAAAGAGAACGTACACCCATTTTGTTGTTTTGAAAAAATAATCATGATACCATTCTGTAGAACACTATAACATGATGATAAGTTTACCTCGATATTCTCTTTCCCTCCAAGCTCGCAGTCCTCCTGAGCGTACATAAGCGGTATAGAAGCCATGTTTTGTGAATTTGTGCACTTTTAAATGATATCTAACACCAATTTCACAATGTATTTATTGAAAGTTGCGTCGGGGTCTTTCCCCGTTCACGTACGGATACGTATCGTATTTTTCGAATGTCAATATTTTTCTGACACATGTGACAATGACACTTACGGCAAGTGTTGCCATTAGCCTTTATTTTTCCTACTGCACAAAAATCGCAAATAAATTTAGCTATATAATAGCTAAATTTATTTGCGAAAATATAGTACGGCTTTGCCATAGATTTAATATGATATAATAATATAACATTTTCATACACATATTATGAAGATCCTATTAAGATTACATCAAAATAAAATGTCTAAATAAGATCTAATTCGGGCTAAATTGGTTGGTTTGTTTAATAGAAATTTATTTTAACAATAAACTTTTTGGAATGATGAGTATACAATATAATTTTACCTAGACCTACATTATTTAACTTAGGTAAAATCGGGATAACTGAGATAAAAGAAAAGTAAAAAGAAGGTTACAGTAATTAGCACACCGAATAATACCGTTGAAGAAGTTCTAATTTTTATACATTATGGTCCAGTGAGCTTCCTTGAGTAAGATACACAGCAACAAAATAGATTGGATGAGATGGCTGTTGCTGTTAAAATTTTATTGACCTTAATGTTTTTGGATGTTTTCTAAATTAGTGAACATAGTAACATACCGCTGGATTATGTAATTTGCATGCTGTTACGACTTCTTCGACGCTATGTTCGTGTGCATAAAAACATACACATCATCACGCCCGTAATCCCCGAAGGGATACACAGAGTCAAAGGAATAGCTAGCCCCCTCAACTAAATTCAGCCAAAAAATAAAACTGGGCTAAGTTAGATAAAAAATTGTGAATAAGTAGTGAAAAGAAAAAACTAAAACCTGATATAGGTACTATTCGTCTTTCACGATATGTTAGGCAAGGAACACAGTTAGTATATTAATTTTAAGTCCCAGACCAACATGGGCTATGTTCCTAAACTAATTAACATAGTGACAGAACGTTAGATTACGTTGCATTCGTTGCTCGTCGCCCGCGCCCTGGCGCTTGAAATAAATCGAATTACGTCGAGTCGACGCCAGCACTTGTGCTGAACAAATCGGGTTTTGAGCCGAGAAGAAATGTATTTAACTAGTAATGGAATCAAGCCGGAGAATCAGTTTAAAATGCGGATTTCAGACGTTGATGCAGTTCTTTGATCTCGATTCGTATTACATTGTACTTTTGGACTTATGTTATGTACCTAAGAATATAGAATGGAAATGGAAATGCAAACTAGGAAAACAAAACGAATATACATGGAAGTAACATCTTTCCTAGTCGTCTAAAGGTACGGAAAAAATATCTGATTGTTTTGAGATAGGTAACGAGCCTGACTCCAGTCAGTGTTGTAGGTATCAACAACAGAAAGTGGGAAACCCAGCTGAAATTGTACATACGTTCAATAAAATCATTGTAATACTATATAAACTGTCCATAACACAAATTCAAGGCATCATTTTTTAAACTTGACTTGATACCTATTGACATTTGAATTTAAAAACAAAGCCAACGGAACAATTAAAAACAAATGTACCTACTTACATATTTATTTGTGACCAGTATTTTTTCGGTACGTGTGATTAGACATGCAATCGAATGCCTTTCTATATCGAGTTAGCAACGCCGTTTTATTTGTTCCCATAATGCTTCTAATAACCGCTGAAGCACCGCGGGCAGCCATAAATCCTGTTAATTGGCACCGCGGTATATTCAGGTCAGAACTTCCCCGGCTGGTTAGGTCAAAAGTTGTGTTGCGTTCGGAATTTGAATCGAATGCGGCCGGCGTGTACTGGTTTTATGAATTATTGGTAGGTAACCTAATTTCTTTTTTTGCGGTTCGTTAAATTCGGAATGGTGAATGAGTTTGAAAATTGTTTGTGGCAAGCATTATAATAAAAAATTGGTCTCAGATTTTTTGTATAAATACGATAATCACGGCTATTGAATTGGTTCGGCAATTTCCTTGTACTTGATTGTCCATTTGGACATAGGTACTACATATATGCATTTGGAAAGAGCGTAATTGCTCAATATTAAGGTCACGTGCCTGAGTCACATGCGTTCAAACTTAGATACGTCTACCTCTAGATTTTAAAATTTTGTGTAAGTACGTATTTGTAAAACTAGCTTGACGATGAGGGAAAATACCCAATGATGTGAAACCTGCACATATTTCGACTGGCTCAATGGCACAGTAGTGACCCTGCCCCGTGCGCCAAGGGTTCGATCGCCACGCAGGACACACTTTCGTGTCATGAATACTTGTGTTTGTTCTGTGTCTGGGTGTTAATATCTAATATTTAAGCAAGTATATATTTGTGATACGCTAGCTACTTATTTCGGAATCAGATCAATAGATGTGATGTAGTCGGATATAAATTTATAAAAAAAAACTTAAAAGAAAATATAAATATCGATGTGTAATCAAGATCCAATATTCCACTGTTACGAATTTTAAATAGCAGTCGCGTCAATGTAATAACCTTATAATAATTCACTATACCTAGATCATGGTCTAAGCGAACCCCCACCTGGAACAGAACATAACGTTAGTATGATGAAAACATATGCGATTACTAGCAATAGGTAGTTTAACCGCATCTAATTGAAATGGATGAGTTCTACACCTCAAAATTAGCAGCCTTTACATTATTTAAATCATTTTGCGTGACCATTTATGTTTACCTACTTCGTAATGATAACCGCATCAAGGACTTAACCAGGTAGCGAGTGTTTACAGGACATAAAACACTTTGTTTCTACCCTGCAGGGCAAGGCGGGCGATAGGTCGTAAACAGTGGCCCCACCCCGTGTCAACTGCCGGGCCTTAGGCACACCGCGGCGGCCTTGACGGCGCTCTCGGTAGCCTATTAACCTGCCTACAAACCTACTATGTTCGAGACGTACACTGATAATAGCGGGAATGAGGCTTAGAGAGATAGTCAGGTAAAATGGGGCCCTTTCAGGTTTTATCAGGTAAACATATATTTGTAGGTATAGGTATAAGATTTGAAACCATTTATGTTTATATTGAGTGTTTGCCAATTGTTTACAAGACTTTATATTTATTACACAGCGGTCCCGCCCAGTGTCTACTGCTGAGCCTTAGGCACAGGAATGCGAGTTAAAGGCGTGGAGTCGAGGCGAAAAAAATGGGTATATATAAATAAAATAGTGGGAATAAGGGGTAGAGGCGAAGGTAGGTAAAAATGTGGCCTAATATAATTGTAGTGGTGACTGCAGCGGTGGTCCAATTTTATATGCGAATGATGTATGATTATATTTAAAATATTTACTACTGACTGGTTGCCAATTGTTTTCAAAACTATTAGAGTCAACTGTACTCGCATATTTGTTATGATTTACTAATGTATGTTGTTCAGGATTGGAGTCACAAATATACTTTTTAAATTGGAAATAAAAAAATTATATGTACTTCGTACTTCGCCTCGACCTGGTATTTTTAGTTACTCGTCTTGCATAGAAATTTTTGAAAGCACTCAAAAGCGCTCCAGATATGGGTGAGTTCTGGAAAACGCCAGCTCCAAACCTCATTCCAAGCGGCGCGAGTTACTGCACCTCTCCAGTAAACTTAGGTAGCCCGCTATCGATTCCTGGGCCATTATTTTTACTGCTAGTAAAAGTTTACTGTCATCGGCAGCGCTGAGAGGTCGCTCGTAATTACCGCGTTTATGGCAAGTGTTTCCGTTGCATTAGCTCGAGGGCTGGCGGGGTGAGCAAAGCAAAGGAATTGATTTAAATATTTTTTTTTTGGTTTTGGCATCCAAACTTTTTTGTGAGGTTTAAATCTGCCAATGTCGATTAGCATCACGGACTAGTAAAAAAAGAAGGAGTCCACGCTGTCATGCCACGTTTATGCACGTGTGAGATACTAAGGATACCAGATATCGGTTATCTGTCATTTGGAGCATTTGTTATGTTAATGTGTGACGTAAGTTTTGTGTCAAGTTGGAGCACCTGTAGAACTTCAACGTCTAGTTAGTGGCGCGGTGTTCTACTTTTTTACTAGTCCGTGGTTAACATGAAGTAATTTGCCAAAAAGTTGTTGCAGTGCAAAACAGGCCAAGTTCAAGGGAGTTGCAGTGCAGTGCCACCTACTGGGTTCAACTGTAAAACGAAAATAATTAAGGGATCGATTTATTCGACCTTTTTTAAATTAAAATCACTCCCTTCAATGTTTATCTTTTTTTTTAAAAGGAAAATGTATCAAATAATTAAGCGTATAACTTAGCCAATTATATGCACAGCTCATTTTCACAAAGCCAGTTTAATAATATCTAAATCGAACGAAAATAAGTATATCATAGCTTACTGATACTGATGTCAACAAGCCCTAATTTCGCTCGGATCCTCATCGCTTATCCACCTCACAAACCCTCGGTACCTACGGAGGGTACTTGGGAGTCATTAGCATATGGATGATGTTTGTCCACCGCACCGCGGCATGTTGTTTGCGACGATGAGGTCACGGCCGCTGCTTGCGAGACGGCGACAATAGTACATGTATTTGGCGAAATACTGGAACTTTCTATTGCTATAATACTTCGCTTACTTACTTCAAATTTTACCATTGAAATACTGAAATCAGTCCGCTGTAAATTCTTCACACTTAACGAAGTGGGTCACACTTTCCGACTGGGCTAACACTGCTTAAGTGCCTTTGATGGTGATATATGTATATTAAAAAAAAAACCTGGAATCTTTTTGCTTGTTCGATAGATAGCACTTTTTTTTATATACAGAGCTTTTTTTTTAAATTTACAGCACAAAAAGATCTGCCTGTGACAGCCTGTGCTATGGCTTACAGCTGACCCGAACATGTGCCCTAATTGATTTTAATAACATTGAAAAAGCACTCATAAAAAAAGAAACTCATAAAAACATACCCTCAAGCCTGCAAATTAATAACAATCATAAATTAGTGCATATGCAAAATAACAAATACAAAAAAATCGCTGTACCAAAAACCAAAGTGGTAAAGTGCTTTGTAAGACGTCCAAGCAATTTCTCTTTGAAAGGCTCTTTAAAAACGTGTAAAAAATAAAGCATTCTAATTACTTGTTTTCGCAGCCCTTGGCAGCAGCCGGCGTGTTCCGTTGCAGCGATATTTTCCTCTATAACTGCCGCATTTCAACGACCTAATTTAAATGTAGACAAGGCGGTTGCCGCGGCTTTCACCGTGGAGATTTGATTAATTACTTCGCAATGTTTCGGTAGAATTAAGAAACTGTGCATAAACATATATCATATTGTCATCACGCCCGCCATGCCCGAAGGGGTAAGCTGAGTCGAAGGGGCAGCTATTTTTGGCCCAAATTAATAAAGGTTGGAAAACTGAAAAATAAATTCTCCAGACTAACGCGCCAATTCCCTAGTTAAATAAATAAATTCTCCAGACTGACACACCAATTCCCAAACTAAGTTTATAAGCTTGTGCTATGGATATTTAATGAACAGATAGACATACTTAAAAGCGTTTTATAAACATCCATGACTTGAATACAAATGTCCATATTTATCACACGAAACATTTTCCCCTAGCGGGATTCGAACCCGCGACCCTTGGTTTCGTGGCCAGGGTGTTTGACCACTCGACCAACGGGCCTGTCTAAAAATAAAAAGTAAATAAATAAAAAGTAGTGACATATGGCTAGTTGGTCGCCTACACAATGATACATATATTCAAGACCTGTTACACCATTAGCTTATACGACACGCAAACCAATAACCATAATTTTTAATTTCCGATTCATAGCAAGCGTATTGTCAATTAGGATCTGGTTCCCAGTCAGCTCATAAGTAATGTGTGCAGTAGTTACAAAGTTAACCATTGAGTGTCGGTTTTGACACTAGGCAGACTATTTGTACTACGCATACATTGCACTAGCAGCACGCCCCGGCTTTGTACGGGTGGACATTTATTTTCTGACCTAACTTAACTTTTTTCACAATATTCTATAGCCTATGTTAATCAGGGTAAACGTAGCATTCTAATGAAATCGGTCCAGTACTTTTTGAGTTTATTCGTTACTTAGATACAAAATCTTTCGTCCTTATAAATAATAGTGTAGATTGGCACGTAAGTAGCCGATCGTAGCAGCGTATACGAGCTACGCTGCTACAGCGGTTGTTAGTTTGGTTCGGGTGAAAAATTTGTATTACAATAAGGATGATGACTGCATTAAAAAACTATAATTCTATTTAGTCCGTCAGTTAGATTATACAAAAATACTAGACACATATTTTGAGCTTCACCAAATTAACAAAAAATCACAAAGATAAAGCCATCAAAGTTTTGGAGTGGGCTTGCGACGTCACTATTTTGTAAAAATTGTACAAAAGCGTGACGTCACGGGAAACTTTAATGCATTGTATCTTCGTCAATGATTGTTTGACAAATAAATAAAAAAATACGTGTTCAATATTTTTTTATAATCCAACTGACAGACTAAACAGAATTTTTTAGTCATCTAGCTTATTCCCTAGATCCAAACTAAGTAATTTATGCTTATGTTATGATGCTAGGTAACGGATAGACGTAGCTACCTATTCTTTGTTTATAAACATCAAAGACTTGAGAGCAAAGCTGAACTCATGGATGGTTTTAAAAAATGCGGAACAACAAATATATTAATCACACACTCGTATCTAGCGGGACTTGAACCCATAGCCCTTAGTTTTGTGGGCAACCACTCGACCGATTAGCCCATTAATACCAATAATAGCGAACATTACATACTTCGCTTTGATATTAGAAACCATAGAAGCATGTTGACTGGCCCGATGGTCGAGTGTTCAGAGACCCTGGCCACGAAACCGAGGGTCGCGGCTTCGAATCCCGCTAGGGGCAAATGTTTCGTGTGATAAACATGGGCATTAGTACTCGAGTCATGGATGTTTATAAACGTATTTAAATATGTCTATCACCTAGTATCCATTGCACAAGCTTATGCTTAGTTTGGGACTAGGGTCAGTCTGGAGATTTTATTATTTGTATTGTACTAGTACGGAGTCACCGGACTCCTTATATACTTGTAGGTAATACAATGAAAGTAGATGCATGAAATTAATCAAGTCTATTATAAAACTTTATACATAGCGGACTCGTCGACCACCGTAAACCGTAAATTTGGTTCAACAAATTGGGCGGCCTCTTTGTGGTACAAGTTATAAGATGTTGATATGTCATATCCATGGGCGTAGGGGGTAGGGGGGGGGGGGAGCTGCCCCCCTTATCACTATCACCTCTTACTTCCTTACTAACTATAGTAAATCCAAAAAAAAAATTGTCTGACTGGCAACAGCCCAATGAAAAAGAAACATCTTTTTCATGCCAAACTGTTTAACTCAAACTTTTTATCCTGAAAACAAGTCTATTAATCTCGCGGAATGTATGGTTACGTTTCTCCGGAATTACATAAATTACAAGTTATGAAGTGTACAGCGGTGGTATGGTAAGGACACGCGCCTCTTAACCGAGGAGTGCCGGTTCAAACCCAGACACGTACCTCTAGATTTTTCAAATCTATATTCGTATTCATACCACTAGCTCGACGGTGAGGGAAAACATCGTGATAAAACCTGCAAATTCAAACAACATTGGATTTGTAACCATGATCCAAAAATGTCTGGTTCCCCTATCTTAGGGTTACGAAGGTCAGATCGGCAGTCGCTTCAATGTAATTACCAGACTCGCTAAATCCTGGATCATGGTCTATGCGGACCCCGTCTAAGCACGGGACATACCGCTAAAAGATGAAGATGATGACAAGTTATGAAGTGTAAACGGTCTTTCCGCTTACTCTTATGCCGTATCCCCCCGCCAATAGGCTTCCGAGGCCGCCTCGCGAACCATTGTCGCACGCTGCCTTCTCGAGAAATTTAATTAGAATTCCCACGAAAATTTCTGCCATAAAGATGTTCCAGATAAAAGAGTTTGGGAGAATAGGAGGGGAATATCCTGGGAGCGAGCGGTTATTAGCGGGGCGATTTATGTCGCCATGCTAATGTGATATCGGAGGGTAATAGGATTTGGAGCGGGGAGCTATTTGTTAATGCGGGGATTTCAATAAAGATCGGTGATATTGACTGTTAATCATCTTAGCATTTAACGTAATTGAAGAAATGATGCGACATTTGTAACGGGCAATGTTCTTAAATTGAAATGTACTTATACCCAGAAAATAGAAATTAAAATTTAAATATCACACATCATAATGTATAATATATTTTTAATATGTTTGGTGGTTCATTTTGATTCTATCATAATGTTAGCTTTTTTTTTGTTGAAACTAGTTGTGCCCGCGGGTTTACCCGCATTTATGGTTAATATTACATAGCCTAGCTTTCCTCGATAAATGGGTTATCTAACATTGAATAATTTTTCAAATCGGACCACTAGTTCCTGAGATTGGCGCGTTTAAGCAAGCAATCAAATAAACAAACTCTTGCGCTTTATAATGTTAGTATAGTATTAGTATCTATAGATTATAATAATGTTTTTTTTGTTATGACGTAGGTACTCAGTTTTGTGGCAGTTTTATAGATTATCCTTAATAATTAAATTTAAACGAAATTATAAGGTTTTAATTATAACATTTTGTCTTGTTAGAGGTAAATTGCAACGTGTTTTATTAACATAATCAAAAAACCTAGTTGCCCAAGTACCTAAGTATATATTAATTCTAGGTTAGGGAGATTTTGATGACGGCAAACCGTTATAAGTACGATGAGATAAGAAAAATTCAAAAATTCAAAACATCGAAAGTATCAGCTTATGAATACATCGCATGCTTACTAGTATAGTGACATAACTCAAAAATGCTGCAGAATTAACCTAAATGTAACGCGTAGTATTCATTTAAATATACACATTTTCAACCGACTTCAAAAAAAGGAAGTTCTCAATTCGACCGTATATGTTTTTTTTATATGTGTTTGCGCATAACTTCGTCATGAGTTAGGTCACTTTACTGTTAAGCATGCGAATATCTCAGTTTAAAGCTGATCCTGTTTGTTACGCTATCACTTATCAAAATCTCCAAGCATAATTTTCTCCGATAACTTGCACAACTCACGTGCATCCGATATCGCGATCTCTATCGGCTGGAGGATAGGACCCCGGCGATATTATCAATAATTGAAAACGCCGATCCACCTCGAGAGCCAGATTTAATGTTGACGATTCTAATAATACCTAATGCGGCTTGCTTTATGAACTTTTTAACCGACTGCGCAGAGTAAAAGGAAGGGTTATGTCCTTGCAGTTTATGGAAGTATGAATTTATTTTTTGCGTATGCTAATCCGTAGTTTGCAGTACAAGGAATGTGGTTATAGCGCTACTGAACTACTTATTCGATATTTGACGAATAGGGTGTCAAATGATTCATCTTTCTGTACCCGCCTTATTTATCAATCAATAAAAAGTCTTGGAAGCAATGGCGGATATAGCTTTCAAGTTAAGGAAGTGGGGCTGGGTAGTACACCCATGATAAGATCAGAAAATTTACAATTATAAAACAAACAGTCCCATGTTGGTCTGGTTCTTGGCTCAGGTTGATCTGGGACAAAAAAAAAATGTGCCAACTGTGGTTCTTGTCTAGCATGTCGTAAAAGGCGACTAATGGTATATCGGGTTTTGGGTGTGTGATTGTGTAGGCGACAGGTTAGCCGCTTGCCACTGCTTTTTCACAATTTTCCATCTAACCCTGCCAGTCTTTATTTTTGGCTGAATGTGGTTGAAGGGGCATGCTGCCACTTTGATTCTGCCTACCCCTTCGGGGATTATAGGCGTGATGTTATGTAATTATGTACAATTATAAAAGTAAAAATTATCAGTAATCTAACTACAATCTTTCAGACGAAGACAAAGTGTCTATAAAACGGACCCTATGGGCGATTCTGCTTCTCCCACCCTAGTCGAAAAGGTGGTTTCTTATTCGGAGGCTCTTAGAAGTCCAACCACATCGTGCTTTAGTGATATAAATACGAAATCGGATCAAAAAATCCAGAGATGGGTACCTGTTTGCATGTGAGGCGAGTTTTCATCACCCCATGGCGGTCTTGGACTCAAAAAGTATAAATAAATAAATATCAATCTACATCACATAACTTAATCTGACTCCAAGGTAAGTACTTAAGCACTACTATTACAGATATCAGAATCAACAGTGTATTACAAATATATACTCAAATAAATATTGGATATTAACACCCAGACACAGAACAAACACAAGTATTCATCACACGAATGTTTGTCCTGGGTGGGGATCGTACCCACTACTCTTGGTGCATGGGGCAGTGTCACTACCAAATAAGCCATCGAGTTTGTCGAAGTAACTAGGTAGCCACTTTGTGTCAATTTTTTAATTAAACAAAACTTAATATTTTTTTGGCTTATATGATTTAGGGGTCTATTCCTTTGAGGATTGCGGGCGTGCTGTAGTGTAGACGTTACCATTGAGTTACCACATAAATGATGAGCGAAGGCGGTCTACTGGACGCATCGTGAGTGCAGCGAAATGCACCCAGACGCAATGCGGTTAGCTGAGCCGATGCGTTTCTGTTATTATGTTATGATAAGCTCGCGTTTGCAATATAATTCGCGCTAATAATGTCAATCGCTAACACCCGTGGGCAGTTGTGTTGCGTTTTATCTCTCATTTGCACAAAGATAAACTGACTGCCGTATTAGCGTTATACTAAAACTATAAAGGATAATAAATATATACTTTTTGGCTGAATGTGGTTAAAGGTATTTATAGCTAGCTAGCTTTGGACTCTGCCTAAGCCATTGGGGATTGCGTGACTATATGCTTGTATGTTTAAATCGACCACAAAGTCCCAGACCCGAGACATATACATAACCAACTTGTTATACCAGCGCAGGAATCGAATCTGCTCCCATTGCGGCTAGCACAAAATTTTTATCAATGCGCGAATGTGGCTGCTAATTGAAGAAAATATCTGTATGCCTGTATGTCTATAAAGAACAGGCTTAAAAACTATTGTACCGATTTTTTTTCATTGTTTCTTTTTTTCTTTTCTCTGTAAAGTTGAATTAACGAGTTGTAACATAGGCCACTTTAAAAAAAATTGACAGCGATACATGAATGACGTAAAGGGATCTTAGACTTTTTTTTATGAGCCAGGGGCCTCAAAAAGCCATGTGTCTGCTTATGTTGCGATATCGTGTTGGTCCGAGAGCTGGCACCAATTTTCAAGTAGGTAATTGAGGCTAGCCGAAAACTTGTCTCATTCCTCTCCTATTATACCCCAATACGGAACTACGGACCTGACTGGTGAGTTCTGACTGGTGAGGCTAAATCAACCCTAAAATTTTATAATATTAATATTTTTTTCCCAAAAATATGTTTGAGGCTATAGCCTGCATTTGCAAAATTGCATATATGCAATCTGTATATTTCGTAGGTTAATATTAAAAGAATTGAAAAAAAAATTTTGACGATTTAGTCGGTGTTCCAACATTGCCAGACGCGAATATATTTCGTAAAAAAATATAAAAAATGTACATATTTAAGGCAATATCGTTTTTTTTTTTATTTTATAACTAAATAATAGGATTTTAAGAAAGACAGACAATTTTGGTGGGAATTTATACCTGCCATGTAATCTAACAATCTATTTATTTTCTCTATTTCTTTTACTAGCCATAAATTTTTTTTACCAGCCAGGTCTGTAATTCAATGTTGTGGTATAATAAGAAAGGCATGGGACAAGTTTTTAGCTTGCATCAAATCCCTACCCAAATATGTGTGCAAGCTCTCCTGCTATGTATTATGTATGTGATGATATGTTAACGACGTCTGTCTGTGGACGCGTTGACGTGCGCAGCGATGCACCGACGCGCGGACGCATTGCGGCACGGCACGGCTCGTAATTATGCGGCCTGCGATGCGTTTTCGGGCGGCTGGCTCAGTGGGAACACCGCATTATCGAGGAGAGTTGGTTCAAATCCGATAATATGAGTAACTCATATGTCTATATATAGCTTTACACCTGCAATCGCCGAAGGGGTAGATAGAGTCTAAATTTACCCTTAAATTGTGTGTAATTTAGCAAAAATGTGACGAGTAAGTAGCTTGTCGCACACATGATCAAAAACCCATGTACCCAATACACCATTAGTCGCCTTTTACGACGTGACAAGGAACACAATTTGTGGCGGGTCGTTACATTCCCTAAAATATGGTTGAGTGAAGCGATGGCTGACACATACGTCATGCTTGGGAACAGGTGCCACCTTGAGGGACTGGTCTGCTCTGGTCTGGTTAATTTATGCTTAAATTTTGTAAACATCGTTATTTTATATTTTGGTGTCTGACAAGCCGACTTCATGACATGGTTACCAGGCAAATATGATCTATACTCCTTTGTAAAATATGTTGTTGAAAAGAGTAACTACCGAGTTTCTTGTCGGTAGAAGCAAGATTCCGAACCGGTGGTAGATTCATATTATTAGTTGATTTTCTTGTTGAATTGTCGATTTATAAGTGTTTGTTTCAAACCTATATAAATAAAGAGTATTTTGACTTTGTACATTCAAAGTCCCAGATCACCTTCGGACATCTTTCTATTGCGTTTAATACGTGCAATTCAATGAGTTTCATTTAACTGCTCCACGTTCCAGACCGTATGTTGATTCTTCAGAAAAACTGTAGAAGTAGTTAAATAGAAAAAAAGTTAATTAGTGTTTGAAAAATCCGTCAGCGAGCGATAGCCCGGGGCTACTCTGCGTCCGGTACGGAGGCTAGTGTAACCTGACCCGCGCCTCCCCCACGCACGCCCGACCAATTGAGCAGCTCAACGCACATAATGAAATAACAGGGGTCTCCACTAAACGGTCGCTCGTTCACGTGGAAAACACTGGCCAGATTCAATTTAATTTCAGACTCGTATTGTTTCATTCCCGTTTCGAATTTAGAACTGCATTGTTCGTGGATGTATGCGTTCGATGTGATGTATGTGCGTCTCGCTCGCTCGTGACGTCACTGCTGATGCGCAATCCCATTTCCATATTCAAATTAGGATATCAATACGGATTCGAAAGTCTATTTGTCACTCTATTATCTCCGGTTGAATTTACCTCTATGGTCAATTGAGATGTGACCTTACACAGACCTTTTACATTTATTAGCTAAATGTTATTCGCATGAATATGCTTTATCTGAAATCCTACTCTATTAGAACTTCCCGTATTAGCAGAGTGAAGTAAGTCGCATGACACTGGATGCGCGTCCAAAAAGAGAAGCAGTGATTTTTAAACAATTTAAATTATAAAAATGACATCCGCTTGAAATAGTGAATTTTAATTAAATCATTAAAATATATAACTAACTAACTAGCTTCATTTTATTTCTCAAGTGGGATAGGTAGAGAGAACCGAACACCATATGACACGGTCCTTACACATCTCAATCGCTTCTTTCATTCAACTTTTAATACAAGTAGATATGTATGTATGTATGTAATAAACTAAAAACGACCTCACGTCCGGTAAACTATTCTCCAGCGACATAAAATAAATATTGCTATTCATTACTGACTTTAAATGGTCCAGCCGTCAACTGACTACAATAATTAAAAAGTTCGTTTACCTTTTTTAAATTAACCTGGGCGGGCTTCACGCTTGGCCACCGCTTTCCATAATGGTTACAACATTAAGAATCAATGTGCCATATGTCAACACGAGTTAATTAAATAGCCCTAGTCACAATGTACGGAAAATATCAGTAAAGTGAGTGTGTTAGGGCACCTAGGGAGGTCTTTAAAGGGGAGGGGTTGCTTTGATTTTGGTCACGTAGTTGATTTCACCGAGTTAAATCTCGCGCTTTTTCAAACTATATCATATTATTATGACGAGACGAAATTATTTTTGTTTGTTGCACTTTCTGCCTGCGAAATGATTAAAAATCATATTTGTCATTACTAACGTAACAACTTAAGTGGGGGGAGGGGGGGGGGGGGGGGAGGTCTTGGCATATACTACGAGTGGTCACCGAGGGGTGGCAGGGGTCGGAAATAGAATAAGTGGTTAATTTTATTGTAATCATTTTATGTCATCTCCCACAGTCATGGGATTCTTTTGTATATTTTGACGCTGAAAAGAGTAACTACCGAGTTTCCTTTACCGGTGGTAGATTCATATTGCTATAAAAATTTTGTAAAATTTACGATTTATAAGTGCTTTTTTTTAATTCCAACATAAATAGACATTTTGAATTTTCAAAGAAGGTATGTCAAGAAAGAAAGTAGAAAGTAAGGATTTGTTGTTCCACTTTAAAGTTACATATGTAATTTCGGCTTTAGGTAGAATTTCCTCCCCGTTTTTCGCTACACTGTTATACTGCAACCTCGTCGGTATAAAAATATTCCGCTGTGCTTTTTATTTTTTCTTCGTCTGTGAAGTTATTACGTTTGCCGTTTCGCGGTCACCGCTCAAGGGCGCGCCAAATAGACTTGATAAGCTCGTTAGCGGCGTGAATCAATGGTTATTGGTTAAAAGGTGATTGTGGCAAATAGTAAATACTTCTAGTTCAGCTTTTCAAGCCATGTTATAACCGCGGTAAATGATCAACACCTATGCTTCTAAAGTAATATTATAAAGAGGAAATATTTGTTTGTTTGTTTGTATCGAATAGGCTCCGAAACTACTGGACCGATTTGACTAATTATTTCACCAATGGAAAGCTTCTTTATCTCGAGTAACTTAGGCTATATTTAATCCCATCCCATTGTAATAATACTCGGCTGAATCTTCAACGAACATTAACTGTATGACTTGCTATAAATATTAATTTAATCTGTAAATATTAATTTTTTTATTCAATCTGGCATTGAAAAGAGCAACTACCGAGCATAACATCACGTCCACAATCCCCGAAGGAGTAGGCAGAGGCAGGGGCAGCAGGCCCCCTCAACCACATTCAGCCAAAAACAAAACTAGTTTAGTTTTTGGCTGGGTTAGACGGAAAATTGTGAAAAAGTAATGACAAGTGGCTAGCTCGCCGCCTACACAATCACATACCATTAGTCGCCTTTTACGACATGCTAGACAAAAGACACAGTCGGCACATTCTTTTTTAGTCCCCGACCAACATGGGATATGTTTTGAAGTAATCATATAAGGGATTTGCTTTTCTTTTTATACTCTACATGCTCCTTTTGAGTTAAATTTAAAAAAATCTATGTACATATTTATACCACTAGCTCGACGGTGAGGGAAAACATCGTGATGAAACCTTCAAATTCAAACAACTTTGAATTTGTAACCATGATCCAAAAATTGTCTGGTTCCCCTATCTTAGGGTTACGAAGGTCAGATCGGCAGTCGCTTCAATGTAATTACCAGACTCGCTAAATCCTGGATCATGGTCTAAGCGGACCCCGTCTAAGCACGGGACATAACGCTAGGAAGATGATGATGCTCCTTTTGAGTCCTTAAAAGCTGCATATTGCATATTCCCCTTAAGACACAGTTCAGCCTTGTACAAGATCGTAGAAGTGTATAGTGACAGTGGTACGGTTATGATATTGCTTTACGACACGACTGTACTGCGAGGGTCAGTTCGGCAGTTCGTTTTTAGTGCTGTCTCGTTCTAACCATGGCCATTGTTGTCGATAGTATAGTTATATACTGTGAGCATCGAGTATCACTATCGGCGTTTGTACATTTGCAGCGGGCTTTGGAATGAGCGAATTTCAATATGTGTAGGAAATTTTAACATAGGTACTAATAATAAAATAAACTGAAAAAAGATTTTGTTTTCTAAAACAACATTTTTATATCAAAAAAAAAAGCTGAGCGGTGGTAGCTCAATGGTAAGGACACGCGCCTTTTAACCGAGGAGTGCGGGTTCAAACCCGGGCATGTACCTCTAGATTTAAAAAAATCTATGTACATATTTATACCACTAGCTCGACAGTGAGGGAAAACATCGTGATGAAACCTGCAAATTCAAACAACTTTGAATTTGTAACCATGATCCAAAAATTGTCTGGTTCCCCTATCTTAGGGTTACGAAGGTCAGATCGGCTGTCGCTTCAATGTAATTACCAGACTCGCTAAATCCTGGATCATGGTCTAAGCGGACCCCGTCTAAGCACGGGACATAACGCTAGGAAGATGATGATTTTTATATCAAAACATTTCTTACAGGCAGTCAACATATTATAATTAGCAGCGCCCCGCGGTTTCACTAATAATACGGGAATAAAATATAGGCTATATTACTTGTTGATAGAGCAGCTTTCCATTGTTAAACGATTTTTTTCTATCAGTCCAGTAGTTTCGGAGCCTATTCAATTCAAGGAAACTATCAAATATTTCCTCTTTATAATATTAGTAAGTATGATAAACTAGCCAGTAGCGACCGAACAGTTTTTGCCTTTCATCTCGTTTGCGGGACCCTGAAATAGCGGATTGAAAAGGCTTCCTGTCAGATTGGATTGGATTTGCCGGCGATGCAGTTTTAATTCACTCTCCCTGTAAATCCGCAGCTCGCAGGGATATTAATAAATGTAATATTTAAAAAATGTATAGCCATATTTATTCAGAGGAATTAGGTGAGTTGCTGACTTTTATTTTTTTTACTTTTACTGAGGTAATCATTTAATTCCCATGATGCCGATTTAAAAAGTATGTGACAACTGTGCTTCTTGCCCAGCATGCGTTAAAGGCGCCTAATAGTATATTGGGTTTGTGATTATGTAGGCGATGAGATAGCCACTTGTCACCCATCCCGACTTTACGTCAAATGGGCTATTCACCCCCTTAAAAAATGATACCTATTCCAAGTCTCCCTGTATAACCAATGATCTGATGCTGGATACAGGAGGTCATAGCAATTTTTTTTGTTTTTAATGCATCATTTCCTAAGGTTTTTTGTGTAGTTTTTTGTGTGAGAACTTAAACTAAATATATTTTTTACAATTGCTCCTTTAGAAAAAGGCCCCAAATGTACCTCATTTGATGTCCCATTGTGTTCTCATACTATTAAAGGTGTACAAGTAAACAAAGAACGCTTACTAAGCACCAGTATTAATACCAAAGTTCAACTAGTTTTTATATATCAAACATCTGATCTACGTCAAGGATAACAGCTGGATAATTGCATTTTTCCGTTAGCTGTAATAATAGTTTTAATCAACTGCTCATCAAGTTGAAGCTTGCAATTTCCTGAGTCGCGTAGGAGCAGTGGAGTGCACGTTTTAATTGCAAATGGAACCCTTATCGCTAACACAGCTAGATAAACCTTTGTAATGGAGCTACGTCGCTCTGATGGAGTGGTGAAGCTTGCCTTAACGATGCAGCCGAGTGGATAGTGATAGTCCAAGAAAATAGGCCTAAGAAGAAATACGCTATGCTGCGAACGAGCTTATATGTATTAAATAAAATAGGGTAACTGCTATATATTTTACATCATACATTTTTTTTTAATTTGTGCTTGAAAATAATTGTTTTAATAAAATACCGAATGTCGTGTAAAGATAACGGAGGAGGCTATCAATTCGACCCGTATATATATTTTTTTATGTATGACCACGCGTAGCATTTTATAGAGTAGTTCGATTTTAATAATTCTTAATTTGGAAAAAAAATCCAACCCTCAGGGTAGGAAAATAGGGAATGATTTAATGTTCACTTACTGATTGTAATATATAACCACGCATAACTTTTACATAGTGGTCCAATTTTGATCATTCTTTTTATTATCTATTAAACATTTGGTGTAAGACATTAACTGGTATTGTAGCCATCTTGTATTTTTATCTAAATAAGTAGCAACGTGCTCCTAATTCATCCTGGGTTGCAGTTATTTACTTATACATCAGATTGTTTATATATACTGAGAAATGTACAGTTGCAAAATATATAAAATTACAGTGCCAGTTTAAATGCGACGTGTGTGAAGCCGCGGGCTCAGCTAGTATATTTATGGTCGGTACACCGCGCGGCGTAGCACGTCGCTACAATACTGCAGGTGCAGCCAACCAAATTCAGTTGAACAACACCAAGATACTGTACAAAAGATGTGTACATCACTTTGTATTGTGCTCCTCGATTCTTCGAAGCGTAGCGCCGTAGACGTCGTAACGTGCTACGACTCAATGGTATGCTACGACACTGTAGCACTGTAGCACTTTAGCTACGGTGAAGAGAATTCTGTGTTGCTAGCAATTTTTATTTATTTGTTACTAGTCTCCCTTATCATGAATGTTGAAGCAAGTAAGGTGTGTAAGGATCGTGCTATATGGCGCTCGGTTCTCTCTGCCCACCGCTAGGGAAGTGGCGTGAAGTTTAGTTAGTTAGTCTCCCTTATTTTGCTGAAATTGGGGGAAGTATAACGTCTAAAGACCTAAGGCTTGTATAACGGAGGACTTTATTCGTTCTAGATATATGTAACTTTGACTAAAACGGGTAATTTTAACCTGTTTTTATACTAATAAGGGTTTCAAACAAGCCTACGGACTGCCTGTTGCTAATCAGTCGCCGTACTACATACAGACATTTGCAGGTGCGCTTTGCGGTACGAAAAATAACGGTACGTTTAAATAATACTGCTTGAGGTTTTGGAATTATGGGTCGGATTATGTATGCTGTAAGTAACCAGTCCGTGGTGACAGCATGACTATCACCACCAGACGTGTAAGATAGTCGTGAGATGAACGTTAATGTTGCCGTGGCTATTGTTATACTAACAAAATAATTACTATCTATGTACAATCACATTCAGTTCCGACTTGTACGTCGAATTTTCTTTGAATACATTAAGTAGAAACTCATGGAAGATTCTCTCTACTAATACTAATATTCTAATGCTAAAGAGCTTGTTTCCTCGAACGCGCTAATCTCAGGAACTGCTGGTTTGATTTGAAAAATTATTTCAGTGTTAGCCAATTTATCAAGGATGGCTATAAGCTATATAGCATTAACCATAAACGCATGTCAAACCGCGGGCACAGCAAGTCAAATATAAAATCATTATTTGTCCTTTAAATTTTTTTTTTATAAAAAAACCAATCAAAATATAGAAACCATAGAAGCATGTTGACAGGCCCGTTAGTCGAGTGGTCAGAGACCCTGGCCATGAAACCGAGTGTCGCGGGTTCGAATCTCGCTAGGGGCAAATGTTTTGTGTGATGAACATGGACATTTGTACTCGAGTCATGGTTGTTTACAAACATATTTAAGTATATCTATCCGTTCACCTAGTATCCATAGGACAAGCTTATAAGCTTAGTTTGGAACTAGGGAACTGGTGTGTCAGTCTGGAGAATTTATTTATTTATGTTTTACCAATTGCATTTCATATATATTTTGCCCCTGCACGTTTTGTATGCGTACGAAATAACTTCTGATATATGGGAACGGCATTCTACCGATATTCCCGGAAGTTCATAATTGGATATCGTTCTATATGCAGCTTTGTAACAAAATTCCAGTGAAATTCGAAAACAGCGGATGGAATAACTGGGAATGTGATGGACAAAGGCCCGTGCTTTTGAAAGCTCCCTGTGATGTGTATGGTAGTATTAATACGTCTGTGGTGTGCAAAGGGGTGGTGCTGCTTTTTCGGACCCCCTGTTTTTTCGGAAGGTGAATTTTGGTGAATTCTGTGAGCGAATGTACTACCTATTAATAATAATAGTATTAGCCCTTTAATTAAACTTCGATGATTCATAAATTTTTCTTTAGGATTGTTTATCTATAATAGTATGATATGAACAAACGTGTACATAACTAAATTAACTAACTAAATTTCACGCCACTGTGTACATATGGTAGAGAAATAACAGCTATTGAGGTTATACATTTGCCCCCCACTCTCAGCGATTAAATTTAAGCATTGTGATACTAGTAAGAGCACAGCACAGTGGTAGTAGTGCTTCGTATATGAAGGGTGTAGGTTCAAACCCTGCCACTATTTTGTGGCACAGCGATGACTGAAAGAAATGATAAAATTTATATAATAAATATCAGACGACATTACATCCATTGATCTGACTCAGAGGCAAGTAGCTTGAACACTTGTTTTACGGACATCAGAATCGAGCCAGTCAAGTTAAATAAATGAAATATATGAAACGTCAGTCGGTTTTATAAAACAACTAAACGAATGAAAGAGATCTATGCAGAATCTAGGATTAATCCCAGTGATAAATGTAATATTCAAAACATAAACCTTCGTAGCAGCTACGTAGGTACATTACACATGTATAGTGTCGTATATATATATTTATATAGCTATATTTTCTTTTATAAAAAGTAGTTCCCTAACTCCCAGGTATTGTCAGTAACTGTTACCTGAAATAGCAAGTTTTATAAGCGTTCGTTATAAGCTTTCCACTTAAAATTGCCAATTGCACAGAACTTCTGTAAAACTGAATGCAGAGAACTTGGTGATTAGTCAGAACCTTAGAGTATTAATTTAACTGGAGATGGGCTAGAAACGCTAGATATAAACTTCTTAAAATACGCTTCAATTGGAGTGTACCTATAGTCTACTACTGTGTATACATACATATATACATAATGTCACGCCTTTTTCCCATGGGGGTAGGCAGAGATCACGTACTTCCATTTGCTACGATCCAGACATACACCTTTCCCTTGTTCTGCATTCATAAGTCTTTTCATACAGGCTCGGGTATGTGTATATGATATTTTAATCACATATGAGGTACACTAATTATGTTATCCTTTCAGGTCTAGCCTACTTAACTCATCACAAAATTGTGCATACACGTCAATGTATATAAAAAATGAAGACTGGCGAAAAGAGATAGAAAATAAATTTTTTTTTAACAAAAAAAAACCGACTTTAAAAACGTTACATAATAAAACTAAAAATTAATTTACTAATAATATTAATATTTAAAGTAATACGTATTTTTATACTTATAAATTTGAAGTCGGTGCCAAGCAAATGCTTAAATTGGTATAGGTATAATTATCACTCAATAGATACATTTTCGGTAATCATTTTTATCTACTAATATTAGCTTCAATTATACCAAGTTATTGTTTAACTTGGCATGATTTTGCTAATATATGATAACGAGATCTACGAGTATAAAGATAAAAAAAAAGCTTTGACCCATGTTGGTCTGGGACTTAAAGAGAATGTGCCAACTGTGTTTCTTGCCTAGCATGTCGTAAAAGGCGACTAATAGTATATGGGGTTTAGGTGTGTGATTGTGTAGACGACGCTGCCAGTTTCTGCCCCTTCGACTCTGCGTACCCCTTTGGGGATTATGGGCGTGATGTTATGTGTAGGTATGTTTGTATAACTTTTAATTGAGTATGATTAGTCTTTGTTACTTAATTTTGTGAAAGGAAGTACCTTAAGAAGAAGTACTTTATCATTAATTTATCAAAATGTATATATTTCTTATACACTGTGATGTCCCCAATTAATTCTTATTTATTTTTAATTTCATCGGAACTGAACTAAATTTTAAACAAAATATTTTTTATGACATTAAAATGAATATGTTCTTCTAAATATTATTACCAGATGTAGTCTGACTTTCTCTCCAGTTTGAATATAATCTAAGATTAGGAGTTGTATATTGCAGGTATTGTATGATTCACATCAGACTAACCTTCTTGGGCGACCTCTTGACCTGCCTGATAGTGAGCACGCGACCTTATCTGATAGATAAAATGGTATTATAATAGTGTAGTTTCTTTCTACACTACAGATCGCGCTGTATTTTGGAGTAAGCTCTGGAAGTTCGGGTATAAAGGAAAAGTCTTTATCAGTGCAGTAAACGATGAATAATAATGTATTTGATTATGTAAAACATTGCGCTGCGTGATTGCGCTTACTCAGTCGACTGCGCCACATGAGTCAAGTCTCTTTTTCGAAGTGTGTTAGCGCACAGCGTATTACGCTCAGGAACAGATCGAAAAATACATTTTGCTGCGCTCTGGCGCAAATTTGAGTAGGCTCTGAAAGGCGGTGCAGTGAGTTGCGCCTGAGTTTGACTAACTATTTTTAATAAATTTCAATTCAACCGCGGTTTAAGTTGCGATTATGCAATAAACGAATTGTTAATTGACAAGCTGCTATAAGTCTGGTTTTTCAATGGTCAGATGAAAGATAATAATCGAATAAATCACAATCGGGGTGATTTTAAAATGTCATTGCCTGTTTCCTAAGTAAAATACCGTATAACATCCGCAAATTGGTGACTTTATACTTTATCAGTCGGTTAATCTTATCTGACCATAGAAAAATCGGCCATTAGTCTAATAGTCAGAGACTGTAACACTATTAATCTGTGCTTTAACTCCTAAATGAACATGGTTATAAGAAAATTCCAAATAAATGTTAGTTAACACTTTCAAATATATTATTGATTACCAGATGCATGATCACAAGGTTTAGTTTGACGATAGTAAATATATGTGCTAGTCTTAGTATTGCCGCACGATAGGCCAATATCAATTTTCTATCGATAGCCTATCGATAGTTGAAGGAAATCGATAGTATTGATAGTCTATCGATACGGAAATACTATAGTATTGCTGTATACCTATAGGTATTCGATCGCAACCCATGAACCATCGTAAGTATCGATACTATCGATAGTTTCCCTTTAATACCGATATCGATAGTCTAAGCGATATTGAAGAGCAATACTCCTATCAATACTACTATCGATACTATCGATTGTCCTATCGATTATATAGACGATCTTAGCGTTTAACTATCGCATGCAAAACTATTAATTTTTCGCCAACATTAGCTAGTCTCAATGTTTACGAATGTCTTGAAGCTTATCCATCCCGTATCTAGTATCCAAAGCCTAAATATATATATTTACTTAAGAGTTAAGGAACTCTGTGTTAGTCTGAACAATTTATTCATTTGACTCAACAACACCATGGTTCGGTAATCAAAGAAATCGCTCCCATTAAAGGGGCGGCTGTTGAAACAAATCAAGCAATTGAAATCACACCGCGAGTCGGCGTCGCGTGTAACAAAGCTTACATTTACTTATTTATTTAAGTTAAACACGATTGTTACTTAGTATTTCAGACACAGTTAATTTTGAATAAACATACACGGCACAATGTGCAAGCAATTACACAAACAACACATGCAAACACAAGAAATAATATGCATTGAATTGAGTAAAACAATTAGAGGCAAAGAAAAAATCAAAATACTTAAAAAGCGTAATTTAAATAATTTTAAAAAAAATATTAAATAACTCCGTGAAGTTTTGTCATTATTGTTTTATGTTATATTGGGTTTAGGAAAGAGTTATTTATATCTACGGATCCACTGTATTAGTTAAAAAGCTGGCCTGTTCTATATATACAGCAGTTGGAGAAAAATCATAGAAACTCTTTTTTTTTCTATAATTTTCGAAGGGGTAGGCAAAGTTCAAGCTAACGCCTTTGACTACATTCAGAAAAAAATAATGAAGTCGGATTAAATGGAAATTGTGAGAACATAGTGACAAGTAGCTAGCTCATCACGTACATAATGACAAACGACTGCTCGATGGCGCATTCGGTAGTGACCCTGCCCCATGCGCCGAGAGTTGTGGGTTCGACCCAGGACAAACATTCGTATGATGAATACTTGTGTTTTTTCTGTGTCTGGGTGTTAATTTCTAATATTTAAGTTTAAATTTGTAATACCACTGTTGATTCTGATATCTGTAACACAAGTGCTTTAGCTACTTAGCTCGAAGTCAGATCAATGTATGCGAAATCGCCGGATATTTATTTAAACCCAACACCCAGTACTACTAGCCGGCTTTTACGACAAGCTAAGCAAGAAACACATTTGGTAGATACATACTTTTTTAGTCCCAGCTCAACATGAGCACATTTACTTACTTACACCCAACTTAGCTAACTTAACCGCCGCACCGAACCTCATCAAAACCGAAAGCGTAATCGGGCAATTGCGTTAAGAAAATAACGTTCGGGTTTGTCTCCCTTGTTCCCCGGGAACGCGGTCAGGGCCGCCGTCCCCGCTCTTGCCCGGGAATTATGCATGAGCGTAGTGACGTGCCGCGGGGTTAATCGAGCGGGTAGCTCGTGTATTCGGATTAATCGTGTGTATACAAAATGGTAGAAACGAGTAATCGTTTGTTGACAGTATTCCGGATCAGATAATACTAGAGATAAAAAAAAAATGTTATTTTTATAAACTTAAGATTCTACTTAAATTTAATCATGATACATAGGCTTATTTTCTGTACTTAACCGTAATTTTGTGTATTTGTAAATGGCTATAGAGAGCGGAATCTACTAACATAAGCAAAATATTTTGCTTGGAGTCTCCGAACCTTGTAAACTTATTATATGTAAGAAACTGAAATAAAATATTTTGTTTTTATTTGTACATAGCCAAAATATTAGAAAATGCGAATTAAAGTAATACAGCAATATAAGAAATAATATAATAATAACATATGAGAACAGATCAATCACTCGTATTTAAAAACAATAATTTCTTTCAAGTAATTTTAGGATACAAAATCGCAAACAAAAGTCTTTATTGTTAAAACAATAAATTGACTAGCCCAATAGTTTGATAACTTAAGTTAGACGCAGTACAAAAATTTAAAAAATATGTACCTACGTAGGTATTAAATAAATTGAGGCATTTTAATATTTCTATAATAAGATTAAGAAGCGTTAAAATAACCCCCACCAAATAACAGATTCGTGGTGTTTGTAGTCACAAAAAAAAAAAAAACGCCTAGTACACATAAATCAGTTGTCACTAACTACATTAAAATTCACTAGCGCTATGAATCTACAAAGACACTCACCGACTAATTTCGAAAAACGAACATTATTCATTGGATTAACAAGCTATTGTTCAACCGAATATTTAACAGCCCGTCTCGTCCCTTCGGCCCATTACCTGACCGCTCCAATTGAAGGATAAATGTGAGCCTCGCGAATTGCCGTGCTGTCTCGTAAGGAGACTTCACAATGTTGGAAGATGGCCATCTGAGTACGCAAAAAGAAAACAGCCGCTCCGTCTTGGAGCTGTCAGCCAGACAATGTTATGCATGCAACAATATGTTTCTACTTGGCTTTAGTTCTAGACATATTAGGCGTATTTTCGCAAGAACTAGCATTTGCCTTATTGTCATTATACTTCAGTATAAGCTATCATATCAGTAACGTATACCTACTATATGAAAATGTACGGCATGCGAAGAGTTAAAATAGTGAACATGGAGTTATAAGAAATAAACCAGGATTACTGATATTGAAACAATGAATTTGGGTTATAATTATTTGATGTTTTTGTTTATATTCAAAGCTATTTCTAATCGCAATAAATCTGAACTGTGGTCCTTGCCTAGCATGTCGTATAAGACGACTTATGGTATATCGGGTTTTGGGTATGTGATTGTGTAGAAGACAAGCTTGCCAGCTGTCACTACTTTTTCACAATTTTCCATCTAACCCAGCCCAGTTTTATTGTTGGCTGAATGTGGTTAAATGTGGCCTGCTGCCTCTTTGACTATGCCTACCCCTTCGGGGATTATGGGCGTGATGTTATGTATGTATGTATTATGTGTGTGTATAAATCCGAAACAGGATTACGAAATCCCATTTATATTTTGATTACATGAGTTTGGATGGTTAGTTAGACAGTAGGTTTAAATAATCGCGTTAGAACAATATCTAGCACCTGAATTCAGCACAAGTAAAACCGGGGATGCAAGCTAGTATACGAATATTTCTAGGATTATAAAAAATATGCCACAGTTGGAACCTTGTCGTTTTTGCAGTTTTTATTTACTTATTCAAGACCTGAGTGTCAACACATGCAAGCGACTATTACCTAGTTGACTGGCTCGATGGTGCATTCGGTAGAGACCCTGCCCCATGCGCCAAGAGTTGTGGGCTCGATCCCCACCCAGGAAAAACATTCGTGTAATGAATACTCCTGTTTGTTCTGTGTCTGGGTGTTAATATCCAATATTTAAGTATATATTTGTAATACCACTGTTGATTCTGATATCCGTAACACAAGTGCTTAAGCTACTTATCTCGAAGTCAGATTAATGTATGTGATGTCGTAGGATATTTAAAATTTTAAAACCTAGTATTTTAATGACAAAAATTCCGTATCCAACATTCACCTTATCCTCACCATCAAATATCCCGTACCCAAGGTATGCACGTACTGCTAATTAGGGGACGCAGCTAAAGGTCTACAAAATGCATCAGGCGTCTGAGACGCCGCGGGAATTATGCAAGTGGCCATTATCTGCGAGTGGCCCGTATTGATGAGGGGCTGCAGATTGGACCTCCGGGCCCTAGGCCATTAAAACGGGTGAGGTACAGCGTCCACGTTTGTGATCTACGAATGATAGCCTGTAAAATAAATCTATACTTCTATACTTACTAATATTAAAAAGAGAAAAGATTAGTAATTTTGTATTTTTGTGTGTGTGTATGTTTGTAATGAATAAACTCAAAAATTACTGTGCCGATTTCAAAAATTCTTTCACCATTGGAACGCTACATTATCCGGAAGTAACATAGGCTATATTTAATCCCCATATTCCTTCAGGAACGGGAACTAAAGACCATGTCTAATTGACATACAACTAAGTATTGCTTCTGGTTCAGGTATCGAATCAACGCGTCTTATTTTTGATGCTATGTGTAAATTATTGTAAATAACGGGGCTGTAAATGCATAGAGCTTTTGGAATATTTTCAAAACTGAAACATACATACATACATACCGTCACGCCCATAATCCCCGACGGGTAGGCCAAGTCAAAGGGGCAGCAAGCCCCTTCAACCACATTTAGCTAACAACAAAACTGGGCTGGGCCAGATGGAAGATTGTGAAAAGGTAGTGATAAGTGGCTAGCTTGTCGCCTACACAATCACATACCCAAAACCAGATTTACCATTAGTCGCCTTTTACGACATGCTAAGCACCACAGCTGGCATATTCTTTAAAGTCCTAGACTAACGTTCAAGTTCATCTCGCAGTTGACCATTTTTAAAGATTATTTAATGTATTGTAATTTAATCAGGAAGAGCCTTAAATCATTAATGTTATCAATATCAATACCAGAAATACTACTATTTATTAGACATAAAAACTACCTATATATTCTTCGTATCAGTCCAATTCGCAATTAAATGTGAAACAGCCCTTACAGCGAAGTGACTTGCGTTCTTCGTCGTCTAATATATTCTAGCTCTTTTCTTTATCCTTAACTTCGTGCAAGAAGCGCTACACATTTTACATTTCACTTTTAAACAAAGGATGACATGGAATACATAAATTCATCCTCCTAAACTGTAGGTACTGACAAGAAAAACATTCGATCACAGCGATACAGCATTTTGAGAGTTAAATAAAATAAAATAAAATGATATTTATTTACATAAAATAAAAAAAGCACTTCAACAAAACAAATATAAACCGGTTCAAAAAGAAGATTCTACCGAGAAGAAACCGGCAAGAAACTCGATAGTTATTTTTAAAATGCCAAGTCTTAATAGCTAATAAGTAGTTAAATTTTTTAGTCAATTTAAATCTATCAGTAAACACTGTTATTCTCAGCCCATAAGGTTTACAATTGAGTACTTATAGTACGGTTTATAAACAAAGAAACACTAACGAAGACTGTCGTAAATTGACTGCTTTGAAGCACCCGACTATTAAGTAAGATGCGGTGGCTTTTTATATGTGATAAAGTTCTGCATTATTTTCCACTATAATACACGGACTAGTAAAAAAGAAGGATTCCACGAGACAGCGTGGAGTCCTTCTTTTTTACTTTGGCTTTTTATTTGCAACGGCACTCATGTGCAATTTTAGTAGGAAGTAAGATCTTTCATTATTTTAATATAGTCATTACACAATATTAAGTGACACTACTTGAATCCGTGTCAGTGTTCTATAATCACCAATTGGATTTGTACAGTAAATATTTATTTTAGAGGCAATTACGTAGCGGCAAACACGTTGAGCGCCTGGGATTTTTGACGTCTGAGGTATTGTGTGTAAAAAACTAGGCAAATCGTAGGTAAATAGTAATATAATACAATGGCTGGGGTACAAATCAGAAGATTAAGATTTGCAATGAAAACAAAAAACGCGTAATTCGAACACACGATGAAAAAGAAAAAAACTGAAATGAGTTTCCAAGGAGGTTTTAGTTTTCGACAGCTATACTCTTTTAAAAGCATTCAGCTAACAGCTTAGTATGGAGAAACCTACAACATTTGGACACCCATCCAAACCGAGGTAATATCTGATTGACTTGTGATCATGATAATATCAATATCAAGCGGAGGGTAGTAGCTAATATTTTTTATAAAAAAGGCCATTGTTTAATACCTAGAAATAAGCTTTCCTTTCAGTAACCTTGTAAAAGTAGTCATACATTTCTTAGAAAGCAATTGATTAAACAATTAAATTATTAACTTAACTAGTTACATAGAAATCCGATGCAGCGAATTTGTTTTGACGAACAAAAAAGTACATTAAAATGGCAAGTATTCGATCCCGATCATATTATAAAGATATCATCAAGGTACTATTATACTTTTTATAGACATGAGAGGATCTTCGACTTATCCTACCCACCCTTTATTATAAAAGGGTGATTCTTCGAGCAAGGCATTTAATAAAGAAGGTCTCTTCTTTAAAAAATATAACTTAAAAAAAACGTGTTTTAAAATTAGAATGTCGAATAAAAAAATATTAAGTTTGAAAATTGCCACGCAAATCACCAAAGAATGCCTTGCTCGAAGAATCGCCCAAAATACCCCAGGTATTATATACTTGAGTAAGTAAGGCAGAAACGGTCCCCACTATATCATCTTCCCCTGGATTTGTACTACCGTGAGAGTTAAATCCAAAATCTATAACGCTAGACTAGTATCTGGCCAGTAAATTTATTTGATATCCACTCCCCGCTCGTCGTGGGAATCGCATAGTGTCCGCGTATTCATCCATTGCGTAGAACGTTCTTGAAATTGCTGAGTAGTGAGGAAGTGGGTGGGCAATGTACGTGGAGTTTGTTTCGCGCGTCGTCGGGGTGTGTGTGTGTTCAGGAGAGTAGGTCCACAGATCGGGCCCACAATGCACGTTGTTTATCCGCTAGAGCACAATGTAGGGGGTGGAGCAGTGAGGTTGGGCGCGTGGATGGCGCGTGCTGCACGGCGATGAAGTCGAGAGAAGATAATCAGTTTCGGAAATTATTTAGGTCACCACATTGCGTTATCGGAATGCATAAATAAAAAATGTTGTACTAAAATGTCATTTTTTTTCATAAATTGACATTGGCGAATTTAATGTTACGTTTGACATATACAATTTTCTTGCCCAATTTTAGTATGAAATAAAACTCTTTTTATATATTTTGACCCATACGCTAGAAACAGGTACAAATATTATACGCAATATACCTATTATTGTCAGACTACCAAACGCCATATAGGTCAAGTTCAATTGAAATATTTACAGTGAACGTTGGTTTTGTTCAAGTATTTTCACAACTTTGTGACATTTTAATGCTTTCGATATTGCTCTTAAGTAGTTTCGTTTACCCGCGTTCCTACATCAACAGAATTAGTACGGTATATGCGACATAGTTGTCACTTTCAAGGCCTGTCAGGAGGTGGTTCATTGTCGTTTGCGGTGCTGTGGCAATGGCGCGGGGCGCGGCGGGCGCGCGGGCGGCGGGGCTCGAGCCGGGCCCAGTCAGCCACCGCCGCCCGCCGCCGTCGCGCGAGTGCTGTGATCCAAGAGACTCCGAGACCTTCACCGACAGAACGAGACATCTATATCAGGTAAGTTGCTTTTTTAATTCCTCTCCCCGAAATTCGAACGCGTTTTTTTTTAATTACCAAACAGCCCAGTCATCCGAGATAAGGTAGACTAATCAAAAATAATGATGCCCGCTACGCTGCTACGGCCGTAGCACGTAGTAGGTGCGCGAAAGTGTCGGATATTTCGACGGTGCTCCTATGGGCAGTCTTTTCACGGTCAAGACAAGGTCTCGGCGAACGGGGTGAAGGTGCTGCCGGAGTGGGGGGCGTCCCACGACTGTCAGCGATGTCATTTCGCCATAATTGTCTACGACCTTGTTCCGTAGTCCATGTTCTTTGTTACGGAGACTGGTTGCGCTCTGCGACTTGACGCGGCGGAATGCGGACGTCCGATGCTGGCTTGGGGTGGCTTTTTATTTACTCCGGGCAAATGTTTGTCGTGCTTGGTATCGAGGGCAAGTGGTGGTAGCGTTTGGGGTATGAGAAACGGAATGTTTGCGATTTTGCCATATGCCATACAGTAAGGTCGTATCTATAGATTTTGAGCTAAGATTAGCTGAAGCTGGTGAGATAAAAATAACAAGTTAGGTATAAAGATTTTGATATGAGAAAGTAATATTGAATGGATTTTTTTATAATTTCGCATTAGTCACGTACACTTGACAACCAAAGTTAAGCGAAAGCTACATTGATGCGTCTGACTGAAAATAAGATAATATTCTGTTTAGGTATATCACGTAAACAAGACTAAGAGAATGGGCTAATATGAGCTTAGGATGCTATTTGACCATGGTTTTTACATCTAAAAGTATTTTTTTATTTCCATCTCTTGGCGATGGATATTGATTGTATCTACTCCGCTATCAAAAGCAAATTAAATTATGCAATTAATATATGAAAGAGAGAATCTGTTCCTTCTGTCTCGATTCGAATAGAAATATAAATACATAATATAGATACGTAGTAGGTTGCCAAGAGCGGTGGTAGCTCAATGGTAAGGACACGCGCCTCTTAACCGAGGAGTGTGGGTTCAAACCCGGGCACGCACCTCTGGATTTTTCAAATCTATGTACGTATTCTACCACTAGCTCGACGGTGAGGGAAAACATCGTGATGAAACCTGCAAATTCAAACAACTTTGGATTTGTAACCATGATCCAAAAATTGTCTGGTTCCCCTATCTTAGGGTTACGAAGGTCAGATCGGCATTCGCTTCAATGTAATAACCAGACTCGCTAAATCCTGGTTCATGGTCTAAGCGGACCCCGTCTAAGCACGGGTCATAACGCTAGGAAGATGAAGTAGGTTGCCAAGCGGGGAAACTTGTCAAAGACCGATTTGGCTTTTTCATACATATGTATCTTCACGCTTGCAATCTTCGAAGGGGTAGGCCGAGCCCAAGGTCCAATGAGTTCCACCAGCCAAAGAATCAAGTTCGGTAAGAAATCAGTTGGGCAAGGAAAAAAATGCTTTCATTCTGAGGCCTAAACTAAGATAAGACAATTTCATAACATGAAATTTTCAATTTCACAACATTTTCAATAGAATTCGGATAAAGATCAGAGTGTAATTCGGACAATATTTTTTAATTTATTTTTTTATGCCATACGCATTTTTACAAGCTACAAAGAGAAAAAAGAAATAGCTGTGTACCTACAATTTACGAAAAAGGGGAGTTGTCCGCCACACCAATCAAGGTGCCCAGAATACTGGCAGCGGTTCCCTTTGAATGCCCAGGCTAAGGCGCTGGCCGAGGTAGCTTCCAGTATTCCGGTCACCAGAAACTTGAATCAGGCGGACGGATAGCTCCTGGAATAGTTTGCGGGCCTCCGGACCCCACGTTCCCAGAGCCTCCACGCCAAATACAATATAAATAATAATAAATAAGTAGCTTAAGCACTTGTGTTACGGATATCAGAATCAACAGTGGTACAAATATATACTTAAATATTGGGTATTAACACCCAGACACAGAACAAACACAAGTATTCATCATACGAATGTTTGTTCTGGGTGGGGATCGAACCCACAACTCTTGGCGCATGGGGCAGGGTCACTACCGAATGCGCCATCGAGCCAGTCGCTCTATGAAATTTGGACAATACAATATGTGGAACATCAACTCGATGCTGAAAAAGCACTACAGTACATCATAGGAGATTAACTGCTATTTTAATGTACGCTTTTTTCTTTGGAAATAGGGGCAAGTTATTTGTGCCGCTATTTTGAACGTGGTCAAACGTTTCAAGAAATTCCTTAACTAATTAGCGTAATTAACCCTATTCTAGATTATTTAAATACTACCAACAGCCGCGGCTCCGACGGTATTTCATTTAGTTTTTATACAGTTTTGTATTTATTACCTCTAAATACATATATTAAGGCAGTAACATACCAAGAAGGGAAATATCCAATATTCAAGTGTATATTTGTAATACCACTGTTGTTTCTGATATCCGTAACACAAGTGCATAAGCTCGGAGTCAAATCAATGTATGTAATGTAGCCTGATATTTAATTTTTTATTTATTTGTTCCATGTTGATCTGGAACTTAAAAAAGATACGCGAACTGTATTCCTTGCCTAGCATCTCGTAAAATTCAACTAATGGTATTGGGTATGTAATTGTCTAGGCGACGAGCTAGTCACTTGTCACAACTTTTTCACGATTTTACATCTAACCTATCATCCTCTTGCCCTTATCACGTTCATCTGGGGTCGGCGCAGCATGTCTTCCTCTTCCATACGTCCCGGTCAGCCGTCATCAAGCTTTTCAAGATTTTCCATCTAACCCAACCCAGTTTTATTTTTGGCTGAATGTGATTAAACGAGCTTGCTGTCCCTTTGACTCTGCCTACCTCTTCGGAATTACGGGCGTGATGTTATGTATGTATGTATGTATGTATTATGACCGTATACAGAACTGTATCTAACTTTCTGCCTACTAGCTTGGTACCAATATGTTCCTGTGGGTAGTAAACGAATGTCATAAATATGAAATGGGCCTTCCGCAATGCTCAATTTTACAGCAGATATATCTTTAAAAGACCGCAGGTGTGTGAATGTGTTCACAAACGACACTCACGTTGGAGCTTCAAGTTTCAACAGGGTATCTCATAGCTAATTGGAAATCTTCTTTAATTGATTCGATCTTTGTAGTATAACCTTTCTATAATATGCACATAATAAGCCTACAATGTCTTTAATCAACGTTTTTTACATTAAGTAATTCAAAATACTATGCAATGAAAACCGTAGAGCTTGTATGAAAATCATCATGAATGTTGAAGAGGCGAGTGAGGTGTGTAAGGATCGTGGCATATGGTGTTCGGTTCTCTCTGCCTACCCCGCTAGGGAAGTGGCGTGAACTTTAGTTAGTTAGTTAATATGTAATGTTTGCATACATATAACATAACACCACGCCAGTTATCCCCGAAGGGGTAGGCATAATCGAATGGTAAGCTCCTTTGCCCACGTTTAACAAAAATAAAACTATGCTAGGTTAAATGGTAAAAATAAATATTGCGAATTAATATCTTTTTGGTGGTTTTGGTGATTCAAAGAAGAAAAAGGCTTTGCCTACTTCGGGAATTGAAGGCGTCATATTATGTGTTCATGTTTCCCGTTCGCAATTATTCATTTGAAACCAATAAAAAGCTTAAAAAGAAGAAATAACAGTTAAAAATGTTGTAGATATCGTATGAAACTCATTTCTTCTTTTTTAAAAAACAGTTTAGATACTACTTAGGTATTCTGTTTGTTTCATTATCACGTGGTTTACTCGTGTATACGTTGGTGTGACTTGTGTTGACAGTCGTATCATATCATATCATATGGTCGGGCCATGTGACCCGATTATCCAATTTGTTCATTGGATAATCTGATCTGTTGTTTGTCACCCAACCGTAGTTAGCGCTTCGTCCTATATGTGTTTATTATTAATGGGCCAGAAGGTCTTTCTTGTTAAGTATACGGAAGTTTGTATGTTATGTTCTTTATTTGGCGATTTATATAAATATAAACATATAAATTCTCCAGACTGACACACCAATTCCCTAGTTCCAAACTAAGCTTATGCTTGTACTATGGATACTAGGCGAACTGATAGGCATACTTAAATACTTTATAAACATACATGACTCGAGTACAAATGTCCATTGTTCATCACACGAAACATTTGCCTCTAGCGGGATTCGAACCCGCGACCCTTGGTTGGTGGCCAGGGTCTCTAACCATTGAACCAACAGGCCCGTCGATTTATGTGAAAATGACATGGGATTCTGTGGATAAAATATGGGATTCCATATGTGGATAAGTTGGTCTAAGATATAATGGCGAAAGAAAAAACAGTTGCATTAGTTGAGAAACTTGGATTGTTTCTCTTACTTCTATAATTTGTACTTTACTAGCGACCCTCCCCGGCTTCGTACGGTGTGCATAAAATTATATATAATTATACATATTAACCTTCCTCTTAAATCACTCTATCTATTGGTGAAAACTGCATCGGCATTCCTTGCGTAATATGGCATAAAATTTACAAAAGAAAACTACTTGTCAATATCACATGACACAATTTGTAGCTAGGGTTTATCACGGACTAGTAAAAAAAGGAAGGACTCCGCGCCACTGGCTAGACGTTGAAGCTTATCAGGTGCTCCACTTTGACACGCAACTACGTCACACATTATCATAATAAGCGCTCCAAATTACAGATATCCAATATTTGATATCCTTACGTATCTCACTTACACATGCATAAACGTGGCTTCACGCTATAGTATGACAGCGTGGAGTCCTTCTTTTTTTTACTAGTCCGTGGGGTTTATGAAGATTTTTCTATCGTTCCGGACGAGAGACCCGTAATCCTGTTTTGCACCACTGACAACACATGGTTTCATCACAGTGAAGTGATTAAGAAAAATATACTATTTAAACTTTTAATTTCTATCCTTTCATTCCTTCAAACTCACTTTTTCATTTATTATTAATAGGGTAGGTCCTATGAGAATTGCTGCCGTGGTCAGACTCATTCGACTTTGGGACTCCTTCGTCAGCTATATGTAATACAAATCTTCGAATGCCAATATAAAGGCCCTTTGCATTCTTCTATGGAGTATTTGTTTTTCCAACTACCCTTATTCTCATTCTGTGCTAGAAAATTTAATCTATTATACGGTAATATTACTTTATATGACCTCGTTTACAAAGTGGAAGTGATGAGATGCGTGTTAGTAGGTAATTGCTGGCATAATATTAATGTTGGAACTAGATTAGATTGGCTAATATCCAAAACCATGTAAAACGATACTCAGTCTTTTTTTCGTTAAAAAACAAAAAATCATAAATCACAATTTTTGGCTTAGTAAAAAACATCTAGTTTAAAATTTGTGTTTTAATTTTTTTCATCATATTTGTAATAGGGATATTCGGTGCACAAGTGGTTCCTAATATTTCACGACTGCGGAGTATTAATTGAATACCTTTTATTATGTGGAATTATATGCCAATGCATTACAAATGTATGATATTTGAATTTACTGGTACGATGGCATTTATTGATAGAAGGAACTCTGCAGAGGTTTATTAAGAACCCTAACACTTAGGTTTCTTATCTACTTTCGGAATTGGTTATTTACATAACCATAAGTTAGAGGAATTATTTACTTCATTAAAATAGGGACGTGAAGTAACAATCATGACATTATTTTTAACTAATAAGTTTACTGAAAATATAATATGGATACTTAAAAAAAATATATCTTTATTTCTCATTTTAAATTACAAGTTTAGAAATGCCCCAGGAAGTAATAAATACTTGTGTTGCGGATGTCTCGCTCTTTCCAAATTTGTTATTATAATATGAGATTTAAAGTGAACATTTTAAATTTAGACTTAAATTTAACAATCTAACTTATTATTAAGAAAACAAAAACATTTACATTTTATTCTGAATTTTATGATGTGTGTGTGTGTATGGGTATATACTTAGAATAGAAAACCATTCTTTGTAATGTGACGGTGGATAATGAAGTAGGTAATATTTTACCTACTCGTATCCAAAATTTTCGTCCCATGTTGGTCTGGGACTTGCCCATGTTGATCTGGGACAAAAAAAAAGAATGTGCCAACTGTGGTTCTTGCCTAGCATGTCGTTAAAGGCGACTAACGGTTTACGGGCTTTTGGGTATGTGTCTAAGTAGGCGACGAGCTAGCCACTTGTTACTCCTTTTTCACAGCTTTCCATCCAACCCAGCCCACTGTCCCATGTTGGTCTGGGACTTAAAAAGAATGTGCCAACTGTGGTTCTTGCCTAGCATGTCGTAAAAGGCGACTATTGGTATATCGGGTTTTGGGTGTGTGATTGTGTAGGCGACAGGTTAGCCGCTTGTCACTGCTTTTTCACAATTTTCCATCTAACCCAGCCTGGCTCTATTTTTGGTTGAATGTGGTTGAAGGGGCTTGCTGCCCCTTTAACTCTGCCTACCCCTTCGGGGATTATGGGCGTGATGTTATGTATGTATGTATCCAAAATGTGCTTAAAACATTTTGTACATGTGCATTAGAATTGCTCATAGGTTTTAATTCAAAGAAATTATGTCAATTCGCAAATTGGCGCTCATTGACTCGTCAGCTAGTATCAATATACAAAGGTCGCATTATCGGCGGAAATGTATAATTTTCACCTCATATTATAATTATGTTGACCTTTTAATCACTTGGCTTGTTAGATACCATCAACCGTTCGTTCGATGGTCAACTAAGTCATCCAACATTAACCCAGTTGAATATCTATTGACCTTTAAAGTTCAAGAGACAGGGTCGTCAATTGTATAGCAATCGATGCGAAAACTGCATTTCGCATTGCTTTTTACTGAGTTTATAATACGATAATTACTTTCATATTGATTGCTGGCCTCGGAATAACAGGCTAGTCTTCGTTAATTAGGTCTATATAGGGGTCTTTCAATGTCATCTTTTGATTTTAAAAGAGAATATTCTATGGAGAGATATGTTGATTGCATTAATATTTGCACTTCTGTTGAATAATATGCGCATGTTCTTTAAAGTTATAATTATTAAACACCAACATCATAAAAAATAATGTTTATTTCTGTGATCCTTTGTGTCACGTGGTTTTCAGCTGTCTGTGGGCGACTTTCACAAATAAAGCCTGTAGGCGTGCGGTCGAAGGGTCTATTTACGGGGATATCTGCTGCATAATAAAGACTCTAAGTATAATAGCAATAAAGGCCACTTTTGAAAGTTGTCAACTCGGCTGGCACTCAGTGAGTAGCGTGATGGCATCACGTGGAAATCAGCTGTACCGTGGGCGGCAGTGTCGGGTAGCACGCGTGGGCTGCGGGTCAAGGCCTTTATCCTAGGATGCACATCGTGTTTACTACATTATTTTATCCGGATTTTTAAAAGTATTGTTTTCAAGTATTAGAGCCGATATTCATTCAGTATGTGGCGTGATAGAGTCATTCAGGAATCTGGTGGGGCATATCAGCTGTAGGTGGTAAGGTAGATATTTTGTATTGTGCATAGTGTACTAGTAATTTCTGAGAAAAGCAATTTTAGGAGTAGAAATCGAAATTTTGTTAGAGGGAGATATGCAGGATGTTTAAGGGCAATACGTTGGAGTGATTTTCAAAACGTTTCAAAACGTTTCTATTTCGATACGATAGAGGTTATGTGTGATGTTTACAATTACATTACAAGAGTTACATAAGTAATTTCTCAGCCGGGTTTGTTCCGGTGGCGCTTCACGCGGATATCAGCTGTTCCAACGGCTGCACGTTGGTTCGCGTGCGTGGGCGTAGGTCCAAAGCTCATTACAACGGGATACGCTTCGCGGTTACGGAAATAACGACGCTGTATGATATAGATATAAAGGTTGTTTTTGCAAGCAGTCTGTTGTGCTGGGAATCGCTTAACGTGGCAATCAGCTGTGCCGTGGGCGGCAGTGTCGGGAACATGCGTAGGTGGAGGTCAAGGCTCTTTGCAATAAGATATATTGTGTAAAGGATGGAAATATTATATTTAGGAAAAGCGGCGGCATTTCAGTGGTAAGAAAACATGCCTCATGCCTCATAGGCGCGGTATGCTGGTTCAAATCCGAACACTTACTTTTGGATTTTTGGTCAGCCGATAGAGAAAGGTAGAAAGCTAACTAAACTTCACGCCACTTTCCTAGCAGGGTAGGCAGAGAGAACTGAACGCCATATGGCACGATCCTTACAAAACTCACTTGCTTCTTCAACATTCAATATCATTTCCGTACAAGTTCTACGGTTTTTATGGCTCCTGACATCACCTTCTGTTAACAAACGACCAATCTGGTCGTGGTAGGTGTTGGAGAAAGCTGCATATGCGAACAACTATGAATGTTGAAAGTTAATCCAGTTTGTCTGGTTCCTTATATAAAGGTATAAAAAGCCAGAATGTATGTTTATTACTTATAAATATACTCGCTAAATCCAGGATGAAATGAAATGATCTTTATTTATATAGGCTTCAAAAAGCACTTTAAAAATTGACAAAAAAAAAAACAACACCCGCCGGTAGTCCTACCGAGAATTACAGCTTAAACGGCCTAAGAGCCGAATATAATACCTACTAGGAAGATTATATTTATATAAAGGATAAGAAATTTCACGTGAGCTAAGTAAGTAAATATTTATAAGTTTCATGTGTTCTGGAATTCGTTTCCTATTAAAGTAACTGTTCAAATGACAACAGTGTTAACAATGTTATGTTATGTTGTCTGTTAACAATGTTAATAGACAACAGAAAAGGAGAACAATCTTTGTAATGTCTAGGTGTATTCGGCATCTAAATTCGAGGCGTAATTAGATTCGATAAATCTAATTACGCTTTGATATTTAATTAGGCAGGCAGAAATTGGGGAGATTCGAATAGAAAAGAGGGCTGCTGATGTATAGAGACTATTACACAGTGCTGAATTTAGACTTTTATAAGGCACTACCAGCGCCCCATGGTTTTACCCGCAGTTATAAAAATTGTTTGATTAAAAAGGCCTACTACAAGGTAGATGACTATTTAAATGATAAGAATAGCTGGTTGGCCTCATAATAGGCTGTTGACCTGCACTAATACATTTGACTTGTATAAAAATTTTAACTATTATTAGTTATAAGACTCGGCATTTAAAAAGAGTAACTATCGAGTTTCTTGTCGGTTTCTTCTCGGTAGGAGCTACCTTTTGAACCGGTTGATATTGAATTTCTTTAGACGATTTATAAGAGCTTTGTTGAAGCCTATATAAATAAAGATCATTTCATTTCAGTTCCCGTTCCCGTGGGAATACGAGTATAAATTTATAGCCCAAGTTATTCGCTGATAATGTAGCTTTCCATTGGTGAAAGAATCTTCACAGTCGGAATTGTGGTTTATGGAGTGGCAATACAGATGTCGATTCTGTAGAAATTCGCGACTAACCGCTCATACTGATGACAACAAATGGACAGAATCAAACAAACTCATCGTTAAGATGCATCGGGAATCTTAGTTTAATTGTACAAGATTGAAAATATATTTATTAAATCATCTTCCTAGCGTTATGTTATGTCGTTAGCGTTATGTTAGATGGCTAATCCTCGTTGAGATTGGCAATAGTGACCGATATCGGTTAAGATGATATTATTACTTATAACTCAACCGGGGGAGTCGGTCCAGTCATGCCGATATCAATGCGGTTTTAGCGTGGCTATGTCACCGAAAAACATCTGGTCAAAGTCAAAGCGAACCTCCAGTAAAACTTAAGTAAAATTTTCATGAAGCTAGGCCACTCACTTTAAACCAATACACGTCTCGTGTAAAGTCTACAAGGTAAAGTTTTACGTCAGTAGGTACACGTATGCTCTTCGGATTTCGTTCAGCGAGTGACCTCGTAATATAACTTAACCTTTGGAATGGTGACCGACTAGACACGTGGCTGCGGCTGCGGCGTGGGAGCCGCCATAACAATGAGTGGGCGGTAGCCAAAGGAAATGTGGATTCTGAAGTTCGGGCTATTTTGATACGTTGTATTAATTTACTGATGGAGTTCGTGCATAAAATTAACTAGCTAACTAAACTGCACGCCACTGCCCTATCAGGGTAGGCAAAGAGAACCGAACGCCATGTGCCACGATCCTTACACACCTCACTCGCCTCTTCAACATTTATGATTCTTTTCATACAAGCTCTACGGTTTTTATGACTCCTAACAAACCAATCTGGTCGTGGTAGATGAGCCTGAGCCTTCCGCGGCTCCTATATCCTTCCACTTTCGCATTGTATATCTGTTTAGTCAACAGACATATAGTCACGCCCGCAAGCTTTCTAAGGCGTAAGAGTTCAAGAAGGAATAAAGCTTCCTAAACCATATTAAGTCAAAAAAGATGAGTTGATTATTTAAAAATATTTTTCCAACATGGTCATGGAATGTCAGTCCCATGTTGGTTTGAGACTTGGCCCATGTTGATCTGGGACAAAAAAAAAGAATGTGCCAACTGTGGTTCTTGCCTAGCATGTCGTAAAAGGCGACTAATGGTTTACGGGCTTTTGGGTATGCGGCTGAGTAGGCGACGAGCTAGCCACTTGTCACTCCTTTATCACAGCTTTCCATCCCACCCAGCCCACTGTCTCATGTTGGTTTGGGACTTAAAAAGAATATGCCAACTGTGGTTCTTGCCTAGCATGTCGTAAAAGGCGACTAATGATATATCGGATTTTGGGTGTGTGATTGTGTAGGCGACAGGTTAGCCGCTTGTCACTGCTTTTTCACAATTTTCCATCTAACCCAGCCCGACTTTATTTTTGGCTGAATGTAGTTGAAGGGGCATGCTACCCCTTTGACTCTGCCTACCCCTTCGGGGATTATGGGCGTGATGTTATGTATGTATGTCATGGAATGTCTATTTAGGTCTTATCCCAAGTAACAAGTTTCTAGGCGACAACAACTCTTGGCGCATGAGGCAGGGTAACTACCGAATGCGCTATCGAGCCAGTCCAAGTGATATGCTATGCAAAAAGTATTCCTTTCGGGAAACAAAATGTCTTTTCCTAACGGTTCCACCAATTATTAGTATTGCACATTCTTCCTCCAAAAATGTAATAGGGATGTTGACTGGCTAGTTAATTGATATACTTTTTAAGAGCTGTCAAAACGAAATCACTTCATAGATTTTGTATGGGCTTGTCAACGTGTGACGTCACTAGTTTGTATAGTCAACTGACTTAATATTAAGCAGTTTTTGTAAAATTAAAAATCTTAGACTCAATACGATACCAAATCAATAAGGCTTAACAGCATACTACGATACTTTCTTTTTCAGAATTGATATTTCAAAATAAAATATAAATGGTGTCAAAATCCCAATTATAATTAGCAACTACAAGAGTTGCTAATAGTACTACTACTTGACTTGGCTTGACTACTTGACTTGTAAGCAAGTAACAACAACTCTTGGTAGTCACGTGGCGGCTGAGGCGTGGGCGCCGTCACAACAGCGCGTGGGACGAGGTTGACGGTGCTTGCTACACGCGGTGTGGCCTAATCATAGTTCAACTTGACAATTTAACCTACATTTGGTTGTACAATGACTACTATTATATTTATATCTGGGAGCCGTTGTAGCTCAACAGTAAGGACAGACAAATCAAAATAGACAAAGCCCAAGGACCAAAGGCCGAAATAAAATTTAATTTTCCATCTAACCCAGCCCATTGTCCTATGTTTGGTCTGGGACTTAGGGCGACTAAATACGGGGTTTTTGGGTATGCGATTGTGTAGGCGATGAGCTAGCCACTTGTCAATACTTTTTCATAATTTTCCATCTGACCCAGCCCAGTTTTGTTTTTGGCTGAATGTCGTTAAAGGAGCCTTCTGCCGTTTTGACTCTGTATACCCCGTGCGGACTCTGCGTGCGTTTGGGGATTATGGGCGTAATGTTATGTATGTATGTAAAATTAAATTGGGTAGATGGAAATTTGTGACAAGGCAGTGTCATCATCACAAACGGAACACCCAATACACCATTAGTCGACTTTTCTGACATGCTAGGGAAGGACACATGCATTATTTTTGAGTCCCAGTCCAACACTGGTCATGTCTTACTGTTAAGAAATGTCAAACCTGGTTATAAAAAACTTTTGCTCTCACATCATACAGTATGCGCGTGACCCAGTGTTGGCTGAAACAGAGCAAAATGTCGAGAAACTCCGCTGGTCGTTACGGCGACGAGTTTTATAGCCGGCTCGGATGCTCGCCGGAAAATTAAGCTCACTGCATATTTCCAGAGCCGTGACGCGCGCGTTTTGTTAGAAATTTACAGAGGAAATGGATTATAATGGGGAGACTGTTAGTGTTGGGTTTGTGTGGGTATATGAGGGGATTTGTATTAGAAATATAAAATTTTTGTTTTAAACCCATATGGTTGTTAGTTAGGTCAGTCAGATATTAGAATCTATTTATATAAGAAGGAGCTAGCTTCCCATCTTTCAACAGTTAGTTAATTTTGAATTACCTACCTACTGTTAAAAAAAAGGTTATTTATCAAAAATCTAAAATTCACCGAGATCAGTCAGTAAAGCCGTAACTTGTAAATCATGTACATACATACCAAAGTAAATATAATCGTTTTTATGTTACACATTTATTGTAGATATTAGTAAATGTTAGGATAATCTGATATTATTAGCCGTAAATTCCATTTCGACTATAAAACAATAGAAAACATTACAAAGACCGAAATCATCATCTTCCTAGCGTTATGTTCCGTGTTTAGACGGGGTCCGCTTAGACCATGATCCAGGATTTAGCGAGTCTGGTTATTACATTGAAGCGACTGCCGATCTGACCTTCGTAACCCTAAGATAGGGGAACCAGACAATTTTTGGATCATGGTTACAAATCCAAAGTTGTTCGAATTTGCAGGTTTCTTCACGATGTTTTCCTTTACCGTCGAGCTAGTGGTATAAATACGTACATATATTTGAAAAATCCAGAGGTACGTCCGGGTTTGAACCCGCACTCCTCGGTTAAGAGGCGCGTGTCCTTACCATTGAGCTACCACCGCTCCCGACTATAAAACAATAAAAAAACGTTACAAAAACCAAAATACCTTCCAAAAGGCTCTGACAAACATATAACAAAAGGTTACAAACCCCTGAAATACCTTCAAAACGCCCACTTCTCCTTCGATTCCCTAAAAGGCACTTAAAGCAAAAAAGCATCGAACAATCCTGACTCCGAATCTGACCTTACGATTCCGTGCGCGGCGACCATACATCATCTGTCCAGCTACAGATAGCGAACAGAACCGTAGACGGTTTTTTCACTGTATAACGATAATTTGTCGAGGTCGGCCTGATAAAGCGAAGACGGCGAGAGGGATTAATTGGAGAATGAGAATGTTAATGGCTGGCCGACTTCTCGGCGAGAATGGCTGGAACGTTCGGGGTTTGGGAGTGCAATGTTCGAGTAAGAAACCTGTTTTGTTATGTTTGAGCAAAATATTGCATATGAAGTGTTGGTGAACAACTTTAACGTTTACATATTCAATTATAATAACTTTATATATATTGATTAATGATTAGTATTTTTGAGTTATTTGATCAGTTTACATTAATTTTATGAGATTATAAAGAGGGCTACGTACTTTGAATTATAAAAATATCAATTTTATAAGCATTAACCTTCATAGAATTATATAAAAATAAAGATTTTTCTACACATGTGAAAACAAAAGATTTTTAATCTGGTTATAACTCGAGATATTTTCCGTGCCCTAATCTTTATCCTTGAATTATTTAATTAGTACATCTTCACTACTCCGTTGCAAAAGGAAATATTAATACACACACATAATTTTCATAATTTCAATCATAATTTTCCGTCTGACCCAGCCTAGTCTTTTGACTGTATGTGGCTAAAGGGGCCTGCTGTCCCTTTGACTCTGCCTACCCCTACGGGGATTATGGGATGTAATGTTTACACTTGTTTTTTATTTGCTTGTCCCTGTAACTTAGATCGTATTAAAATTTACATCAACGACGTGATATTATATACAAATCAATGAACAGCCCTGATACGAAATAGCGAAGTTGTGCTCTATTTAAGCGTAACTCGTCGCTATTGTTACAGCTGTCATACTTAATGACTCCTAACATCACCTTCTGGTCATTACAACGGGATGCTAGTATGTTTAATTTACATACTAGCACGCCATGCAAACATTATTAGCGTTATCCATTTCACATGAATAAACAATACGAGGTAAATATTAAAATTATAATAGGCAAGATGAATAAAAAAATAAGTTTAGTCCGTCAGTTAGATTATAAAAAAAATACTGAACACGTATTTTTTTTATTTATTCGTCAAACAAACATTGACGAAGATACAATGCATTCAAGTTGCGCGTGACGTCACGCTTTCGTACAATATGTACTAAATAGTGACGTCGCAAGCCCCCCACTCAAAACTTTGATGATCTTTATCTTTGTGATTGTTTTGTTACCTTAATAAAGCGAAAAATATGGTTCTAGTATTTTTGTATAATCTAACTAACGGACTAAATAAAATTATAGTTTTTTAATGCAGTCATCATCTCTATTGCATAACATGTTGGTTTTACAATTAATGAACATCATCAGACTTTATTGACGAAAATGTTACGTCTGCGCGTTTAGCAGTCGACTGCTCAGCTTATAAAAAGCAATTTCAGAGCGCGAAACGGAAATCGTGAGAAAAGGCTTTTACCTTTAAAGAAATGCTGCACGTTTGCTTACTTAGCTATTGTAGTGCTTTACTATATAGACAGTAACAGGAAACTTGCTCATAAAAGGCGCTTAGGTTACATTACAAGGAAGGGTTTTAATAAAACCACTTTTGCGGGTCTTAGGATTTCCCTATAGAATTCACTTGGTTTTGAGACAACTTCGTTTATCTTTAATTTCATCTAATCGCCATGTTATGGATCAGTGGATATCCGAATAAAGAGAGAGTTTGACGGCCGTAATATCATATTAATCTACCCCTACCACGACCAGATTAGTCGTGTGTTAAGAAAAGGTGATGTTAGGAGTCATAAAAACCGTAGAGCTTGTATGAAAAGGATCATGAATGTTGAAGAGGCCAGTGAGGTGTGTAAGAATCGTGTCATATGGCGTTCGGTTCTCTCTGCCTACCCCGCTAGGCAAGTGGCGTGAAGATTAGTTAGTTTTTTTACCCCATAGTATTAGAAAATATTATCGTTGTATGACAATGACGTGTATATTTAATGATGACCTGTTCAGTAGTTAAGACAATAGAGAATAGGAAACATATTAACTCATTTTTGCATTTATAATTTATAATATTAGGATTCGAATAAAATAAGACAAACTTAATCACGGACGACATACAAAAGTTAAAAAATAGATGTTTCTATAGAAACAAAATAGATAACTACATATTGTTCTGTACTTTGACGTCATACACAACAAACATAAAAAACCCTCGCACACTCCCATTACGCGAGCTGATCAAATAGTACAAAACCGTGCTTTTTCGGAAATTCCCGCAAAGCATACCTGTGTGCCCGAATATTTCGGCGTAAACGGCCGACCGAAAAAGGGATCCCGAATGGCTCACCAATCACGGGCGGCTTTGACGAACGTCAAAGGCATCTAGTGCATTGTACGGAGTGGAGTGCGCTGCCATTCCGAACGGCACGCAAAGGGTAAAGGCGTGCTTTTAGCGAGCAGACAAATGTAATATAGCTCTGGGAGTATATTGGATTTAGCACGGACGGGGATGCCGGTTTCAGGGAGTTCTGTTAAGAGTGTTCATCTGCCATTTGGCTACAACGTTTATACTCTCTGAAACCGGTTTTACGGTGGGCCAAATAACGTGGAAAGAGAACGTTTGTAATGTCATATACCCATAACACCCATAAGAAGGGGTAGGCAGAGTCAAAGGGGAAGCAACCCCCTTAACCACATTCAGTCAAAAATAAAACAGGGCTGGGTCAGATGTAAAATTGTGAAAAAGTAGTAACAAGTAGCTAGCTCGCGCCTACACAATCACATACTTACCCAAAACCCAATATACCATTTGTCGCCCTTTACGACATGCTAGGTAAGAAACACAGTTGGCACATTCTTTTGAAGTCCCAAGACCAACATGGGACCGACATGGGACCGACATGGGACCAACATGGGTCATATACCCCTACTATGGTTAGAATAGAAAAGTCTTTAGATAATGACCTAAGCTGGAGAGCACGGAACCTGCGACGTTTAACATTTACTGAAATGTGGATTTTTTTACTAATTTCTTCTCCACTATACTATGCTACAGCCAACAAATGATTATTTAAGAAATAAAAACAAATAGTTATTTGAATTGCGACGTAGACAATAGACATTTAATTAAAATACTAGACTGAACCGTTAACTTGTTGATAGTTGCCGTAAATTAAACAAAATGGCGACAGGAGCCGGCTCCTGCGCTCATCCGCGGCGCGTCCGTCGCTTCGCCCCAAGATTTATGTTTTGATTTACGCGACGATAGTGCGGGAAGAGTAATGAGATTCCCTTTGCTCATTTAGCTTATGTAGTATTTAATTTGTAGCTGTTTAGTTGAAGAAATTGGTTAGATTCTTTTATGTATTTATGTAAATGCATTGGGGTTTCTTTTTTTTTTGTAACGTCTCGTCAATTCCCGCGCAGGGTAAGCTGAGAGAACCGATATCCAAATTTTAAATGGTAAAATCGGTTGGATGAAAAATCGACTAGCTACTTTTCTCTTTTATAAAAACAAAAACGTAACATTGCGCCCATAATCCCCGAAGGGGTAGGCAGAGTCAAAGGGGCAGCAGGCCCCACATTCACATTCACATTCAGCCAAAAATAAAACTGGACTGGGTTAGATGGAAGATTGTGAAAAAGTAGTAACAAGTGGCTAGCTTGTCACATACCCAATACCATTAGTTGCTCTTACGACATGTTTATTAACTTTTGTGAATATATCTGGTTATATGATACGTAGGTTTACTATAATATCGATTAGGATCTAGGATTACGGGATTATGCACCTTAAGTAATTAATTTGTCCTGCGTCCTAGTTATAAAACATATACAAATGCCAGCAGAGGGCGCCACTCCGTCACGTCACGCCCGTAGCGTCCGCCGCGAGTGATTTATGTCTTGATTTACGCGACGATAGTGCGGGAACAGATTTTTGTTGCTAATTGAGTTTTACATTAGCTGTGTATATCCGCCTTGGGTAAAGTGAAAATTATGGTATATAATTTATATTCGTTTATGGGTGTGTTTGAATTTACGAGGCGTCCTCTTTGCATCTAAGATACCTACTAATTAGGTACATACGATACGGAAAATTCAATAAAAGAGAGACGTTTAACATACCCATAATATTTTGACTACATACGTTCCTTCGCATAAAGTCTTTTTATATTTCTTACATTGGGTACTTTAAAAAAATTACTAGAAAAAAAAACAATCGAGAAAGTCTTGATATCAATTTAAGATAAAAGACGACCTCTGGCGACAGTTACAAACTATATGGTAATTCGGCATAACATCTAAGATTAACAAACATCACCGCGAACGAAAAGCTAGTAAATTAATATACGTTCAGTATCTAGCTACGACAACTTCAAAGTACATCCAAGAACTTTACCACAGACTACAGTCAGTGTTGAAGTTACCCCGCGAAACTTTATTTAACCTGTGGCCGCTCGGAAACTGCGGCGCGCGCGCTTCGGAAACGCCTAATTACGAGTATTCCTGCGCAGCGTTTGCGAGTCAGCTAAGCTGGTTTTGATTGCTCGTCTGTTCGGGTTTTCAAGTTGTCCTGTTGGCAAATGGCTCTGATATCTATTGTGTAAGTTGTGTTGGCTTGAGGCAAGGTTTAGTAAAAGCGGTATTCAGTTATGAAGTATTTTAACTACCATGCTGTGAAGCGTACACTATCTATAGATTACTGTCTAGTCAATTAAGTTATGTTTAGTTCTTATATGGAAATGTATATGACTGTAATCTGTCTGCGTACTTATAATAAATAAATAATTGATTTTTTGCTCTCATTAACGGCGTCGATGGGACATTGTTTTTTTGCTTCTTTTCATTGCGAATAAACGAACGAACATTGCGACAAATAAGCACAAAAAATGGCTCGTCAAAAGGAAGCCTTTAGTTCTTCGGTAAGACCTCATACTTAAGGAGGTCTGTCTGACCGTTAAAAAAGATCATAATATGTATATTACATACTTACATACGCATTTTATATAAGTGGTAGCATGTGTAATGCTTATTTCAATTAATTTAACGATGGTCATTCTACACTCCTTCCCTATGTAAACCTTAACTGTGCCAAATTCCCCTCCGGCCGCGTAATTTCCTTAAAAAGCGGTACAAAGTTTTTGCTTACGTATTAATATATAGTCGGGCACCTTTCTAACAGATTGGATAGGAAAACCCACAAGGAACGGACCGGCCAGCTCGTCTGAGCTCAACGGCCACGATCCATTAGACCGAATGAAAAGCGGCAGTGAGCTGCATCTCCGCGTCAATGTATTAAGTGCAGCGGCTACAGTTTTGAAGTTGCTTGCTCTTATTTGCTTTATAGTTGTTAGTTTCTTATTTAGCTTTTGAGATATTGGGATGTTTACATTTGAATGTGTAAAGAGCCGAGAAAAAATTTCATGGCGTAAGAATTTCGGAAATTTATTCATAGACTAGCTGTGCCAGCGGTGTCACCCGCGTTTATAGTTAATATTATAAAGACTATTTCCGTCATACATGATTTCTATGTAACATTAACCCTTAAGGCTGCACACGCGACGGAAGCTTAAAAAATGGAGTAACTTCTCCCGTTTTCCTAACATTCCCCTTCACTACTTTGCTCCTATTGATTGTAGCGTGATGAAAAGTATACTATAACCTGCCCAGGAGTATGAAGAATAATTGTTCCAAGTTTAGTTAAAATCGGTCGAGTAGTTTTTGTTTCTATAAGGAACATACAGACAGACAGACAGGCAGACAGACAGACAGACAGACAGACAGACAGACAGACAGACAGACAAAAATTTTACTGATTGCATTTTTGGCATCAGTATCGATCACTAATCACCCCCTGATAGTTATTTTGAAAATATATTTCATGTACAGAATTTACCTCTTTACAGATTTATTATAAGTATAGATAATTATTACTGTTTTTGGGAGGATTTCAAGAAGAGTTTTATATGGTAAATTTCATAGTAATATTTTTTTTAATCATTTAAGATCTTATCGTTTTAATTATAAGATATGTATTATCATGCAAAAATGATTTAAAATATAAGGTTTTATATAACACATCCTGCCGTAAAAGTCACATGAAAGGCTACAACGAAATCTGATTCTTATTAAAAATAATAAAAAGCTAACTCTATGGTGCAAAATTTACTTCAACGATTTACATACTGCGACTAAGTCTCATTTATCACGGGCCGGGCTTCAGCAACTTGCCTAGGGTGACTATTGTGTGAATAATATTTCAATTTGAAAAAATGCAATATTCATGGAGCGCTTTAATATCTGCCGCTGCATTCAAAAGAGCGGCGAAAGGATTTACACCCAAAGCCAGGGTGGGTAAAAACAAAAAGTTGCGTTCCATTTTTGAAAAGCGTTCGCGCGGCCGCGGCTTGGCGCAGCCCGCCGCAGTGCGGCACGCGCGGACCGGGTCTGCCGCGCTCGTCCCGGCCTTGCTCCTGAACCACGTTTGAACTCTGACCAGCTTGTCTGATATCTTACGCATTTGATTTCAGAGGCTATTTATCTCGGAATCCGTTAAAATCAAACGAATCGTGACAAATAGATCGAAATTAAAGTAAAGTATTTTTTGAAGTTTCTTCGGTTTTACCACAGTTTTACGGCATGTGATTAGATAAAAAACAGCATTTTGACGATATTTTTTTTAAATTCCACACATCCACTGGCCATTTCTGTTTGACATTTGTCATTTGTCGTATAAAGAGTTTTTAACTCAGTTTAATCTCCATAATCAAATATCACGGTTAACCTTTGGTCCGACGCTGTATCAATCATTCGGTGCACCTGCCTTGATGCATCGCACACCTCGCTAATGGACCTTGCTCCATTATTCAGCTTCTATTCAGCCTTTAGAATACCGGCAGTATTTTAAACTTTTAACCGGATACATTTGTTCGTGGTATAATTATTCCTCATAACGGGTTTGAGGTTATTACTGGGAAATATGTGTAGGTATGCGAATTGAAGGGCTAAGTGGACAAAGGTGATAACTAACAAACAATTCAAACTGAGTTTGAGTGTTTTAAAATGTGAAATCATTAAATTAAGGTAGCTATTACAGCTTAAACTTTTATATAAAACTTAAGTATCGATACCTTTGAAAACATCATTACTTTATAGATTCTATAGAAAAAAAATATATTTTTACTATATTTATTAAAATACACAGAAAATATGAAGATAACACCTTTGTCCACTCACCCCTTCAAATATGAGATCTTTAGGTCATCATGCCCGTAATCCCCGAAGGGGTAGACAGAGTCCAATGAGCAGCAAGCTACCTAAACCACAATTAATAAACAAAGTAGTAATATTTTCTTTTCTGTAAATGTAGACTATTTATAAGCGCCTTTTTGAAGCCTATATAAATAAAGTGATTTTGAATTTGAAAGTCGAGATGGGTTTGATGGAATTAAAAAAAAATGTTACAAGTGGCTAACTTGTCGCTTAAGTAATCACAAATCCAGAACTCCACTACCATTAGTTGTCTTTTACGACATGCAAGGAAAGATACGAAGTTGGTACGTTATTTTTGAGTCCCAGATCAACATGGGGCATGTGTCACGTTTTATTTGCTTGCTAATATTACTGGTTTTGCTGTGTATAGACTATGCTATTTTTTGAAACTAAAAATAGCATGTGAGACTTCACCTAATGTCACAATCTAAAGAGATATGTTTTATTTATGCGCTGAAGTTCATTACTTATTAAACTATGTCGTTATTGAAATGTTTACAAATCTATACAGTCAACTGTATAAATAAAATTCGCCAAGAATATTTTGATTCAAATTTCGTTTTTTATACATGAAATGGAATAAAACAAGTAAGTAACTAACAGAGTCAATATGATTTTTAATTAAGAATATTGCAGGTGAATCTGTCCCATGTTGATCTGGGATTCGAAAAGAATGTGCCAACTCTTCCTTGCCCAGCATGTCGTCAAAGGCGATGTTAAATTATGTCTTGGGTTCTACGGTTATGCAGGCGACGAGCTAGCCATTTGTCACTACTATTCACAATTTTCCATCTAACCCAACTTGATTTTTGGATAATAAGGAACTCATTGCGCCTTGCGCCTACCCCTTTGGGGATGGCGGGCGGAATGATTTTATGTATATATGAAGGTCTGTCCATAAGAAACTCCAGTTAAATCCAAATTGCCTTAACATGTATTTACCGAAGTTTATTTCTCCAATTAGTGTTTGAAGATTATCCCGTAATTTATCGCTGAGTAGGTTCAAATCTGTTTGAAAGTCACCAGCCTATTTAGTGGTTTACCAAAAATGCACGAACAAATAGTTCACCTTCACCTGGCCGTAATAGGCTGTTACTCGGTAACTCGGGTCTCGATCTTCAAGCCTGGCCTACATTTAGGCAGTAACGAGTCAAGGCCGTCCGCTATCAGGGCGGTAATCTAGCGAATTATTAGGATGCCCTATTAAGATGGGAGTATATTACACGGTATACAGCGTGAAGCGCTTTTTTACTTAAAGCAAGGTAAATAATACTCGCCTAAATATTCGATGAACATTAATAATTGTATGACTTGGTAAATATATAAAATTTTATCTGTAAATTTTTATTTTTATATTCAATCTGGCATTAAAAAAAGTAACTACCGAGTTTCTTGCCGGTTTCTTCTCGCTGATGCGACATTCCGTAACGGTGGTAGATTCAAATTGTTCTATTTTGTACCTATTACTTGACGATTTATAAGTGCGTTTTTGAGGCCTACGTAAATAAAGATATTTTGTGTTTGAGAATACCATGTTGGTCTGGGTTAAAATGCAAATGTCTTCCATGTTTATGTTGTTAAAAGCGAATAATGATGTATTGGGAATCGGGTTTGTGATTGTGCAGGCGACAAACTAGCCAAAACTAAAATGCAGTTGGTTAGATGGAAAAATGTAAAAAGGTACTGACAAGTTGGTTACTGTTCAAGTTTTAAGTTGTTTAAACCACTTTAAGTTAAAGTGAGCTGAGTTAGATTCAGACACAATATCTAAACACCATAAGGCTTTTAAGACATGCTAGATGATTAACAAAGTAGGCACATTGTTTTCCAGTCCCAGACCAACATGGCACAAATATGTATAGGGGTGATTTACTCAAAGTCTTTTATAGTCCATTATTGAGTTTACCAAAAAATATTGATTACGTATTTTTTCTTTTGTTCAGAAAATCAAAGATGATGAAGATAAAGCGCGTTAAAGTACCGCGTGACGTCACTAGGTCGGTAAAATTACCGTCCAAGTGACGTAAAGCGCTCCATTTCAGATCTTTGAAGCACTGTATCTTTGTCATATTTCGAGTATTAAATAAAGCTAAAAAACGTATTCAATATTTTTAATCTAACTAAAATAATTAGTAAAGTAGCCTATCAAAGTATCGCCAAAACAATTTACATTATGTTATGTTCTGTGTCTTCTTCAAGTTCCCGTAACTCCTGGCGCAAGTGCGTGTTGACTCCTGCGCAGCCACCTGGAAACGCCCCCGCCTCACAGATGCCTCCGCTCGGTCGGTTCAGTCGCGAGGCCCTCAGAAGTGTTGGGCTGGAACTGATGTTTGCTTTCATCAGGCTATGGGGGAAATTAATAAGTCATATGCTGTAATGTCAGTACACTGTAGTGTTATGTTACTGCTCCTTGGCTGGCTTGTCGTAAAGGGCGACATGTCTTACACAATCGAGTGTACACTATTGTATTCGGTCTGTGATTGTGGGAGTCCCATGTTGGTCTAGGACTTAAAAAGAATGTGCCAACTGTGTTCCTTGCCTAGCATGTGGTAATAGACGACTAAAGAAAAAAAAAATGTTTATTTGACAAAAACACAGAAGCCAGTTTAGGTGTAATTCTATGACCCCCACACTAGGCTGGGCCTGTATCGTGGGAATCAGTACATTAAAGATAACAATTACTATAGTGTGGCTTTTAGTCGTCTACATATAAAAGAGACAGAAAAAACATAAAAAAAATAACAATAATAAAAACACAAAGAAACACAGAAGGGTTGGGTATACCATGAAGTAGCCACTTGTCACTACTTTTGTACAATTTGCCATCTAACTTAATTTTTTTCGGCTGAATGAGGTTTTGGGGGCTAGTCGCCCCTTTGTCTCTGCCTACCCCTTCGGGGATGGCGGGCGTGATGATATGTATTGGGTAAGCGACGAGCTAGCTACTTGTTAAGCCTTTTTTCTATTACCTGCCTAATCCGGCTGAATTTTAAATGTGGTTAAAAGTGGGTAAACTGCTTACTCCTTGTAGGCTGCCCATCCCTTCGAGGATTGAAGGGATAATGATAAGTATATGTGATAAGACTTTCCATAAAAATTCAACGTCCTTTTACTGAGCCTGGGCCTTGTATCTACGCGAGGTACGCTTTGTACATGATTTTCTACAGCTTTCTATATATTTATAATATACGCAGTTTTTCAGGTGTATGTCAGGATCGTAGCAAATGGTTCAACTTACAAATAAGAGCTTCATGGTGGTTGCTTCTTGGATTCATCCTACCCTAGAATCATATATGTGTAATTACTATATAATTTTCTTCTTTTATTTTTAATTTTTCAAGCCTTATTTTGAGTTCTAGCAGCATGTATACTGTACCTAAATTTTAAATTAAGGAAAACCTTTTATTGGCCTTATTGTTAGCATAGTTTGTAATAATCAATATGACATGTAATCGCTGTTGGTTTTCTTAAATAAATAAATGGAAGTACGTGATCTCTGCCTACCCCCATGGGAAAAAGGCGTGACATTATGTATGTATGTATGTACGCAGTTTTTATGTACGTTACAATAAACTTTTTGTTGTCCTAAGCTTTGCGTATACACGGGACACGATTTTCCCATTTTTCTACAGTATTCTTGTCATACTGCTTTTGTTTAGCATTGTAGGTTTACTAGGTTCATATGCCTGTGAGGTTTGGCTCTTGTGCCAATAACACGGATGACGCGGATGCAGAGCTAAACGCTAAACGGTCTGCGCACGAGTGGCCATAAAGATGTCACTTTTAGACGGATGCTGGGGACTCCGTTCTCGATTCGGTTTGCTCGCACCACTGTTCAGGGCTGCCAAGCAATGTAGCTCTTTAATATGTTATAAAATTGATATGAAAATATCTTTGTGTTAAAAAAAGCAATTACATATCGTTTTTTCTTTGTATACTTACATATTATAAAATAAATATTAAAATTAAACTGAACTAAATTTAGGTGATTTCCCTGTGACTGCGTTATTAAGTTGGATAATTAACTATAAAATAAACCTTAAAATGTATTATTTTCAAATGAAGAGATAAGATTGAATTGTCAATAATGAAATGTCAACTGATGTCCAATCGGAACTAAAAGCAATTCTCGATCAATCAGTATTTTACTACTTACCCGCCGAATCAAGTGAGCCAATGAGCACAGTCGTTTATATTTATTTAATTCCATTGGTATATCACCAACGCTCAATTGTTCGAACCCTACTCTGAGCCCAAGCGGCGAAGGCGGGGCGACGACAGTCAATTGTTTTTATGACAAAAATTGCCCGCCATTCGGCGCGAGATTCCACGATCGTCCGATCTGGTTAGAACCAGATCGGGTTGGTCGGTGCGGACGGATCCTAATCAAGTTGATGACGTAAAATATCAACTCGAATTTAGGTCCCAAGTATACCAGCCAGCGCTTTTGCGGTGTTAATCTGACGCCGTAACTGCATAATGCTGAGGGGCCTAGTTGGCACACATTTATCAAAGCTAGAACTTAATTAGAAAGTAATTTTATATCGGCTATTGAGAAGTAACCAATATGGTAGGTTTTGTTATGATTCCTTAAGTATTTACCATTGCTTTTTTTAAGTTCCCTCTTTCATAAGACTGCAATTTTAATTATACCACATATACTGTACGTTCAATGTACAGTTAATTTCGTGGTATCTAGCAAACGTGCAAGCATCATGGCGTATAAGAATAGCAGTATACATAATACAATATTTTACTTATTTCTAACTAATATATCAATTTCGACTGTTCCCTTATTCGCGATACAACACACCAGCCTTATATAACCTCTAAAAGCGCCTACCTGCTTATTTTCCACCGGGGCAGGTATCTTTTTTCTCATTTTTCCTTACCGATTGCGTCATCACGATTTTCTCTTATCTGTCTACAGACAGCAGATACGGCTTAATATATGCCCCACTAAACTAAACGGGTCGCAAGTAGGGCTGGCGAATCGCGGGTCCGTGAAAAGAGGTTTTTAGTAACTTTTGAAACGTTTTTGTTTCTATAGATGCTTTTGGACACGGTTTTGTTGGCTTGAACGTTAGGATGTAAAGAGTTTTGGCTTTAAATTTAGATTAACATTCTTTTAATTAAACTTTTTAATCAAATGTTCTTAAAATAGTAATCAGAGTGAGTACAACTCATACCTACACAATTGAAATACAGATTTTGTGAAAACTTCAACTGTCCGATTTAAATTATCTCTTACAGTTAATGAAAAACTGCAAGACATACAGACGGAAAGAGAACTCTGTAATATGGTGACGAGACACACACACACATACATTTTGACTTGTGAAATAAATAAATACTTCTAAATACATTTATCGTATACATAAAGCTTATGAACTTTCAATATGGAAATCACAATCGAAGGTACAATAAAAACTTAGGCTCAGCATAAAAACCCAGACCAAAATAAATACCAGTCTGGGGTTTAGGTGTGCTGTTAAATGCTTTCAAAATTTGTATTATCACGTAATTGCATAAATGTAGTTTGTGTTCTCACAACAATATCCTTAAAAAACATTGAATCCTCTTTTTTATTAATGCTCTACGCTCTTCATAAGCCGTTAACACACTGGTTAGGAATTTTCCCTTATACCAATACACGGTATTTTACGATCTAAAAGCACGTTAACATATCACATGCATTTAACATTGGCGAAAGGCAATTCCACATTGATTATATCGCAGCTGATTTCAGCTTTACAAATGCGTTTTAGCGATTTCTGCGATACCGTATTGCATTTTGATGACTCGCATCAATTCGGGATCTATTGCGATATTCACCCGTATGCCTTAAGGGTTAGAGTTCAACTATAGTGGAATTGTGTACGCAGTTCGATGTTGCTGCTTTTGGCTTTGGGATCAACGATGGCAGATGCACAATCAAATGTGCATCTAGCTTTGGAAAACGATGAAATCGTTGGTCGTAAAATGTAGTTTAGAACGGTTAGCGATATACTGTTTGTTTGATATGATTTAGTATATATTAAAAACATCATGATGAAACCTGTAAATTCAAACAACAACAAAAATTGTCTGGTTCCCCTATCTCAGGGTTACGAAGGTCAGATGGGAAATCGCTTAAATGTAATTACCAGACTCGTTAAATCTTGGATCATGGTCTAAGCGGATCATGAATGTTGAAGAGGCGAGTGAGGTGTGTGAGGCATGCTATATGGCGTTCGGTTCTCTCTGCCTACCCCACGAGGGAAGTGGCGTGAAGTTTAGATAATTAGTTTGGTCTAAGCAGACCCCGCCTAAGCACGGGACATAACGCTAGGAAGATGATGATGATATTATATAAATAAATAAATATCACACTACATCACATACATTGATCTGACTCCGAGGTAAGTAGCTTAAGCACTTGTGTTACGGATATCAGAATCAACAGTGGGATTACAAATATATACTTAAATATTAGATATTTACACCCAGACATAGAACAAACACAAGTATTCATCATACGAATGTTTGTTCTGGGTGGGGATCGAACCCACAACTCTTGGCGCATGGGGCAGGGTCACTACCGAATGCGCCATCGAGCCAGTCAAATATAGTAGATACTAGCTTCGTTGACCCATAGCTGCTTGGAATTCAGTTAATCATGTCTTGTACGCCTACCTAACTGATTGTAATAAAATTCGGAACCACTACAGCTTGCATCGTAAGAAAGAACAGAGGTTACTATTTTCATGACAAGAACGAACACCTCTCGTCTTCCTATAATAACGTATCTGTAACATACTGGACTACGTCCAGTCATACAGAGTAGCTGCCAAAGTTTATTAATCTCATCATCTTTCTAGCGTTATGTTCCGTGTTTAGACGGGGTCCGCTTAGCCATGATCCAGGATTTAGCGAGTCTGGTAATTACATTGAAGCGACTGCCGATCTGACCTTCGTAACCCTAAGATAGGGGACCCAGACAATTCTTGGATCATGGTTACAAATCTAAAGTTTTTTGAATTTGCAGGTTTCATCACGATGTTTTCCCTCACCGCCGAGCTAGTGGTATAAATACGTACATAGATTTGAAAAATCCAGAGGTACGTGCCGGGTTTGAACCCGCACTCCTCGGTTAAGAGGCGCGTGTCCTTACCATTGAGCTACCACCGCTCTTTAATCTTTTAATATTATAAAGCTGACGAGTTTGTTTACTTGAACGCTAAACGCGTATCTCAGGAACTAACAGTCCAAATTTAAAAAAATATTTTTGCATTGTATAGTTTATTTATCGAGGATGGCTATAGGCTATATACATAATATTAACCATAAAAAAGCGCGAAACCGCGTGCACAGCTTGTTTTAATATAAATCTAACAGCTTGTTTTAATATAAATCACAGCTTGTTTTAATATAAATCTAATTTGCATAAAATCTAACAAGTGTTTAAAAGTTCTGATGATCAGTAGATTTTGTATATTTCAAGTTGTCTGCATGTAGATAAATATACAGTAGCTGAATTCCTACAAATAACATTTGACAGTTACACCTTAGTTTAATACTATAAAAAGTTTAATGCAAAGCCTTGATGTTAGACTAAATGTTAATTCAAACAAATCCCTTAAGCAATATGGTTGGCAGCCCTCATTGGCGCAATCGGCGAGTTTTTATTGCGACTACAGCGGAAGGCTGCTTATCAGGCCCTTCTGCGTGACCTTTGGGACGCTGCAGCTACTTCATTTGACCTTTTAGAAGTACTTGTCCGGTTAGATATGAAAACATGTGGTAAGCAAGAAGGCATAGGAAGTAAGTTATCGGGCGTGAAGATTCTGGCCATAAAACAAAAAGTAGATTATTGCTAGGGAAAATGTTAATATGCCAATTATGCAAGTCAAATTTTGTAGTATTTTTAGCACAAGCATATTACATATAATATTCGTATATGCTTCTGCGAAGCATGTCCTTGACAGCTCGAGAATCAGTGTGTTAGTGTGAATTATTTATTATTTTCGAGAAAATATTTACAAGAAAGTATGTTATTTTCAAGAAAAATATAAAAATAAACTTACTAATTTGAATGTCACTCTTCTAATGGAGCCAATTAAATAAATAAATATCAGACTACATCACATACTGACTCCGAGCTAAGTAGCTTAAGCACTTGTGTTACGGATATCAGAATCAACAGTGGTATCACAAATATATACTTAAATATTCAATATTAACACCCAGACACAGTACAAACACAAGTCAAATAACCGGGAAAGTGGCTAACCGCTGGATCCAAGTTTTTTCTCTATCAGAGATTCCACCTACTTATAAAGTTTACCAAGACAGGCGCACAAGTGGCAAGCCTATATCTCAACAATGCTTGAATACGTTTCTCGCGAAAAATTTCCTTTCAACAGATCTCCGCTTATTAAAGACCATTTCTCCTTATCCGAATTAAAGCGAAACAATGCTACGGAATAAATCACTTTACGAAAAGAATGTATTTTATAATTGAAACGAAGCGGGACAGAATTCCGTCGGATGATCCCATAATAAGATTACTTATAATCCCTTTAAATGTCAGAGGTTGACATTTCAAGTTCCCGGGACAATGGAAATGGGTACGGTGTGTAACTTTTTAATTATAAGACACAGATTTGTGGGGATTATTTTAATGTGGATATCTCAATTTGGGGATATAGGATAATTTTATTGAACGTTATGCTTGTTTTTTCATTGGAGCGGTGGTAGCTCAATGGTAAGGACACGCGCCTTTTAACCGAGAAGTGCGGGTTAAAAACCCGGGCACGTACCTCTGGATTTTTCAAATCTATGTACGTATTTATATCACTAGCTTGACGGTGAGGGAAAACATCGTTATCTGCAAATTCAAATAACTCTGGATTTGTAATCATGATCCAAAAAAAAATGGCTGGTTCCCCTATCTTAGGGTTATAAAGGTCAGATCGGCAGTCGCTTAAATTGAATTACCAGACTCGCTAAATCCTGGATCATGGTCTAAGCGGACCCCGTCTAAGCACGGGACATAACGCTAGGAAAATTATTTACAATGGGGGTCGCGAAAATGTTTCAATCAGTAAAGGGGTCGCGTATTCAAAAACCACTGATCTAACTTAATACATGATTGTCTAACCCACAAGTCTTTTCGTGGGATAATATTAGTACTACCTAATTGTTTATAAGCAAATTGCTAAGTACGTCACTGAAAAAGGGCCAGGACACTGTAAAAGCTTTTTATTTCCGCAACATGCCCCGTTCCATGTAACCGTAGGTACCGGCTCTCAAATCAATGCATTACGTAATTTTTATTAATAGCCCGTTCGGAATTCCTTTGTCGTTACTTACACCAATTTCAGCCGGGACCGAATTCCGGTCCGCTGGGAAATCGCGGGCTCGGGAAGAATTGGAATGGTTTTTAATTAGATCCCGACTCGTCTTTGATTCTTGCGGGGCAATTTGCTGCGTTCATGTGAGTGGAAGCGAAGGCACTCACTCATGTCCTCCTAACCGATATCGGTCACGGCGGCCAATCGCAACAAGGATTAGCCAACTGCGCAGGAGTTAGTATAGTGCACAAGTGTATGCGCAAACACAGGTGCACTCTCTATTCATTCTCATAGTCCGGAGAGAGGTCAGGCGCAGGACCAACAGCTTGACGTGCTTTCCGAGTCACGGGGGTGATTAAACCGCCAACTTCCTGACTCCGGGCTGTTACTAAGTAATTTCAATATTGAAACACCCAGTCACTAAATTTTGAACCCGGGCCCTCTTGATCCTTGGCGGCCCATGCTACCGCTAGACCAACGAGGCAGACACTAAAAACTAACTAGTGTATGTATAGTCTAGAAATGCTAATATTTTTATTGCGAAAAAGTTGAGATTTTATCTTCATCATCTTAGCGTTATGTCCCGTGCTTACGCGGTCCGGCTAGACCATGATCCAGGATCTAGCGGGTCTGGCGACTGCCGATTTGACCTTCGCAACCAGACTATTTTCGGATCATGGTTACATATCTAAAGCTGTTGGAATGTGTAGGTTTCATAAAGATGTTTTCCCACCGCTGAGCTAGTATTATAAATAAGGGTATAAAAATCCAGAGGTACGTGCCCGGGTTTGAAGCTGCACACTATTTTGATTTAATCTAAGGCTGCACCCCTCGGTTAAGATGCGCGTATCCTTAATATTGAACTTACGTCCGCTCTGTTGATAATTTATTAGGCATCTAATCAAATTCAAGTTCAAAGTCAAAATATCTTTATTTTTATAGGCTTCAAGAAAGCACTTATAAATTTCCATTAAACAAAAACAAATACTCTCACCGGTTCCGAAATCAGATTTTATAGAGAAGAAACAGCCAAGAAACTCGATAGTTACTTTAAATGGCAAATATACAATTTTGAAAACTTAATTAATCTGCACTTAGTCTAGATACTGCAGGTGAACACTTCATTATGAAGTGAACGATAAATCCTTGTCATTTAGTTTAATTGATAAAATAATGTAGATTATAGCACAACAGTGTCGTTTAATAGGATTTTACTACGTTGAAACTTAAGCTGTAAATTAAGCTTGCCGTACAGAATAAGGTTGCATAACATTTGATAATATAAATTTAAATTAGGCACAAATTATGCAGCACATACAGAGTTTTAGAAATGATATTAAGTATTAAAAAAAAATACTTAAAGTTTCATGCCTGCATCGTAATTCCAGATACAATTGTATCTAGTATAAAGAATAATATTGCAGGTTAATGAACAAATTAAGTTTCATTCCACATTCCTCACTACCAAAGTTGCTTCATTGATTCCGCCTCTTGTTACTCATTTTATAATCGTTTAAGTTATTGAATAAATATAAATGAGACGTATATAACCAGGAGACTTCTTTAATATCCGAACATTCCACCCAAAATCAAAATCATAGAATACTAAGCGTCGGCACGTGAGCGTGCCCAGCGAAAGCTCGACACTTGATGACAATGAAAACAAAATTAATTCCCGCTGACCAAACCCGCCAGGCCATTACGGACTCTATTAGTATAATTATAAGGCGTTACGGCGTGGCAACGCGCCGCCTGTGGAAAATAATTGGTAGTTACTAACCTACGGTTAATGGAAGGTCACGCGAAGTAGTGTCAGGTGTGATTTTAAGCTTGGGTTAGCACGTGGATTTGTCTGCGTGATTTTTGATGGAACTATTGAGCTAAGTGACTTTCTTGTCGGTATTACAGCGCCAGTCAATGTAGACATCTTCTAGCTAAACAAACGCTCTGAATTCCGACTAAAAAAGCATTGTACAAAGATACTGGATTCGTAAAATATTTAGAGAGATAGAATATATAATGGAAACATTAAATACCCATAGTATTTAAGCTCTCGTGAGCTAGTATTACTCGCTTAGTAAATACTATTGCCGTAGAAAAACTTCGAACTGATCTGGTGTGAGAGAGAAAAATGCTATGAAAATGAAAAGGTATATAAACAATAACTTCTGTAAGTACTAAGCCATGAGATCAGACTAACATACACTTTATGTACTACATAATGTAGCGTTACGTACCGATTCATGTATATATATATGTATATGTATATTACACACCTACCATATAATCCGGGCGTTTATTGTCATAAATTACTGAATAATTGATGGCACATGAATTATGGGAGGGTCTGAAAGCCATTACAGGTAACGCTTATAATAATTTGTTATAGTTTGTACAGTCGGCTGGGACGTTAGCGTTTGTGCTTATACGTATTGCTCATCATCATCATGAGGTTGTGTCCCGTACTTAGTTGGGGACTATAATCCAGGATTTAGCGAGTCGGTTTTTTGCCGTGAAGCGACTTCTCACTTTTGTAATGCGTAGATAGAGGAATCAAACAAATTGATAGTTATTTGATAAATAAATAAGTACTTATATTAAACAGTTTAAAGATGTGTTCGAGTTTGAACTAATAGCCCTGCGCATGCGAGACGCATGTTTTCACTACAGCTATTGCCATCTTACTAAGGCAGCAAAGCTTTCTAGCAAAGTAAGTCTTCAGCTATCAATGTTACATTTTAATAAAATAAAATAAATATCCGACGACATCACATACATTGATCTGACTCTGAGGTAAGTAGCTTACGCACTTGTGTTACGTATATCAGAATCAATAGTGGTATTGCAAATATATACTTAAATATTGGATATTAACACCTAGATACAGAACAAACACAAGTATTCATCATACGAATGTTTGTCCTAGGTGGGGATCGAACCCACAACTCTTGGCGCATGGGGCAGGATCACTACCGAATGCGCTATTGAGCCAGTCTTATTTCCTTACTTTAAAGTAATGTGCTAAGTGTGTACCTCGCTTAGCAATTGGTTTAAGGTGATTAGTGGTGGGTTTGTGATTGTATTGTCGATGAGCTAGCCACTTCAGTCAGTACTTTTTCACAATTCTCCATCCGTCTAATAGAACTTTATTTTATTTCTGGCCAAATATAGTTTAGGGAGCTTTTCTTAAATTTTTTACTCGTTGGACTCTGCATATCTCTTCGGAGATTGCGTTGAAGGTATGTATGTGTATCTTTAGCTGACTGTACATAATCAAACTTCCTTATCGATGTTCGTGTATTAGAACTAAACTTTTTAATCGTATTTTCCGTCTAGTTTTTGAATTCGAATAGTTAACTATAATTAGTCAGTAATTTTTAAAAATGAGTATTATGCGGTTCGGAGAACGGCGTTTATGTTCCAGCAATAGGTAATAGGCACCTTAAAGTATTCTTTACAACACATGTGCATTCGCTAAATTTTTCTTTCGAAATTCCCAGCGTATTTTGAAATGTTCCTTAATATAGCAGAGAATTTTTTGTTTACGGAAAAACGTCATGCAAGAAAATGTACTCTACATTTTATTAGCTATGGCTGATAAAAATGTAGGTCTCTGTGTTAACTGCCGACATTAGGCATGGGATAAGAATGTTTACTATCGATAATAGTGCATGTTATGGTATTGGTCTCGGGTGATTGATTAGGTGAATGGTGGCAGCCACCTTAGGATTGGTTGACATATTAAAAGGCCAGTCACAACTTAATACAAGGAACAATGCGAAAGTGGATGGATGTAGGAGCCGCGGAAAGCCCAGGCTCACCTACCACGGCCAGATTGGTCATGTATTAACAAAAGGTGATGTTAGGAGTCATAAAAACCTTAGAGTAGTACCGTAGAGCTTTTATGAAAATGACCATGAATGTTGAAAAGGCGAGTGAGGTGTGAAAGGATCGTGCGATATTGCGTTCGGTTCTCTCTGCCTAACCCGCTAGGGAAGTGGCGTGAAGTTTAGTTAGTTAGTTAGAAGGAACAATGTTTGTAAATATGCTATGTTTATTCTGGATAATCCAATAGTCTTAGATTTGTTTTTTTTAAATTTTTTATTTTTTTTTGTCTTGTCAGATCAGGCTTTCAGGCTAAACAGATGGTTTTTATTTTATTTTGGCAGACCCATTGGTCGAGTGGTCAAAGACCCTGACCACGAAACCAAGGGCCGCGTGTTCGAATCCCGCTTGGGTCAAATGTTTCGTGTGATGATCGTGGACATTTGTATAATTTGTATTCAAATTATGGATCTTTATAAACGTATATTAAAGTATGTGTATCCGTTACCTAGTATCCATAGCACGAGAATACATCTTTAGTTTGGAACTAGGTAATTAGTGTGTCAATCTGGAAAATTTATAGTATTTAATACCCAGTGCGTGTAGCAAGTCAACCGATACTTAACAAAATAAAACAGTTATGATTTTTTCTTTATCAAGATGCTTAGTTGTGAAATTGGCACGTGCGATAAAAGTTTTCAAAATCATAATAATTGCAGATACATTTAGCTAGGCACTACATAGTTTTAAGACACGTAAATGCAATAACTATTTATAAATACTAGGACTATAAGAACACATAAAAGAAAAACCTTACACGTGTTTCCAAGACCTACGTACATTCCTATGGTTTAAAAATGCATTGAATGGCAAAATGTTATACCATTATGATTATTTATGTCAGACTACATCACGTACATTGATCTGACTCCGAGGTAAGTAGCTTAAGCACTTGTGTTACGGATATCAGAATCAACAGTGGTATTACAAATATATACTTAAATATTCAATATTAACACCCAGACACAGAACAAACACAAGTATTCATCATACAAATATTTGTCCTGGGTGGGGATCGAACCCACAACTCTTGGCGCATGGGGCAGGGTCACTACCGAATGCGCCATCCAGCTTGTCATATATGTTATGTTATGTTTCAAACACTAAATATCATAAACGCCCGAGTCAGGCGAACAAAATTGTACGTTTGTACATTTCTAAGAAAAAACTAGTACGTATTATTATGTACAATATGGAGCGGTGTTTGCTAATTGGTAGAGACAAGGATCTCATATCTGACTGGCTCGATGGCTCATTCGGTAGTGACCCTGCCATGCGGCGATCCCCACCTAGGATAAACATTCGTATGATGAATACTTGTATTTGTTCTGTGTCTGGGTGTTAATAACCAAAATTTAAGTATATATATGTAATACCACTGTTGTTTCTGATATCCGTAACACAAGTGCTTAAGCTACTTAGCCCGGAGTCAGATCAATGTATGTTATGTAGTCTGATATCTGACGGGTCAAGTTCAAAATTGGGCACGTACCGGATTGTTTAAATATATATACCTATGTATACCACTGGTTCGATGGGGAGGAAAGACATCGTGGCATTGACATTCAAACAATTATGGTGTAAACATTTTCAAAAACGTCTGGTTCCTCTATCTAAGGGTAACAAAGGTCAGTTCGGTAGTCGCTTTAAGGTAATTATCAAGACTCGCTAAGTCCTTTACCATAGTCCGTAAACAGTCTAAGCGGAGCCCAAATAAGCACGAGTCGTAAAGCTAGAGACATTACCAATATTCTAATCGTACTTTACGCAGTGCACAAAAAGGCAATAGTTATAACAGCCTGCAGTCCGCAATCAGACCGTGATCCCATGTTACCGGGGCGTCCGGGGCGTCCGGAGCGTACGGGGCGGATGGGGAGCAAGTGGCGTACCCCATTTGCCCCGGACGCGGCGGAAATTGGCGGCGGCTCTGAGGCCCGCTCTCCTGAATATGCAATGGAGCCGTGATGGCACATAATGAACTGCGGGTTGTGTGCCATGGACGGGATGAAGTTATTGAAAACTAGAGAATTGGATAGTAACTTAATGTTGGATCAAGCTAGCGAGAAGCTTTTAGCGAATGCTTGGTAAAACTTACCAAAATAGCTCTCAGAAACTTGGCAACAGAATTATTTACTGACGGACTATGAAAAACCCCGTTTAAAAAAAGAAAAAAAAACAACTCGAAGCAACTTTTAATAAAATAATCACAAAACAAACGTTCCATCATGCCCGCAGCTCCCGCAAGGATAGGCAGAGTCCTAAGAATTTGAACCACATTTTTTATTATTTTTAGTTGGTTGCGATAGAACATTCTAGATAATGATGATATCCTATAATAAAACAAAGCTCATATTTATTTAGTACACCATCAATTAAAACATACCTATTGCCGTTTGAATTAAAAGACTGTAATGTCCAGTATTGACGTTGATAACGATCACTTCATAAAACCAAATGACAGGAGTCGCTACACCGATGTGTTTGTTCCTGCATTTTATAATATTATTTCCATCATTCAGCCCACTTTCAATAGTCATAAAATACCTTTTTGTAAACACTATTAGTGTTGGGAAATTTAAAGGTGAAGTGTGAAGTGAAAAGCATAGTCGGGCTATTAAATTGCTTTTTATTTGAAACTTGTGACTGTAGTCATTTTATTTACTATGTAAACAGAATATATTATATATATTACTATACATGTCGAATGCATTTAAAGATTGCATTGAAACACGGTATATTGATTTAGTAGTTTTATTTTATTTAGGTACTTATACATACATAACTTCCGCCTATAATCCCTGAAGGGGTAGGCAGTGTCAAAGGGACAGCAGGTCCCTTTAACCTCAATCAGTCAAAAATAAAACTGGTTGGGTGAGATGGAACATTGTGAAAAAGTAGTGACAAGTAGCTAGCTCGTCGCCTACACAATCACATACCCAAAACCCGATATACCATTAGTCGCCTTTTACGACATGCTAGACAAGAAACACAGTTGGCACATTATTTTTAAGTCCCAGATCTACATCGGACATGTTGGTACTTATACGTGTATCATTACTACTTACTATAGTTATCTCAATGTTATTTATTGAGCAATAAAGAACATTTTTATTATTTGTCATTATAATACAAATCAGTTAAAAAATAAAAATATACTATTAAATAGATATAAGACAACATAACAAACATTGGCCTGATTCCGAATTACTAATTAAAGTAGGTATATAAGGCAAATGGATGGTGACGTCGGTGATATTGAATATTGATAAATAATAATTATGTAATAATAATGACGTAAATTATATAAGTAGAAAGTTTTATACACACTGGCAGAGCCGGCAAACGTTGTTCTGCCATTAGAAATGAATATAAAGTAATTTACGAACTATTCCTAGATCAACCAAATATACAAAAAAAAAAAACAACGGGAGTCGTTTCTGAGAAGTGCGACTACAAACTACAAATACCGTGTAGTATACGAGATTGACGCTGCCTGTCCTCCAGAGCGGAGCGGAGAAGCGGAGAAATGTTAACCTATATGATTTCACAAAATCTTTGCTCTTCTTTACTAGACATTTTCTATTGGGCGATTTTGGACTCCGGTGGACAGGCAGCTTAATAATAATTATTAAAAAGAAGATAATGTGCAATTCGCAATGAAAATTGATAAAATAACAAACAAATAACGCGCGCAACTTAAAAATAGAACGTGTTCACGTTCGAATTACTTATAATGAAAGAAAAAATAAAATCATATTTAGACACCATAAAGGTATTAGTGGTCTAAAAGAATGAAATGGCGAGTCACGAAAGCTTATTTGAAACTATAAACAAATCCTTCCTACAAAACCACTATTAACGCGAGGCCTACGTTGACTCGTGACCTTTGTCCCGATGCAGATAGCGCATTCCACCTGCATTATAATGTCCTCATAAAGTCTGACTTAGTAGTTTTGCCAGAGGCCTCACCTAACTGGGTTACTGCGAAAACACGGAAAGCCAGCCGGATAGACGCTGCGGAGATATCAATCTAAGTTGGAGTGATCGCGTGTCTTTGCTAAATAGTTTTTACTTGAAATATTTGTAGCAATTTTTTAAATGTTTGCAAGGTCTCACAAAAATTATTCGCGCAAATGCGCTCTGAGAAATAAATAATGTTTAGTCTTTGAGTTTATGTTAGCGAATTTTGAGGACTAATTAAGTAAGTACAACCATCTTTTAGAAATTTGACCATTCCAATGAGGTGAATGTGTGTTTCTTAATTATTTTATGTAGCTTACTTATTACAAAAAAAAAAGTATTTCCCGTCCGTTGTTTTGGTCGTTGAGTGGAAGTTCCGGATGCAACCTGTATGCAACGCACTTGTGTCATCTTTGTTGTTTAGACATTGAAAGAGAGTTGGTTTCTATTCTTTTCTTCATGTATTACGCTTGTTATAGACATTTATCCAAGGCTAAAGTAGAAATGACTAGTCATGAACTTTTGCCTAAAGCATAATTCTTTTTTGTGGTCTTTGAATCGTATCTAGCAAATTAAAAGTTATGATGAGATGAGATGTGAAATAGTAAAAGATTGCTCCAGGAGTTTTTATATGTTCATATTAGCCACTTGACTTGTTTTTTAGGGTTCTGTCCCTATAGGGTAAAACGGGACCCTATTACTAAAACTCCGTCCGTCGTCTGTCCCCAGGCTGTATCTCATGAACCGTGGTAGTTAGACAGTTGAAATTTTCACAAATGATGTATTTATATTGCCGCTACAACAACAAAGACTAAAAAAAACGGAATAAAATTAATATTTAAGGGGGTTCCCATACAACAAACATAAGTTTTTTGTTTCAAAGATCATGGAACCCTTCGTTTCGGTTTTTAAATAATATGCTGGCTTGTACGTTAAATATATTGCAGAGTAGTTCCCAATTTGCCAAGTGCAACCTGTCTAATAAAAGCATATAAACCCTCGTTCACGGCTGTCACGCCGTATTGGAGTTTTGGAGTCGGCGCTATAGCCGTGGCGTGTGGCCAAGACGCGGACTGCTGACCCGGTTCTAAGTTATTGTTTCAGATGCGGCATGTTGCACATGCGATACTGGGCGATGCGGCATTTGTTACGGTGTAATCTAAATGTAATACGCTATTTTACACAATTTTTTTTTACAGTTTACTATTGAGATTACAAAGAAATATTGCTTACGTATTTTTTCTTTTGTTCAGCAAACTAAAATTATGAAGATACAGCGCGGCAAAAAGTACCGCGTGTCGTCACTAGGTTTGTAAAATTTTACCGTCTAAGTTACCTAAAGCGCTAAATTTCAGATCTTAGAAGCGCTGCATCTTTTTGTTATTTCGAGTATTAGATAAAGCAAAAAATACGTATTTAAATTTTATTGAAAATCTAACTTACGGACTAACATATTTTTTTGAATAAAATACCCCAATGGGATTTGAATGTGTTTTGCTTGCGGGATCGATCGTGCTGAATCAATATCATATGCATATTCGCAAGAGGAGTAGAGGGACCAGCAACTTTCTTTAACCATCGTAAACCAGAAAAATAAAGGTTTTATTACGTTTTATTTTTTGGCCGAATGTGGTTAAGGGCTGAGTAAAGGGTAGCTGCCTCTTTGACCCTGTTTATACCTTCTGGGATTACGGGTGTGATGATAAGTATGTGTAGGTATAAAATTAAGTTAGGTTCGATGGAAAATTTATGAAAAGTAGTGACAATCGTCTAGTTCGTCTACATAAACACAAATCTAATAAAGTCGTGTAGAATTTAGTCTGGGAAATAAAGTCAAGTGTTCTTAAGAAATTGCTGCATTGTTTCGTGACAAAACTTTGCTCTGTTAACACGGGTCAAATTGTACATGCTATGAAACCAAAAGGAGTTATTACGTGAAATAGTAATAGTAACATCTGTTTATCCTCATAAGCTTTGAGGACTATTAATGTGGACAAGTTAATGTTTTTTTAACTTGAAATCCTCATTCGGTTTAAGTTTCTATAATTTTGCTGACGACATACAATTAATTATACTTACGGCTACAAATAGGTCACATTTTAAGTCTAGTGCAAGATATGACTATGCTACTCCTTCTACCTGGCCTATGTGCATGTTGGTGGTTGGACAATTTTCTTTACGAAGAACCGTTTTGACTAATGTATCTTGATCCTTATCAATTTGCATTTTGATTATGAGATATCAGCGGATTTGGTCTATCTAAAAATGTATTCAGAAATAACTTTATCACATGAAATTCACCAAAGGGCAACAAGCTTGTAAACGCCTGTCGAAGTTGCGAAGTGTCTAAATATTTTAAAAACTGCCGCAATTTCAAATTTAAGCCTTGATCGCTTGAAATAAGGTCGAAAGCTCCCGCGCGCCCAAACACTCATACATTGTGCACTTTGCGCCAAAGTCTTAGAGTCGGCGCAAAAATCGCAGAGCGACGCATTACCGTGGCGTGGGGCCAAAACCTGAATTACTGACCCGGTTCAGGCTATTGTTTCAGGTCCACTCGATGCGGAAAATCCTACCATACTCGAGTGGAAGACTTTATTTTTAGCTTTCGAGGGAAAAATGTCGACTGCATTTCCTTCGCTGCGCGCTGCTCATTGCATGTCAAAAAATACAAAAGATATGAGGACTAGACCGATTGTTGCTTTGTATCTCTTTATTTTATGCTATTTTTTACCGACTTCAAGAAAAAGGAGGAGGTACTCAATTCTCTCAGTTAAGTTGTTTTTTTTTATAGTATTTAAAGTTAAGGAGAAACTTCATCAACCAGTTATAATTCTTAAACTTGTGTACACGAATGTTACGTTTTTAATTGATGTTCTTACGATGATCTGTGTTAAGTTAAATTTAATTTGATCTGTGTTGAATAGAAAAAGGGAATCTAGACTCTAACTAACTAACCAAAACTTCAAACTTGAATCTAGACTCCAAATATTACAAAGCGGAATTAATTTATAAGGAAATCGTAAAGTGTCTTTTATGAAAAATTTCTTATGAAGTTTGTAAATTATTTATTTCTTAATTCTACATCCTATGATTCAAATAACAAATTAAGTGTTCCTAGGTATTTCAACATGATCTAATTGTTTTACTACACAGCTAGTCTTTCCTTCTCGATTATCAATATCTTCAAGTTACACTCATCGAGATAAAACGTTGACCTATTTCCCTCTATATTGTAACCCTAACAAAATGCTGCCTTTAAAACAATTTACTGAGTTAAAATCCGCTCTTCTGTCAATAACAGCTTCCCGTAGCTATATGCATCTAATGCGAGCAAATAGAACAATAATACGGATTGTAATTTAAGATATACAATGCGAAAGTGGAAGGATGTAGGAGCCGCGGAAAGCCCAGGCTCATCTACCACGACCGGATTGGTCGAGTGTTAACAGAAGGTGATGTTAGGAGCCATTAAAACCGTAGAGCTTGTATAAAAAGAATCATGAATGTTTAAGATGCAAGTGAGGTGTGTAAGGATCGTGCCATATGGCGTTCGGTTCTCTCTGCCTACCCTAGTTAGTAACGTAAGCCTACTAATGTCTAATAACATCAAAAGTCTAACATTCACTAATTAATACGTACTTTTTTTAAGCTAAGAGATGCCTTATGCTCCCAACACTCTTTGTTTGTACTTTCTGTGGCAACTTGTAATAAAGCCGAACTAACTCTTGTATACTCATTCTGTAGAATCAGCTCTTAAAGTGATCTTGTTGGTTGACCAAATAAATAAATAACTACAGCTTGCAAGCTGCACGCTTGAGTTGGCGGAGTAAGCGAGAAATAAAATATCTGAGGCTGTACGTGCTTGTCTTGGAACCATTCGGCTTAGTCTAGCGAAGAATTAAAATTTTTGACGTGCGGAAACTACAGAGTCTAGAACGAGGGAACTCCAGATAGTTGTTGAAGGAAATAAATTGCGGGATCGGGAGCAGTGGTGAATTCGATAAAAGAGCATGGAAGCGAGTGAGAATTGAAATTGATCGTTGGAATATCTTTTGTGCAGTTAGGTCGTGTATGCAAGTAAGTTTTGAGACTTATTCGAAACATGTGGTAAAATGGATATTTTGTCCTGCATTTTTGAAGTCTTCCCAACTTTGTAGAATATACATATATTAAATGGTGAACGGCCATTTATGTAGGTACATACATTAAAGTAATATTTTATAACCCTATCATACTAATGAATCATTGATAAAATATAGCGTAACATGATAATTAATTTTAATTATTAGGATGATAATAATTTTACATCATTATCAGGTAAATTGCATTAATTTTATGCAATGCGTTTAAAATGCTAGGGCGTAATCTCAACCCCAAATTATTACATAATAGAAACTACAGGTTATTAAACAATAAAGTTTCTTCTTTTATCGACTTACGTATAAAGGTGATGTTGATCTGTTAAACAGAATAGGAACCATTTAAAAATTTGCCACACTTTCTAACTCAGAAAAAAAATCAGCAGACCACGTACCTCACTGGAAATAATTCATCCGCTGACCCAGTAAGCAACTTAAAAGGGTACCCCGACCCACCTCTCAGTACAATCTGTATTACTTGACACGTGCCATCACGCGTATCGATTCGCCCCTCCCCAGCACGGCTCGTCTAGTTCTTTCACCAATTCGCAACATGAAAGGCTCTAACGCAACGCAATTTTGCCTCTCGCGTTGCTCTAAGCCGAGTTTCTTGTGAACCCGATTTTATTCGCGTGTTTTTTTGCTTTTTGTGTTCCATTTTTCGTCATGGAAAACTGACAGCGTTGAATAATGAGTATAGATGAACATTGTTACCGTTTTTGTAAAGGATAAATTTGCTTTATAGACTGAGCTTTTATATTAACTGTAGTCTTAGACCTGATCTTATAGATGATCTAATGATGAAAAATGTGTTTTTCATTTTTTTTAATGATTCACTCTTGAACTAATAATTTACAAACAAAACTATTTTAGAAGGTTAAATCTTAAATAGGCATTGTAAATAACAGATAATAAATAAATACAGTTCTGTATTTGAAAAAAATGTATAGCATCAAGGTATTATGTGATAAATGTTTTAAAAAAAAGAGAGATAAACGTATCAGGGCATGTAGGATAGATGACATGAATATCTATTTCATAACTAAAATTAGCGGGATATATTCTAAACGCACTAGATTTATAACTTTATCGCTCATCATCTAAGCATCAAACAACATTGTATAGTCCATCCGGATGTGCTCGTGGTCAAAATGAACTAAGTTCAAAGTTTAAGTAAATTCGCCACACAACTAGGACCACAGTAATATCCAGACTCGGAACTCCAGAAGGATTCCAATCTGAGTCCGAAACTTTCAGCGTCAAAGCAAAACTCAATATATACGGTGCATCTCACTCCGGATTTAGTTTTATGCGCTTTGAAATGCATGTTCTTAGAGTTTCGCAGTTATGCGGTTGTGGATCGGGGCGCCGATATAATGACATTTCTCTCGGTCCGAGAAGTTTGGGATGAGTCGCGTGTAGGGTTAAGTTTTAATGCACTGAGCGATATGTCTATAACGCCTCATTACTAGATATCTATAAGAAAAACCGGGTCGCGTGTAGGGTTGGGTTTTAATGCCCAGGGCGAGATGTCTATAACGCTCATTTGGCCCTTACCTAACAGATACTTATAAGAAAAAGAAAAAAAAGCATAATATGCAGACGTTCACAATCCTAATCAATATTTTAATTAAATTATTTAAGTTTTTAAAATCAAATTATTACATAATAAATTTTTATCACTAAAATATTTAAAGGTATTCAATGTAAAATTAATTTCATCAACTAGACACACGTCTCTTGTGTCGAGTTAGTGAAAAACCCGAAATAACAATACTGTATTTGCAAATTTTCCCCTTTTTTCTTTACTTCTGTCTAGCTATCAAAGTACACGTAAGGCGATTTTTTTAATGGAATGTTAATGATGAATGTTGATCTTCATTATAAAGGAATTATGTAAATTTATGAGATTTGCGTATGAAAGTGTATTGTAATTGGATTTTCAGCTACACCGAGGAAAAAAAGGCTAGTTTAGAATAATTTGTCGCGGCATAAAACTTTGCTTTTTTATCTAAATTCAAATTAAATTTGGGTATTATATATGTCCTAAAAGCACTTGTAAGTGGTAAAATTTTCCAAAAAAGGAACCGGTTAGGAATGTAGTTTCTACCGGGAATAAACCAGTGAAAATTCGTTTTTTTTTTTACTTTTTAACGCCATTTCAAACACTATTAGAATGCAGTTTATATTAACACTAGCTGTGCCCGCGCTTTCACCCGCGTTTATGGTTAATGTTATATAGCCTATAGCCTTCCTTGATAAATGGGCTATCAAACACTGAAAGAATTTTTCAAATCGGACCAGTAGTTCCTGAGATTAGCGCGTTCAAGCAAACAAACAAACAAACTCTTCAGCTTTATAATATTAGTATAGATTAACACTGAGTCAATAAAAAACAATATAAAATATCTATATCCATTCCCCTGAGTATGATAAAATTGATTTATCTATGAACATTTTTCTTCCCTTGTTCCGCTGAGGCGTCTGGAAGAATTAACCGTTTTACTAGAGCGGATATCGAAGAGGCCACGTTATTGGAGGGTTGAGGAGGTTAGTGGGACGTACTGTGGGAGGAAATTATCGAGGTTTTCTTGAATTTCTCGAAGCAAGGTGACTGCGTGTAAGCAGTGGGGTGTACTAGTGGTGGTAGTATTATTTCTTATCCTTTTTTTATTTATATGTGGATCTTTGACCTCCGCAGAATACCAGTGGTAGCGACGACGTTCTCTGTCGTCATTACCTAATACTGAGCGGTGACCATTTTGACACCGATCTGTTTATTTTTTGGTTTATTATTATTTAGGATAGGGTGCCATTGTTAGTTAAGTTTATTTTATTTTGATAATGTTTTTTTATTTTATTGTGGTGTCAAATAATTACTTTTTCTTTCCTTCATTCATTCTTGAAGCCCATATAAATAAAGATATTTTGAATTGGAATTTGAATTTGAAATTTAGTGCTGTAAATGGCGACATGTAGACATACAAGTATACGATGAGAAATAGGAACCACATTTAGCCGAAAATAAAATTGAGTTAGGGTCAATGGAAAACTGACAAAAGTGATAAGCGGCTAGCTCGTCGCTTACACAACCTCAGCTATTTAATACACTTTTTGAATCCTGAAACTATATGGGATTTGACTGGCTCGATGGCGCATTCGGTAGTGACCCTGCCCTATGTGCCAAGAGTTGCGGGTTTGATCCCCACCCAGGACAAACATTCGTGTGATGAATTCTGTTTGTTCTGTCTCTGGGTGTTAATATTGAATATTTAAATATATATTTGTAATACCACTGTTGATTCTGATATCCGTAATACAAGTGCTTAAGCTACTTACCTCGGATTCAGATCAATGTATGTGATGTAGTCGGATATTCTTTTATTTATATGTATTATATTCTTTTATTTATATGTATTATTGTATGTATGTTGCGAATTCGATGCATAAGGTCAAATGTTTCACTGTTAAAATCCGGATTACATAGACTTTTAGCATAAGGAGCGCGATTTAAACAATATATGCTTTTATAATTATAATAATACTAGCGACCCGCCCTGGCTTCGCACGGTGAGCATAAGATAATAGGAAATTATACATATTATAAACCGTCCTCTTGAATCACTCTATTGGTGAAAACCGAATCAAGATCCTTTGCATAGTTTCAGAGTTCTAAGTGAACGGACTGAAGCGGTGACTTTGTTTTGAGCTATTTAAAGATTGCTGGTATTACGGATGTGTTTGTTGAGTGATTGGTATAAAGTCCTATATTTGTTATCATCTTACTTTCGGGAACCAGCGTGTTGTACGGCCCTCGTCCTTGATACAGTAGGTATATGTTTAATCGCGGCGTCCTTGACCTTCCCGGGCCCAAGGGCGCGAACTAAGCCCGTCTAGGCATCGGGTTACTGCCTTTGTTTGCGCAGCTTGTATTGTTTATGTTCAGGCGATGGAGAGGCCTAATCTATGGTTGCGGGGTACTAAGATGGCGCCAAAGCTTAGTCAAAATCCTGAAATATCTGAATGATCGCCAAAAATATGATAAAATCTTTCTTTACACACATGCGTACGTAGATTTTTACGCCCCCTAATGAATAGGCGAAGTTTTGGTTTGTTTTTTATATATTGGCTCAGTTTATTGGCTCTGCTAAGCCTAATTTTAAGCAAAAGAGGAGCCTAAATCACCGTGACAACGGACATGGAGCCATACTACACTATCCTTTGGCACCGCCATACAGGCCCCCAAAATGCTTCTTCACGCTTCGCTTAAAGGAATCCATGTCGAAAGATGGCGACAACACGACCAGTCCAAGAAATTCCTGAAAAGAAAATATTCCTGGATAAAATTGTTTCAAAAGCTTTTTAAATAATTATATTCCTGGATTTTAGATGTTAGATGGAAGGTTAGATGGAAAATAAAATTATAAATAAATAAATATCAGACTACATCATATACATTGATCTGACTCCGAGGTAAGTAGCTTAAGCACTTGTGTTACGGATATCAGAATCGATAGTAGTATTACAAATATATACTTATATATTTTATGGAGATTTAATTCATGTTAGTTCGTTAGTTTTCTAGGTTTTAAGATTTTTGCAAAAGACTGTCATCTTTTTTATCATGAGACTTGCAACAAATAATTTAAATTTGGACTACAGGAAGAATAGTACAATGTTGCTAGTGAACCTTGGCTGCACAAAGCACTCAGCGGATTAGTCGAAGTAGCACAGACTAAAGCTGCTGAAAGGATATATGTATACACAAACATATATACTATAGCACATGCATACATATGTATATAGGATGAAGTAGGAGAAAGCAATGTTAATTTTTTTTGTGGATTTATAAACGTACTCATCATCTTCCTAGCGTTATGCCCCGTGCTAAGCGGACCTTATCTAACGAGGTCCGCTTAGACCATGATCCAGGATTTAGCGCGTCTGGTAATTACATTGAAGCGACTGCTGATCTGACCTTCGTAACCCTAAGATAGGGGAACCAGACAATTTTTGGATTATGTTACAAATCCAAAGTTGTTGAATTTGCAGGTTTCATAACGTTAATACGTACATAGATTTGAAAAATCTAGAGGTATGTGCTTGGGTTTGAACCCGAACACAGGCGTGTGACCACTGAGCTACCGCTCCATAAAATCGTGGATAAAACGAACTACTACAAGTACTTAACTTCAATAATTTAATCTACTTCAGCTAATTGCTATGAAAAAGAGTTATTGGTCAAATGTGCAGATAAATAATCAGATTATATCAATCCAGGCAGAGTCTAAAGAGCAGTAAGCTGCTTTAATTAATTTTTAGCCAAAAATAAACATGAGTTAGATGTTAGATGGGAAATTGTAAAAAAAAAATATCAGACTACATCACATATATTGATCTGACTCCGAGGTAAGTAGCTTAAGCACATGTGTTACGAATATCAGAATCAACAGAGGTAGGTATTATTACAAATATATTTTTAATTAATGGATTATAATCGGTTCTCTCTGCCTACCCCGCTAGGAAAGTGGCGTGAAGTTTAGTTAGTTTAATGGATTATTACACGAATGTTTTTCCTAGGTGGGGATCGAACTAGTCAAGTCAGCCAAAAAGTGCTACTGGCTAGCTCATTGTCTACACAATTGCAAACACAATAACCATTACATTTCTATTCGTCTTTTACGACATGATAGGCGAGGAACACAATTACATTCTTTTAAAGACCCAGAACATGGACATTGTTGCAAATGATCGCTTGAAAAAAATGGAATTAAAAAGTCAATATTTACAGCGTTCTTTCCTGATAGCGTTCGAGTCGAGAGTCCTCGTGATGAGGGCCATACACTCGACCGCTCTCCGCAGACAATGCCGGTCAAATTGATTTGTATTATAATGGCGTAAGGGCGTTTTTGAATTGGCCACGTGCCTGCCTGAAAAGACAATGACGGTATAGAATTTAATGATTAATTCACATAAAACCCAAACGATTTTGAAACCGTTGTACGGCTTTTTTTGAGTACCTATAATTTGATTTGTTACTGGTTTCGGTATCTGTATAGTTTTGGGTATACCCCAGTGAATAAAAGCTATGATTGAATGTGTGGCAGGTTTGAATCTGAGAAAGTAATTCTGCCTTTTTAACCGACTTCAATAAAAAGGAGGATCAATCGGTAGTGAACCTGCCCCAAGCGCCAATTTTTGTGGGTTCGATTCCCATCTAGAACAAACATTAGTGTGATGAATACTTGTGATTGTTCTGTGTGTGGGTGTTAATATCTAATATTTAAGTATATATTTGTAATACCACTGTCGATTCTGCTATCTGTAACACAAGTGCTTAAGCTACTTAGCTAGGAGTCAGATCAATGTAAGTGATGTCTGATATTTATTTATTTAAAGCTAACATAGCAAATCACGAGAAAGTGCACATATCCTGATAAGTGCAGAACCATTATATTTTTTTATGTATTTTTTTATATATACATTATTTTAATAGGGTAAACGTAATTTTTTTGCAAAACTAGACTCCTGCCTACAGTAGCGAATTTTCATATCCGTTGTTTATTTAATTCCTTTCTGGAGCATAAGCAATAGTAAATGTGTTATTGATTTACTTAAGCTGTTTCAAAGAAGAAGTAAGTAACAGATAACAGGGTTTAATTGAAATCGATCCATAAAAGAAATGTGAGTCTCATATCTACCCCTAAGCTCAATGCAAAACTAACTTTTAGTCTGGTCTTTCACGGGCACCTAGGTATAACATCGGCGTCCTGTAATAGGCACTACTGCCAATCGCCCTAATTACGGCTCTGGCCCACTGCATATCACGGCAATGCGCCAACATAAAAAAGTGCTCTAATTTAAAACTCCGGCTTCTTAATACGGCCTACTCAGCTGACAAATAATCTGTGACGTCACCGCTCCGGCTAGTTTCGCCAAAAGACTCGGAAGGCCTGGTTATTCGCTCGCAAAACTACGAGTTCAGTTTAGTTTCGCCGTGAGGGCCCTTGCGACGTTGCTCGGACAAATTGCACACAAGTGGGTTGTGCACTCACGGGGGGACGTTTGGTGCGGGCTCGACGCGTTTTGGAATAATGGTTGCATAGAGGTGTGCATAAAATATTGGCTAAGTATGATGGTGGAACAATGGTTTTGATTACAATTTATATGATTATGATTACAATTTATATTGTTTTGGGTCTGGTACCTTCGCTTATATAACTGGTTGAATCACTTAATTGAAATAATATCAATATACGTATGTGGTGTTGTCTTATCTGACATGTTTAAGGTTTAATTTCTATAAGTATATCTACGTTCTCGTCATTTAATTGTTGTGACTGTCACAAAACATAAAAAATATCAGATTTTTATATACTTTTTATTATTTATAAGCTATCTTATTATCTGTATTTTTTTATTTAAATTTGGAATCTATGGAAGCAGTTTTTGTAAATTTACCCCTTAAAAGAGTTAGGTACGACGATACAATTGCTTTATATCAACAACAAATGAAGATTCTATTATTCTCCTATTACACGATACATGTATGATAACTTAATCATAATAACCTCGTCGCGCCCGCCCATATCACGAGCCCGTGTGTTTCCATTCTAAGCCCCATTTTCCGCATTTCCTCCTCTAAATTTCAAATGCCGTGCTGCCTCTCCAAGGGTTAAAGCGTTATATTTTCTGTTTTTTCAAATTCCGCCATGTTCTTTCATACTTATTGTTATCTATTATGAAGACGTCCTGTATGTCTGTCTATTTGATGTGTTATCAAGATTTCAGGAATATTGCCAGTTTCTATCTATTATATTTTGTTGACACCAAAGATTACAATATTATTGAGATAAACGTATATAAAATTTCATACCGTTTTTAGGGTAAAAACGGGACTCTATTACTAAGACACCGCTGTCCGTCTGTCTGACTGTCCATCCGTCCGTCTGTGACCAGGCTGTATCTCATAAACTGTGATAGCTAGACAGTTGAAATTTTCACAAATGATGTATTTCTGTTGGCCCTACAAATACTAAAAGCATTTAAGGTTTATTGTATATGTAGCCCCCAGTTTTTTTTTGCCTTTTGCCTTTTGGTCGATATTTATAACGGCAACAGGTAGACGCTTTAAATAATATAATAATATAATATAATATAATATAATATAATATTCAACGACATCACATACATTGATCTGACTCCGAAGTAAGTAGCTTAAGCACTTGTGTTACGGATATCAGAAACAACAGTGGTATTACAAATATATACTTATTTAATGGACATTAACACCTAGACACAGAACAAACACAAGTATTCATCACACGAATGTTTGTCCTGGGTGGGGATCCAACCCACAACTCTTGGCGCATGGGGCAGGGTCACTACCGAATGCGCCATCGAGCTTGTCAAAAGAGCTTTAAATATTCACAGAATATAATAAAAAGGTACTAACATAGTGTCTAATGTTGTATATATAATGGTACGGAACTCTTTGTGCGCGAATCCGATTCGCACTTAACCGGTTTTTTTTAATATCTCAGTAAAACATGAAGTTTGATTTCAATTCAACTTTAATTTTAAAGCAACTGAAGTGAACATGCACATTTGGTAAATACATAAGAAGAGTCATTATTAAAAGTATTAAGTTAAGTGGCAAATTAGCGCATATAGGCACAGCTAGTTTATTTTAATAAATTAAAATCCTTCTGCACTAGTTAGGCAGCTAGAAGCAAAAGTTTTCGCGTTCCTATGAATTTATAAACCACGAGAGAACTTATTCTGCGCCACAATGCAAACTGCGGAGTTTTCGCACACATTATCACTGGATTTTGCGCAAAAGTAGTTATTTTGCTGTAGAGTTTCTGTATTATGAAATAATGAAGTTTTCCAGTTGTCTACACTTGTATCTTTTTCTAGTTGTCTTGGTTTTAAGTTTATCTTTAACTAGCGGCCTGACCCGGCTTCTCACGGGTAGGATAGGATTTAGGATAAACATAGCCTATGGTATTTGGAGCGGTGGTAGCTCAATGGTTAGGACACGCGCCTCTTAACCGAGGAGTGCGGGTTCCAATCCGGGCACGTACCTCTGGATTTTTCAAGTCTATGTAGGTACGTATTTATACCACTAGCTCGACGGTGAAGGAAAACATCGTGATGAAACCTGCAAATTCAAACAACTTTGGATTTGTCACCATGATCCAAAAATTGTCTGGTTCCCCTATCTTAGGGTTACAAAGGAAGGTCAGATCGGCAGTCGCTTCAATGTAATTACCAGACTCGCTAAATCGTGGATCATGGTCTAAGCGGACCCCGTCTAAGCACGGGACATAACGCTAGGAAGATGATAGCCTATGTTATTTAGGGATAACGCTACATCCTAAGGCTGAAAGAATTTTCGAAATTCGTCTAGTAGTTTTTGAGTTCATTCCTTACAAACATCAAATCTTTCCTCTTTATAATATTTGTAGCTTGAAGGAAAAAGTAAGAATAAGTTCCCTGTTTTTGTTTTTAACAATCGTTTTATGATTATTTACAAGGACGAAGCGGCGAGATTTTTTGGAAATTAGCATAAAAGGTTTCCGAGTTTTTGTACAAACTCGATTTTGATACGAGAACCGAGTGACAATTATTTCGTACTTAATTACTTATGCGTTTGATGTTTAATGGATTTACAAAGAAAGATGGAAGAAGCTTTTTTTTAACATTATTTTGTATTTAAAATATCTTGATTATCTATACTTATATTATAAAAAGAAAAATTTTATTGTTTGTTTGTTTGCATTGAATAGGTTCCGAAAGTACTGGACCGATTTGAATAATTATTTTACCAATATAAAGCTATTCTAGCAGCGAGTAATATAGGCTATATTTTATCCCCGTATTCCTACGAGTACGGGAACTACGCGGGTGAAACCGCGGGGCGCTGCTAGCTATTAATATAATCTATTTGCGAATAACACACGATTTTCGTAGTTTATGTACCTACCTACCGGCCGATTTCGCGTTATAAGCAGGGGTTTCAAACTATATCGGGACGAACAGTTGTTAAAAAAGTTGGTTAATGCTTTAACATCCAGACTCAAGACCAATGTCTCGGGTTAGCGATACACGACACAATAGTTTCTGACGTCACGTGTGTTTGTTGCAGGAGGCGTCCGAGTAGGATGTGAAGTGGTGCGCGTGCGCACGACACGCCGCGAGCAGCGGTCATGGCGGCCCGGAGATAGTGCTAGGTGAGCCACAGACAATATTATTGTTAAGAATTTTTTTACCAAATTTTCCAAAATATTTTTTTTGGCTGCAAAGAAATACCTTAACTTTACGCTAAGCATCTATGCTTATATTATACTTAAAACCGTTTTTTAAGTATTTAGTCAAGTTCCAACCTGACCATGATCCTGGAATTAGTGAGTTCGGTCGTCACAACGTAAACAAGTACTATCTCATCTTCGTCCCCTAGAAATAGAGGAATCAGTCAAACTGGATCATAGATAAATCATCAGTACCTCGAAATCATGGCTGCAATCTCCGCAGTGGAGCCAAAGAGCAGTAAGGTCCTTCACCACTATCAAAAGTCACCAAAAACAAAATTATTTAGTTTACATGAAAATCGACAAGTGGCTGGCTCGTCGCCTACACCATCACTAACCCGATAACCATTAGTCTCCTTTTACGTGATGCCAGGCAAGAACTTTTGGCACATTCCAGTCCCAGACCAACGCGAATGATTCTAGGTTCGTTACTTTTGAGTATTGGAATTAAAAGCACGTTTGGCCTGTTCATTCGGAGCGGCGGGACACTCCTGTTTGGCAAGGAGCCGGTATTAATAAGTTAGCGAGTCGGCCCCGCGTACGTGTTGACCGCGAGTCGCCCATTTTGTTACAATCTCACACTTACTGACAGTATTACTGGGCAGAACTGGGTGTTGGGGTGGGAAGATGTCGATGGTGAAAAAATGCTTTTTATTTACAAAAAACAAAATATTTTGCGAGTTATTGTAATTTAAAGAGGAGTAGCGTTGGTGCATACTCATAGAAATAGGTGGCTGGTGTGATAGCTATTAACTTGTCAGACATGACATGATTTAGGTTTTTCTTTGTTCTTTCATTTGCGTGTGGATTTTTAGTAGATTTGACAGACACTTAATTATTAGGCTCCATTATGAGCATGCAAACCGAATCAAAATGTTACCACGTGGGCCGTAGCATGGAAGACTACAAATACTGTTTGATTTTCACGACCCAGAGATTTTGTTGTACGACTCAAACTTTGGTTGGTTTTATGATTTGATAGACTGATAAATTACTTATGGGGTAGCAGAGATATAGAAAATAATCATAAATGTGTGAAAAAAGAAAGAAAACAATGATGCACCTAGTATAATGAAAATTTGTCCAAACAGACGGTCTCGTCGCTGAACTTATTTCAAATATAAGCAAAGCAAGCTCTGTAACCTTAGCTAGGTAACAGATCATATATGGTCGATGTTTTCAAGAGGTCCTCACTAGTTCCACACGAGTCCCGCGCGTGGCGACGCATACTAACCGCTTCATTACTGCGTCTGCGGCGCGCTGATCCGCGCGCGCTGCGGCCAAACGCGCTGTTTTTACGACGACCGCTGAAAAATGCTAGCGTACAGAGCTACTCCCGTTGTTATTTATTTACTAGTTTCTGCTTGCCACTTTTTCAATGTAGATTTCAGGCAAAGAGCACCGATCGAAACAAGTATCAATTTTTTTCATTCAATTATTGAGATGTGACCTAAATTAAACCTGGATGTAAAATTATCATCCAAATTATTTTGGGTTTCAACTATATATTTATTGTTAACTACATATTTATTTTAGTTGTTGGCAATTGGCTCTGTGGTATGTTAAACATCAGTAAATGATGATTTAAACAACGAATAAAGTGTGCTTACTGCGCTGGGAACTATTTGTTTTATATCTTTCATTTCAGATTCGTATCTGTTAACCATGATGCTAAATCTAGCAAGTATGGTTTACATTTAATCGATTATATTTCAACCTTTCAATAAAGAAATCATACAAACCGGATCTTGGTTACATCCCTATAGGCCTAAACACGTAGGTGTCTTTAATCCATTCTTGGTTTTTGAAGATTCAAAGGTACGTGCTTGAATTTGAATAAGCATTTCACGCCTGAGAGGCGCTCCCTTGTCCCCAGAGATGTTATCATTTAGGTTAATCTATCATATATACAATCGATATTATCTTCCATGATTTGGTAACATTGAGAGATTTAATGGCCGCATATTTTGTAATAAAGGCGAAAAGTTGGAAAGTGGTGTGAAGTTTGGTTAGTTATATTTTGTAATAAAGTGAAAGAAGATGTGGTGACTAAGATTGAAAAAGGCATGGTTGGATGGTTTGGGCATGTTGAGAGAATGAATGAAAGAAGATTGACGAAAGAGATATATAAGGCAAGTGTAAATGGAGCCGTCGGGAGGGGAAGACCTAGACTAGACGGACTTTCCATGACCAGATGGTAATGTGTAACAAAAAGTCAGGTAAACAACACCCATATCCGATGAGCGTGTATGAAAAGACTTATGAATGTAGAAGAAGCGAAAGGTATATGTCAGGATTGTAGCTAATGGAAGTACGTCATCTCTGCCTACCCCTATGGGAAAAGGCGTGACATTATGTATCGATGTATATTTTGTAAAATACATTAAAACACAAATACTACTCATAAGTCACCCCTGGATCGCTTTGTGATTGTATCTAAGTCATAACGTAATTGAGTATCGTTACTATTATATTTTAAATGCGAAAGTATATTTTACTCTCTGTTACGTCTTCACGTTTAAACTGTTTTATTTGCAACTAGCTGTGCCAGCGGTGTCACCCGCGTTTATGGTTAAAATTATAAAGACTATTTCCGTCATACATGATTTCTATGTAACTTTAACCATTAAGGCTGCACACGCGAAAAATGGAGTAACTTCTCCCGTTTTCCCAACACTTCCCTTCACTACTCTGCTCCTATTGATTGTAGCGTGATGAAAAGTATACTATAACCTGCCCAGGAGTATGAAGAATAATTGTGCCAAGTTTCGTTAAAATCCGTCGAGTAGTTTTTGTTTCTATAAGGAACATACAGACAGACAGACAGACAGACAGAAAGACAAAAATTTTACTGATTGCATTTTTGGCATCAGTATCGATCACTAATCACCCCCTGATAGTTATTTTAAAAATATATTTCATGTACAGAATTGACCTCTCTACAGATTTATTATAAGTATAGATAAAATTAAGTACTCCTTAAGTATATAAATCTTGAATAAAAGGTAAAGCTACTTATTACCCCAGAAAAAAAAACATATATCTCACAATACACACGGAACAGTCTCTGCCGACCGAATAACACGCGAGTGGAGCCGCTGGCAAAAGAAAATTGTATATTTCTCGTTTTGTATTGATTTATACTGATATCGTCGGAATTAGTTCACGTGAACTTGTTGAGAAAGTTCTAAAATCTCATTTGTAACCCGAAATGCGGTACTGCGGCATACCTACAGTGGGTATATCTGTTCGCAGCAATATCGCTATGTTCACACCAGCGGGCCTCAAAACGAAATTTATTGCCGATTTTATGCCCCGGGGAGCCTATTACGCTGTCGGGCCCGCCCACTGTAACGAGAGCCTGCGGCGAGACTCCATGCAGTCCTGTAAAAAATACGGGATATTCAACTAACTGGTTAACAACACTTGTGAGTGAGATGTTTACCATTAGAAATTTGTAGAATTCACTATGATACGTCCATAAAGGTGTAATGTCCGTTCCACAGTTTTTGAGTAATACTGAAAACTATAACAACATCTTTTGCCACAACATACTCCCCGGATCTTAATAAGTGCTAGACTAGAGTTTGTGTACGTGAATAGATCAAAAGGAAATATTATGATGATTTAGTATTTTATTTATTTCAATAATATGTTAACATACATAATATTTTTGCAATAAATAATAACCAATTGGCACCATCAGGAATCTGCGTCTCTAAAAAGCCATATTCTTCACCACGGAATAAACAAATAAATATCCGACGACATCACATACATTGATCTGACTCCGAAGTAAGTAGCTTAAGCACTTGTGTTACGGGTATCAGAATCAATAGTGGTATTACAAATATATACTTAAATATTAACAAACACAAGTATTCATCATACAAATGTTTGTCCTGGGTGGGGATTGAACCCACAACTCTTGGCGCATGGGGCAGGGTCACTGCCGAATGCGCCATCGAGCCAGCCATAGAACTCTATACCTCCATATACAGACTATTAGTAGAATTATGAAATTCGAACTTGATAATAACCCGAAACCAGATCCATGGTGCGCCTACACCAAGACGGCGAGGAAGCCGTACCGCGAACCGCGACGACAGCCATTGACGAGTGCCCTCGCATATTTTAATATTCTGCCCGGGGCTTGGTTACCTTTGCCTTCTTCTTTTATTTAACGTGAACAGAGGTGACAGGCAGCTTCCCGAAGTAGGTGTTAGGTGTTACATCATTCGGGGGCGGTTGGACGGGAAGCGTGGACGGTGATTTTGATACCATATCTCTATCAGCAGCTGTGGTGCTTGTTGACACGACGTTATTCTAGGAATCTTCTATGTCTTTAAAGCTGCAAAATGTGTATTGGTAAACTTCTATTACATAAGGTTAACTGCTGTAGTGGTGTAGTGGTGGAGCAAAGGAAACATATATTATTTTAATAGTTTCCCTTTATTATAGCAGCCGTTTATATTTACAAATCGTATCCACAAACATTGTGTTGTGTGCATCTTATAACGGTAAAATATAAATTATGATTAACATTGTTTCATACTTTCAGTAATCAACTTTTACTCTTAGAAAGTAAACTTTTTGTAGAGGTTAATACTAATGCTAAAACTATTTATTTTGTTGACTTAGGCCCGATTTTTTAACGGTCAGATAAGAATTAACCGACTGATAAAGTATAAAGTCACCAATTTGCGGATGTCATACGGTATTTTACTTAGGAAACAGGAAATAACATTTTACAATCATCCGGATAGTGATTTATTCGATTGTTATCTTTTATCCGACTGTTGTAAAATCAGCCCTAAGTAGTAAGTAAATGTAATTTGCCAATTTTTGACATAAATGTAGATTTGACAGATTAATGAAAGTGTTTGAGAAAACTTGTATTACACGTTAGGCCACCCGATCTTGATCTGTTGAATATATATAAATTATTACTTGTATATTATTTGAATAAAAATATAAATTATTCCTTGTAATATTAGACACTTAAAATACAATACGGTACGTTGAATTGTTAGTAATGCTAACTTCGAAATATCATTAGCTCATATTTATAATAGTATTTTCTTAAATCACTTAAAACATTTTTATTTAAAGAAGTCAGTATATGTCACCAGTTTGCCGCTGTCCTCCCCTTAAGATCGTGGCTCTTCGACAGAGCAACCGCCATTCTCTCGCGGGAAATGAGATTAATCTTTGACATGGTTTAATACGGTACTTATTTTTTAATTAAATTCCACCAGATCAGTCAATTTCTCTTTAAAAACTTTAATAAAGCTCAAGTTAATTGATTTTTTTAAAAAACTTCGAAACATCATTAGCTCATTGTGTTTGGTGAAGTTGTAATTGGTGACAGATTTGACACAGGCAAAGTATGAGTAGTTGAAAAAGAACTGCATATTGTCCGCATAACATCAATAGCATATTTAACAAGTAGGTATGTTTAATTCTATGTCTAGCCAGGAAATGCTATAAACATGAACTTGGCATTAACTACTTACTTAATTACTAAAATGGAAACCACCATAACGACATTCTTTAAACCGATTTCAGTGATTCATAAAAATAAAGCTATTGGCGAGACAGCGTCAATAGTTCCATATTCAAAAACCTCGCCGAAGAAAGATTGAAAAAGTTTCCACCGCAGCATTAATTTAACCGCGCCAAGCGGCAATAAAACACTCGAACACTGGCCACCAAGACGACTCGAAGAAAAACCCGGTCCGCTTCTAAATTCAAAATTGCGGCGAGGCGCGCGATATCGCGAGGTCGCGTGCGCGAAGGTCAGAGGTTGCAGATACTGGCCATTTGCAATTCAAGCAGACGAGTGGCAATGCGACAGCTCCGGCGATGCTTGCCGCCCTTGGGGGCTAATTGGTTGCTGATTGTCGAACGCTTTGCTGTAGAGATAGCAGTGGTACTCTCTAGTACCCTGTGTAATGTGTACATAGCTACAACATTGGTAGCTGGAGTACCTACAGCGCATGTTCTTAATAAATTAATAGGCTTGTACCCATCCGACTAGAGGACAATGGGCAATAAGAAAGGTTTAGCAGATGCTTTCTACTTATGGGAACTTATTGGTTGATGATATCTATCAAACACCTTTGTATAGAGAAAACAGCAGTATTCAATAATTGTATAGATTGCGGAAGAGTATGTATCTACAATATACGCGTTTAAGTATTATGTTTGTTCGTTATAAGATGGAAAGCAGAATCTGATGTTGCATCATGAGCGAAACCACATCATGCACGGACGATGAAAGCGCAAATTAATAGATTGCAAATAATGAATTTCCAGAATTATACACAAAGGGAATTTAATAAAATCAATCAATCCCACCGGCCTCATTAATGCAAATGAAAACCGCCGATGGAATTCGTTTGTAGCGAATCATATTTGAGGTAAATTAATTATTGTGTTCATTATGTGCCAATATTGATGGCAGTTCGTTAGGGAGTTTGCACACGGCATGGTTTTAACGCGCCACCGATGCGCAGATAACGTTAATTAACGCGATTTAAACGAAATCAGACGCAAAAAGTAAAAGTTGTAATACCTTTATAAACTTACATACATATAACATCATGCCCATAATCCCCGAAGGGGTAGGCAGAGTCAAAGGGGCAGCAGGCCCCTTTTACCAAATTCAGCCAAAAATAAAACTGGGCTGGGTTGGATGGAAAAATGCGAAAAAGTAGTGACAAGTGGCTAGCTGGTCGCCTATACAATCACATACCCAAAACCCGATATACCATTAGTCGCCTTTTACGACATGCTAGGCAATAACTAAGAACTAAACAAACTTTAAAAACTTGCAAGAAAAAAAGGCACTGCACTGCGCGTATACTCATATACATCATTTCGTCCGCAACTCCCGAAGGGGTAGGCACAAACCCAATTCCCAACACACCATTAGTAGCCTTGTACGACCTCCTAGGCAAGGAACACAATCAGTTCGTTCTTTCTGAGTCATAGCTTAATTTTACACAATTTTGCATATAACCTCATCCAGTACAACTCTTGGCCAAAAGTGGTGAACGGGGCTTTGCTCTCCATCCCCCTTTGGGGACTGTGAAAGTGATAACATGTATGCACCGTGAGCGTTTTTGACGATCCTCGTCGGTGTATTAAGAAAGAGCGCGCGATTTTAACGCGCATCGTTGGTGCCATAAGAAAGAGCTCGCATTCTTAAAGCACATTGTTGGTGCGTTAAGAATTCGTCGTATGTAGTGTCCCTTATAGTTAGTGTGGCTTCAAGCTTTGTTCGAATGAAACAATGGGTCGGCCTGTGAAGCCGCGAGTGTTTAATGGAGTTATTGCCTTTTGATTAACGACGAGGTGCGACTCGGAAATAATTAAAGCCTTTTATAGCGGCGACTTATATGGGGTTACACCGGCCCTGTAGGTATCGCGTATTAGGTTATATGTTGTCCGTTCATTAAATAGAAGAAACTAAAAACTAACTAAACTTCACGCCACTTCCGGTAGACAGAGAGAACCGGACGCCATATGGCACGATCCTTACACACCTCACTCGCCTCTTCAACATTCCTTCATACAAGCCTTACATCCTTTTCATACAAGCTCTACGGTTTTTATGACTCCTAACGAGTATTATTGGTGTTTTTTTTTTAATATTTGACAGGCTGAGTAAATAACATCGTGTTATCTTTGATTTGTCTTAACAGATTGGATCTATTTTCAAAAGTTCGATTGCAGACAGTTTGAGACAAATTTGGTAAATCATCTTCTACTCGTACGGAAAATGAGTTAAGGTTGAAAGTCCAGCGGTATTGTTTATTAAATAGACAACAATTTAAAAAGCTATATTATTTTAGTCTGTGGACTGGTTTCAAACTGCGTAACTAACTTTTTTCTAAAAGATTGTGTTGTTTAATGCATGACAACATAACATTGGTGCAGCTACATTTCTAGTAAATAGCATGGTTTAAATAAATTTTATCTACGTATCTACCAAAACATCAAGAACGTGGTTGCGTTTATTGAAGGTCCTTGTAAAATGTTCTTGTTAAAATCACTTTTCACCAAGTATATGAAGACAGTCACGTAATTCGGTATTGAAGAAATTCTCTATTCTAAATCAATGGAATCGCAGGTTTAAGTATTTTTTTCTAAAAATGGCTTTTTCATTTAGCCTGTACCTGTAGTGGGATAGCACTGCACAACTGCACAAAACCTTTCGCAAACGGTATACTTGTCACTACTTTTTCACAATGTTCCATCTAACCCAGCCCATTGTCCCGTGTTAGTATGGGACTTAAAAATAATGTGCATACTGTGTTCCTTGCCGAGCATGTCGTAAAAGGCGACTAATGGTATATCGGGTTATGGGTATGTGATTGTATAGGCGATAAGCTAGCCACTTGTCACTCCTTTTTCACAATTTTCCATCTAACCCAGCCCAGTTATATTTTTGACTGAATGTGGTTTAATGTGTCTGCTGTCTCTTTAACTCTGCCGACCCCTTCGGGAATTATATGCGTGATATGTTATGTTGTTATTAAAACGGTATTAATGAAAAAATGCTAAACGTCGAAATGCAATATTTACGCAGTACACAACAGAGCCCGGTAGCTGTTTACGTTAGCTAAGACAACTCGGATTCGTTCGGAAATGAAATCCCCAGTGTTATTCGGTTGTAATATCGAATATCCGCGGAGGCGATTGTTTGCCCGTCAATACAAACAAGCGTGGACAAACATTGGGCCAATGTTTGTGGGTGAAGCGGCGATATGAGTTTTGCGTTGAGTGCCTGCGCAGTGTAATAGAGTTCAGTGAGGCAAAATGTTTTTTCTTAAGTTAACAATGAATTATAGAAAATTAGTAGATGAACTGCATACGTTATTAGTGAATTAGTACATTTGTATAGGTTAATTAAAATATAATAATAATAAATAAATAAATAAATAACCGACGACATCACATACATTGATCTGACTCCGAGGTAAGTAGCTTAAGCACTTGTGTTACGGATATCAGAATCAACAGTGGTATTACAAATATATACTTAAATATTGGATATTAACACCCAGACACAGAACAAACACAAGTATTCATCATACGAATATTTGTCCTGGGTGGGGATCGAACCCACAACTCTTGGCGCATGGGGCAAGGTCACTACCGAATGCGCCATCGAGCTTGTCAAAAATAAAATAATATATATGAACATACATTTTGTTAGTTATTTAAGCAGTAATTACTGTTCATAGGGTTAATTGTCTGTCTTGCGATCAGATCATCATTCAGTAAGAGAGAAGGAAAGTTAAAAACCAAAAATGATTTATGTCGGATAGCTTGCGAAAAGGCAATAGAAACGGAAATATTCTCATCTTTCTAGCTAGCCCCACATCTTGCTCCTAGCAGCAATATTTGTGAATAAAACGAATGCCAGTACGAGTTTTGAGTTGAGACCCCTAGCAGTGTAGCCGAGTTTTGTCAGAAAAGAAACGTACCATTAAATATATACATATCATCACACCCGTAATCCCCGAAGCCTTCGGGGATTACGCATATATCTTTGGGCCGAAGGGGTAGACAAAATTAAGGGGGGTACCCTTAACCACATTTAGCCAAAAAATAATATGGCTGGGCTAGATGAAAAATTGTAAAAAGAAACGTGCTACTTCTAAAGTCATCTTCCTTATGTTATGCCCCATTCAGTGTCAGCATCAGCAATCAGCAGTGTACGTCTTTCGGCAGAAAATTATTATAATATAATATCTTCTTTACTGCTTATGAAAAATGTAACATAACAATGTTAGGCCAACTTAATTTCCCCAAATTAAGGAAAAACATTTTTTATTTCTTGTTTAAAAACAACTGCATAAGATTATTTAAATTAAACCCTCTTTAAGCCGCAAGGAAAAAGTAACTTCATTTTGACATCAAAAACGGTCAAGAGTGAGTCGGGTGCTTTACCATTGGTAATATATTTTAATTTTTTGAAATTTTTTTAGTGCGAGTGATGAGCGGTAGTTTATAAAATCAATAACAATTTAAAAAGGCTGTTACAATAATTGTAGCACGAATTAAATTATGCATTTGCTTTATTTTGTATTAAAATGATACAATCTAACATTGTACTAATTTTAACATAAGTTCTTTTGAATAAACTATGGATATAAGAGACTTGAGAAGACAAGATTAACAAAGTTTATGTTTCTCCCTATTTTACCACAGAACCATGAAAACAAGAGAACCATGGAGACAAGAATATTATGCAATATTCTTCAAATGTGCCAATTAAAAAATGTTGATATAAACTGTACCTGTGTAAAGAAACGGCTCAGTCGACGTAAGTAATCCAGTGAAAAGCTTTGCGCCAACTCTGTAACTTATATGTAGCCCACTGCGCCAGATCATTAAGTTAACTCAATTTTGCGCTATAGCGCAGCATAAAAGAACCCGCCGAGAGCGAATATAAAGTCTGTGCTACCTGCGCTGTGCGCCAACACATATCTATACTTATAATAAATCTGTAGAGAGGTCAATTCTGTACATGAAATATATTTTCAAAATAACCATCAGGGGGTTATTAGTGATCGATACTGATGCCAAAAATGCAACCAGTAAATTTTTTATTTGTCTGTCTGTCTGTCTGTCTGTCTGTATGTTCCTTATAGAAACAAAAACTACTCGACGGATTTTAACGAAACTTGGTACAATTATTCTTCATACTTCTGGGCAGGTTATAGTATACTTTTCATCACGCTATAATCAATAGGAGCAGAGTAGTGAAGGGAAATGTTGGGAAAACAGGAAAAGTTACCCCATTTTTTAAGCTTCCGTCGCGTGTGCAGCCTTAATGGTTAAAGTTACATAGAAATCATGTATGACCGAAATAGTCTTTATAATATTGACCATAAATGCGGGTGACACCGCTGGCACAGCTAGTATACACATAAACTAGCAGTGCTCTGCGGTTTCACCCGCGTAGTCTCTGTTCGCCTTGGATTACGGGGATAAAATATAGCCTATGTTACTTGGTATTATAGTAGCTTTTTATTAATAAACGAATATATCAAATCGGTCCAGTAGTTTCGGAGCCTATTTAAATCATGTGCAAATCAATAAAATCTTGCCTCTTTATAATATAAAATATATAAATAATGTCCTCCTATATATAAATAATGTCCTCCTAACCGATATCGGCGGTCAATCTCAAAGAGGATTAGCCATTTGATCAGGAGATATTATAGTGCACACGTGTGTGCGCAAACACAAGTGCACTCTCTTTTCCTTCACTCTAATAGTTCGGTGAGTTGGGTTGGCAATTCGACATGACCGGAGAGAGGTCAGGCGCCGGACTAACGGCTTAGCGTGCTTTCCGGCACGGGGGTGATTAAACCGCCAACTTTCTGACTCCTGACTGTTACTGAGTAATTTCAATTACTGAGTAATTAGCTTTGTTGTGGTCAAGATTTTTTCTGGCTAGCACACATTTTTGGCCCGACCCGGCAATTGAACCTGGGACCTCTTGGTCCTTAGGCGGCGCATGCTACCACTAGACCAACGAGGCAGTCAAATGTTAAAGTATGATCTAACTCAAAGGAGATTCTTGAAGTTACGCTTAATTGATGGTGTGCATTTAATCTAGAAATTTTATAAGATTTAGGTAGCTTAAAAACTTGTGTAATCTAGTTACCTAAAATTGTTATATTGTTAAATAATAATGAATTTCTCATAGTTCCATGGCTTAACGCCAAGCTAAATATAAATTGCCTTATTCATCACATCGACATTTACCCTTAGTTACTTATCTTACGGCTTTCGCTGCCGTACCTAGAGCCTCTGACTATATCGAGTGACTTGTCATTTTAAACTTTATAACAGTTATATAGTAGTATTGATGAGCTGATACAGTCGGCGCAGTGAGTTAGGATGACGTCATTTAGCGCAGTGCAGAGTTATAACATATCTACGCTCGAGTGGGACACTTTTGGCACCGGAGTAATATGGCATTTGGCAGGCCAATCTCGACGCTTGCCAGAGATATTACCGCTAAGACGGGAGTAGGAGTTATGTTGCTTGTTAGGTTTTCTAAGTCTTCGTTAGGATGTTGTGACATTATGTTATGACATTAGTTTTAATGTGAAAAAAAAAAATAATACATACATACACATGGACATAATATATTTGGTAAAATGTACACACACACACCCCTTAGGGGATTGCGGCTGTAACAGTATGTACGTATATAAAAGAGGAAACTATTATCAGTTTCTTTATTGGATTATTAATTTATAATTTAATTGTGGTAACGAGCTCTGCATTGTTACGTGCGCTAGCTCTAAATGTATTTAAAAAGCTGCTAGCTTCCAGACACTGAACCGATTATAATAGACTCATCCATTTAATTAACAATCGACAATACTAGAATGACACAGGCGTCAATGAGCGGTACATAAACTCGACAGTCGTACTGGGCGACTGTCTGTTTCCGGGTTAACACAAAGAGAGGGAAGCGGCCATCCCGGTTGTCGGCGGAAACTTGTCGGTAAAGGCTTTCACACACCGAGTGAAGTTATGACAATTTTAATGTGAATTTGTTGCGCTTTCATATCTGAACTCGGTTGAACTGTTGAGGTACAGAAAAGGTACAGAAAGTTTTTTCCGGGTAATGTGTGTCGCGTAAAAAATAACTATTGGAGGTCGTCTTATTCAATAAATGGTAAAGAAATGAAATCCATATTAACTTATATAAACATACATACATACCAACACGCCCGCAATCCCCGAAGGAGTAGGCAGAGTAAAAGGGCAGCCCTTAACCGCATTCAGCAGGAAATTGAACTGGGCTGGGTTAGATGAACAACTGTGAAATAGTAGTGAAAAGTGGCTAGCTTGTCGCCTACACAATCACACACCAAAAACCCGATACACCATCAGTCGTTTTTTACGACATGCTAGGCAAGGAACACAGTTGGCACATTCTTTTTAAGTCCCGGACTTACATAGGACGAAAATAAAACAGCTGGTAAAAGCTGCTCTGAAAGATTCAGTATATAACTGGCTACATATGTTGTCACCTAGTTAATAGGCTAGATGACTAAAAAAATCTGTTCAGTCCGTCAGTACTATTTTTACAAAATAGTGACGTCGCAATCCCCCACTCCAAAACTTTGCTCATTATCTTTGTGATTTTTTGTTCTTTGATAAAGCGAAAAATATGTGTCTAGTATTTTTGTATAATCTAACTGACGGACTAAATAGAATTTTAGTTTTTTAATGCAGTCATCATCCCTATAAAAAATAAAGAAGGTAATTGTATAATTAATCACATTACAATGCAACAAAGGCGTCAATGAACGGAATACAAGCTTTACAGTCGTACTGGGTGACTGTCTGTTTCCGGGTTGACAAAGAGAGGGAAGCGGCCATCCCGGTTGTCGGCGGATATTTACAGCGCCAGTAAAGGCTTGCCGACACCGAGTGCTCCGATGATCGACAGAACTTGCTTGATTTTGTTACTTCATATATTGCTTATTACAAATTGAATGAAATGATCTTTATTTACGTAGGCTCAAATAAGCACTTATAAATCGTCAGTACATACAAATGAAAATAAAAATTTACCACCGGATTCGGAAAGTAGCTTCTACCGAGAAGAACCGGCAAGAAACTCGATAGTTACTCTTTTCATCGCCAAATTTACAATAAGTATCAATAACAATTATCATATCCTTAAGCTACTATGCTATACAAATCTAAAAAAGTAAATATGTATAAAAGCAATTACAAATATTTGTCACTTAAAAAATCTTCTATATTATAATAAGCCTTTCTCATAAGATGATTTTTAATGTGTAATTTAAATCTATGCATAGGCAGTTCAATTACATTGCCTGGTAGTTTGTTAAATAATTAACAATTGAGCCTTGCGATATGTATGTGTATAGAAACAGTGAAGGGACACGGACTAGTAAAAAAAGAAGGACTCCACGCCGTCATACTACTCGTATAGCGTGAAGCCACGTTTATGCATGTGTGAGTGAGACACTTAAGGATACCAGATATCGGATATCTGTCACCTGAGGATACCAGATATCGGATATCTGTCACCAGATATCGGATATCTGTCACCCTGGAGCACCTGAGGAGCTTCAATGTCCAGTTAGTGGCGCTGAGCCCTTCTTTTTTTACTAGACCGTGTGAAGGGACAATATTTTCTACTTCTAAACTTCTATTTCATGCTAAAGTAGATATTAAAATAAATGTAAAATTCACCGTCAATAGTTTGAGTACCAAACCATTACCAACCAAACTCATTTTAATATTCCGTAAACTTACGGAATATTAAAATGAGTTTGGTTGTTACGCTTACTCATCTTAACTAGAATTGATTGATGATCTAGAATTTAACGAATCTTGTCGACATGGAAGCGTCTGCAGATCTGGTGCTTAAATTTTAGATGCTTTTAGCATCAAAAAAATTTTGAAAAATACAAGTGACTAACTCGTCACTTCCATAATCATTAACCCAATATTCAATACACCACAATTCACCTTTTACAATATGCACACAGAACATAGTTTTCACCTTCTTTTTAATTGCCAGACCTACATGGAACGGTAGTATTTTAACAAATATCATCTTCGTGAATAATACAAAGTAATGGTTTTGCCATTGACCAAGAGTATTAAGAACCCTTTCTGAGTCAAAGCTGACGCATAGAATAGGGATGATGACTGCATTAAAAAACTATAATTCTATTTAGTCCGTCAGTTAGATTATACAAAAATACTAGACACATATTTTTCGCTTTATCAAATTAACAAAAAATCACAAAGATAAAGAGCATCAAAGTTATAGAGTGGGGGCTTGCGACGTCACTATTTAGTAAAAATTGTACGAAAGTGTGACGTCACGCGCAACTTGAATGCATTGTATCTTCGTCGATGTTTGTTTGACAAAAAAATAATAAAATACGTGTTCAATATTTTTTTATAATCTAACTGACGGACTAAATAGATTTTTTTTGTCATCTAGCCTATTGTACAGCCAGCAGCTTGGTCACGTTTTGGTCTTCTAGAAACAATTGCTTGCATTCTTTTTAATAACTTCAAACACCATGTCGGTTACGATAACAAGTTAAGTCAGTTGCGATAATATTTGTTGTAGCTTACGTTAATATTTTAAAAATTCTTACTAACTAACTGAACTTCACGCCACTTCCCTAGCGGGGTAGGCAGAGACCGAACGCCGTATGGCACGATCTTTACACACCTCACTCGCCTCTTCAACATTCATGATCCTTTTCATACAAACTCTACGGTTTTTATGACTTCTAACATCACCTTCTGTTACACGACCATTTTGGTCGTGGTAGGTGAGCCTGGGCCTTCCGCGGCTCCTACATCCTTCCACTTTCGCATTGTATATCTGTTTAGTCAATGTTTCGTCATCCATTCTTTCCACATATCCGTACCACTGGAGCATGCCTCTTCTTACCTTGACTCCGACGCTGTCTCTGTCGTACGGTTATGATAAATATAGTTATTGATATATCTCAAAAACTTATGAATTTAGACGGGAAACGTCAATAGAACAAGGTCCGTTATGGTTTAAAATGTCGACTATAATAAAAAAGCATTTTCGAAAAAAAATCGCTTACGATAATTTTACGGTCATGGCTTGATATGTCTAGCAGAGTTGTATCCACTCTAGGGCCGAAAGGGCCTTGTCGCGGGGCGGCAACATAAACTGCAGTCGTCAAATGCCTTACAGGGCGGTAACCTTATAGGCCTAGGACGATCAAATTCAAATTACGACACTGATGTATTCAATGGTGTATGGTGTTAACATCCCAATTAGTCATCGTATCGGGAGTAGCAGCGACAGCCGGTTTCCTGTTATACCGAGGGCGGGAATACACAATGCCATTCAGATGTGCCATCCCGAATTTCGATTCCGTTTGCTTCTTGTTATTCCGCGTTTTTGAATTGGGATCAATTGAGTATCTTATTAAAGAATCTTAATTATGCTATTACGATTTTGGTATATTTTAAAATATGCAGTAAATAACAATAAAATTGCTGGTACTATATTGGAGCTCGCTTCATTAAACTTTTACTAGCATGATGTGCTTTAATGACGGCAAATAAAATATTTACATGAAAAACGTATTTTTTTTAAAAAAACACACAAATGTGTGACTAGATATAACCTACTTGCACACATCAAAATAAGTAATAAAAACGATTATTACATAGTTATGACAATATTTATATTATATTAAAAGACTGTTTCGTTGGTCTAGTGGCAGCATGCGCCGCCTAAGGACCAAGAGGTCCCGGGGACAATTCCCGGGTCGGGCCAAAATTTGTGGCTGGGTATTTCAATATTGAAATTACTCAGTAACAGCCCGGAGTCACGAAGTTGGCGGTTTAATCACCCCGTGCCTCGGAAAGCACGTTAAGCCGTTGGTCCTGCGCCTTACCTCTCTCCGGTCATCTTGAATTGCCGTCTCACCGGACTTTGAGAGTAAAGGAATAGAGAGTGAACCTGTGTTTGCGCACACACTTCTGCACTATAATATCGCCTGCGCAGATTGCTTATCCTCGTTGAGATTGGCTGCCGTGACCGATATCGGTTAGGAGGACATTATTATATTATAACAAATAAATTGACAAACACTTATAACTTCAGAACCTTGTATCTGTTTATTTTCCTCGAAGAACGTAAATTGAATTCCTTCTAAATCGCCATACATACCCGTATACTCCTATCACCCCGGAAAACAATCAATAACTTTCACATAACTATCAATAGTAAACAAATGAGTCTGTTCCCATTAACAATGCAACCATTAGTAGGCGTGTGTAACAATTAATCACTAAAACCCATACGGCGTAGCTTGTATCTATACTGTTAAGAGGCCTGTCTGGTTCAATGAAACATTCGTGTTACTGAGTTGATAACAAACATTGCAGCTTTGTAGGAGAAGGTTATTAGGATTCCTTACCCAAAGGGTAAAACGGGACCCTATTACTAAGACTCCGCTGTCCGTCCGTTTGCAAAGCTCGATGGCTCATTCGGTAGTGATCCTGCCCCATGCGCCAAGAGTTGTGGGTTTGACCACCCAGGACAAACATTCGTGTGATGAATACATGTGTTTGTTCTGTGTCTGGGTGTTAATATCCATTATTTAAGTATATTATTTAGAATACCACTGTTGATTCTGATATCCGTAACACAAGTGCTCAAGCTACTTACCACGGATTCGGATCAATGTATGCGATGTCGTCGGATATTTATTTATTTATTTATTTTTATTAATGTAGTCTGATATTTATTATTTTATTTATTTATTTATGAACCGTGATATATAGTTGGACGTTTGAATTTTTCACAGATGATGTATTTCTGATGCCGCTATGACATACAAACAAACATAACATCACGCCTTTATGGGCGTGATGTAATAATGTCATCGGGGATTATTCCCCGTAGGAGTAGGCAGAGCCAAAGGGGTAGCAAGCCCCTTTAACTACATTCAGCCAAAAATAAACCTAGGCTGGCTTCAATCACATACCCAAAACCCCATTTACCGTTAGTCGCCTTAGACAAGGAATACAGTAGGTAAGTACATTCTTTTTCAGTCAAGACCAACATGGGACATCAATATGAGGAATAAAAATTCCTTGCAATTTAATAAATTAAGGACGTAGAGAAGATCGGTAGTTGTTTAATTGGCAGATACTAAATTATTACTAATAATATAAGTTCTACATTTCAGGGAAACGGGTTAATTAGATAGGTCGGTAGCTACCCTACTAGCATGGAATACAATTCGTGCATGACTTTTAAGTCCAGACCAAAAAGGTAGAAAATATTCTCTTTTTAACCGACTTCAAAAAAAGGAGGAGGTTCTCAATTTCGGTACAAACTCCCAAAACCCATGAGGTGAAATAAAACCACTTCACACTATGAACGGAGGCATTTATTGTATGTTGCTCAGACCTATATATGTGCCGCGAAAAACGAAATAATACCGCGAGCTATATTACAGGCATCGCCATCTATTGGTAACAATATAAAACTAACTTCTAGCTTACTACTAAACTGAACATACCGCCCACCAAGACTTAGTCTTTATGTCCGCCCACCATGGGCTAAATAGTGAGACTAGATGCAATATTGACACATAACAGCTATAGATGCGTAAATAACTAAAAACATACACAGGACACTTAACAAATAGCAACACATGCAGTATTAAATATTACAATATAACATTAATCAACAAACATTTGGTACATAACAAAAGTTAGCATCCTAATAAAATAAACAAAGGAAACTTTTCCTAGAGGAAGGACATTATAAAACCTATTCACATATTGGTAAAAGACATAACTTCGAAGTTGGACGTTTAATGACAGAATTTTTACAACGAACCGAGACCACGCGTGTAACCTTATCTTTACCTGGGTGCAACTCGACTATCTTACCGTATAGCCACTTAGCCGGAGGTAAATTATCCTCTTTAATTAGAACAATGTTCCCAATTTTGAACTCAGGGCTATGTATGGACCATTTGTGTCGTTGAAAAAAGTTTGTCAGGTATTCAGCTGACCAGCGTCGCCAGAAGGATTGTACCATTCTTTGAGTCAATTGCCAGCGTTTTAGGGTGCTTATATGGGAGTGTGACTCGTAACTGTGGTCTGGAGGTAATACGATAGGCTGACCAACTAGGAAGTGACCCGGGGTAAGAGGTGCTTCGTCTCCAGGATCAGAGCCAATTTGAGATATCGGCCTCGAGTTTAGACAGGCTTCTATTTGAGAAAGCACCGTACTTATTTCTTCGAAGGTAAGGGTAGAATCACCGATTACACGTTTAAAATGGTACTTCACGCTTTTGATCCCAGCCTCCCAAAGCCCACCGAAATTTGGTGCGTGAGGGGGAATGAAGTGCCATTCGGTGTGATTGCTGGCTAGAGCATCTGCTATTTCACGACTAACCTGAGATCTTTCGATGTCAAATAAAGATCGTAACTCACGCGAGGCGCCCACGAAATTTGTGCCATTGTCACTCCAAAGGTGACTGCAATGGCCTCGTCTCGCCACGAAACGTTTGAACGCTGCGAGAAATCCCTCTGAGGTGAGGTCGGAAACAGCCTCAACATGTACGGCTCGTGTAGCCATGCAAATAAACAAACAAACGTACCCCTTATAAGACTTATGACCGCGACCCTTCGACACCCGTATATTAATGGGACCAGCGAAATCCACACCAGAGTTTGAGAATGGTTTGCTAGGTGTGACCCTGCACGATGGTAGCTCTCCCATAATCATATTCCGAGTAACGCCTGCGTAACGGATGCATTGAACACAGTCGTGAATATGCGATCTTATTAATGATTTGGCTCTCAATATCCAGTATTTCGTTTGTAGGAAACGAAGTGTTAGTTGTTGTCCTCCATGGAAAGTCCTCAGGTGCGCATCAGCTACTAATAGCCTTGCCAGCGTAGAATCGTGAGGAATAACAATAGGATGCTTTCTTTCAGGTGACAATTGCGAGTAACGGATTCTTCCACCGACTCTTAGTATTTCATCGTTATCAAGAAATGGAGATAAATTACACAAAGGGCTAGTTTTATTAATATATCCCTTAGAGCGCAGAGTTCTTAATTCGTCAGGAAACCAAGTACCTTGACATTTCCGAATACATAAGTCTAAAGATTTCCTCAATTCGGATACAGAAAGGTAAGGTTGTTTGTGATCAATATTGGACTTACGACATCTTCCAATGAATCTCTTACAAAATGCAATTACTCTGACCAGCCTCCTCAACGAAGAAAATCTTGTCCACAACCATTCATCTTTATCTTCGTTAATTGCAGTCATATGGACTTTGATTGCTCTTTCCTCCATGTTACAATTTGATGAACTAGGTCTGATATAATCAATGACGTCGTTGCGTAACCAAGTTGGCCCTTGTAACCACAGAGAACTCTGCTTAAGTTCAATTGGTGATACACCTCGGGAAGCGATATCAGCGGGATTGTCCTTCGACTGAACATGAGACCACTGTGCATTGTCCAAAAGACTAAGGATTTCAGAAGTGCGGTTAGCTACGAACGTCTTCCATCGGCTTGGGTGGTCGTTTAGCCACGCCAACACTATTGTAGAGTCAGTCCACGCATGTAAATTGGACTTCGGAATTCCTAAGACTTCGGCTACCTCTATTAATAAGTGACTCACGAGTACAGCACCGCACAATTCTAGACGAGGAATGGAGATTTGCTTTATAGGTGCTACCTTCGACTTGGCGGTTATCAATTGAGTTCGTACATTACCCGCAGAATCAACAACACGTATGTATATGACGGCAGCATACGCAACATTAGAAGCATCACTGAACCCATGGAGTTCCATAGAGACATCTGGAGTAGTGTCTATCCATCTGGGTATGTGAAAGTCCATTAAATTGATTAATTCAGCACGGTACGATTCCCACTCTTTCAGCAGTTCCGGTGGCAGCTCATCATCCCAGCCTATTCCAGAGATCCACAACCTTTGGATAAAAACCTTAGAGGTAATTATGCATGGAGCAATCCAACCTAATGGATCAAATAGGCGAGATATCTCGGAAATAATTTTTCTTTTTGTTTCAGGTGCGGATGTTGCAGCAAACAGAGGCAGCTTCACCGAGTAGTCAAACTCATCTGTGCATCGATTCCAGGTAAGTCCTAAAACCTTTGTAATTTGATCTTGTTTTATCTCTAAATCTCTTCCTGTATCTTCCTTAAAAACTTTCAAAAGATTATCTGCATTGCTTGTCCATTTCTGTAACTTAAAGCCACCTTCTTCCAATAGCTTGTTTAATTGCTTGTAGACTTCAATAGCTTCTGTTTCAGATTGGCAGCCCGTCATGACGTCATCAACGTATACGTCCGATTTAACCCTCTCAGCAGCCAATGGATATTTGTGACCTTCATCGCATGCAATTTGTTGCAATGTCTTGACTGCTAAGTAAGGAGCACTAGAGGTACCAAACGTAACAGTTAGAAGACGGTAGTCTTCTATTTCGCTTTGAGTGGACTGTCTCCATAAAATCCGTTGGTAGTCTATGTGTTCCCTTGAAACTTTGACTTGTCTAAACATCTTGACGACATCGGCGGCTAGGCATATAGGATGACTTCGCCACTTGATAATTATATGTCGTAAATCTGCCTGCAGTTTGGGTCCTACCATTAAGGTATCGTTTAAGGAAACGCCATTTGTCCCCTTGCACGATGCATCAAAAACCACCCTCATTTTGGTAGTCCTCCCTAATCACTGCATGATGTGGCAAATACACGGCATCTGATTTGTTCCTATCCACTTCGTCTGTTATCCTTTCCATGTGCCCAAGCGTCAAGTACTCATTAATCACCTCTGTGTACTGCTTCTGGATTTCAGGTTGCTTAGAAAACCTTCGTTCAAGTCCTTGGAGTCTCTTTATGGCAATGCTCTTTGAGTTACCATACTTGCATGGAGGATCAGTACTTCGAAACGGGAGACTAACCACGTAACGTCCAGATTCATCTCGTCGCGTAGTTGCTGCATAATAATCCTCGCAGGCCTGTTCTTCCTGCGTCAAAGGTTTCTTCAGCGAAATGGGGTCCGGTTCTATCTCCCATATTCTTTTCAGCAAGTCGTTTTCGTCAACCCGTGCGTGCATGCTGACAATAATATTATGACAATCGTTGTACTGATAATCCACTCTACCAGAAAGAATCCAACCGAGGTGAGTATCTTGGGCAACAGGAGTGCCGGTAGGGCTTTTAATTAGCCCTTGCTTTATAATGTGGCAGTAAGTCTCCGCCCCCAACAAAATATCAATTTTGTTAGGTGAATTAAATTTTGGATCAGCTAACTCTATGTTACAGATCTCAGGCCAATCTACTAAAGCGAACTTCCTTTCAGGTAGAACAGAAGTTAAAGTTCCAAGTACATGAGCTCTAACCTGAATGGAAAATGAAGGGTGACGAAGTGACTGAATAGTAAGCATTACCGTATATTTCGAGGTAAGGCCACCTTGCCCCCCACCTAAACCAGATATGGTGCTTTTAGTAGCTGACTTTTTAAGCCGCAGCAGCTGAACTGCAGCTTCGGATATAAATGAAGCCTGAGACCCCTGATCCAGCAGTGCTCTCAAAACTTGAGACGACCCATCTTTCGACTCTGCCTTAACAAGTGCAGTGGCTAACAAAACTTGTTGGCTAGTCGTGCCTTTGGAAAAATGGGCGGCAATATTAGATATGGCCTCCCCTTCCGATTCAGCATCCGTAGTTACCGCGTCTGTAGCGGTTGGTGCTGAGTCAGAATGGTTTTTGGGATGCAATAGGCTGTGATGTTTGCGTTTACAAATACGGCATTTAGTGAACACGCGACAAACTTTATTAGAATGGTTGTACCCGAGGCAGTTAAAGCATAGCCCTAACGTATGAACGATGCTACGCCGTTTATCAACATCCTCATTCGCAAACTTTTTGCAATTGTACAACCTATGTTCCTCAGAACAATGTGGGCATGAAATATTAGCAGTTGCATGCAAGACCTTTGGATTTGAAGTAGTATTTAAAGTGACTTTAGGTTTAGCTTTAGGCTCGACAAATTCTAAGGCACGAAAACGGGCCCGTAAAAATTCTTTGAATTGCTCCAAGGTAGGTAAATCAATGCAATCTTTACTAACCTGCAACTCCCATTGTTTTCGCGACTCAGGATCCAACTTCGAAGTTACTACGTAAATAACAATGACATCCCAGGAACTGACGTCGATACCTAAATTAGACAATTCGTGCAAACAATCAGTAGTTATGTCTAAAAGTTCCTTAAGGGCGCTAGATGATTCATATAAAACAGTACGTTGACTAAACAGACGTTTCAGGATGCAAAAAGATATGAACCGTTTATTGTTGTATCGTTCATTCAACATGTTCCAACATTTGTCGTAATTGTTTTGAGTAATGGGCACATGACGTATGAGTTGCTCTGCCTCACCTGACAACTGGGATTTTAGGTAATGCAATTTCTGAACATCATCGAGGGACGCATTATTGTGAACTAGGGACTTAAACAAGTCGCGAAACGATGTCCACTCGACGTATTTGCCGCTAAAAGTTGGTAATTTTATCTTTGGCAACTTTAAAACCGATTCCCTTTTAGAGCGATCAGGTGAAACATTGCTTACATCTTTCGAAACAGACTCGTGTTTTGGAATTGCATTCTGAAGTGCAACCTTATAACTTAAAAATGTCTCGAAAACATCTTCAAATGTGTCACTTTTGATGTAACTCGTAGCATCCAAGTCATCAGAATTGAAGTCTGCGATGAGCCTCTCATGTCTCTCGATAAAGTCACGATACTGTTTTTCCAACAACTCTAATCTGGCTTTTACGTATGCTTCATTTATGCGTTCCTTCGGTGCCTTTCTAAAGTTGGAGAATCCTTTTGAAATTTGTCCTTTCAAATCGTTTAGTACACGTAGGTATCCTTCCATCATGACCAAAGCTTCAATACGTCGGAGAAGTAGCTAATGTCAAAAGTGCAATTTTCAGTTGTCAACGAAAATTTGAGCGAAAATTTTCTAAGTGTTTGAAGTTTCGCTGTGAAAACCGGCATAGGTTCCCCGTCTCTTCAAAATTTTCGAAATTATTCTAAGTCCAAACTAGTCTTCTAAATTTAATGACACTTCTATTTTTACACTACAATGTACTCACGGTTTACACTTGCACTTAACACAAACACTGATCATCCAGGTTTCCACTGCACTGATGTTGCTTCTGGTCTTGATACTTCACTCACATGCAACACTACTTAACACGGCCTTCTGCGTTGTTCAACCAAAAACCGTCATCCGGCTCGAAGGACCTTGTACAATTTCGGTACAAACTCCCAAAACCCATGAGGTGAAATAAAACCACTTCACACTATGAACGGAGGCATTTATTGTATGTTGCTCAGACCTATATATGTGCCGCGAAAAACGAAATAATACCGCGAGCTATATTACAGGCATCGCCATCTATTGGTAACAATATAAAACTAACTTCTAGCTTACTACTAAACTGAACACAATTCGACTGATTTTTTTTTTGTATGTATGTTACTCGATGCCTCTGAGAATTGTTAAACGATTTTCAAATTTCTTTTTTATGTTTAAAATTGTTCTTAGCTAATGCAAGTAGCAATTAAATAGCCCTAATAAAATATAGTGTACGACCCTTAAGACGCCTCATAATCAATCAGTAGCTAAACTAATCGAACGCCATATTAATCATACGTGTTTGTATTTCAAATTGGGCACAGGTATTAATTATTGACAGTTAATTAATCGTCTATGATAATCTATGGATGCTGTCACCAAACATGTATAATACAATGATTCTAAGACATTATGCTCTGTATAATATAATCTTTACTTAGTAGGTATAAAACAAAATCGCCATTTCTGTCTGTTCGCTTAGATCTTGTTAACTATGCAAAGGATATTAATGCGGTTTTCACCAATAGATAGAATGATCAGGATTAAAGTTTATATGTATAGTTTTATATTGTTTTGAGCTCACTGTGCGACGGTGGGGCGGGTCGCTAGCATAATTTATTTATTGTTTTTTAAACCATTGTAGTAATCGTGATTGATTTTGGGAAATCCTGCAGGCACACTTTTGTCTATGCCATTATAGTATATGGCAGTATATAACATATGTTTATCGGCAGTTATGGTTAAATTACTTTATTTAAAAACCATAAATCCTAGCCTACTAATATTATAATCATATCCTACTAAAATTATAAACGCGAAAGTTTGTGACGATGTTAGTTACTCTTTCACGCAAAAACTACTGAATGGATTTTAATGAAACTTTACAATAATATAGCTTATACACCCGAATAATTGACTGGCCCGATGGTCGAGTGGTCAGAGACCCTGGCCACGAAACCAAGGGTCGCGGGTTCGAATCCCGCTAGGGGCAAATGTTTCGTGTGATGAACATGGGCATTTGTACTTGAGTCATGGATGTTTATAAACGTATTTAAGTATGTCTATCCGTTCACCTAGTATCCATAGCACAAGCATAAGCTTAGTTTGGGACTAGGGAATTGGTGTGTCAGTCTTAAGAATTATTTATTATTATTTATTTAATTATTTATTTATAACGTATAGGCTATGTTTTATCGATGTACCATGCGAGCAAAGCCGCAAACAGAAGCTAGTAAACTAATATTATAAAGCTAAATAGTTTGTTTGTTTGCTTGAACGCGCCGGCTCAGGAACTACTGGTCCGATTTGGAAAATTCTTTCAGTGTTAAATAGATTATTTATTGAGCAAGGCTATATAACATTAACCATAAACGAAGGTGAAGCCGCGGGTGCAGCTAGTCTTGTATAAAGTTGTTTATTGGTTGTCGTTACTTTTTTGACCAGGGTCCAAGGTTGGAAAGGTGACAAATGATCCTACCAGTATCCCTAAAAAAAATTGTCGGTCCATGCGCCAAACACCCTGTACATGTTTGACAGGCCCGTTGGTTTGCCCGTTAGGGGCAAATGTTTCGTGTGATGAACATGAATATTTGTACTCGAGTCATGGATGTTTGTAAATGTATTTAAGTATGTCTATCCGTTCACTTAGTATCCATAGCACAAGCACAAGCTTAGTTTGGTACTGAAAATTATTGTATCAGTTTGGATAATTTATTTATTTATTTCCGCCAATTTCGGAAGAATATTAATAAGTCAATAATTACAAAAAAAAGACAACGGCGTTAAGTGCTCTGCTACTTCTTTCATGGACTCTGGGATGACTACTCTCTATTCTTTTTAAGTCTCAAGCCAACATGGGACAATGGTCTGGGTTTGTTGGAAAATTGTGAAAAAGTAGTACCTAACAAGTGGATAGCCTTTCGCCTACACAATCACATACCCAAAACCGCATATACCATTAGTTGCCTTTACGATATGCTAGGCAAGAAACACAGTTGGGTTTTTTCGTCTCGATATTCCAATAAATTTATATCTTCTCTTTTTCACAGCGTTTTATGATACAAAATGACATCAATTTGTACATTTAATATCGTTAAATTAGTAATAAAATATATCGATTATGTTTTTGACAAACTGTCCTCCAAGAAATATTTTAACTTTTTACTTCCCCGCTAGGGAAGTGGCGTGAAGTTTAGTTAGTTAGTTAGTTTAGGAAATTAGAGTTTTATATTACCTACTAACTTCTGCCTTCGAGCCACACGCTCGAGTGTTACATCGATGAAACATAGCTTATGTGTTATTATAATGTATTAGCTATAGTATTGTAAAGTTTCATTAAAATCATGAAGTGCGTTTTGCGTGAAAGATTAACAAGCATCAACACATCTATCCATCCATACAAACTTTCGCGTGTATAATATTAGTACCTAAGATATTAGCTGTTAATTAATAACATTTGGAAAGTGGCGGTCATAATTTCACATACTTTATAAGACTTTACAAATGCTTTTAAATAAACTAGCCGAACTAAAAAAGATAAAAGGATCATAAATGTTGAAGAGGCGAGTGAGGTGTGTAAGGATCGTGCCATATGGCGTTCGGTTCTCTCTGCCTACTCCGCTAGGGATGTGACGCGAAGTTTAGTTAGTTAGTTTAAAAAAAAAAGATAAATTTGTTTTTGCTGAAGGGTATAATCATAGGACTTCTGTTATTTAATAAAGGAGATAATATTAACAATATTATACTTTAATATTATATCATGAAACTTTTTTGTATTTCCAAGTACAGAATTTTGACTTATGCAGTGTTAAAACTTAGCGACGATATGCAGTTTTATTGTTAACGTAAAATGATGAGAAGTCTTTATTGCTTCTTATGGTATAATTTTACCCTTGGCATGAACGAAAATAGTCGAATCGATTACATTCAAGTTATAAATAAGGGTAGACACGTCGAAAATAGCTTGGCGACGTAAATAAGTTTAAGGGTGGCTACTTACAAGTCTGACTAGATACAAGATGACCTTGCGAATTGTGGAAAAAAGGGGTGGGAGCTTGGTCAATATGGGGTTCTGAAATTATACACTGCCTATTATTAGATAATGAAGTAATACAACGTACTCTGCTTTGTCCGTCTGGCTGATTCTAGAAGCAATTGATGTTATAATCATGGATTAAAGAAGATAAAATTCAAACAGAAGACTATTTTTCTCGATATGATTCCACCGGATTACACATATGGCCAAAAGTTAAGTTTTTAGCTAAGATCAATCATACTCGTTAGTCACGTCATGTCAGATAAATTTTCAACTTGTGAATAGGTTAGGCTTCTTGACACTATCCATTGTACTACTACGATATAATAAGAAGAAATATATATAAATAATAAGGAATACTCTAAGAGCTTTCTAAACGAAGATATTGTTAACCAACACCAAGTGGCGGACTAACCGGAAGGCGGAAGGGGCGGTTTGTCATCATCTTAAATCGAACAATCCCCCCCCCTCCCATTTCGGGCAAGCAACACTGCTCGTATCAAGACAGTGGTAGCTCAATGGTCAGGACACGCGCCTCTTAACCGAGGAGTGCGGGTTCAAACCCGGGCACGTATCTGTGGATTTTTCAAATCTGTGTACGTATTTATACCACTAGCTCGACGGTGAAGGAAAACATCGTGATGAAACCTGCAAATTCAAACAAGTTTGGATTTGTAACCATGATCCAAAAATTGTCTGGTTCTCCTATCTTAGGGTTACGAAGGTCAGATCGGCAGTAGCTACAATGTAATTACCAGACTCGCTAAATCCTGGATCATGGTCTAAAGCGGACCCCGTCTAAGCACGGGACATAACGCTAGGACGATGATGAACATGAACACTGCTCATATCTCTACTAGGGGGCCTCGTACAGTTCTTTGCTGCCCCAGGCCTAAAACAGGCTGAGTCCGCCACTGACATCACCATAGATTGGCTTCTCTATACAGCCTACTGTGTGAATACTCAGTCACAAATCACAGTAGCCTACCCTACATTAAAACAGCTTCGACACGTTTAAAGAGAAAAATTGTGGAAAAATGTCACCAACAGGTCTATAGAGACCGCGGATGACAAATTAGTCTGCAACAAAACTCAATAAATCCGCCTCAAAACAAACCGGCAATTAATCAAAAACTCACAAAGGGCCGCTAATGTGTCTAAGAGGGGAGAATGGGAATCTCTTTTTGTGCAAAGACAGCTGTGAAGCCTAGGCGCAGGAAATGGATGGTGTAAACGATTTCGGGGACGGAATTGAGTAATAATAAACAATGGTGTTTTTTTAAGTGATGGAGGTACAGTCGATGGTAAGAGCGAGGGGTTCTGGATTGAACTTAGGCATGTGTCTTTGAATCTTCATCAACTGCATTACGCTGGATGTCGTGATGAAAGTTGCATTGTGCGTTGCATTCAAATAAGTATGAGTGTGTTATGTTTGGTATACATGAGCTGAAAAATAGGCTAATATATTAAAAAAAATCATTTTTTTTGATATCATTTGATTTTATTATTCAACTAGCCGTACCCGCGCTTTCATCCGCGTTTATGGTGGAAAAAGTCGCTGGCGGCTAGATCTGAAGAATACTGTGGACCCGGAAGCAATTCAAACCCAACATGGTGCATTGTTTTGATGCAGCACTGCTTAGAATAATCAAGTCGTTGTTGTTTTTGGTCAATTGTTTGAAGGGATATGAGGTTTCGATTGCGTGACGTTTGATGTAATAACCATACTCACTTAATCATGGGCTAAGCGGGCTAAGTGACTGTACATGGTGCTTTCATATATAATTGAGTATAATGTTCGTAATACTTGCAGTTTTATGATACGGTACGGTAGGTATGTTCAAAAATACTTTAGTCATTCTACCTAATATGTGTTTGTTTGATAAATAATGTAAATAAACGTATGACGTATATGGCCAATTGCAAGTTGAAGATAGTTACATAACGTGTTATACGTAGCAAAATAATGTTTTTGTAATTTTGATAAATGTGAGGAAAAAATTTATTAGTAGGGTTGCCAGTATATATCCATAGCAAACTTCTATTTAATTTTCTTACTTTTATAACCTGAGATGTCTGATGATATGGCTGCAACGTTGAGTTAACAAAATCGATGACTTACGTTACGATATGTTTGCATTTTCCAGGTGGTGACTGTGGAAGCGGGTGTAGCGGCGGCATGCGCGTGGTGTTAGCGGCGCTGACGGCGCTGGCTGCGCGCGCGCTGGCCGGCCCGCACGAGCACCGGGCGCGCCACCACGCGCCCGACCACCCTCTGCACTTCCCCGCGCCCCCGCCCGAGCCCTACCGCGGCCATGGCGAAGCGGTCCGCTACAACCCCGAGCTGGACACCATCCTCCCCCGCCTCGAAGAGCACGAGACCTCCTCCAAGCGCGCCAAGTTCGAAGACGCCGAAACCTCCTCCAAGAAAGCGAAGTATGACGAGAGGTTTTACTCCAACCATGAACGATCCGACGAGGAGTTCATGGCTGATGACCCTCAGCTAGGACCGGAGGAAGATGATCCTCTAATAGTCCGCACTAGGAAAGGAAAAGTCAGAGGAATCACTCTGACAGCCGCCACCGGCAAGAAAGTAGACGCGTGGTTTGGCATCCCTTATGCACAGAAACCCCTTGGAGATTTAAGGTTTAGGCATCCTAGACCGGTGGAGAACTGGGGCGAGGAAATACTGAACACGACGACACTGCCACACACATGCGTTCAAATTGTAGATACGGTGTTCGGGGACTTCCCTGGTGCAATGATGTGGAATCCCAACACGGACATGCAGGAAGATTGCTTGTATATAAACATTGTGACGCCTAGGCCTAGGCCTAAGAATGCAGCCGTCATGCTCTGGGTATTCGGTGGAGGGTTCTATTCGGGAACTGCTACTTTAGATGTGTATGATCCGAAAATCCTCGTCTCCGAAGAGAAGATCATTTACGTGTCCATGCAGTATCGAGTTGCTTCCTTGGGATTCCTGTTTTTCGATACGCCTGATGTTCCAGGAAATGCTGGCATGTTTGACCAGCTCATGGCATTACAATGGGTGAAGGACAATATTGGGTACTTTGGTGGAAATCCACACAATATAACGCTGTTCGGGGAATCGGCTGGAGCTGTGTCCGTTTCTTTGCACCTACTTTCTCCATTGTCGAGGAATTTGTTCTCCCAAGCGATCATGCAGTCTGGAGCAGCTACAGCCCCATGGGCCATTATATCGAGAGAGGAGAGTATCTTGCGAGGAATCCGTTTAGCTGAAGCAGTACATTGCCCGCACTCTTCAACCGATATGGGTCCGATGATCGATTGTCTGAGGAAGAAAAGTGCTGATGAACTAGTCAATAACGAGTGGGGCACGTTAGGCATTTGTGAATTTCCATTCGTCCCTATAATAGACGGTTCGTTCTTAGACGAAATGCCTATCCGATCTCTCGCTCACCAAAACTTCAAGAAGACGAACATTCTCATGGGTTCGAATACTGAAGAAGGTTATTACTTCATTCTTTACTATCTAACAGAGTTGTTCCCGAAGGAAGAGAATGTGGGTATTTCACGGGAGCAGTATCTTCAAGCGGTTAGAGAACTCAATCCTTATGTGACTGATGTGGGAAGACAGGCGATTGTCTTCGAGTACACCGACTGGCTGAACCCCGACGATCCTGTGAAGAATCGGAATGCTCTGGACAAGATGGTGGGCGACTATCACTTCACGTGTGGAGTGAACGAGTTCGCTCATCGGTACGCTGAGACCGGGAACAACGTTTATACTTACTACTACAAGCACCGTAGTAAGAATAATCCATGGCCTTCTTGGACTGGTGTTATGCATGCTGATGAGATTAATTACGTATTTGGAGAGCCGCTGAACCCTGGGAAGAATTATTCTCCAGAAGAGGTGGAGTTCAGCAAGCGACTCATGAGATACTGGGCTAACTTCGCGAGATCTGGGTAAGTGATTATATAAACATTTATTAATACTAAAGCGAACTAGGGATCTTAAATGGTATGACGGTTCAAGCATATATATGCTTGAACCTTCAAAGCTTTATATAGAACATATGTTCTATATGAAGTTATCATACATTTTCGTATGCACAGCATTTTCACGAGAAATTCTTGTCAATTAATCCCTGAAAAAGGACGCACCATAGTTATAGTCATGAATAGTTAAAATTTCAAACGGACGGAGCCACAGGCGAAAGTTGGTTTATTATATTAGTTTATCTTGCAGCTTTAAAATAATTTCTCGTAATTCATTATTCATTGTTGAACTTTATTTTGTTAAATAATAAAGTCGAATTTATTCTGCATTCCAGGAACCCTTCACTGAACCCGAACGGTGAGATGACGAAGGTACACTGGCCGGTGCATACCGCCTTCGGGCGGGAGTACCTCTCCCTCGCGGTGAACTCCAGCGCCGTGGGCCACGGGCTCAGGGTGAAGCAGTGCGCGTTCTGGCAGAAGTACTTGCCTCAGCTGATGTCTGCCACAAGTAAGTTACATACATACATAACATCACGCCCGTAATCCCCGAAGGGGTAGGCAGAGTCAAAAGGGCGGGATGCCCATTTAACTTCGATAACCTCGTCTTGACAATTAGGATCATAACAAAAAAGAATTAACATATTAAGTGCAGTCGTTCAGGAATTATGCGCGTACATATATACATATATTACAGTTATATTCCCCAAAAGGCTGGCTGAACTGTACCTACCCTTTCGGGGATTGTGGGACAAAAATACAATTAACTTGAGTTGGGTTAAATGGAACATAAAAAAAAAAATTGGTACTCGAGTCATGGATGTTTATAAACTTATTCAAGTAAATTTATCCGTTCACCTAGTATCCATACCTTATGGCTTAGTCAGGAACTAGGGAATTGGTGTATCAGTCTGGAGAATTTATTATTATTTACATACATAACATCACGTCCACAACCCCCTAAGGGGTAGACAGAGTTAAAGGGACAGCAGGCCCATTTAACCACATTCAGCCAAAAATAAAAAATTGGGTTTGATGGAAAAATGTGAAAAAGTAGTGACAAGTAGCTAGCTCGTCGCCTGCACAATCACATAGGTACCCAAAGCCCCATATACCATTAGTCGCCTTTTACGATATGCTAGCCAAGAAACAGTTGGCAAGTTCTTTTTAAATCCCAGACCAACATGGGACAAATATTATTATATATTTATTATTATTATCTACCACCCAGTGGCTTAGCTGCTCAGGAAAAAACAACCAGATGATAATCCTTAACTCTGCTGTTGATCTAAATGAGCTGATGATAATTGTTTTCGATAGGCAGGAAATAGGTGTGCTAAGATAAAATTGTTTGGAAAAACCGGCCACGTGCGAGTTGGGCTCGCGCACGAAGGGTTCCGTACCATTATTTAGACAACATTAGATACTATATTATCTTTGTTATATACTGTGAATATTTGCCGTTATTGAAATCGACGAAAAGGCAAAAAAATCAAGTGTGTTGTATGGGAGCCCCCCCAACTTAAATATTTATTTTATTTTAATTAGATTATTTAATTTTAAAGTGAATATACAACTGAAAATTCTGTGAATATTTCAAGCGTCCATCTGTTGTCGTTTTACTTTTAATATCGAGCAAAAAACGGAAAAAAAAAAATCACGTTTCTTGTATGGGAGCTCCCCTAAATATGTATTTTAATCTGTTTTTTGTTGTTATAGGGGCAACAAAAATACACCATTTGTGAAAAATTCAACTGTCTAGCTTTCATGAGATACAGCCTGGTGACAGACAGACAGACGGACGAACGGACGGACAGTGGAGTCTTAGTTATAGGGTCCCGTTTTTAACCTTTGGGTACGGAATCCTAAATTAAAAACAAGCTTTTATTTAAATGCGCTAAAAAGAAAAAAAAAGGAACTTTTACTTTAAAACTATTTATTAGTAACTTAATTTACATTACACAATTTATCTATGCTAGTCTATATCTATACTAATATTATAAAGAGGGAAGATTTTTATTTTTGTGTGTGTGTGTATGTTTGTAATGAATAAACTCAAAAACTACTGTGCCGATTTCAAAAATTCTTTCACCATTGGAAAGCTACATTATCCGAAAGTAACATAGGCTATATTTTATCCCCATATTCCTACAGGAACGGGAACTATGCGGTTGAAACCGCGGGGCGCTGCTAGTATATATAAAAGCCTGTCGCGAGATTGAAGTACACGTGTTTACTAAGTATGAACATTACAATATTTAGTTAAAATCAATCACTTCAAGTTATTTAATTTACCTATTTGTTTATTTACAAAAGTAAATCTCGCGAAAAAGCTTTTATATCATATAAATTGTGTAATGTTACCAATTAGTTAATAATGTAAGTTTTAAAGTAAATGTTTTTTTAGCGCATTTAAAAAACGGCTTGTTTTTAAAAAGTTTTTTTTTAACTTTTAATTTATTTTTTACTTTTTAGTTATTCGACTTATTGTCAGTAGGCCTTTTGTTACCCATATTTGATACCTATATTGTGGGTATGCTTAAAAATAATTAGTTCGGCATCTTGGGTTTAAAATAACGCCACACTGCTAACCATGTCATCCGAACTAAATGTGTATACAAAATTTCAGCTATAGTCACATTTCAGCTCTATCATCGGACCCTGGACCAAGGATTATAGTACTCAATAAGATAAATCAAACGAGCCCAAACTCGATGGGGTTACGTTATTTGATTACAGTGTTTCTATGGTCACCTTCCAGCTCCATCATCAGACCCTGGTCACCGCCTAGGAAAAAAGTACTCATTAAAACGAATCAAACGATAAGTTTGGGCTCGTAGGACTCGGACTTGGGCTCGTCCTTTATCAGGACAACGGATCCCTAAAATGTACTTATCTAATGTTTTCTGATCACCGATAGCACACCTGCGTCATTATTTACAATAAAATCACGTGTTAACATATAATACATACCTACCAACTGAACATACATATATATTTATCGTATAAACAATGGGACCATATTAACAATTCTTGTTTTCAAACATACTAAGTACGTCTGGTGATTACGTTAAATCGTGTTGTAAACATGGACATTTGTACTCGAGTCACGGATGTTTATAAACGTATTTAAGTATGTCTATCCGTTCACCTAGTATCCATTGCACAAGCATACGCATTTGGGACTAGGGAATTGGTGTGTCAGTCTGGAGAATTTATTATTTATTTATTTATTTTATTTTGTATATCTATACTTATAATAAATCTGTAGAGAGGTCAATTCTGTACATGAAATATATTTTCAAAATAACTATCAGGGGGTGATTAGTGATCGATACTGATGCCAAAAATGCAATCAGTAAAATTTTTGTCTGTCTGTCTGTCTGTATGTTCCTTATAGAAACAAAAACTACTCGACGGATTTTAACGAAACTTGGTACAATTATTCTTCATACTCCTGGGCAGGTTATAGTACTTTTCATCACGCTACAACCAATAGGAGCAGAGTAGTGAAGGGAAATGTTGGGAAAACGGGAGAAGTTACTCCATTGTTTAAGCTTCCGTCGCGTGCAGCCTTAATGGTTAAAGTTACATAGAAATCATTTATGACGGAAATAGTCTTTATAATATTACCCATAAACGCGGGTGACACCGCTGGCACAGCTAGTTAAATAATAATTAAACTACTTGTTCCTCATCTAGCGTGTCTAGTCGTAAAGGGTGACTAATGGTGTACTAGGTTTGTTATGATGCAGTTGTAGGTGTATGGTCAAAATGATGACAGGATATCGGTTCTTTCTGATTACTGGGACTAGACTGACCATTTAAAAATCGGACAGGATTTAACTTGTTATAAAAAAATCTTTGTTAAAAGGGTCGTTTGTCCCATGTTGGTCGGGGACTAAAAAATCATGTGCCAACTGAATGTTAAAGGGGCCTGCTGCCCCTTTGAGTCTGCCTACCCCTTCGGGGATTATGTGCGTGATGTTATGTATGTATGTATGTATGTATGTTGTTAAAAGGTATTTCAATCTACTTCAAAAACTATCCCTAGAAATGTTAATAATATTATACGATTATACGATAATATCCGCCTTACTGATTTCGGTCACGGCAGCCAATCTCAGCGGAAATTAGCCAGTTACGCAGGAAATATTATAAAGCCTATGTGTCTCCGCAAGCAAAGGTGCATTCTGTGATCCTTCACCCTCATAGTCCAGTTAGACGGCAATCCGGAATGATCGGAGAGAGGTCAGGGGCAGGACCAACGGCTTAACGTGCTTAGATATTACCTAAAATATATAATTTTATGCTAAGAACTTCTCTAATAAAAAAAAAATTACAGCCAAGCCAGAGCCGCCTAAGAACTGCACCAGCAGTGCAACGTCCATCCTGGTGTCTGAAGCGACCGCCGTCAGCCTGATCTTCGGTTTCCTCGCCACCCTGGTTCAGTACATCATCTGAATGAATATTAGTAGCATCGCCGTTTCGACGTACTGAGTTTGCCATTAGCTTGTTCGAATCTTATACGTGCTGCTTCGCTAAGCCGTATGCATCGTTTGCGATCAATACGCAAACTCTTTATACCAACCTGATGTAATACGAGAAAGCGCTTTGGTTGAATGTCTTGGGATACAATGGTTCCTGAAGTGTTCAAGACGCGGGGGAAAATCAGAGTCTATGCTACTTTCATCTAATCGTGGTGTGATTTAATAGTTGTCACAGTTGTCGTGGTGAACTGTATTATATGATAAACTAAGGAATCATATTATAATTTTTTGAACGTGATGAATTGAATGGGTCTGTTGTGGATCGGGGTGTACTGATCTATCAAAGAACAAATGTTTATAATTTGTAATATGGCTTTAGTTATGTTAATGTACCCGTAAAATTAAATAATAATTTACATTAGTTTACTATTTTGAATCCCATTACTTTCCAAACTAAATAACATTTGAAATGTTAAGATTTAGATATTCTTTGGGTTTTATAAGTACAATAAAATAATGAGTATATTTGCATGCAAATTATCATCTGGCTTAGCGTAGCAGTATGCAAATAAAATGTCTTGTATCATATATTATAAATAGTATGTGTGTATATGTTGCCGTCTTATGAAGCTGGGATATTTTATTATCAACTTATTTTTATATGTAAAATTATAGAAAATATATTTTAGTTATAAGCCACCTCAAGTGTTATATTGCGCTTCGAGATCTGATAGGTCAATATCAACTGTGTGTATATAAACATAACGGTTGATACTGAAATATAGGTCTTAAGTCCATTAAATATTTGTCTAGTAATGTCGCTATTAAGTTATATTATTAATTATTATTAAGGATGTAAAAGTATCGTTTATGAATTAATGTTATATTACATTTTAAAGGAGTGATACCTCCACCAACATATCACTTGTTAATAACAAATTATAGAATTATGTAGTCGTAATTTTGTCATAGTATGTAAGCGTCTACATATCTCTTGGGCGTCGGAAGGCCGGGACAGAGCAACCACGTGTCAATTGCGAGCTAAGGCCCTTCGAATTTAAAGCACAGCGCAGTCACACAAGAAATCTAGTCAAAACACATTCTTGGTTACGTAAACACTAAAGGAATGACAAATGAAAATAGGAAAAACAACTGCTGAAAACCCAGGGCATAAAGTGAACAATATTTCTATACTAATTGGTGTATGGAATGGATCTTTTGAATGTCAGTTAGGTATTTTTTGGAGAGCAAAATAGTTTGTTTTTTGCTTAAAAATTAAACATACAGAAAGTGAACGTGGTTTTCTTTTCCTTCTCCAGGAAAGTAAGTGCCCGTTCTTTTTGACAAAAGCGAATTAAACAGCAGATTTTTTTTTTGAGAGGACTATCGGTTGTTGGCCGAAGGCGTTCTTTACTACCTACCGGGCTGGCGGGGGAGCGGGAAGCTCTCACCCCTAATAAACAGCTAAAATACTCGCTGCGCTAATATGTGCAAAAGGGCATTGTCTTCACAAACAACTCGAATGAGCAAGATTTCTCTAAATGAATTGCTGAATGGGCGAGAAGGCATAGACGAGTAAAATGTTAGCTTTAACGCCTCTATTGCAATACATATCACGCAAGGCATAGAGATGTTTAAGTTCATTCTAGGCTTAGGACTAACTTAAGATAAACTAGATCATTTCACAACTCAGTAGCGGACCAATATTAGAAAGTTGTACGTGTAATAATGGTTCGTGTGAGAAACGATGGAATTATGATGTAAAATTGGAGACAAAATTGTACTAAAACATTATATGTGCCTCGAAAAGAAATTCAATAGAAAAAGATTATAAAACGAATATTCTGAAGAACAGTACTCAACAAGAATGCGCAGTTGGAACGCGGGATGTACAGTTTTTAGTATACTCAAAGTGTTAGAACATACGAAATTAGTACCTTTAAACTTAGGGTCGATACATCTAGATTAGAGATTGTAGTGCCCAGCGGTTCAGCTTTCAAATATTGGTGTAAACGATTTAATAGATGAATCTTTACAATTCGAGATTTAAGATAAAAATTTACTAGTACAATACTGTAAGTTTATTGGAATACTCTTGCGATGGCTGCATTGTAGGTAATTGGAAACTTTCGTTCGTTCGTTGTTGTAAATAAATGTATGTGTGTTAGTTACTGTAGGAAATCGTGGTTCAGCCGTCGGTTTTGTTCATTAACTTTGGTTTAGGGCGACAAGGCGGGTGCCTAATATAATATCGACTATGACCTGTTGTGAAGGACGATACCTTATGAGATATTAGTAAGTGCTAATGTAATTTTTGGTAGTATTTTCGTGCTTCGGTTTCGTTTCCTTTGACTAGACGGCATGCGTGCAAATCGGCTTGCAACAAGGTGTACACACTACATTTAGACTGCCAAAGTGCAATGTGTACAAATGAATACTGTATCTAGACTGTGTATGCGTATAACTTGGTGAGCAGATGACGTGTGTATTACACACTTTTTGCAAATAGACGAAGTGTATGCAGACCTTTACGAAGTGCCGGCGCGTTTGCAAACGAGTTGTATAATGCACAACTTTTTGCGGCGACCGGACGTGTATTCTCGTTGTACAGACGAGTATATGGATTCGCGTAATTAATTCGCTGATGTTAGTAATGTAATATACTTAGAGTCAGTATTCACTATGTTCTAGTTTACATTTGGTGTTTCACGAACTACGCTTATTTTAACCTGCGTATGTAAACCTATAGAGTGCCTCTTGTTCACTTTTATATATAATTGATAAAACACTAATATAGGTGATACTAGTAGAGGTAGTGATGCGTTACTTCTTATATAATGTATGTGCACTATTTTATTTTGTTATATTATGTGATATTGAAAGGCCAACGAAGACGGGTAGTGCCAAACTAAAAAATTGGAGCTAAATACTATAAAGATTGAAATATTTAAATGAAACAACAGATACTGTTTGTAGGTTACTCAGTTTTACAATTTAAATGCTAACTTTTTAATTAACAATTTAATTAACTCTTTAATTAAATTTCAGTGAGTGTTTTATTGCGTGAATTAATACTAAAATTATATATTACGTTGTACTCCTAGTAAATAGTATGTTTAGAAATACGGGATAATACTGGATCAATAAACTATCATTCTATTTGGTCTGTCAGTTAGATTATACCAAATCACAAGACATATATTTTTTGCTTTATCAAGATAGCAAAAAGTTACAAAGATAAAGAGCATCAAAAGGCTTGCGACGTCACTTGTAAGTAAAAATTGTACCTACGTGTGACGTCAAGCGCAATTTGAATCCGCTCTATCTTCGCCAATGTTTGTTTGACAAATAAATAAAAAATACGTGTTAAATATTTTTTTATAATTTAACTGACGGACTTAATAGATTTTTATAGTCTGCTTCCCTATTGGTAAATGTTTATGTATTTTATTTGTTGATAGCGATATAATGCCTGCTTAATGTTATTTTACTTTCAATGACTTCATTGTGTAACTGAGTAACCTCGGATAGACAGATATGTTATATTTTGTTCTACATTTCAAGCCCAAAAAGATGATATTAGGTATAACTTTCAATATTTAAGTAAATTGTTTTGTATTATATAATTGATCAAATTATGTTAATTGAAAAAACAAAACAAAATTTTGTCACAACTGTTTGTCCAAATCAGTTTTCAGGTAATAATAATTAGAATCATGAATTGGCAGTGGCGGATTTACAGTCTTGGCCGCCCTAGGCCCCAAGCCATAATTCTCAGTACTAAAGCGTCATCACTTAACTTTTATCACGATTGGCCGCCTCTAATATCTGGCCGCCCTAGGCCCGGGCCTACTGGGCCTTAGGGTAAATCCGCCACTGTGAATTGGTGTGCGTTTTAAAACTAATATGTTGAGATGACATTGTTTTCATGGTGGTCAAAAGAAGTTATCCCTTAAGGGAATGGTGCATTGAAACAGATTTTGATAAGTAAAGCCACATTCTAGGAGATTATCACTTTTAGAGGTATGTGAGATTGAGAATATGGTAAGTTTAGTGGGACTACCAAAATTAGAATTCTCGTCTCTTTCCATTCTCGACTCGAGCCCCCATCTCATTCTCGGCACGGTAGAAATAATCGAGAATTAAAATAAACATGGTTGGATAACTTCTCTTGATCATCATCTTTTCGTATCGTTCTAAATACAATTTCTCTGGGAATTAAAAATAATATTAATTAGAATATTAAATTCAATTATACTGTATTTCTTCACAGCAGACCCTATGCCAAGACAATAAAAGTCAGATTCTCGATATTCATATTAAAGATACACTTTGCGTAGATAATTGTACAATATTGATTTACGGTCGTCAATATAACTTGATAATAGAATTTTCTACAACACAGACTTGAGGTCTAAATTGTGTATATGACGCTTGAATAACAATCAGTGGCGTACCGTAGGTTCCTGTCAACAGTTTCAAATACTCGGTTTTCTGACCCGACATTGTAACCAAGGACCGATTTACTAAATAAATCTTTAAAAGTGGAACAGTTATTTAAAATTTGCCCCCCCCAAAAAAGTGCCGCCCGGGGGGAAACGGCCCCTTACCGCCATCACGCTACGCCACTGATAGCAATCTTCTGGATAAACTCTTATCTCAGCTTGTCAGTAAGCAACATGATTAAAATTTAGATATTATAATATTATTTACCTATGTATTGAACAATGTCATAATAAAACATACGAAGATGATGACTAAAAATTTCTTACTGGCAAATGTTTTTGATGAACTTTCTAGAACAATTCAAGTAACTTCTGTCGTAGTTTCGCAGACAAATGGATCATTTTGGTAGATTAACATTTTACAATTATCTCTGACGCGACAATTTCAAACTTTAAATTAAACCTTGCGTGTACCTAATGGCTTTTCCTCTTTACAATAACAATTTTGTATATACTCTGATTGGAATTTCACAAAGTGTATATATTTTTCTGAAAAGGATTTAAAAAAAAAAAAATGTTTTTGTTAGTCTTACATGATTAATTATTTATTTTAGTTATTTGATTGTTTCTTTTTATTACAAGTGTAATTTTTTTTTAATATTTTCCTTAAATCTTCGACAATTTGTGGAATTCCTATTCGGATTCAGATCAAATTGTTTTATATACACTGATACTTTGGCTTCAACTCTGCTTCGCTATAATGTATATTAAATCTTCAATGTAACACGAAAGGCCTAATAGCATTTGTCACGATACGTGAGGCCTACGAGCATTGCCGTATATTACTTTAGTCAAATTATCTTTTTAAATTCTAATAGTAAAATTTCAAGTATGTTTATAATATTTATTAGTGCTATGATTGCATTATTGAATGTTTGCAACGTTTGTGTTTCATTATTAAAATAAATGCTTGTATATATAAATTATGTGTCTTTTATTTCAACATTGACTTCCATTTGTTATATAACAAGTTCTTAGTTAAAATCAATCAAACGTAGATAGATAACTTCGTGCTTGCTAATTAATGTTACCTAAATCAAAGGACACTTTAGGAATGTCGTTTCTCTTCTTCTTTGTTAAAACCTGGGTATACAACATTGAATTAATTTCATTAAATAAAGCCACATTCAACCAAAAACAAAATTGTACTGGGAAAGATGGAAAATAGTGAAAAAGTAGTGACAAGTGGCTCGTCTTCGCTCGTCGTATAACTTAGTCGTCTTTTGCGACATGCTAGGCAAAGAACACAGTTGGCACATTATTTTTAAGTCCCAGACAAACATGGGACAAATGTCAAAATCCATTTGCATCGATTTCAAAATAAATCGACTACACAACTTAGGTTAAGTTTCCGAAGCCCAAGGAAATTGATACGGGTGGCTCACAATCTCCAATTTGACATTTGATAATGATATACTAATAACATTATCTACTAATCATAGTAGATACCAAGGATGGTTTTATCATCTTTATAGCAGTTATTTAGTATAAATACAGATGGTTACTTGAGGTAGAATTGAACACATCTCATTGGGTGATCCAGGTAAGAAAATTGGAATTTCGTACTTAATGGCCTTTTCCCAAAAATGTATATTTATAATTCTGAAGCCTGAAGAAAATATTAATAATAGATGTAGCAATAACCACTCCCAATAGAGACAGCTGTTGCATTTTAAAAATAAATTACACATTCAAAATTAGAACATTGTACTGATACTTCAGTAATGAATATAAACTTCTTTTACAAACATTTTCACACAGTTGTTCCGTTATGACCAGAGCCAGTTTATAATATAATTATTAATTTAAGAATGCTACTATAACGACGTAAAACAATTTAATCTAAATAATAATCCGTGTTATGTTCATGTATTTAATTGGGTGGTGTTAACTGAAGGGTGCGGGTTCAAACCCAGGCATGTACCTCTGGATGATACCTGCACATTCCAACAACTATGGATGTGTAACCATGATCCAAAATTGTCTGGTTCCCCTATCTAAGGTTTACGAAGATCAGATTGGTAGTCACTTCAATGTAATTACTAGATACACTTAATCCTGGATCATGGTCTAAGAGGACCCCGAATAAGCACGGGACACAACGCTAGGAAGATGATATTCGTGTATTAAATTGGACTTTTAAAACACAACATTAAAATCTTTATCTATTTTATTTGGCATATAAAATAAAAACCTTGCAAAATGGGAATATTTCCGTCTCTAAGTTGCTATAGCGATATTTTCCCGTTAAGTTGATGTCTTTTGATCGAGAATTAACTACAGCGAAGATGTTAATTTTATTTCAGATAATCTAAACCTCAAAATGAAAGTCATCTTGTTCGCTCTTGCTGTGTTCTCGGCCGGCGTCACCGCTGCGCCAAAAAATTCTGAAGGTAAGATTTTTTTTTTAACTAACTAAACTTCAGGCCACTTTCCTAGCGGGGTAGGCAGAGAGAACCGAACGCCATATGGCACGATCCTTGCACACCACACTCGCCTCTTCAACATTCATAATCCTGATTATTGTTATTTTTTTTTGTTATTAGTCCGTAATTGAGGTAGAGTCAAAGGGGCAGCAAGCCCCTTTAACCACATTCAGCCAAAAATAAAACGGCTAAGCTGGATGGGAAATTGTGAAAAAGTAGTGACAAGTGGCTAGATCGTCGTCTACAGTATCACAGACCCAAAACCCGATATACCATTAGTCGCCTTTAACGACATGCTACGCAGAACACATTATTGTTGACACATTATTTTTAAGTCCTAGACTAACATGGAACTTTATTTATAATATTTTCACAGAATTTTTAAGCCATCGCACACTTATAAGATAATTGAATATATAGTTATAGTATACGGCGCTTGGTATAGAGTCGTGGTAGCTCAATGGTAAGGACACGCGCCTCTTAACCGAGGAGTGCGGGTTCAAACCCGGGCATGTACCTCTAGATTTAAAAAAAATCTATGTACATATTTATACCACTAGCTCGACGGTGAGGGCAAACATCGTGATGGAACCTGCATATTCAAATAACTTTGAATTTGTAACCATGATCCAAAAATTGTCTGGTTCCCCTATATTAGGGTTACGAAGGTCAGATCGGCAGTCGCTTTAATGTAATTACCAGACTCGCTAAATCCTGGATCATGGTCTAAGCGGACCCCGTCTAAGCACGGGACATAACGCTAGGAAGATGATGAGTATATGGCGCTCGGTTCTCTCTGCTCCACGCTAGGAAATGGCGTAAAGTTACTTTAGTATAATTATGGTAAAAGTTTAGACTTCGTGTCGAAATAAGGGGCGAGTATTCCCTTCAACGGACCAAATGACAATTGATGAAACAGGTATTTGTCTCGAGTCTGTGTGTATATGATACCTACGTTGGTTCTAATTTTCAAAGCTTAAGCTACTTATTTTTTATCAGATCAATGTATGTATCAATGTATATGATGTTGTCTGATATTTATATTATGAATATTTGTATTTTTTTAATATTTCAGCCCGTTTCATCGATGGCATCTTCACTGACTTGATCAATAACCTGACACAGATCATTATTACCAGGGGTTTGGACCCCTTCTTCTTGCAACAGAAGACCTACTCGTACAAACTCCCTGTTACCGAGTAAGTAAATAATTAAATTCTTTACCTAGACTCACACTAATATCCTAGTTCCAAACTGAAATTATAACCTTGTGCTATTTAAATAAGGTGATCAGATAGACAAACTTAAATACGTTTATTAACATCTCGAGTACAAATGTCCATCTTCATCGCCCGAAACATTTGCCCCTAGCGGGATTCGAACCTACGACTCTTGGTTTTGTGGCCAGACTTTTTGACCACTCAACCTGTTAATGAGTTAAAAATATCAAGTGAAGTTTAATAAGAAAAAATATCACTGTTGATTCTGTTATCCGGCATGCTTTAGATACTTAGCTTGGAGTCAGATCAATGTATGTGATGTCCTGATATTTATTTATTATTTAAAAAAAAAGGTGCTATTTTTGATTCAGAAACAATCCGATTCGACTTAATATATTAATATTTATATTTATTTCATAAAATATACTGTCTAAACAAACAAATATATCCATAAATAAAACGTTTTGATAGTTAATTGACTCTATTTTTTAATCGACTTAATCGTCATCTGGCGAGCGAGAAACTTGCGAGCGCGCGCGAGTTGGCACTTTTTGATTTTACCTACTTTTTTTGTCGTCAAACTCGCTGGATCATGAAATTTGACGTTTTAATGTATAGTCAGCTACAAAAGTTTTAATTTAGTTTGGTACTTACCTACTATGGACTTTCGCATTTTATTTAACATCTACCGATTTTTTGTTAATTTGATAAATCGAAAAATATGTGTCTAGTATTTTTGTATAATCTAACTGACGGACTAAATAGAATTATAGTTTTTTAATGTAGTCATCATCCCTATTGTGGTCAAATCAGACCAGACTAAGCACGAGATATATCGTTAGAAAGTTGATGATATCTGTTCAACAAGCTTAATCTAGTGCTCAACACTTTCTGTTGTGTTCCAGCCTTCTTCAAGCGGACGCCACTGTTGAGAACCTGTCGTTGGAGGGCCTCAGTAACATCGTCGTCGACAGCATGGACTTCTCGGTCGACACCAGCAGGCTTCGTTTTTCCATCTCAATGCCCAAAATCCACGCTAACCTTGGTAAGGGATGCAAAATTCATGTTAAGAGTTCGTTGTTACGGCGTATATCAAAAGATTGATATCCCCGTTAGCATGTGAGAGTAATACATATTATAATATTCGCTTCGCTCTGGGTAATTATTCGCTTTACATATAAATGTACCAACATCTTTCATACATTTGAAATACCTATTTTTAGTGACGCCTATTAGATGGTGTTTTAAGTTTTTTAAGTCTTCATTCAGGCATCAGACTCCGATAATTTTAATGACAGGATCCTTGGAGATTTAACTTTTTTTTTCAAAATTAAATTTCGAACACTTTTATTATTTATCACCGATGTCTTGCTAGACAGTACCGGCTGGTTTGTAATTTCATACTTTTTTTAAATACTCATTGGTTAACGATTTTACTAACAGGTTCTGCCCAAGCTCAAGCTGTTTTAGGAAACTGGCCAGCTAGTGGATCCGCATTGGGAAGGTAAGATTAAGATTTATATATGAATATAATATTATTTATACTAGTCTCACCATGATCCATTCTGTCTGATATCTCTATATAGGGCTGAAAAAGTTACATAGACACAATGCAGTAACCAGACTCGCTAAATCAAGCCTTGGTTTAGTCGGACCTCACTACTTTCTGGTTGCGGTTTCACCTTCATGAGTTAAAAAAAAAAAACAGTTTATTTTAGTTTTTAATATTGCAGTTTTCCAATGTTTTTAATAGTGAAGCAATTGTTAAGGTTTCCTGAGGCCTACATAAACCAAAACAATGAGAAGTCAGTTCTTCATACATTGGCTATTGCCACAGAATAAGCTTCTGTATTGTAGCGCTATGTGAGTTTTTTATGTTATTACTTCATTTAATTTTACCAGCCTCATTGTTACGGAGTCCTACATGAATGGAGATGCCCACGTCAACATCGACCTCATCAACGGCATCAGCATCGATGACGTGAGGATCGACTTCGGGATAAGAAGTATTGAGGTTTGTTTGAACATCTTTTTTTTGTTCCCTCACTGGGAGACTCACGCATACCACTCCCGGGGGCCTTTTATCCCAATAAAAAGAGTGGCTTACCCACTAAAGCCAAGGGTTCATCCGCTTGGGGAGGAGGTCTGGGAACATCAACGATCCCTTGCCAAATAAGTTTGACCACCGCCTATTTATTGTAGTAACGCCGCCTCTACTGCATGTTTTGAGGAAAATGGTACAAAGATCAGACCAGAACTGAGACGTTTACTCTCTGAGCTTTAATTTTTTGTGTTCGATTCAAGTACTTTTCTTAAACTAAGGGGGCAACATTGAATTATCATGTAGTATATATATAATATGCTTTTACAACTATTCGTTGAAATAAAAAGCTGTGTTGCTCTGAAATTAGAGAATATTTTATTTAGTTACATTTATAAACCTAAAATAAAAACATGACTTCTATAATTAAACGAAAATAATCAAACTATACCTGAAATTAGATAAACAACATTTTACGCTATTATTTCAACGTAAATAAGAAAATTAGATATTTTAAATTAAACTGTAAAAATTGATTTTGTCTAGTCCGACATCTGTCAAATCATAAATAATGATGCTTAAAAAGTTAAGCTGCCAATGAGGCTATATAGCCTCATTTACATATATATTGTTTTTGCATTTTGTTATAAAAATCTATATAATAAGGGTAGTTTATCCTGTGGTGTCCCGCAAGGTTCTGTGGTGAACCCCAATTTTAATGTCATCATTTTATTTTACAGTCCGAGCTGCATGCGGAGCTGCTCAACAGGGAAATCTCTGGCTTTCTGAATAATGCTCTTGGAAACGAGATCACCAACTTCTTGACTGAATTCAAGGTAAGGATACGGCTTTTACTGGAATTAAAAATTTAAAGATGTAGATACTCTTAGATTAAAAAAATATGTGTATTTTATAATATGCACAGCTACAAACAAACTCTATATTCGGTTATTCATGAGTGCAAGCGTGTATATACTATAACCATAACTGAAGTTAGCGATTTAACTAAAAAAATGTTGATTATGAAGTTTCAGTACGTATAAACACATAACCAGTGGGTTATTATTAAGTAAACACACTTGCTTGACGACAGACGACATGTAAAGAAATAATAAATAATAATAAAATAATAAATACATTTTTCAGACTGACACACCAATTTCCTAGTTCCAAACTAAGCTCATGCTAGTACTATGGATATTAGGTGTACCGATAGACATACTTAAATAAACATCCATGACTCGAGTACAAATGTCCATGTTCATCATATGAAACATTTGCCCCTAGCGGGATCCGAACCCGCGACTCTTGGTTTCGTGGTAAGAATCTCTGACCACTGGACCCAATTTTTCTTTTACATGATTTCTTTTGGCTATCTTGCTACATTATCTTATTTATTTGTCGTTTTTCAAGTATTATATAAAGCAAAAAATCGTATTTAATATCTTTCGATTATCAAACTTACGAAGTTTAAAAAAATGTTGTCTAAAATACCCCATTTATTAACATTTTTCTTTCCCGACAGGCTGACGTCGATACGATACTGGGATACTACCTTAAGAAGATCATTGACGATCTTCTATAAATACTATTCTTTGGCAATTTGTGGTGAACCCAATGATGTATTATATTAACAGAAGGATTCAATAAAGCATTATGAGATATAAAATACTCTGATTTTAATTTTATTGGACACTAGCGACCCTCCCCGGCCTTCCTCATGAATCATTGGCTATTGGTAACTGCATCTAAGCGAGCAGACAGAAGCAGCGACTTTATTTTATACTATGTAAATATATTGCACTTCTCGTGTTTAGAATGCTGTGAAATATTCATTTATAATATAATAAATAATAATTTAATAATAAATATCCCACGACATCATATACAATCTGATTCCGAAGTAAGTAGCTTACCCACTTGTGTTACGGATATCAGAATCAACAGTGGTATTACAAATATATACTTAAATATTGGATATTATTAACACCCAGACACAGAACAAACACAAGTATTCATCAAGTATTGAGAGCAATAAACCATTTTTATTTATTTATTATCACACGAATGTTTGTCCTGAGTGGGGATCGAACCCACAACTCTTGGCGCATAGGGCAGGTTCACTACCGAATGCGCCATCGAGCTTGTCAAATATGTAACAAGTTCCATAAATACTTAAACTGTTATTTATCAGCAACTTATGGCATAGGTTTATCTCGATAGGGATAAAGCCTGGATCCAAAAACTATCATTCTATTTGGCCCGTCAGTTAGATTACACAAAAATACAAGACACATAATTTTGCACTTTATCAAATTAACAAAAAAATTCAAAGATAAAGAGTATCAACATTTTGGAGTGACGATTTGTGACGTCAATAAATAAATGAAAAAGTACGCGTGTTAATTTTTTTTTATAATCTAACTGACGGATTTAATGGGATTTTTAGTCGGCTAGCCTATTGAAGGCATACTCGTATTACTGTTATGTAATTTTAAAATTCATGTTATCTATGGGCTAGGCTATGGCTAGGCTAAAACTGGGTATTAAAACTTTAAGAAAATCTAGTTTGCTAGTAATGTTGTATATAGGATGCCTATCAACTATCTATGAGCTATAAAACAATTATTATCACGCCACTGACATCCAAACACTGTCATTATTTACCATAACCATATAATATCAATCAATTACCATAATGTACAAGGTTATTTTAAGTTGAGTGGTCAGTGACCCTGGCCACGAAACCAAGGGTCGCGGGTTCGAATCCCGCTGGCTAGGCAAATGTTTCGTGTGATGAACATGAATATTTGTATTCGAGTCATGTATGTTTATAAACGTATTTAAGAATGTCTGTCCATTCACCTAGTATCCATAGCACAAGCTTATAAGCTTAGTTTGGAACTAGGGAATTGGTGCGTCAGTCTGAAGATTTATTTATTTATGCAAAACTACTTATGGTTCCTACTTACTAAGCTCATTATTCTATTTAGCCAATTTAAATAATTTAGAAATTGAGCCAAAAATGTTTGCTAATTTTCTAAAGTCCTTTAAATAAATACTTAAAATGACCTTGTGCACTAGCGATGAACATCTAAAACACGATCAAAACACACAACTACAACTAACAACATGTATGCATACCAAACATAGATAATAAACCGTCCATCGTTCATTTGTTTATCCATATCAAACACCAGCAATTTGCCGGCCTTGATAAAATTAAATACACACTTGATTAAATCTCAGTACCCAATTCAAAAACAATAAGGCAGATAAAAGCATAATGCTTTCAAATGAAGATAATCCAACGATTACAGGTACTTACCTACATATTTGTGAAATAAATATTCCGATTTTATACGTTCGATAATGTTTATATATTAAAATTGTATATACTCTTTAGTATGCGAGATCATTTCGTAAAAAATAAAATGTTCTTCTCACTAAATATATTACTATAAGTATTAAGTATGGTAAAATCAAATTCAAATGCAAACATATTTATATATGTAGGCTTCAAGAAAGCACTTACATAATCGTCAGATTTACATAAGTCCTTTGAGCCACTTTAATTTACCAAGTAATATTGATTCCACCGAGAAGAAACCGGCAAGTAACTCTTTACAGCGCCAAAGTGTTTTACAATTTTCCTTGAGTTTATACCAACTTATACCATTAATGTCCGATAGTTGGTGATGGTATGTGAAAGATGATATGAGTGAAATGGGAGTGGATAGCTTTAAGACGGCTGACCGGGACGTATGGAAGAGGAAGACGTGCTACGCCGACCCCAGATATAAATATCAGACTACATCACATACATTGATCTGACTCCGTGGTAAGTAGCTTGAGCACTTGTGTTACAGATATCAGAATCAACAGTGGTATTAAAAATATATACTTAAATATTTGATATTAACACCCAGACACATAACAAACACAAGTGTTCATCACACGAATGTTTGTCCTGGGTGGAGATCGAACCCACAACTCTTGGCGCATGGGGCAGGGTCACTACCGAATGCGCCATAGAGCCAGTGACCTGGGAAAAGGACAAGAGGATGATGATGATGAGTAGTAGGTGATGGTAATCCGAGTGCTGGAAGTTTATATCCATATACGTATGTATTTTTAACAAATACTAGCTCGGCGGTGCAGAAAAATATCTATAATGGCTAATGGCACAATCACGGGACAAGCCCGGGCCTTTAAGGCTTGCATGGGGACATGGGTCCAACATTTAAAGGCCTTTAGAGAGTTTGATCTAAATGTGTGATGGAACACCAGCCGGGTGTTGCCCTTAGTTGCAGTATAAAACATACACTCAAAGGCGACATCCGGCTGGTGCAGGACTATTGCGAAAAAGGGAAACTAAAAACTGGGGCTATGGAGGGAGGTTTACTATGGACAGAAAATTTCTCACAAATATATTAAGTTGGCAGACAGTGACTCGCCGCTTGTTAATCCAAATTGTGGGCCCCCTAACTAGCTAGCATACGGGCGGCAAGGGGGCAATACTAGAAAGCAGCTAAGGTTGTGGTGTTGTTAAGGTTGTGGCGCAAGATCCATATACAGTCTTGTGCCCCCGGCGTTATGACAATTTACACTTCCAACCTGGAGCATAGGTTTCGCTCTTGCGAATCCACTCTGGCCGGCCGGTCAAGGCAAGCTCAGAGGTGGTGGGTGTGTAACTGTCTGTAAGTGTGTGTCGCGCATGTCTGTATGGTCCACCTGGAGGTAGGATCCGTGGTGTCGCCATCCACCAACGACTCGCCACAAGCCGCCCTGCGGAGCCCTGACTGCACTGACGGGAGTTGTTGCTCTTCATGGTGCGAAGCTCACCAACCCTCGCTAGCAGGCGATGGGGGCGTCACGTCCCTACGCCTTATATTATGTTCTTATTAATATTATTAACTTATTTACTAATATTTTATAGGCACATAGTAGAATTGAATTAACTATTGTTAACATGAATTTGATGATAATAACATCACAACAAGTATCTCTGTGATTAAATTGCTATTTTTTATATCTACTGATATGAATGTGTGTAGATATTATCTATAGATATGAATGTGTAGCCATTTTTAAATTTGCCTAGTCCTCCAAGAATTAAGAAGGTTGATGAAAGTGGCTTCAATCTAATAGACTTGTTGGTTATATAATGCTCTGAATATTTACATTTTCCTAGCCTATGTCATTGTTCAGAATTACCATTGTTATGGAGTCAAATTTCATCTTTATTTTTAACTTCAGTGTAAGGTTTTAACAGACAAACAACGTTGTTTTCGCATGTGTAAAGCGTTCCTTATATAGGTATGTATCACGGAGTAGTAAAAAAAAAATACTCCGCGATATGCACGAATTAATTGACACACCCTTCATCAAATATTCTGTTTTTCTAATACCTTCGTCCATTTACCATTTGAATGGCTCGATGGCGCATTTGGTAGTGACGCTACTCTATGCGCCAAGAGTTATGGGTTCGATCCCCAGCCAGGTCAAACATTCGTGTGATGAACACTTATGCTTGTTCTGTGTCTGGATGTTAACATCCAATATTTAACTTTTGTTTCTGATATCCGTAATACAAGTCCTTAAGCTACAGACCTTGGAGTAGATCAATGTATGTGATGTAGTCTTATATATTTATTTTTATTTGTAAATCATTCCTTATATTTGCACTACGGACTAGTAAAAAACAACTTCGCTAAATGCACGAATGAATTGACCATATCCTTCATCAAATGTTCTGTTTTCTAATACCTTCGTCCATTCAAAACGTTGCAATTAGATACATGTAAGATTATTGCACATTGTTCTTTAACTTGCGTTGCAAATACATCAATGTAATATATAGGACTATAGGTACTAACTATTTGCTCTTATATCGCTAATTATGTTCCTGACACGTGCGTAAAAATTACAATTATTTCGTATTTGTTCATTTAATTCCGTGGCGAATGGGTTTTTCATTTATTCTCGTAATGGGACTGCCATTACGTCCATTAAGTTAAGCTAACTTATCAGAAATGTGCTGTAGTTGGGATAGTAGTGTTTGAAGTTATTGTGATGTGTTATGACTTAATTAACTTTAATATACAGTGGAACAGGTTACTTATTGCTACGTTGGTAAGTTAACGTTTGAGCGTAATGATCTGTACATGTTACAGAAAGGCATATGAAATATATTTTCGGAAGGAGTATTTTTATATTTTGGTGGGAGGAAGTGTTAGTTAGAAAGAAATAACATTTATTGAACGCACAATTGTTAATGCATACACAGGAAACGAAATTTGACACAGGACAAAATAGTACAAAAAAAGGAAAACCAGTAAAAAAAAGAAAAAAAGAAAGCAGATTGGCGCCAATTGGGTCCCTGCCAGCATTATGCTACTGTTAGGCATGTGTTTCCGCTTTTAGCCTTGTAAGTAAATAATTGTACGTAAATAGTCATTGTAACCACTACAATGAAATAAATAAAATATAATTAACTAATATTTGTCTTCCATACAATAAATAAAACCAATACATACACTCACCATTGTAGCTGGATTTTGTATCTAATCGCAGAAGATAGCTGCAATTCAAATCAAATTGTAAAAAAAAAAAATTCACTACAATGATCATTCAAACTACCTTAGCTCCGTCCAGAAGGTTATGATGGTTTTAGGACGTTTAAGTGCGGCCTTATTACTTTTTCACAATTTTCCTTCTAACCCAGTTTTGTTTTTGGCTGAATGTAGTCAAAGGGGCCTGCTGTCCCTTTCATTCTGCCTACCCCGTCGGGCATTATGGGCGTGATGATTATAATAAAATAAATAAATAAAAATAAAAATATCTTTATTTCTCAAATTTTAAATTACAAGTTTAGAGACGCCCCAGGAAGTAATAAATACTTGTGTTATTATTTATTATTTATTTATTATGTAAGTGCAGCCTCCATCGAAGGAGGGTTACCTATTAGCCGTGCCCTTGTGTCACTCACGCTACTACAGTGTAGTAATACATGAGTTGGTTCTTCCGCCATCATGCAGAGTCTGCATAAGGGGCTGTCAGTGGCTCCTATTATATTTAGTTGTCTGTTTAAGTTGCAGTTTCCTGTTATTATGCTAACAGCGTGTCGTAGATTTGTCCTTAAGCTCTGCAGTTTCTTTGGTAGGTTACTATTTAGTGTATTAATAGCCTCCTTGGTTGACAAGTGGGGATAGAGTGTGACTCAGTAGAATCTCTTCCTGAAGTCAGGACAGGATTGCCTGACATATTGCCCTACAAATATACGCCTTGCCAGTGCTGGATCTAGCCGGTGTGGGGCCCGTAGCAAATGCTTACCAAAAGGCTGTTGCATAAAAATATGCCTTTATTTGGATCTTTGTCCAATGGGGTATCCGATTACAAATGTTAAGCGGGACCCCCCAAATCGCGCGGCCCGTAGCTTTTGCTACTCCTGCTATATGGGTAATCCGGCATTGCGCCCTAGGGCGCCTTTATTTATATGCTTATGTAAGTATATCTTCTTTAGTGTCAACATCTTTAATTCATCCTCCATTCTCTTTCCATCTAGCTCAATTTTGGTTTTGTTAACTTAATGTGTTTTAAGAAACTTATCTTTCCTTGAACCTTGCTACCCTTTTGGGATTTGGGACATTATATTATGTACTTATGTATGTAATGTACTTTTAATCCGTCTATACAGAAGTTAATCTATACTAATATTTTAAAGCTAGAGTTTGTTTACTTGTATGCTTGAACGCGCTAATCTTAGGAACTACTGGTCCGATTTGAAAAATTCTTTCAGTATTAGATAGCTCATTTATCGAGCGTTGGTTTTGAAATTCACGAAAGAGTTGTATAAGTGATATATGTTGCCAATCAATTAAAAAATAATGATAAACCAGTAATCGCCGCTGATATATAGGTAATTCGATAATAATAAGAGATAACCATTATACATTTAATATATTTTATCAATGTGATATGTAAAATATGTATTTTACCAGCGGCCTAACAGTTGGAATAATACGGAATCAATAATAATATGTAAAATCATAATTAAAAACATAATTAATAGAAGGTGATGTTAGGAGCCATAAAAACCGTAGAGCTTGTATGAAAAGGATCATAAATGTTGAAGAGGCGAGTGAGGTGTGTAAGGATCGTGTCATATGGCGTTCGGTTCTCTCTGCCTACCCCGCTAGGGAAGGGGCGTGAACATTCATTATAGTTAAGACCCCCTACTACGCTTCCAAAGCTCAGTCAGTGCTTTTAATTTATATAAATTTAAATGTATGTAAGTAGCAATCATCCTGAGTAGTTACTACCCATATGATGATTGCTTGGTTAGTAACTATACCATCACATACAACCATAAAACGAAACCTGAAAACTATTTGTACAGAATAGTTAGTAGAATCGATTGCATTATTTTTATACCGTGTTATTTGTTTTGACCAAATAATATTTACGAAACACTATTGAACAAAATTGTGACGTATATTGAAATGATATTTTATTTATAGGTGTTTGTTAGAAAGATAATATTCAATACTTATCTATACTTACTAATATTATAAAGCTGAAGAGTTTGTTTTTTGTTTACTTGAATGCGCTAATCTCAGAAACTACTGGTCCGAATTGAAAAATTCTTTCAATGCTAGATAGCCCATTTATCGAGGCTATAGGCTATAGAACATTAACTATAAACGTGTGTGAAACCTTGAGCACAACTAGTATATATATAAATATATATTTCAATAATTGATTACAGATAAGTAAATTAAAGATAACTGTTGCAAATTGGTATAAATAAGGAGTCAAGTCGATTATCCTGCACAAACTCTTAAGGTGGTCCAGGTGAGAATAATCCATACTTAATAACTCTTTTACAATAAGGCTATTACAAAAAACATAAAAAAAAACAATACTTTGCTGGTTAGATCATCTAATTTACTACTTTTCATAATCTCACTAGTTGTCCCGGCGAACTTCGTATCGCCCAGTAAATGAAAATTGACATTGATTTGTCGATTGACATTTATCATTGACAGATACGAATCCCACCGTTTTATATGAGAAAATACTTTTGCTTTTATTTTGTTTTATCGTCAATTTTTCAATGTTTTTAATAGTTATTCTGTTATTCTGGATGAAGACAAATCCAACAAATCAAAAACAACGTAAATCGGTTCAGCCGTTCTCGACTTATAAGTGGTGTAACAAACACGACTTTGTTTTATTTATATAGATTATGTAACCCTAATGATTTGAATGCATATGGACACTATTACAATTGTATTTTTGAATAAATATATATACAAAGTACAGGTTTCCTAAAGAAGCCTTTTTTCATCGCCAAGCTGAGACATATACTATTCTTCTTTAATAAAAAAATATTTTCAGATAAAAAAATATCAAGATGAAATTTATCTTGTTGGCTCTTGCTGTCTTCTCGGCCGGCGTAAGCGCTGTGCCCAAAAGCCCTGAATGTGAGTATTTTTAACCAACTTCAAAAAAAGAGGAGGTCCGGAAATAATTTCTTCTTTTTTCTTCTAGTATTATATTGAAGTTGGATCTTGCAAGTCTTTCAAGTTTCTTATTAAAAGTTAAATTGATCGAACATTTGACGCATTCTAGTAAATAGGATGAAGTCAATATGAGTGCATTTCTAAAGGATTTGGCTTGCTATCAATATTTTTAAAATTTTACTTGCTTGATACGAATCTTCACCCCCTCTCACATCTTTGTTTTTATTATTTATAGCTTTAGACCCTTGATCAAACTTACGTTTATCATTTTAGCCAGGTTCATCGATGGCATCATTGTTGGGATCATCGAAGATTTCGTTGACAGCCTCCACGAAAGAGGTCTAGACCCACTGACTGTTGAAAAGAATGACTACCGCTACACTCTCCCCGTTACTGAGTGAGTAAAAAGTTCACCTTCTTTTTTTACAATAACGATACTTTAAAAAAATATAGTATCGATTTTTTTTTCCTTAAAATCTTTATATTTTTAATTCAAATCCACTGTTTTCACAGATTTACGTTATTTATGCGTGTTTTGATCCTTCGAGCCAGATATAAATTTTGTGGCTCGAAGGATCAAGACTTACGTCTTTAAATCCTGATGGATATGAAGATGAGTAAGCCTTTTTGCATACTCATGGTCCCTTTCTGCTGCTCCTTAGCATGCTCCTGGCTGAGGCTGTTGTCGAAGACTTTGTGCTGGAGGGCCTTAGCAACATCGTCATTAACAGCATCGACTTCTCCATCCTGGCTACCAGACTGCGCTTCGACATCTCTCTGCCCGGACTTGGAGCTCGTATCGGTAGGAGAAGATAATATATTCTGATTAACAGATAAATGTTTCGTTACAGTTTATTTATTTATGTCTTTATAAATGATTCAGTACAAGTAATACGATCACGCTATGTTGCTTTTCAAACATGATACAGAAGTATGTCATTTTATGAACGTATAATAAAAGCTATGACCATGAATCTAATAACTAAGCTGCTTTGAATCATCATCATGGTCATTTAAATCTTGGACATTTATTATTATTTATATTAGTGGTGTGTTGGGTTTTGGGCGTGTGATTGTGTAACCGACGAGTCAGCCACTTGTCACTACTTTTTCCTCGTTTTCCATCTAACCCAGCCCAGTTATTTTTTTTGCCTGAATCTGGTTGAGGGGGCTAGCTGCCTCTTTGACTCTGCCTACCCCTTTGGGGATTACGAGCGTAATAATATGTATGTACATTATAATTTTCTAATAAAAAGTGGGTTTGTATGCCGCTAATAATCAGCATTTATTTTTTTCAAAAAAATTGATTTTAAAATTAACTTAACCCATGATGTATAATGAAGTAACACAAACATTTTTGTCCCTCCAGGATCTGTCACTGGCAAGGTTCGTCTAGGAAACTGGGAGGCTGCCGGAGAAGGTAGTGGAAGGTGAGCCTATCTATACTCATATCGTAAAGCTGAAGTGTTTGTTTGTTTGTTTGCTTAAGCTAATCTCAGGAACCACTGGTGCGATTTGAAAAATCACAAATCCCAAGACCAGCTTTTATGACATGCTAGGTGAGGAATACAGTTGCGTCTCAGAACAGAAAAAAATATGTAACGTGCTTGGTACATTATTTTACCAAAGGACAAAGTGCACTTTACTTTGTTAGTCCGGGACTTAAAAGTGTTGGATAGCCAAAATATGAAGGAAGGCTAAGCTGTTAAAACATTAACCATTTAAACGCGGGTGAAACCGCAGTCATAACTAGTAATATAAATAAATTAATTATAAATTCTCCAGACTTTACTACAGAATATTTTCGAGGATTCGATTATCAAGCTAATGCAAGCAATAAATGACAACTTATTTCGTTATAATGAAAAATAAAATATGAATTTATACATATAAGTCATACAAACCTTTTTCTCGTGGGACTATTTAAACTAAAGGTATATTTAAAATTACTACGGAAAGTGTTGGTCTTTATTAAAATATACAAAATTGCCACGGTTAAAATATACAAAACGTGTTTTATTGAATTCCCATAACTCTAGGGTATTAACGAGACTGTGTATAAGAACCGAATAGCATTGTGTATGTATCATAATGGTTTTTATAACTTTCAGCCTAGCCATCGAAAATGTCCGCGTGGCAGGAGATGTGCGCGTGAGCGTCAGCATCGGCTCCGGCGTCTCCATCAGCTCCGTCAGCGTCAACTTGTCCGTGGGAGATATCCAGGTAACTTCTCTCACCGCGCTCTTAATAATAATTTGATTTTGTAGGCAACGAGTTAACTTGTCTGTATTTTTTTCTAATCATCTATGTAAACTTAGTTTTCTCACTGCTTAAATCTGTTATAAAAAGCTTACTGCTCCTTGGAGTCACGGACTATTTAAAAAATAAGGACTCCGCGCCACTGATTAGACGTTGAAGCTCCGCAGGTGCTCCAACTTGACACGTAACTTACATCACACATTTACATAAGCGCTCCAAATGACTGGTATCCATAAAAATCTCACTCACACATGCACAAACGTGGCTTCATGCTGTAGTATGACAACGCGGAGTCCTTCATTTTTATTAGTCCGTGCTTGGAGTCTACTCACACCTTCGGTGATTGCAGCAGATAGTATGTTTGTCATTTTGATATAACTCTTGGTTTAGTTGCTAGCATGTCCTAAAAGGCGACTGATGGTAAATCGGGTTTTGGGTATGTGTAGACGGCAAGCTGGCCACTTTTCACTGCTTTTTCACAGTTTTCCATCTAGCCCAGCCCAGGGCTTGCTGCCTCTTTGACTTTGCCTAACCCTTCGGGTGTTATGAGCGTGATATGTATGTATGCATATATATTTAGTAGCTTTCTCTAAGTAAGCCAACAAAGTTACGTTTATGGTCCCCTTCTATTTCAGCCCCTTTAATGGGCTAGATGACTAAAAAATTCTGTTTAGTCCGTCACTCCGATTATAAAAAAATATTGAACACGTATTTTTTTATTTATTTGTCAAACAAAAATTGACGAAGATACAATGCATTCAAGTTGCGCGTGACGTCACGCTTTCGTACAATTTGTACTAAATAGTGACGTCGCAAGCCCCTACTCCAAAACTTTGATGCTCTTTATCTTTGTGATCTTTTGTTAATTTAATAAAGCGAAAAATATGTGTCTAGTATTTTTGTAAAATCTAACTGACGGACTAAATAGAATTATAGTTTTTTAATGCAGTCATCATCCCTATTATTATATTAGTCCCATGTTGGTCTGGGACTTAAATATAATGTGTCAACGGCGTTCCTAGCATGTCGTAAATGGCAACTAATGGTATATCGTGTTTTGGGTGTGTGATAGCGTAGGCGATTAGCTAGTCACAATTTTCCATCTATCCCAGCCCAGTTTTATTTTTGGCTAATTATGGTAAGTTAAAGTTAAAGTGCTTTCTGCCCCTTAGACTTTGCCCACCCCTTTGGGAATTATGGGCGTGATGTTATGTTTGTATGTAATTATTATTGCAACAGTTTATTAATTGTATACTTTATAATATACTTTGTTTCAGTCCAACCTGAACCTTGTGCTGCTCGACAGTGACGTTTCAGACATTTTGAACAAAATCCTCGGAGAGACTATCCCTGAATTCTTGACGGAATTCGAGGTAAGCTATTATATTACAGACTAGCTGTGCCAGCGGTGTACCCGCGTTTATGGTTAATATTATAAAGACTATTTCCGTCATACATGATTTCTATGTAACTTTAACCATTAAGGCTGCACACGCGACGGAAGCTTAAAAAATGGAGTAACTTCTCCCGTTTTCCCAACGTTTCCCTTCACTACTCTGCTCCTATTGATTGTAGCGTGATGAAAAGTATACTATAACCTGCCCAGGAGTATGAAGAATAATTGTACCAAGTTTCGTTAAAATCCGTCGTAGTAGTTTTTGTTTCTATAAGGAACATACAGACAGACAGACAGACAGACAGACAAAAATTTTACTGAATGCATTTTTGGCATCAGTATCGATCACTAATCACCCCCTGATAGTTATTTTGAAAATATATTTCATGTACAGAATTGACCTCTCTACAGATTTATTATAAGTACCTATAGATAATTATGACCATCATCTTCTTGCCTCGATTCAGGGTCACCAGGGATTAAAGGATAACTATTCACTTCGATTATATAATATCATCTTTCACACTATCAATCAATTATTGGATGCCTTTTTCCTCTCTCTAGAGGGCATCCGAATAATTGATTGATATGTTACCTATTGTAAGATATTCTATGTTAACAGATTATCATCACTAGATATAAGTACATATTTTTTTACTTAGGCACTAGCATATAATATTCCCTTCATTCGTGTATGTTCTTAGCATTCCTTGAAAAATGGGTATCTAGCTCTAGTGATGATAGATGTTTTTTGATAGGTGAGCGGTCTAAAAAATTATATTTAGTCCGTCAGTTAGATTAAAAAAATATGTTTAACAGGTATTTTTCATTAATTTGTCAAACAAACACTGGCGAAGATAAAGCGGATTCAAATTGCGCGTGACGTCACACGTAGGTACAATTTTTAATTACAAGTGACGTCGAAGGCCCCACTCCAAAACTTTGATGCTCTTTATCTTTGTAATTTTTTGTTATCTTGATAAAGCAAAAAATATGTGTCTTGTATTTTTGTATAATCTAACTGACGGACTAAATGGAATGATAGTTTTTTGACCCAGTATTGTCCCCTATTAAAATGATAGTTTTCTCTGTATTACATTTGTGCAGATGAGCAAGGGACAGTTTCTCTTTAATACCTTGTTTTCTTTGACCTGAGTCTGGCTTTCAAAAGTTAATTGATTATTTTGATAGATCCAAATAACTAGGTGAATAATTAGCTATCTTAGTTAATGCACTGAAGTTTATGGCTGGGTATTTCTTATGGATGTTTCCGTGATAAAATATGTTCCTTTTTTTCCCAGGATGACGTCAACACTCTTCTGGCTCACATCATCCTCCAGGTTGCCGGAAACCTGTTAAGTTGAATCTTCACTCCTTTGGGCTAAGACGAAGATCCCTTAGCAGTGACTAAATTACTTTTTAGATAATTAATAAAATATATGACCGAAATACTGTTTTTGATTTTGTGTTGTAAAACACTAAAAAGTATAAAATAAATTCTTCCGACTGCTTCGATGAAAGTATTAATTCTTTAACAGGTATTTAAATATTTACAACAATCAGAGTCGGTGCCAGCCCGCGTAAGTACATACGGTCGTCATCAATTCGGAATTTTGCAATTTGTTGTTTCTTGGTAAAGGGTTTTAAAAATACAGAATCAATAGTAAGTTAATAGATACTCATATTTTAACTAATTTGTTTCAAATTGTTATTAGTAAGGTAATTTGTTATTAAGTGTCTACTTTTTTTTTAGTTTGGCTGACACCGACTCCAAAACTAACTGATTGTTGTAAATATTTAAATACGTGTTAAAGATTAATACTTTCATCGAAGCAGTCGGAAGAATTTATTTTATACTTTTTAGTGTTTAGACATTTAAATAGCTATTAAGGCAGGTTCTTACTTGTGTTTTTTTCATAAACGTTTTTTACGGGGTTATTTTGAAGTTGGTTTTTATTTTTGTTAAAATTTAACTTATTTGTTACTTTTTAGTGAAATATATTAATAGGTAGGTAGACCATCAGAACGAGCTGCTTTAATGAGACAGTGCCGGTCTATTGAGACTAAAGACGAAAAGGTATAACGAGCCTTTAATATTTAAAGAATTACTTAAAACTACTAATCTTTAAGGAGTTATACCTTCCATCATCAGCTAAGTAACATAATATGATGAGTACCAGACGCAAATACTAGAATCGTTTTAGAAAAATAAATAAAACACTTAACATGCCGTTAAAGTTTAAGGGTGACCCTCGTTCTCATGGAATCCCATCACTAGACCAAGACTTGGTGAAATTTAGACTATCTCGAGAATAACACTCGATATGACTCTATAATATTGAAAGAATTATCCACGAACTCCTAATCGTTAAGGAGTTATAACTTCCATAATCAGCTCAGAACCACGAGATTATGAATACCAGACGTAAATACTTGAATTGTTTTAGAAAATAACTAATATAGATTGTACGCGCCTATAATACTTGAAGGTTTTCCTCGATTTGCCTAAGACTCCTTCATCAGATCCAGATTTGGTGCCAATAGGACCAACTCAAGGATATACCCTTTTGAATAAAAAAAGAACTCTAAAAATCGTCTTACAATTCTCGAAGATATCAATATTTAAAGGATCATAAACTAATTCCTAATCGTTAAGGAGTTGTACCTTCCATCATCAGCTCACCAACATAAGATGATAAGTACCGTGCGTAAATACTTGAACAATCTTAGAAAATGTCTAAAACCCATTGTATGTGCCTATAAAATTTGAGGGTTTCCCTCGATTTTCCTGGGATCCCTTCATCAGATCCTGACTTGGTGGCAATGGGACTATTTCGGGAGTAAACCCTTTCGAATAAAAAAAGAATTTTGGAAATCGGTTAACAATTCTCAGAGATATCGAGTAACAAACATAAAAAAAATATAAAAAAATTCAGTCGAATTTAGAAACCTCCTCCTTTTTTTTAAGTCGGTTAAAAATAGGCTTAACTTTGACTGCTTCGTTAGTCTAGTGGTAACATGCGCCGCCTAAGGACCATGAGGTTCCGGGTTCAATTCCCGGGTCGGGCCAAAAATTAGTAGCTGGGCACTTTAATATTGAAATTACTCAGTAACAGTCCGGAATCAGGAAGTTGGCGGTTTAATCACCCCCGTGCCTCGGAAAGCACGTTTAACCGTTGGTACTGCGCCTGCGGGCACGTCGAATTGCTGTCTCACCGTACTGTTAGAGACTAGAGTGAAGGAATAAAGAGTGCACCTATGTTTGCGCACACTGCACTGCACTATAATATATCCTGCACAGTTGGCTAATCCTCGATGAGATTGGCCGCCGTGACCAATACCTCCTTTTTAGTGGTAGATATCCTAATTCAGGATAAATAACTGAGCAGACAACACAAGGACCTGTCTGTTATGGACGTCAATATTTGTAATATTGACGTCTATAACAAAAGCGACAACACTTCATACCTGATGAATTGTTGTGTGAATTAAAATACTGAATATCATGTGTCAAAAATGAATTTGATATATTCACTGAAATAAATACCTAAAATTTAAAAAGTTTCAAACAAAAGTTCCTAATCATCATTACGTGGCTAAAAACGGCCGCTGACATATACGTCATAAGGACTGTTAATCGACATTAGTTCAAGCAAGTTAAGCAACAAGTTTCACTTATTGTCCAAAAATGTGCTTTTTTTTTTTAAACTTGCCAAAGAAGGAAATGTAGAAGTGTTAGCGAGGGCGTGTTTAGCCACGTGATGATGATAACGCGGGTCCCCTACGTAGGTACGAACGCCGCTGTTGCGAAGCACGCTGTTGCGAATTGCTGAAAAAAAAATACAAGTGGCAGTCTGGTCGCCTAGACATTTTTACAACTTCACTTCGATGAGTAAAATTTCAATACAGTTATGTCAAGTTATTCTTTGAACTTTTACTTACAAAATATTGTTATGCTGTCTGGGAGTTGTTAGGCCTATGCAATTGGTCGGCCTATTTGGAAACATTCTAGATTTGGTCATTTAAATCACATTTTACACATAAAAATCGGGATATTTTTTAATTTTCGTTATTTTTTGGGAGATTAAAAGTGTTTGGTAGAATTTGCTGCTAACAGAAAGTGGCTATGTTGAATATTTATGAGTTATAGTAGTATACTTAATATACATAAAGATCAGAATATAAGTTAAGAGAGAAATATATTTTCCTAACTTTCGCACCTGATACCTGCAAATTGGCCCATTACTTAAATTAGCTAGAACCCGTACGTTTATCTATACTAATATTAGACAGAGGAAAGATTTGTATTTTTGTGTGTGTGTATGTTTGTAATGAATAAACTCAAAAACTACTGTGCCGATTTCATAAATTCTTTCACCATTGGGACATTATCCGGAAGTAACATAGGCTCTATTTTATCCCTATATTCCTACAGGAACGGGAACTATGCGGGTGAAACGGCGGGGCGCTGCTAGTAGCAGATATAAATACTAACCTTGACCACAAATATCATTTCTGACAAAATAGGTAACGTCTGACGGTCCGGGGATTTCAATCTGTTCTGAAGTATCTTATCTTTCTAAACACCTGTGTATAAAAAACAATTTAACATTTGTCATGATTTTGTTCTGAGATTATTTTTGATTGCGGTTAATACATCATTTCCATTTAATAAATTGATTACAGATATCTAAATCAAAGATAATTCTGTTACCTATTTGTATAAATAAGGAGCTTAGTATATTTTTCTGCATAGACTCGTTAAGTGGTCCAGGTGAGAACAAATACCTCATATTTATTTAAATAAGTATATATACATAATTTATGGTATGTAGAATACTATTGTACATCAATATTTAACATAGCCAGACACTTTCTGTTAGTAATCACTTTCACCAGATGCTTTAAAGCACTCGAAAAAAAACGGAAATTTGCTTATAATTTTACTTACACCGATTTGTACTGTTAATGTCGATGACAATAAAAATTACTTATAGACAAACTACTTACATCACTTACTTACTTATATATATATCTATTTCGATAAGTAAAATTTCAATAAAGCTTTTACCTTACCATTCAAACTGATACTCACAGTACATTTTCATGTTGTTTGGAAGTTGTTAAGCCCATGCCATTAGTCGGCCTGTTTGGAAACATTACATTTAAATTACATTTTATACGTAAAAATCTGGATAATATTGAATTTTAGTTATTTTTTACAGTGCTTTCTGGTAGAATTTACTACTAACAAAGAGCATTTGGCTATGTTGAATATTAATGTATAATAGTATTCTATACAATATATACAAAACCAGCTATAAGAATTTAAGTTAAAGTGAGAAATAACTTCCCTAAATTTCGCACCTGATTCCTGCAAATTGACACACTACCCAAACTAGCTAGTATCCGTAAATTTAATCGGTATAATACAACAACAGTATAATAAATGCATACTTAGTTATCTCATCGCCAAGCTGAGACATATATTCTTCTATAATAATATCTACCGTATTCTTCTATATTAATATTTTTAATTTCAGATCAAAAAAAATCAAGATGAAATTTATCTTGTTGGCTCTTGCTGTCTTCTCCGCCGGCGTAAGCGCTGTGCCCAAAGGCCCTGAATGTGAGTATTTTATATATTAAATATTAGGACTTCATAAAAAATTACAAGTAAAATTTTGTATATAGACTGGCTCGATGGCGCATTCGGTAGTGACCCTGCCCCATGCGCCAAGAGTTGTGGGTTCGATTCCCACCCAGGACAAACATTCGTATGATGAATACTTGTGTTTGTTCTGTGTCTGGATGTTAATATACCTACAATATTTAAGTATATATTTGTAATACCACTGTTGATTCTGATATCCGTAATACAAGTGCTTAAGCTACTTACCTCGGAGTCAGATCAATGTATGTGATGTAGTCGGATATTATTAAATATTAATAATATTCGACTACATCATATATATATATAAAATTTTACTTGCATGTGTGTGATCCTGTCAGATTTCTAAGCGATTTCATCGTTAGACTTTATTCATTATATTAATGTTGGATCTAGAAAGGCTTTTAAGTTTTTTGTTATCAGTGTTAAATTGATGCGAAATTTGATGCTCTTACGTAAATATGTGAATCAATTAATAATAAGGCCATACCTACCAAGCCTAAATGAGTGAATTGCAAGATTAACGTTTTAATAGCAATATGAGTTGAAAAAAATCTGATATATTTTGCTGAATACCAATTCTTTTTTTATGATATCTTAAGTAATAGGATTTGTGAATACTTATTCGTAAAAGTTTTATTCAGATTACAAATACAATAAATGAATTCGCGGGATGGTCAGATCAAATGCTACCCTCGTCTGTTAAAAAATGGTGCTTATTAGCTGATATGCGTTTGGCATGCATTTTTTACCAAGTTGCTTTTTAAAAATAATTTTCTTTCTTACGTATTTTATCTCTAAAGTAACCTTTAGCGTTTTGTTTATATTTATTTTTATATTTGTAGCCAGGTTTATCGATGGCATCATCACTGGGGTCATCCAAGATCTCATCAACAACATCCGCGAGCGCGGTCTGGACCCCCTGACTGTTGAAAAGAATAACTACCGCTACACTCTCCCCGTTACTGAGTGAGTAAACCCCTTTTTTAACCAACATCAAAAAAAAGGAGGAGGTTCTCAATTCGACTGAATGTTTTTTACATTAACGACATTCACACCATTGGTGCGATATTGGTACACCTGTGTGTAATAATAAAATGTAAAATGCAACTTATCCAGAGAAGTATTTAGGACTTTTGTATCTCAAAAAGTATGATACATTAAGATTTAGACAAGATGAACAGCTTATATTACAAAAGTGTTTTAAAATTTTCGAATACACGACTACTTTCCAGGTAAAAAAATTAATCTCGACCCTGATAGCGTGTAGAACTTTGCTGTATTCCTTTTGCCGGCGGACCCCCGAGTAGGTGTGTCATCGCGACCCCCTGGGGTCAACCCACAAATTGAAAAACACTGTACTACAACAATGACCATCGCATCAAGTAAAGTGGTGTTGTAGGACAAGTTTTACATATTAGTGACAGTGCTGCTCGGGGGGTGCGCTGAATTAAAAATCCTTATTAAAATTTTTGTTTTCACAACTTCGCGATCTATATGCATGTTTTGATCCTTCGAGCCAGATAGGCTCATTGAATGTAAATTCTCATAGAAATTGTAATTTATTACCTTATTGACGGTCACTTTCTATTGCTCTTCAGTCTGCTCCTGGCTGAGGCTGTTGTCGAAGACTTCCTGATGGAGGGCATCAGCAACATCGTCATCAACAGGATCGACTTTTCCATCCTGGCCACCAGACTGCGCTTCGACATTTCTCTGCCCGGAGTTGGAGCTCGTATCGGTAAATAAATATATTGAATATATACCACCATATTGAAACCCTGAAGGGCTAGGCTGTGTGGGGTTAAACGCTAGTTTGAAATCATAAAATAAAATTTTGTGGAAAGGACTGGGTCATTTGTATTGGGTGCTATAAATACATTTTTGTAATATTGTAATAAAAACTGGTTTGTATATTACCAATTAATGGCAAATAAAATTAGAAACGATTATGTTATCTTTGACTTCGGAAGATGTTTAATTAATTAATATAAATATTTTTCTTCCTTTCCAGGATCTGCCAGCGGAAAGGTTCGTTTAGGAAACTGGAATGTTAACGGAGATGCCAGTGGAATGTGAGCCTATAATATATAATCGTATATTTATATTGTCAATGACCTAAATGACAACAGACTAAACAGTTCGATCGTGAATACGATTATTTAGGATGCATTTTTTTAGAATTTATTTCCAAAAAGTTAAAAAGAATATAGTATTTATATATGTGGTTAGTTATCCGTCAGAATTTCATATCTCGCTAGTTTACGGTAAACATATATATGTTATTTATTACAAACATATTACATTATATTTTGTTATAGCTTTGCCTTGCTACTAAAAAATATTTAATATGATTTATATTTTAGCATAAACTAACTAGCTGGAGTACCGAAAAGTAATTAAGGCACATAATTCCGAACGACATTCGATTTCCACAGAAAATAAGAATGGGGATTATGACTGGCAAGTCAATTGAGATACATTTTAAAAGCTGTTAAAATGTACCTAATAATTTCATAGATTTTTGTATGGGTTTGTCGGTTTATGATGTCACTGTTTGTCTAGTCAACTGACTCAATATTAAGCAGTTTTTTTTTAAATTTAAAATCGTACATAGAATATAATTTAAAATCAATAAGGTTTTACAACATACTTTCTTTTACGAAATTGATATTTTCAAAATAATATATAAATGGTGTTAACATCCCTTTAATTTGCTAACAAGATCTGTTTTGCAATGCTCTTTATAATTCTTTCAGCCTTTCCATCGAAAACATCCGCGTGACCGGTGAGGTGCGCGTGAGCATCGGCATCTCCAGCGGCATCTCCATCAGCTCCGTCAGGGTCAACTTATCCGTGGGAGACATCAAGGTAACCTCTTTCACTATTATCATGTAATACGTATGACTAGTACAATGGAACATATAGGTATTTATCTCAGTGTCCATTTAGATTGGTTCTACAAAGAGAGAGAGAGAGAGATAATGCCTTAATTTGGGTCTTAGAAAACAGTCTACAGGCGTTTTTTTTAAATTGTTTTCCTTTGTCCTCTTTGTTTGTGTAAAATCAATGATTTAATAAAGTCCTCATAGGTGTCAAACATCTGAGAGCACTTCAAATTTATTGGTTATAAAAGTATGACATGTTTAAAAGTTAACCACAAAACAAATTACTTTATACTTTACACTTGAGTCATTATGGTTTTAACACTTATTTATCTAAGTAGGTATATCTATAATCCTATCGTACCTAGCCTCTAATTTTAGAGATGGCGTGTTAATATATACGTTTTACAATTTTTTAATAACAGTTTACTAAATTGTTTATTATTTTGTTTCAGTCCAACCTGAACCTTGTGCTGCTCAATAGGGATGTCTCAAACATTGTAAACGGTGTCCTCGGAGAGACTATCCCTGGATTCTTGACGGAATTCGAGGTAAGGTTCTGATTACAGATAATGTTAATTATCATCACCGTCATAATTTTCTTGTCATAATTTGACTGCCTCGTTGGTCTAGTGCTAGCATGCGTTGCCTGGTCCTTAGGTTCCAGGTTCAAATCCCGTGTCGGACCAAGAATTTGTGGCTGGTTATTTCAATATTGAAATTACTCAGTAACAGTCTGGAGTCAGGAAGTTGCCGGTATAATCACCCCCGTGCCTCGGAAAGCACGTTAAGCCGTTGGTCCTGCGCCTGACCTCTCTCCAGTCATGTCGGATTGCCGTCTCACCGGACTATGAGAATGAAGGAATAGAGAGTGCACCTGTGTTTGCGCACACACTTGTGCACTATAATATCTCCTGCGCAGATGGCTAATGCTCGTTGAGATTGGCCGCCGTGACCGATATCTGTTAGGAGGACATTAAAATTAAATTTTCTTGCCTCGTTTCAAGGACATCTGGGATTTTCTCTTCATTTCCAGTCATTTAACTGTCTACTTCTATTTCACTAATATCATCATTCACACTATCAAACATAAGTTTATGATACTCTCTTCCTCACACTAGCACATTTGAAATATTCCCTTTAACTTGTTCTTATACAAAATCTTACCTAGCTTTATTATAATATTAAAGATTCTTGAACAGCCTGGTTTCTATGGAACATCTTTATTTTCATCTTCATATGCATATTTTTCCTGTATCGATTCGTCGAAAAAATTCAAAAGTCTCATTAAAAAGCTATCCTAGCTATTGTCCACATGGTTATGGTATGGGTGGGTACCTCATCATAAACTTTTCATACAAAAATTAGTTGTAAATCAATGTTCGTTATTTTCCAGAATGACATCAACACTCTTCTGGCTCACATCATCCTCGAGGTTGCCGGAAACCTGTTGAACTGAATCTTCACTCCTCTGAACTAGGACGAAGGTCCCTCAGCAATGATCAAAGAACTTTTGTGATTCCGTCGTGTTCAGCAAATAAAATATGATAACAAAATACTGTGTCTGATGTTATAATGTAAACTAGTTAAAAACATATATTCATACAATCACGCCCGCAATCCTCGAAGAGTAGGTAGTTATGTTATATGTTATGTTATGTCTTGAAAGCGTTTAGCTCGACGCATACACCAGCATAAACTTAATATACTAACCAATATATGATTACCCGCCTTTTATCACATGAAAATAAATAAATATTTTTTAGACTGACACACCAATTTCCTAGTCCCAAACTAAGCTTGTACTTGTGCTATGGATACTAGGTGCACGGATAGACATGCTTAAAAATGTTTATAAACATCCATGACTCGAGTATAAATGTCCACGTTCATCACACGACCTAGATGTCATATGAAAATTTTATTTTATGCTCTTCTAGAGTTACAGAAAATCTGGGCATGACTTCCCTTTCTTTCTGATAAGAACAGTATCTCTTATTCAAAGTTTTGTAAGAATATATAGTAAGCAAAACTCAAAATGATTTAAAAGATATGTACCTAATGCATTCCAGTATTTAAAAAAACTAGAAGCCAATGGTCAATTGCACTCAAGTCTTTATAATACCTATTTAACTATCTGTTATTGACTTTTATCCATAAGAAAGAAAAGATAACCAGACCTTTTGGATCATGGTTACATAGCCATAGTACATATGGGCACGCCCATAATTCCAGAGGCGAAGGAAAGAAAGAATGAAAGATATATTTAGTTAGCACTCAAAATAAAGTTACTTAAAGATTCCCGTCAGCGTGACTTTTCATTGCGGAAATGTTTGTGAACCTTTAAAATTTGCCAACTACAATTTTAGCTGCCTTATCTTTTCCAAAATACATATTAACACGGTAAGCTTAGAAAGGCAATGACCAGGTTGAAAACCGTTGATTCAGCCAACTATTTCTTATATATAATATTTAAGAATTTGATTATATATTAAATATTTAATTTCATTCACAATGCTAGCACTAAAAGTAATTAAAAGACAAACAAGCACACAGCTAGCCCGATGTATGCGGTTACCGAAGCATTTGAAATATTATTTTAAAAGAATCGTTGCCGACCTTGCAAGTTCCTTGGTTAACTATTTTTGAAAAATGAGACATTTTGAGCGGTGGTAGCTCAATGGTGAGGACACGCGCCTCATAACAGAGTGGTGCAGGTTCAAATCCGAGTACGTACCGCTTAATTTTTCAAATCTGCAAATACAAACAACTTTGGATTTGTAGCCATGATTCAAAAATTGTCTGGTTCCCCTATCTTAGCGTACGAAGTTAGCAGTCGCCTTAATGTACAACTGGTTTAATTACCAGACTCGCTAAATCCTGGATCATGGTCTAAAAGGACCCCGTCTAAGCATGGGACATAACGCTAGATGTTGATCATGTCGTAGATTCTACTGTAACCTTCGGCAGAGTGCTCGCCAAATCCTGTATCACAGCCGGTTATAGGCCTAGCCTGTTCCTGTAGGATTGGTCAAACGTCACCGAGACGTAATTTCTAAAGGATGCGTGTACAACAAGTGACCAGTAAGTGATAGTTAACTGTCACGATCACATTATTTTTTACTTATTTTTTTAAATATCCTTATAAGATAATTAATCACATTTATAAATAAATAAATAAATAAATCCTCCAGACTGACACACCAATTCCCTAGTCCCAAACTAAGCTTATGCTTGTGCTATGGATACTAGGTGCACGGATAGACATACTTAAATACGTTTATAAACATCCATGACTCGAGTACAAATGTCCTTGTTCATCACACGAAACATTTGCCCCTAGCGGGATTCGAACCCGCGACCCTTGGTTTCGTGGCCAGGGTCTCTGACCACTCGACCAACGGGCCAGTCAAGTATTTCACAAGTAACATTAGGTACATCATTGAAAAGGCCTACCTAAATATAAATTAAACGTTTATTTCTTTAACAATGACAAAATGTTCTGGAAGGCTGTATTTTTCATTTATATTATATTAATTTTAATAGAGATCATGGCACACATTATTTCAAAGACACAATAAATTTAATTTAACACATTGCTCTTGTTCTTCTCCGAAGTTATCTGGAGTCGGCGCAGTATGTCTTCCATAAGTCTCGGTCAGCCATCATATTTTACACACTTCATCCATCTCTTATTTGGTCTTCGTCTTCCTCTCCATCCACTAACATTCATACTCACTCTCTTTATCACATGTCCTTCCTCTCTTCTCATCACATGCCCGTACCAAGATAAACGGTTTCCTCTCATCTTATCTATCACTGGTGCCACTTTCATACTTTCTCTTATATTTTTTTAACACATTTATTAAATCATTAAGTTATTCATAAATTTCAAATATTTATAAAAACGCTAGTGTAGGATCTATCATGCTAAAATTCAGTCGAATTGAGAACCTCCTCCTTTTTTTTGAAGTCGGTTAAAAATGCCTAATATCACGTCCCCAATCCCCGAAGGAGATGGTAATTCGACATCACCGGATAGAGGTCAGGCGCAGGACCAACGGCTTAACGTGCTTTCCGAGGCACGGGGGTGATTAAACCGCCAATTTCCTGACTCGGGGTTGTTACTTAGAAATTTCAATATTGAAATATCCAGCCAGAAATTTTGGCCCGACTGGGATTTAAAGTTAGCGCATGCTATTATGACTAGACCAACGAGGCAGTCACTAAACTAATTAATTACTATATATATTGAAATTTAACTCTTAGGAAACAGATTTTGAAAAAATGCATTGTACGCAAATCCGCGGGCACATACAGTAATTATGTAGAAAAATTGCATCAACAACGTGAATTTTAATCTGAGCGCGATCTGGGATTCTTGTATAGAGTTAAAAATCAAATTCGCTTTGATGAGAATCAGCCAGCCGGTCATTATCGTTGAGCCTTAATCTTAATCTGATTGCGTCGGCAAATAACAGCGTTTGTTATCAAATAATTGACCAATTCACATCAGTTTTGTTCGCTGGCCTATCAGTGGACCGCTGTGGATTACTGGACGAAGGTATGACTTTTCCTGTTAAACCGTTTTCTAATTATTAAGAGATTTGAACGCAACGTTGCGGCAGTTTAAATTGAAAATAACATGGATTAGCGGAATAAAGATTGTTTTGTGTTAAATAAGTAGTCGAAAACAAACTTATTAATTATGTTGTAATAATTATTATTAATATATTAATAATATTAATATTAACAGCACATTTAGCTAGTAAAATTAATAGGGTCAGTTACAGAATTCCCATTTCTATTTCTCCTTTTATTATGTGTTGCAACATAATAAATATCTCTTACTCAATTGCAATTATGTGCTAAATAGTCGAGTTCTCTTATAATACGCTTTTGTCATTTGTTAGTCTTTGAATTCAAGAATCTTTATTTATAAACATCTTATCGTATATGCATTTTGCCGTCACCTTTGATTAATGGTGATTTGACAAGCTCGATGGCGCATTCGGTAGTGACCCTGCCCCATTCGCTAAGAGTTGTGGGTTCAATCCCTACCCAGGACAAATATTCTGTATCTGGGTGTTAATATCCAATATTTATGTATATATTTGTTACACCACTGTTGATTCTGATATTCGTAACACAAGTGCTTAAGCTACTTACCTCGGAGTCAGATCAATGTATGTGACGTAGTCTGTTATTTATTATTATTTATTTATAACATGGGAAAAATGATTAAAGTGTGCGACGCAATTTTGTACTTTATCAATACCAATGCAGGGTCGATTTTATGTTGTTCCCAATACATCATAAACCTAAGCAAACGAAAGTCTATTCACACTGCAACTTATTGCATTTCAGTTCCATCATGAAACTGGCATTGATCCTGTTGACCACCACCGTCGCGGCGGTGAGGTCCGTGCCTCTCACTCTTGAAACCGACACCGCAAATTTAAACGAGGATCTGTCACAGGCTAGTAAGTTGTATGAAACATTATTATGGCTGACTGGACAAGTGGTCGAGTGTTCAGAGACCCTGGCCACGAAACAGAGGGTCGCGGGCTCGAATCCCGCTAGGGGCAAATGTCTCGTGTGATGAACATGGACATTTGTGCTTGAGGCATGGATGTTTATAAACATATTTTAAGTATCTTTATCCGTTCACCTCGTATCCATATCACAAGCTTAGTTTGGGACTAGGAAATATGTGTGTTAGTCTGGAGAATTTATTTATTTATTTATGGCGTTTACATAGACTGCGTGTCCTGTTTTACTTTCTCTACATATGTACAATAAATATCCGAATAGTAAAAATATAAATGTGAATAAATATAAGCTAACTAACTAACTAAACTTCACGCCACTTCCCTAGCGGGGTAGGCAGAGGGAACCGAACGCCATATATATAAATATAAATATTCGAATATTTATTTATATCAATATACATCAAATCTGTTCAGACTTGTTTTTAAATCAGTTCAAGTAAATGCCGATTATTGTTCAATATGAAATATTAAAACGATAAGATTAACACACAAATCGTTCTTTTATCTATACGTTATAATTTAATTAGCTTTGTGATTTTGTCAAGTGATTATACTTAGGTATCAGGTGTTGTACTATAGATAAGATAATAATTTATATTTTATACATACTTGTTGTAATGAAAACTATGATTTTTCCTGTTATTGTTTTTCTTCTAAAAGAAAGTTCTTAGAGTAAAATGGTCATGTGAAATAGTTATTTGTACTCGAGTTACACTATAACTGTATGTTAGGTATTTAGTATAGTCCTTTAGTATAGTTTTTATTACAATAGTATAACATGGGAAGCCTGGGAACTTAAAAATAATGTGCCAACTGTGTTCCTTGCTCAGCATGTCGTAAAATGCGACTAATAGCATATCGGCTTTTGGTTATGGTATATATATGACTACTTTTTCACAATTTTACATCTAACCCAGCTCAGTTTTATTTTTGACTTAATGTGGCTAAAGAGAGAATTACGGGCGTGATGTTATGTATGTATGTATATTAGAGTAGTAATTTAATCTATTCGCACAGCACATACGGCGTAAGAGTAAGGTTAGGCGCTACAATGAGGGTTATTTGAAACATCCAAAAGATGGCGTAACTGTGAATGCGGTCTTGCCCCCCTTCCCATTGGTTAGTTATCAGACCGAACTGACATGCTGTCAACAAGGAGCCAATAGTGACAGTGATAAGACCACGAGACTCCCTCGTGCCACTGGCAGTTTTTGTATTTTTGAAAACCCTCATTCACTGGCTTACCCTCGGAACAGCCTGAACTACGTTATTTCTCATCTTCCAGTTAAAGTTTACTTATGAAAACTCAAACGTGAGCATATTGTAAGTATGCTTGTTCCGTTATGCCCTTCACTCTAAGGCATTACAGATTAAGCACTCACTTTCATTCACTCAGGTCGTGCATTCTAGGTCCTACAGTGTACACACAAAGAGTTGATTATAAAGAAGCTTTTTCATCTGGTAAAAACAGCATTAATAATACAATGCTCATTGCATTGTATTATTCGAAGAAGTTTGTATGTACTTAAATAAATGTTGCAGATGCAAGAATCCTGGATGGAGTCCTTTCAAACTTGATCGAAAGCTTGAGAAACCTTATTCTGGAAGGTTCCGGCATCATCCCTCCCCTAGATCCCCTTAACATTGCTCAACTGAAATTGGATGATGAGATTCTGCCGTTGCCTGGGTAAGACATCTAAAGTTGAAACTGACTGACTCACAGAAAACTAGGACTGAGTTAAAGTAGGCCATACGTTGAATACTCGCTGGTCTAATGGTAGCCTGCGCCGCCTAAATACCAAGAGGTTCCAGGTTCGAAACTCGGAACGGGCCAAAAAATTCTGGCTGGGTATTGAAATATAAAAATTTATTAGTATCAGTCCTTTGTTCATGAGTTAGGGAATTGTGATCACCTACGTACCTCGGACGACACGATACAGCTGTTAGTCCTGCGCCTGACCTCTCTCCAGTCATATCAAATTGCCGTCTACCGTACTGTAAAAATGAAGGCACAGAGAGTGCACCCGCGTTCGTGCAGAGACTGTACTATCTCATTATATCTCCTGCGTAGGCTTATTCTTTTGAGATTAGCCGCCGTGAGCGAAATCGGTTAAGGAGGATTTCAGCGAGGCTGTCATGTCAATAGGTATATTGGACACTAGAGATTTTTATTATTCCTAAAGGCAGAGCCTAATTTAAGGTAGTAATTTGTTCTGCATGACGTTTATTGCTATAGCCCTAAAAATTCTACTTATCACATCAAGATATCAATGGGGTTTTTTGGATTACACGTATTGTTACACGTCTTACATCCAGTCTTGAGACAAAATTTGTTACGTCAATATAAATTTCTTCCAGTTTCTCGTGTCTTATGCGAAGTCTGAGCCATTGCGCAGGTGGGGTTGGTCAGGGGTTACTTATGAAAGTATATACATAAGGTTGACCATAACTTCGCCTTTCAGAGCTCGTGTGGCACTCACAGGTGTAACACTCAAGAACCTGGGTACCTTCGAAGTGAACGAACTGAGGGTATCCATAGCGTCGCTTCTCCTTCAGCGGTATAGACTCACGTTGGACGTTAATATTCCCTCCTTGGATCTTTCTGCAGGTAATTTAAACAACTTTGGATTTGTACAAGAAGAATCTTATAGGTACTGTTATTTAGCGATGGTAGCTCAATGGTAAGGACGAGCGCCTCATAACCAAAAGGGTTTAATTCAAACCCGAGCATGAACCTCTAGATTTTTCAAATCTATGTACGTATTTTTACCACTAGGTCGTCAGTGAGGGTAAAACATCGTGATGAAACCTGCAAATCTAAATTGTTTGAACAATTTTAGATTTGAAACCATGATCCAAAAATTGTCTGGTGCTCCTATTTTAGGGTAATAAAGGTCAGATCGGCAGTCGTTTCAATGTAATGACCATGCTCGCAAAATCCTGGATCATGGTCTAAGCGGACCCCGACTGTGCACGGGACTTAACGCTAGGAAGATGATGAGGGCGATGCCATTTTGACACAGATACTGGTCACTTGAAATTACTTAGAGTGGTACTCTATTCAACAATTGATACACCCACTTTTCAAAAGCTTCCTGTTATTATCCAACTATTTGTATTATCTAATGACAATATTGACAAACCTATTACATATGCAATAGTCAATACGCTATTTTACAATTCTTTTTAAGTCTACCTTCTTGTTTTCATTGTTTGATGATAAAACAGCCTCTATAGCCTATGAACATTTATAACACTTACGGTGGGATGAGCTTAGGATGAGGAATTCAATGTTTTTTAAATTTAAACAGTTTGGATATGTGACCATGATGCAAAAATTGTCTGGTTCCCCTATCATAGGGTAACGAAGGTCAGATCGGCAGTCGCTTCAATGTAATTACCAGACTCGGTAAATCTTGGATCATGTCTGCGGGAGGCAGGGGCCTAAGTACTGGATAACGCTAGGATGATGATGACATCAGTAGACTTAACGTGTACGTAGTTTGTACAGTGTTAGGAATCGCTTGAAATTACTCCACTTACTTTCTTGGTAGTTGCTACTGTAATCTCAAGAGTTGATACTGCAAAGCTCAATGGCGCATTCGATAGTGACGCTGCCCCATGCGCTAAGATTTGTGGGTGCGATTCCCACCTAGGACAAACATTCGTATAATGAATACTTGTGTTTTTTCTACGTCTGGGTGTTAATACCCAATATTTAAGATATTTGTAATACCACTGTTGATTCTGATATCCGTAACACAAGTTCTTAAGCTACTTAGCTCGGAGTCAGATCAATATATGTGATATTGTCGCATATTTCTTTATTTATTTTCTTACGAAGCATTGAATTTCTTACAGTGAGTGATTATTACTTCGCCGGTTCTGACTGGAAGTTTTATTCTATATCCGCTGCTTAACTACAGTGGTTTTTTTTTCATACTGACGTTGTTGTTCTTGTATAAATATTAATTTCATCTGTAAATTATATTTTTTTTATCCAATCTGGCATTGAAAAGAGTAACTACCGAGTTTCTTGCCGGTTTCTTCTCGGTAGATGCGACATTCCGAACCTGTGGTAGATTCAAATTGTTCTATTTGTACCTATTACTTGACCATTTACAAGTGCTTTTTTGAGGCCTACGTAAATATAGACATTTTGAGTTTGAGTTTGAGTTGAAATAAAAAAGTAGGAAGTATTGGAGAAGAAATCGGTAGGATCTCTGTTTTTGCATGGATGAGAAACAAACAGTAAAAATATATCCGTCAAAATCGCCATGTACCCGAATTAAAATAAATTCACTTATTCTGCTAATTAATTGAAATTTTCCAGATGAATATGAGATCAATCTCTCTGCTCTTGGATTCAACATATTTGGTGCTGGTGACCTCAAGTAAGTCATTTTGGTACATAAATAAACTATTAATATACATAATACATAAAGTCACGCCTATTTCCCATGGGGTAGGCAGAGATCTCGTACTTCCATTAGCTACGACCCTGACATACACCTTTCGCTTCTTCTACATTTATGAGTCTTTTCATACACGCTCGTCGGTTAATGGTGCTCTTTACCTGACCTTTTGCTAACACTTTACCAACCTAACTAACTAACTAAACTTTTAGGTTTATATTATTAGATCGAGACAGACTGACCATGACTAGATCTCTGCCTACCCCGCTAGGGAAGTGGCGTGAAGTTTAGTTAGGTAGAAATATATGAAATTAACATACCACTGTCCTACAATTATCATTTAACATTTATATAAAAAATATAGAGGTAAAGTACGAGCAAATCAGAATAGCATACCTACATACATATATAATTACGTCCGTAATCCCCAAAGGGGTAGGCAGAGTCAAAGGGGCAACCCTTAACCACATTTAGCCAAAAAACTGGGTTGGGCTATATGGAAAATTGTGAAAAAGAAGTGACAAGTAGCTAGCTCGTCGCTTACTCAACTACAGACCCAAAACCCGATATATCATTAGTCGCATTTTACGACATGCGAGGACTAAAGTTGGCACATCATTTTTAAGTCTCAGACCAACATGGCAATAAAGATAGGAAAATGACAAATAGAAAAGAAAACAATTAGATTAGATGCCCCATGTTGGTCGGGGACTAAAGTCCCATGTTGGTCGTAAAAAAGAATGTGCCAACTGTGTTTCTTGCCTAGCATGTCGTAAAAGGCGACTAATGGTTTACGGGCATTTGGGTATGTGACTGAGTCAGCGACGAGCTAGTCACTTGTCACTCCTTTTTCACAGCTTTCCATCCAACCCAGCCCACTGTCCCATGTTGGTCTGGGACTTAAAATATGCCAACTGTGGTTCTTACCTGGCATGTCGTAAAAGGCGAGTAATGGTGTATCGGGTTTTGGGTGTATCATTGTGTAGGCGACAGGTTATCCGCTTGTCACTGCTTTTTCACAATTTTCCTTCAGACCCAGCCCGGTTTTATTTTTGGCTGAATGTGGTTGAAGGGGCAGGCTGCTCCTTTGACTCTGCCTACCCCTTCGGGGATTATGGGCGTGATGTTATGTATGTTTGTATGTACAATTAGATAACAGTTAGCAGAACTGAAGGCATTTTGCAGGATCAAGGTAGACCCAAGAATCAGTGCGACTGTGCTGGCTGGAGTCAGGCTGTCTAGCGATGGTCTATTCCTTACACTATTGGAAGCTGATGTCAAGTTCAGCCTAAGTAGATTTGAGGTGAGATAAACACTTAAATACCCTAGTTACCCCATTTTGATATGGCTTGGGCTCTTAGATTTGGAAACCCATTTTGGGAGCCCATTAAACTAATGAGCCTACTTTGGTTTGTCTCTGAAAATGTATAAGAAGGACTTAATACGTTGAACTGTTTTATAAGGTCATAACATTTTGATGAATTCAATGAAACGAAATACCTAATCTGATGAAGCATACTTTGTAAACTCTTTTGAAGAATTGTGTCCTTGTAATTGTAAAAAGTTATTTTTACTTTATAGAAACAACTTAACTACTTAACTCATTTTTTTAAGGATTTTAGGAAATGAGCAGATTTTTTTTACTATCCATACAAACGTTAGTTGGCTGTGGCTATTTGTGTATGAAAAGTAAAACACTTTTTTGCTAATTTTCTAATATACTTTAAATTGGTTCCTTAAATAATGAGTTGAATGTAGGAAAGAAATTTCTTTTACACTAAAAATAACCTTAGAAATAATACTGACGGGACTCGACGCGATATTTATTAAGTAGTACTTGAGTACTTACAGATTGACGTTTCGGCCGTGTTGCAGCGACCGTGGTCACAAGCGGACTGAAAAATAACCTTGCAATACTTTGCTCTCCTCTAACGTAAACATTTTTTACTTACGTAATTTTAGAACTAAACTACTGTCATGCTTGTACTGTGTATACTAAGGGCAGATTTTTCAACAGTCAGATTAAACATCACAATCCGGATGATTGTACAATGTCATTGCGTGTTTTATTTAGTAAAATACCGTATGACATCCGCAAATTGGTGACTTTATACTTTATCAGTCGGTTAATTCTAATCTGACCATTGAAAACTCGGCTCTAAGACTGACTTCTAAGACTAATATAAATAATTGTTACCGCTCGATAGGCCAATATCGATAGACGATCGATTCTGAAAACTATCAGTGAACAGCAATACTATCGATAGTATTACTATTTACCAATAGTATTGCACTAATAAAGACATCGATACTATCGATTGTCCTATCGATCGTATAGAATCTATCAACTATCTATACTATAGATAGTTGACCGTTAAACTATCGATTGCAAAACTTTTTTCGGCAACTCTAATATAAATACGTTTGATTGCGGTAGCGCCGATAATCTAATGACCATAATCACTCTTTTACAGACTCAGATAACTGGAATATTCAACGATTCATTAGCAAGTGACTTCGTCAATCTGTTCCTGCAGGATCTGGTGCCTAGCGTAGTCGTAGCATATGAGGTAATTGTGTATGTCTGCCCACATTATTAGGGATGTTCATTTGGTTAATAGATACTCTCAAAAACATAGGAGCGGTGCTAGCCCAATGGTAAGGTCACACGCCTCGTAACCGAGGAGTGTGGGTTCAAAGCCGAGCACGTACCTACCACTGGATTTTTCAAAACCTATGTACGTATTTCTACTACCAGTTTGGCGGTGAGAGAAAACAGCTTGATGATACCTGCAAATTTAAACAGTTTGGATATGTAACCATGATCCAAAAATAGTCTGGTTTCCCTATCTTAGGGTAACGAAGGTCAGATCGGCAGTCGCTTCAATGTAATTACCAGACTCGTTAAATTTTGGATCATGGTCTGAGTGGACCCTGCCTAAGCACAGGACATAACGCTAGGATGATGATGATGACATCAGTAGACTTAATGTGTATGTAGTTCCTACAGTATTAGGAATCACTCCAAATTACTCAGTGTAGTGACTCCTTACTTTCTCGATAGATGGTACTATATTCTCGATACTTGGTACTGTAATCTCAAGAGTTGGTACTGTATTAACTAGCTCGACGGCGCAATCAGTAGTGACCCTGCCCCATGCGACAAGAGTAGTGGGTTCGATCCCCACCCAGGACAAACATTCGTGTGATGAATTCTTGTGTTTGTTCCATGTCTGGTGTTAATATCCAATATATAATTTCATTGACGAAAGAGATATATAAGGCAAGTGTAAATGGAGCCGTTGGGAGGGGAAGACCTAGACGGACTTTCCATGACCAGATTGGTAATGTATTAACAAAAGGTCAGGTTAACAGCACCCTTAACCGACGAGCGTGTATGAAAAGACTTATGAATGTAGAAGAAGCGAAAGGTGTATGTCAGGATCGTAGCAAATGGAAGTACGTGATCTCTGCCTACCCCCATGGGAAAAAGGCGTGACATTATGTATGTATGTATGTATGTAAATTCAAGTATATATTTGTAATACCACAGTTGATTCTGATATCCGTAACACAAGTTCTTATGGAACTTATCTCAGAGTCAGATCAATGTATGTGATATAAACTGATATTTATTTATTTGTATTTCCGATATTTGGTGCTGTATTATCGACTACCAGTTCTTCTTGGTTTTCGAAACTCGATGTTGACTTGAACTTGACATTGTTTTTTTTTTATTATTTACAGGCGCAGATTACCGAGTTCCTGAGCTCGAATGTTCTTACGATTGGCAATATAATCCTGGAAGACTTGAACATTGCAGGTTTATTACCTGGAAGCTATAAGCAATAGGAAATATGCATGAAAAATATTTTACTCATTTAACGCATGTATCGGAAAATATATGAAAATAAAATATTAAGAGTGAACCAAGATTAATCAAAGACCAACGAGATATAACAGTGTTAAACAAATATATTATTCTTACTCACCAAACGGATTTTTCTTTGCACATTATATAGCCTGCATGGCATTTGCGTAGTCAAAACATTCTAAATCTATGGTTTAACTGACAACTATGAACCTTTATAACTATGGTCAATAATAAAGATAAAAACAAAAATCTTCTAGATTTGTTTATCTGTGCTATAGTAGATTTAAACAAATGAATAACAAAAGTCATATTCCCTATCGGAAACATTCTGTATAAGTTAAAACAGCTGATATTTTCTTCATAAGTATAACATAATGTGTAAGAGGTGGATTTTGTACTAATTATTAATTATACAACAGATATACAATGCGAAAGTGGAAGGATATAGGAGCTGCGGAAGGCCCAGGCTCACCTACCACGACCAGATTGATCGTGTATTAAAAGAAGGTGATGTTAGAAGTCATAAAAAGCGTAGAGCTTGTATGAAAAGGAATATGAATGTTGAAGAGGCGAGTGAAGTGTGTAAGGATCGTGCCATATGGCGTTCGGTTCTCTCTGCCTACCCCGCTAGGGAAGTGGCGTGAAGTTTAGTTGGTTAGTTAGTTATTAATTATCTGTGAAATGTGACTTTTTTAAAAATTAAAAAAACTATATTTTTACAAGATATGTCAAACAAAACGATCACAAAACAGTAGTGCTGACTATTTAAAATGCGTTTACTTTTAACGTCACTTCTGTAAATCTAAATAGCAATGAAGAATTTAATCAATTTTATTTGATTTTATTTGTTTTTATACTCAGCAATTTTCATGACGTGTAATTGTGAGGAAGGCTCTTCTTTGTAATTTCTTTTTGTGTTTTTCTCTGTCCGTTTCGCATTTCATGAATTTTATACATACATACATACTTATCATCACGCTCATAATCCCCGATGGGTTAGGCAGAATCAAAGGGGCAACAGGCCCCTTTAACCACATATTATGAATGCTACTATTCTTGTAGTTACATAATATGATAGTAGGAGAGCTGGCACAAATTTTGGGTAGGTATTTGAGGCAAGCTGAAAACTTGGCCTATTATACCCGAACACGGAACTGCAGACCAGGCTGGTGATAATAATGATGCTCATTATTGAATTGAAATCATGTTCCGAGGACCATGATTTCAATTCAATATTTTACAACATTAATATAGAAAAGCGACATCTATGCTTAAACGAACATTTGAGATGTAACTGTGTGTGATGCCTTGCAATCAATTTATAGCACCTGGTTGTAGATGGCGTTGAAAGGTATTTTCAATGTGTTCAATGTCGGAGTGGTAAGGATGCCTCCAAATACGAGGTATGCTGGTTCAATACGCATTGGTACATTAATGGATGCAGGGCCGGATCTACTAAAGGGGCTTATTGGGCTGCAGCCCAGTGCCCCGTGTACAAAGAGGCCCCCGTTGAAGACGATACACATATTTAACGAACAGAACGAGGTTTATTAGTAGAACCTGGAAGAAAATAATTTTACGCCCCTAAGTAGGAAAAGTCCAGGACCCTCACAGTCCGACCCTGCATGGATGTAGCCATGTATATATAGACCATTTTTTCTGGTCTAGGTTTCCCCATTTAAGGAGATTACGAAAGTCAGGTAGCAATCGCTTCATTCTAATTAGTAAACTGGACTAGATAAACCAGGAGCATGGTTTAAGTGGACTCCAACTAGCATCACGACATAATCCTAGAGAGATGATGATGTGACCTCTGTGAAGATGTAAAGCAGTTCAAGAGACTTCTTCAAGTCGTAACACAAACACACTATATAACATAAAAGCCACTTATATATAAATATACATACATATCCAAAAAAATGTTGTCCCCTGTTGGTCAGGGACTTAAAAATAATGTGCTAACTGTGTTTCTTGCCAAGCATGTCGTAAAAGGCGACTAATGTTATATGGGGTTTTGGGTATATGATTGTGTAGGCGACGAGCTAGCCGCTTGTCACTACTTTTTCACAATTTTCCATCTAACTCAGCCCAGTTTTGTTTCTGGCTGAATGTGGTTAAAAGGGGCCTGCTGCCTCTTTGACTCTGCCTACCCCTTCGGGGATTATATATACATATATGTATGTATATATGTACATATCCAAATACGCATTTACTTTACATTTTATTTCCTACAGCGCTTACTTTGGCTCAAGATTACACCTTAAACCATTAATTTATATTGATATTTTTACGACAGGTATAAATAAAAAGACTATAAACCCCACGTTATTAGATGAAGCACTAAACGCGGTACGTAGGTGCGCAAAGCGGAAAATTACACTGTATTATCTCCATGGTGCCCGTAAAATTTTGATTAAGTCACATTAAGCTCTCCGAGATATATTTTGCTACTTCATTTTATTATCGGGATTGAGGGGCTGTGAGAAGGCAACTTTGTGGTTGGCACGGAGCGGTGGTAGCTCAATGGTAAGGACACGCGCCTCTTAACCGAGGAGTGCGGGTTCAAACCGGGGTACGTACCTCTGGATTTTTCAAATCTATGTACGTATTTATACCACTAGCTCGACGGTGACGGAAAACATCGTGATGAAACCTGCAAATTCAAACAACTTTGGATTTGTATCCATGATCCAAAAATTTTCTGGTTCCCCTGTCTTAGGGTTACGAAGGTCAGATCGGCAGTCGCTACAATGTAATTAACAGACTCGCTAAATCCTGGATCATGGTCTAAGCCGACACTGTCCAACACGGGACATAACGCTAGGAAGATGATGACGGACTAGTAAAAAAAGAAGGATTCCACGCATGTCATACTATAGCGTGAAGCCACGTTTATGCAAGTGTGAGTGAGATACTTATGGATGCCAGAAATCGAATATCTGTCAGTGGGATCACTTATTATGTCAATGTGTGACGTAAGTTGCGTGTCGAGGTAGAGTACCTGAGGATCTTCAATGTCTAGTTAGTGGCGCGGAGTCCTTCTTTTTTACTAGTCCATGGTGGTTGGTAAATAATTTACATATGTAGTACGCTGTGTGTTCCGATGGTCTGGAACTTATCTACATCTACAGTATCTATATATTAATACGTACATTGACTGACTCATTGATCTAGTGGTAGCATGCGCCGCCTAAGGACCAGGTCCTGGGTTCAATTCCCGGGTCGGGCAAAAAATTGTGGCTGGCTATTTCAATATTGAAATTACTCAGTAAGAGCCCGGAGTCAGGAAGTAGGCGGTTAAATCACCTTCGTGCTTCGGAAAGCACATTAAGCTGTTGGTCCTGCGCCTGACCTCTCTCCGCTTCGTTTGAGCCAAAACAATTGCCAATAAATTCAGATAAAAAGTTTGAGTCGAATCGCGCACGAAGGGTTCTGTTCTGTATCATAATATTTAAAAACGGCAAAAAAAAACACGTTTGCTGTATTGGAGATTCCCTTAAAAAAATATTTTATTTTGATTTTTAGTATTTGTTGTTATTTCGGAAAAAATACATCATCTGTGAAAATTATAACTAACTATCGCGAGATACAGCTTGGTGACACACAGACAGACAGACGGACGGACAGCGGAGTCTTAGTAATAAGGTCCCGTTTTACCCTTTGGGTATGACACCCTAAGAAGATGAATCGAACTACTCCAGCATAAAATTTATCGATAGTTATTAGTAAAACGCTTCCAATTCCCGACATTCGGCACGATCACGCAAATCAATGCTAACAATGAATGGTATCCACAATAAATCGGGGGCACTTCTCATGCAGATCTGTCTGGCCCATTGGTCGTATGGTCAGAGACCCTGGCCACGAAACCAAGGGCCGCGGGTTCGAATCCCGCAAATGTTTCGTGTGATGAACATAGACATTTGTATTCGAGTCATGGATGTATATAAACGTATTTAAGTATGGCTATCCGTTCACCTAGTATCCATAGCACAGACATAAGCTTAGTATGGAACTAGGGAATTGGTGTGTCAGTCTGGAGAATTTATTTATTTGTTTTCGGCAAACGCCAGACCTCCACACTGGTGGAACAAATTGTAGGGCTTCTAATCCCGCGGTTTAACTTCAATTTCGATATTTTCGGGATTTAACGTCATCAATGCTGATGGATGCTCACGTTTGCCGGATTGAGTATTTACAAATTCCGTTTTTTACGTCAGTAAAATACGAATGAAATAATGAACATAATTTCAAAGGTAGTAATATTAATATGAAAATTAATTATTACAAAACTTCACATGGTAATTTTTGTAAGTCAGGAACTCAAAAAGAATGTACCAAATGTACTGTACCTTGCCGAGCATGTCGTAAAATGCTGTTAATTTTAGGTATTGGGTTTGTGATTAGCTTTGCAGAATTTTTCATCCTACCCAATAAATTTATGTGATTTACGTATGTATTAAAAGAAAGAACTCTATAGTGGTATTACTTTATAGAGATTCAATGAATCGAAAAAATAAACTCAATTGAATCAATTACCACTATAAGTCAAAGTTGAAAAAACTAATTAAGCATCGATTAATTGGTTCGATGCAGCTCGCGAGTGGCGTTATAGCAGTCCCGCAAATCCCACAGGATCCCACGTCCGCTTGCGAGACGGGAAAATGGCGCGGACTAACGGTATTTCGAGAGTGGAAGCCGAACCGCGTGAGTTGTTTAAAATTTTTCACATTTGCACTGGGAACGAAGAATGTTGGTTTGCACCAGTTCTGCTTTTAGAGTTCCTTGTGATTTGCAGACACGTGATGGTGCTAAAAGTGGAAGTACTTCCTCGTAGCTAGGTTATTTGTTGTATGGTTTATCTAGCTGTGTCACCCGCGCTTATGGTTAATGTTATATAGCCTATAGCCTCCCTCAATAAATAGGCTAACTAACACTGGAAGAATTTTTCGAATCGGACCAGTAACATGAAAATAACATAACACTTTGCGATTTGCGCGTTCAAGCAAACAAACAAAGAAACTCTTCAGCTTTATTTTATTATTATAGTATAGATAAACATATCTATTTACCAATGAGATTATAATCGTCAGCGCATGATAAGTGTGGTGTGATGTCAACAGGTCAGTCGACGTCACTTGACGACATCCTTATTGCAGCTATTCTTGACTATTTTGTGGCGTAGTAGATAAATGTCTATGAAAGTAGCGAGAAATTAAAGAAAAATCTGAAACACACTGTTGTCAACACTGGACCCATTTTAATATATATATATATATATATATTTTAATTAATATCAGACTACATCACATACATTGATCTGACTCAGAGGTAAGTAGCTTTAAGTATTACAAATATATACTTAAATATTCAATATCAACACTCAGTTGATATTGAATATTTAAGTATATATGATATTAATTTTTATATTTTATTTTGGTAGAAATCTTTGTTTTTACATTTCTCTATCTTTTTCTGAATACACGAGTGAACGCATCGTAGGTCTTACAATGATTTACACACACAAAATATTTCCTCTATACAAGGTTAATTTACGATAAAGGACAGTATTCAAACGTCAGATAGAATAGGCTAGCTGACTCAAATATTTTTTAGTCCGTAGGTAAGCTTATTATCAAAAAATATTGAATACTTATTTCCAAAAATGGCAAAGATGAAGCACGTCAAATATCTGGAGTAGGCCGATTTTACGTCACCTCTCTAAAATTTTATGAAACAAGTGACGTAAAGGGGAACTTTAATGCACCTACATAAATTTTTGTTTGCTGGACAAAAGAAAAAATACGTAAGCAATTTTTTTGGAATTTCAATATGAGACTATAAAAAAAAGTTTTTTGGCTTGAACTGGATTGAACTGGATTTCATCAGGTCTAGCCCTCAATCGTCCCCGGAAAAGGCGACAGCTCGCGTGTTACACCAGGTCCGTTAGGATACGGGTACACAGCTGTCTGTGTTGTCGCACACACCACACTAGGTGTTCTGGGGGAGAATCTCACTCCCTCGAGATGGGCCGCAAGGCAGCGCGCTGCGTAGACTTTTCGAGATGAATTCCAGCAGTAGTTTTGCGATCCCGATAGTTTTGCGTTTAGCGCCCGAAGAATAGCAGCCGTAAGGTTTGGATTTCACCAGGTAACAACGTCAAGAAACGTAGCTCGCGGGCCCAGAAAGGAACCCAGCACATTCCAGTCCTCTCTCGCTTTCATCAAGTGTTTATTTCATGTTGCTTTCGCTCGTTCTCGCAGGTCATTCACAAACCGGACAAAGAGTAGTTTGTAGTGTTTTATGTACATTGTTTATATATATTGCGTTATAGTTGTAGTATTCGGGAGAATAGCGAATATTTGTATATAAAATTTACGAGGTATGCTGAATATAATATGAATAGACTATGAGCACGATTTTAAATGATTAGACCCTTTGTAGTCCACTTCAAAGTGGACTGGGTATTGGACATAACGCTAAGAAAATAACTAACTAAACTTCATTACTTCCCTAGCGGGGTATGCAGAGAGAACCGAACGCCATATGGCACGATCCTTACACACCTCACTTGCTTCTTCAACATTCATGATCCTTTTCATACAAGCATAAGAAAATAACGATCATGTTTAAATTATACTTATATGATTACGATTCTTCGTGTTGTCATCTTTCTAGCATTATGTCCCGTGCTTAGACGGGGTCTGTTTGGACCATGATCCAGGATTTAGCGAGTCTATTATAACATTGAAGCGAATGCCGAGCGGACCTTCGTCACCCTAAGATAGGGGAACTAGACAATTTTTTGATCAAGGTTACCAATCCAAATTTGTTTGAATTTGCAGGTTTCATCACGATGTTTTCCCTCTAGAGCTAGTGGTATAAATACGTACATAGATTTAAAAAATTTAGAGGTACACGCTCGGGTTTGAACCCGTACTAAACAAACTCTTCAGCTTTATATAAATTAGTATAGTAATATAACACTGCACGGAACGCGATTTCTGTGCAGTCAGTTTTAGTTCTTAAACTCATTGTTATACCGGTCATATAAAATAACGTCTTCTTCGCGAAGCTGCGAGAGATTCGTTTCCGAACGAGCAGATTTATCGGTATCCGACACGGGGGACCGAAGTTGCTGCGAATGCAAAAAGGTTATACGAGAACTTGAAACTTGAAACCTTAGACCCGTGACTAATGTCGCAAATGTTGAAGTTTGCACCGAACTTCGATACAGCTGAGCGCTTGCGATTTGTAATGTGAGAGGTGAAATTATGATATCTTGTTTGTTGGGGGAAATTGCGTCGTTTTTTAGAGATTGAAGGTTTTAGTGATGATGACGATTTTAACCATGATCCCTTGGCTCGTTTGCTTCGCCATTTTGTTGTTCTGTCGGGGTCACCACTTTAACCAAGTATGGGACGAGGGTAATTGAGACAAGAGTTGGTATAAGTCTCAACTACCCCATCACGTTGGGTTCGCCGCCAAATATCACCGCGAATGAGACTGGTGTGGAATGAGACGAAGGTTGGTAGATGTCTTGTAGATGTCTTGTAGATGACTGTAGATGAATGATTTATTTACCGTCGTATTACAGTTTATATATCACTCTATCTGTTAGTATATGCTTGATCATGTTATATTTCGTACGTGCGGTACGTGCTATATTTTACTGCGTGCGGCAAAGCGGCACAACGAAGATTCAGGTGGTCAGATCAGTCAAGATCAAAACGCCAGTTCCTTAGCTCTAAATTCGGCATTTATGTTTGTGTTATGGATACTATGAAGTTAACAAACAGATATATCTAGGTACTCAAATAGCTTTACAAACGTCCGTAAGAAAATCAGCATTATTTTATTCTAATTTGTACGTGTAATCATTTGCCTTGTTTCTTCTCTGTTAGAGAGTCAAATAGTTTTAATTCAACATATACCTAAATTAGTGTCGCTAAATCTTTAATTATATTCTTCACATTTCGCACACACACATACTCTCTCACACACATACACACACACTATAAGCTTTAATAACGTTTAATTAAATTTAAGGTTAAGTAATGTTGAGACACTAGCTTTTCTGGAGGAGCGGAGATTTCTAATACAGTCATGAGCTTAAAAGAAATCTCCAATCACGATATGATTGTACTGTAATGAGTCTCGGGTTTAAAGGCTTTTTAAAAAACAAAAGATTAATTTTATTGGCGGGCAACCGTCTAGGATGGATGTTGGAATGAGACTGATGAATGAATGTATGGGATCGCGGACTGTGGATGGAAAGTGATGAGTGTGCGAAAGGAGGATGATTGGTGTGCAATAAAGGGTACATGGACTATCTATAACAGTACGCATGTTTCTTTTTGTATGAAAACATTTTTTTATTTATCTATTCTTATACACGTGAAATATATAAGAAGATTTTTTATTTATTTAAATTCTTCAGATTGACACCAATTACCTTGTTCCAAACTAAGCTTATAAGCTTGTGTTATGGATATTAGGTGAACGGATAGACATACTTAAATACGTTTATAAACATCCATAACTCGAGTAAAAATGTCCATGCTCATCACACGAAACATTTGCCCTTAGCGGGATTCGAACACGCGACCCTCGGTTTTTGGCCAGGGTCTCTGATCACTCAACCAACGAGCCTATCAAACATATCGATAATATCTTAGCATTTCCGACCTGTATCTGTTTTCATGCTTCTAAGTACTGTAACTGATACGTGTCTAATATATATCGAGTACGTTATTTCGTGTATTGCTTCTTTTCGTTATAATGGATTTCCAGACATTTGTATTTTCCCAAGTCTTTGAAACAAAGAAATAAGGGTAACGAATGTGCATTTCGCGTGGACGCTCCACAAAAGATAAAAACAAGTCTCGGTTCCTACCAAGCAGCGAAAAAAGATGAAGGATGAAAACAGGTATACCATTATGATATTGTTGCTTAAATAAGTATAAGTAATAATAAATACATTCTCCAGACTGACACACCAATTCCCTAGTTTCAAACTAAGCTTATGCTTGTGCTATGGATACTAGGTGAACGGATAGACATACTTAAATATGTTTATAAACATCCATGACTCGAGTTCAAAATGTCCATGTTCATCACACGAAACATTTATGCGGGCAGTCCTCTATATGTGAAAGTACTAGCATTTATTCATAAGGTAGTCGTCAGAAAATGTATGTGTTCGGTGTACACGTGAAAAATGGAACATGTAGAAATATACATCATTTCGCCTCGTCTCGCTCAAGAAAAACTTAATCATACATTATCGTTATCACCTTCATCAATTCATTGCTGATTGTTGATTATAGAAGTCTAACAATTGTAGATATACTTACAATAATGTAGCTACGCCCACAATCCCTAAAGGGGTAGCTTGGACCAAGTACTACAAAGCTTGCGCCCTACAGGGGGGCTCCGAATACTCCTGTGGTAGCCCTGCCTGTCGTAGGAGGCGACTAAAAGGGCCTTTGGGGTCGTGGGAGCTAGCGGGGGAGCCTTCTAGCCCTCAATCGTCCCCGGAGAAGGCGACAGCTCGCGTGTTACACCCGGTCCGTTAGGATAGGGTACACAGCGGTGTTGTCGCACACACCGCAGGTGTCTGGGAAGAGAATTCCACTCTCCCGAGATGGGCCGCAAGGCGGCAGCGCGCGCTGCGTAGACTTTTCGTGAGAATCCCGATAGTGGGGATCCCGATAGTTTTGCGTACAGCGCCCGAAGAATGGCAGCCGTGAGGCTTAGTCAGTAGGGGAACTGGTGTTGCCAGCCGAGTTCCGAGTCCGACACACCCTTGTAGACTCTTACTCAGGTATATCTGGATGGTGCGTAAATGCATTCCTCACGTAAAAAAAAAGTCCCACAAAGCTTCCATCCACGTTTAGTCATTAAAATTAAGTTGGGTTCAATGGAAAAATTTTGGGAAAACACATCAACACAACATCCTTCTTTGCATCGATAATTGGGTAATGATTTTTTGCATAACTTTAAACTATATTGATTGACCGTAACTTCATATTTCAATCTGATAATCTCACTTGCAGGCATAACTTTTACAAGTTTGCTTTAAATAAGTATACTTAGCTAGTAATACCCCCTTAAACTCCTCCAAGAATCTCTTTACAAAATACTTTATTATTTTGTAAAACAGCAGTTGATTCTACAATCCTCCGCAAAATACCAGCAGAACAAAATTTATCCTTTTCATAGGGCAATATTTCTTGTAACGGCGTATCTTCAAAGGGTTTTGTATAACTAAGAAACGCCTGGCCGGGTTAAAGTCGGACCCAGGCCTAAACAAATACACAAATCGTGGATATACAACCTTTTTTCTGGAAAGAAAATTGCAATCAAAGGTCAATTGCTTTGAAAGTCCGGGGTGTACTGCTGAGCTTCTTTGATTCCTTTGAAGGATTTCCAACAGATGTTCGGATCTTAGTGCTCAATTCCGATGATTTGTTTAGGACGATTTTTTGTTTATTGTAGAGTTTAGAGTTTAAAGACTGACTAAAATGAAAATGTTAAATGTTAAAAATGTATTAAAAAGAAATAACATTAAACATATTTACGAAAAAGGGTAGTTGTCCGCCTCGCCGATCAAGGTACCCAAAATACAGGCAGCTGACTAAAATTAGATCGAAGAATTTATTTTTATCATATTCAGTGGTTATAATACTGTTATTATAACTCAAACAAATTGATCGTTTTTTTCGTAGTTATATTATGGACTAGCTGTGCCAGCGGTGTCACCCGCGTTTATGGTTAATATTATAAAGACTATTTCCGTCATACATGATTTCTATGTAACTTTAACCATTAAGGATGCACACGCGACGGAAGCTTAAAAAATGGAGTAACTTCTCCCGTTTTCTCAACGTTTCCCTTCACTACTCTGCTCCTATTGATTGTAGCGTGATGAAAAGTATACTATAACCTGCCCAGGAGTATGAAGAATAATTGTACCAAGTTTCGTTAAAATCCGTCGAGTAGTTTTTGTTTCTATAAGGAACATACAGCTGTCTGTATGTTCCTTATAGAAACAACAGACAGACAGACAGACAAATAAAAATTTTACTGATTGCATTTTTGGCATCAGTATCGATCACTAATCACCCCCTGATAGTTATTTTGAAAATATATTTCATGTACAAAATTAACCTCTCTACAGATTTATTATAAGTATAGATAATGTGACATGTGAAGACATGCTGCGCAGACCCCAGATGAACTGGGCAAGAGGATGATGGATAATGTGAACAGTGAAATGTGTTTATTTCATTTTAAATTATAAACCCTATTCAGGATTTAAAATATTCATTTGTAAATAAACTAATGCCTATTAATAACAAAGTTATGGCTTAAGGTAGCTTTGAGATATTCAATTACAGCATATGGAATAGATACTATCTAGAATTCTAGATAGTATCCATTCTGTGTCTAATACAACGGCGGTTTAATTAATCGCGACCGCATTCATGACCGCGACACGCCGCGACGCGACCGCCACCGCACGTCGCGCGGCATCCGACACAGAGCCCGGAGCTGTCGCAAGGCGGTGTCGTACACCGGGGTCCTTATGCTAGGGGCCTAAGTTACTAATCGTATTCTAGATACAGCTCACATAATATGCATATACAAACACGAAGTTAAAAGGTTTGCTTTGTTGTACCTATAGAGCATTTTAAAGAGCAGGTTTGCCCTTTAAATCATAGCTATAAGACGTCATTATAGCTTTGGTATCTATAGAGATAACTTCTTGCACTCTTATATATAGCACAGGACATATATATCTATCTAGATAGCATATATTATCTGTATAGTACCATAGCAGTTTAATTAATCGCGACCGCACTTCTGACCGCGACACGCCGCGATACGACCGCGACCGCACGTCGCACGGCATCTGACACGGGCGGAGCTGTCGCAGACCGGTGTCGTACACCGGGGTCCTTAAGGGCCTTCGGGACATAGCTTACCATTTGTATTATAGCTAGAGATTACATGCGATTCATAGACAAACTATTTAATATAGTTCCGAGAGATCCTGTGCTTAGTGGTATTTTACTGGTTAGATTTTAAGCAGAAGAATTGAGAAGTAGAGAAAGGTTAGGTCCGTTGTGCCCTGAAATGCACAGTCGAGTCGGTGATGGTTCAGTTTTTTCAGGACCCCAAGCTACCTGGCTACGCCTCTGTCTATCTCAGATTAATTATAAAGCATTAGGCGCTACTAGTAACAATCTGCAGTTTCACCTGCGTAGCTCCCGTTGCCATGGGAATATGGGAATAAAATATGTAGAGATAAAAAACCTATGTTACTTGCTGATAAAGTAGCTTTCCGCTGACGAAAGCTTTTTTAAATATTATTATATATTATATTTATATTATATTATATTTATATAATATATTAAACACTAAGCTTAAGTAATACCTAGGTAGTACCTAAGTACCATAGTAGTGCCTAAGCACATACATATATTTTCTTCCTTAATAACTTTCTCAATTTTCTCAAATTTATCTTTTGCTAAAAGTGGTTAGAGTGCTCCTTGGACTCTACTGAATCCTTCAGGGATTGCAAACATGATTGATTTATACATATATGTATATTTGTAAATACAGATATATACATATTATGTATATTTGTATATACAGGCACCTAAAGCTAAATATTACTTAGTACCAAGACAACGGCGGTTTGATTAATCGCGACCGCGGCGCTCAGGTTACTTAAGCTTACTGTTCAAAGCTTAATAAGATTGTATTTGAGAGCTTGTTAGTAATGCGAGGGGTTAACGTGCGAGGTGTGCTAGTTTAATTCCGGGCACATAACTTTTTTTTTAAATTAATGCAACGGATTTATGCATGCATAACATCATGCTCACAATGCCCGAAGTGGTAGGCAGAGTCAAAGTGGCAGCATGCCCCTTCAACCACATTCAGCTAAAAATAAAGTCGGGCTGGGTTAGATGGAAAATTGTAAAAAAGCAGTGACAAGTGGATTTATATGAGAAAAATAGAAAGGAAACCTGCAGATTTCAATAGCTATGGATCTTATGTATGGGTTGCGTTTCTGTGGTTCCATTGTCTAATGATTACGAAGGTAAAATGTGCAGGAGTTTCAATATTCAGCATTGGACTGCCTCGTGTTGATCTCTTAGTAGGGCACAGAACCTAAAGACTCGAGAAAGTCAATCGTTCAAATCCCAGGTCGGGCCAAAACATTTTAGCTAAGTATTTCAATATTGCAGATACTCAGTAACCAGCCCGGGGTCAGGAAGTTAGCGGTTTGTCACACATGTGAATCAAAAAGTACGTCAAGTCGTTACTTACTTGGACTTACTTGGTCCCGACTTACTTTTCTACCTATTTCTATTTCCACCAAAATCGTTTGTACCATGTTAGTCAGGGACTTAAAAAGAATGTGCCAACTGTGTTTCTTGCCTAGCATGTCGTAAAAGACGACTAATGGTATATGGGGTTTTGGGTATGAGATTATGTAGGCGACAAGCTAGCCACTTGTCACTACTTTTTCACAATTTTCCATCTAACCCAGCCCAGTTTTGTTTTTAGCTGAATGTGGTTAAAGGGACCTGCTGCCCCTTTGACTCTGCCTACCTCTTCGGGGTTTATGGGCGTGATGTTATGTATGTACCAAAATCGATTTGATTCGGAACCGAACTCGATAGAGGTGGGAACCTGAGTAGGTTTCCTACTATGTTCAAATAAAGGGCCACATCAACCTTCCTAAGAAAGAAGTGTGGATCTATAAAGGTGATGTGGAATAATACACCCTTGTATGGCCCCATAAAAGGCCCGCGGTTGACTATAAAATGGTGGAACAGCGTGGATATTGCCCTTTCTATTCACAAATACAAAAGAAATTTGGAATTCAATGCTTCACATTTGCATCTCTGAGGGTAGATCGTAAAAGTTTCGTTGAAGTTCTTATGGAGGGTCTTGTATGTGAAGTCCTGGTGGATGACGTATTCTTCTGGTGATAAAGTATAGTATTTGGAAAGGGCATTGTCACTAGTATATATGGTGCATTGCATTGCATATGATCCGCCAGCATTTTAGAATGGAATCGGAAATCATTAAAAGCGGAAGACTGCGGCTATAGTCAACTGATTAGTTCCACTCGGGAGGGAAGCCTAAGCTACCTTCTCCAATCTAAACGATATAATATGTATATCCCGTTCTCATAGTAAGTATTACTACCAAGTACCGATTAGGTTTTTAATCTTCTTTAAGAGGCACAACCTCAATCAACCTCTAATCAAATAAATTACAATTCGAAATTTCACTGGTCAGAGATACAGACTTCCTTAGTAATCATTGTCATTGGTAAGCCGCCGTGTAAAGTACTATCTAAAATTGCATTATTTCACACTATGTATGTATCACATTATATATTAAAAACGAAAGTAGCTTTGTTACAATCTACTCACAAACCCGCATACAAATTAAGCACTTAACAGCGAGACACAACTTAGAATATAATAAACCAACACAAGAAATAATACTCTGTGTTTGTAACAAACGCTATGTACAGTTGCTTTGTATGCAAATTGTTTCATCAACTCGCGGGCTAATGAACAGACTGGTTGTTGTTGGTTAAGACGTTTTCGGTTCAGGTAACAGTGCTGGAACAAAGGCGGGGCGGAGCTATTTAAAGGTCATAAAAATGTAAGTGTCTGTTTGTAAAAAAATAACAGATAGGTACTGAACGCATGCATATGAATGAAGGTTATACGGTACTTATGAAAACCAATTTTTGATAAGGTGAAGCGAAAGGATCGTAGCAAATGGAAGTACGTGATCTCTGCCTACCCCATGGGAAAAAGGCGTGACATTATGTATGTATGTATGTATGTATGTATGTTCCGGATAAATTCCGAAAATAAAACGGTTTTTAACCTTCGGCGCAAATGTGGCGTGTTTTTACCCCCACCTGCAAAAAGTGGGGTATTAGTTAGACGTGTCTGTGAGACTGTCCGTGGCATAGTAACTCCTAAAGGAATACACAGATTATAATGCGTTTTTTTTTGTTTGACAGTTAAAGTAGTCAGGATGGTTCTTAGGCTTGCTTGACGAACATCTGCCCAGCCGTTTGATGACCATCTGCTAAGTTAGTAAGTAAATATTTACTTAAAGTTTTCTAGCTTTATGGTCGTGTCTCAGTTTTCACCTCAACGAACCATTTAGCTGCCATTAAATTTATTTTCCCATCCGATCCGTCCAGCGCAGTGCTCAGCGCAAGCCGCACCAATGAGCTGGCGGAGACCGTTCGTTAAGTAGATTGAGCTCCTCGGAGCGCGGGTCACCCTAGCCACGGACAAAGCTGGCGCTTGATTGCGATTTTGTTAAACATGATTTGCATTTACAAAGCCAAGTAGCTACATGCATTGTTTTGTAATAACATATTCCTTGACAGCCGAACATACTAAATCAGAACAAAGTCTGGGAGGTAATTGTATTAGTTACAAAATCTTATGTTGCTCTGAATTGAAAATCGTTCAGATTCACTTTGTTGGCAATAAAAATGCTAGTATCTCTAAGATAGCCATATAAAACTACAATTTGAATCGTATTACAGTAATTTGTGATCTTACGAAGCTGTTAGACTTGTATTTCACACAGAGTTAATCATATTAACATAGATTCTCCTTACCTGATGGTTGTGTCTCAGTTTTCACCTCCACGAACTATTAAGCCGGCATTAAATTTATTTTCCCATCCGACCCGTCTCCAGCGCAGTGCTCAGCGCAAGCCGCACTAATGAGCTGGCGGAGACCAGTCGTTAAGTAGATTGAGCTCCTCCGAGCGCGGGTCACCCGAGCCGCGGACAAAGAGCGGTGTGCGATTGCGCTTGATTGCGATTTTGTTAAACAAGATTTGCGTTTGCGAAAGATGAGTGGCTAAATGAACATCTCTGTTGGTAAGTCATTAGTAGATTGCCGGTAAGAGGAGACTGGAATATATCTACTTTAAACTTGTTTATCTCCAGTGATAAAATATTGATCGATTTAAGAGTTTAGACTTACAAAACTTGTTCAACTTGGCTTAAATAACAATGTCGATTTCATGGGACAAGTTTTGTTTTGAGGAAAAATTCTACCTGAAAGTGAAAACTTTGGACTGAAAAAAAAAAATTTTAGTTCTAGTCATTCCACGTATTTTTTAAATTAAACACAAAGATACATCAAATCTGTCGTTCCACTTTAGTTTGAGAACTGAAATTAAGATCAGTTTCAAAGGTCAGAGTCGTGCCGAACCCTAGTGAGTCGAATCAACTAATTACGAGACACAATGGCGCGCGACGAGGTAGAGAAATTAAAAAGATTTACGTTCATTACGGTTTCTGTTTCCTCAAAAGTGCCCAAACCCTCTTCACCGTGTCTCTCGAGTTTTTAATCTGTTGCCTGACCTTTGCCCACGCCTTTGACAAAGAGTTTGCAACAGGAATTTGGGGCATTCGAAAATGTTTTCCTTTGCCACTTTTCTTGAGGAATATTTTTTTAGAAGCATTCTTTTATTTGAACGCTTATAATCCCAATCTCTTGTTGAATTTTTGTGGTGAACATACTTTGTATAACTAATGTAAAGATGCTGTTTAATATCTTGAAATGAAATTGTTTTTTCTCATACGATTTCCGACCGAAGTACTAACAGAAAAAGTGAAAGCAAATGTCATTTTTTAGATCATTAGTTAAATCCTATCGCCAAGTTATGTACCTACCTATGTTTATACATACATACTTACATGCGTTAATGTACCTGTTTTTTATACCTTATTTTTTTCTTAGATAAAAAATACTATAAATGTAAGAAATAGATCGAAACCGGTTTAGCCGTTTTGGAGATTAGACGAAACGAACAGACTGACAAATAAGGAGAAAATTATTTTTCTGATTAGTTATAAGCGTTAAATAATAAATTGAAACAGAAATTTGAATTTTATTTACTTGTATAAATAACCTAGATACATTTCTGTGGTCGGTATTGTCCTGTGCGACTTTAAATCGCGCTTTACGAATTGCGTCAGTGGTTGTCAAAGTTTGCCGCCATTGTAAAAAGTCGGTGAAGTGAAGTCAGCAAAAAAGTGGCCCGACCACCGATTCGTTAGGGACGCGCCTTGATTAATTAATTCCTGCTGAACGTTAGCCAGCGCAAACAGCGACCGTGGGGAAAGTCCGCCGGTCAACAAATGGGAATGGCGCGTGGTCCTTTTTGATTATTTTGTCCCATGTCGGTCTGGGACTCGAAAATAATGTACCAACTGTCCCTTGCGTAGCATGTCGTAAAAGACGAGTGATAGTGCACTGGGTATTTCGTTTGTGACCCTAAATGCTATGCCACTTGGCACAACTTTTTCACGATTTATATAACATATATACATACATACGTCATACATACATACATAACATCACAGATAGGCAAAGTCAAAGGCAGAGCAAAGCCCCTTTAACCATATTCAGCCAAAAATAAAACTGGCTGGGTTAATTGGAAACTTGTAAAAAAGAAGTGGCTAGCTCGTCGCCTACACAATCACATACCCAAAACCCCATAAAACATTAGTCGTCTTTTACGATATGCTATGCAAGGAACACAGTTGGCACATTCTTTTTAAGTCCCAGACCGACATAGAACAATATAACATACCATACTATAACATCAATGTTTTTTGTGAAAATGTTGTTCAAACATTTTATTGCTCCTTGGATTCTGTCTCTATAAAAATATTGTGTCTAATTATTTTATTTTCAATTACCAAAATATATCTAAGAATATTAAAGAGCTGAAACTTAATCCATCATAATACTCCTCTCCTATATAAAGAATTTATTTTATATTGAAAATATTATTAATAAACAATATCATTTCTATCTACTGTAACTCAATTAGGTTTTTGGTTGAAGTAGTTCAGTAAGTCTTTCGCTGATAATTCCCTAAAATCTACTCGATTAGGGAATCAAAAATATGCATGCATAACATCACGCCCATAATCCCCGAAGGGGTAGGCCGAGTCAAGTGGCAGCATGCCCCTTCAACAACATTCAGACAAAAATAAAGGCGGGCTGGGTTAGATGAAAAATTGTGAAAAAGCAGTGACAAGCGGCTAACCTGTCGCCTACACAATCACACACTCAAAATCGGATATACCATTAGTCACCTTTTACGACATGCTAGGCAAAAACCACAGTTGGCATATTCTTTTTTTTTGTCCCAGATCAACATGGGCCAAGTTCCAGACCAACATGGGACAAATCAAAAATATATATTTTAAATAAAAATATATATTAGATATTTGTCTACTGCTATTTTTTATTTACTGTGGAATTAGGGTTTGAGACCTTGGTTGCGTCATCTTGCCATTAAACAGACGTATACACATGGGTTGTGTGCTGAACGCATTTTTTGTCGGAACGAGTTTAAGACTGGCATCAATTTTATTTGCCACTGTAGTATACAAGTATAGCTGGAATAAGATAGTCGCAATAAATTCAGAAATAGGCGAAGTTTATTTGACAGGCTCGATGGCGCATTTGGTACTGACCCTGCCCCATGCGCCAAGCGTTGTGGGTTCGATCCCCACCCAGGACAAATGTTCGTGTGATTAATACTGGTGTTTGTTCTGTATCTGGGTGTTAATATCCAATATTTAAGAATATATTTGTAATACCACTGTTGATTCTTATATCCGTAACACAAGTGCTTACCTTGGAGTCAGATCAATGTATGTGATGTAGTCTGATATTTTTTTTGAGTCCAAGATAAATATGAACCATTGAAATATTGGTACATAATAAAAATAGCCATGACACAAATTTTTACGACAAAATTAACGCCACTCGGACAGCAACCACTCAATATTTAAATATATTTGAATGGGCCTCAATAAATAATCAATTATGCTCAAAACAAAACAAACACTATAGCTTATTCACTATACCAGTCCCGTTAATTGCTGTAACCGAAAAACAGTGTCCCGTTAAAAATAAATGATGTCCGAAATTAAATATGTGCGCCGTTAATTATTCAGTAATTGGTCTGACCAGCATGTCAGCTTAAATTGGAGATTGGTGGGACGTGCGTTGTGACGTCACTATACATGTTACTAAAAGGAGCTGTAATCATTTGGTTCAAGAGTTGTATCGTGGTGATTTTTTATCAACATGGTCCCATTTAAATATATGATAGCTATATTCACGGTGGTGGAGTGTGAGTTCCTGTCACCCGAGTGTATTAATTTTTCCGCCCCGATGGTTGAAATATTAGATTTTCCGCTGCCCTACAGATATTGTCACCCAGGACCGATTTACTTGAACAGTTATTTAAAACCACCACCACCAAAACCACCACCCCACCACCACTCTACGTCACTCTTCAGCTTATTAAAATGTACAAATAGGAACGAATACGACCCAAAGATAAACTAAAAATAGTAGCTATAGATTGCTGAATTTTAAAATGATTGCATTTAAGTGCCAAATAAACTTATATTCATATTATTCAATTTTTTTCTTTAGCTTTGTCGAAATACCATGGGCCATAAAGACCAACGGGTCTTGAAATACAAGTTTATAGTCAAAAATAGAACTAGGGTGGGTTAGATGGAAAATTGTGAAAGAGCAAAGTAAAGTAGCTAGCTCGTCGCCTACACGATCAGATCTTCTGATCCTTGTACATACCCTATCTATATATATATTTTGTGCATACATAACTTTTTCAATACATGCACCGCAATTGCACTTTATACTCCGCTTAAAAACCGTTTCTATAAAACATTCAAACCTTAATTGAAGCTAACTGAAAAGAAAATATCCCACCTGGCAGGAACGTTAAATTTGAGCGAAAAATAAAGTCGAATATTTCATAGTCAAGAACCGCCATTGCCGACACCTACACAGTTTCTAATATCATTTTTACTCTTAAGTAGCCCGTACTATTTGTTCCATTTTATAATGAGTGACTTGTTCTACCGGAGGTGCGACATGTTATTCATAAGTGTGTATTTTTTTCACTTGTTTAGAATGTTGCCAGTCTAAAAATAGGTCCCGCCAGAATACCAGCGCTTTAAGATAAGTCAAGATAACGCCGCAGGAGCATAATGCTAGGGCAGGGACCGAATTGGCGCCAATCCGTTGCTTCTTTTTTTTTACTGATTTTCCTTTTTTGTACTATTTTGTCCTTTGCCAAATTTCGTTTTCCTGTATATTTATTAACAATTGTGCGTCCAATAATTGTTATTTCTTTCTTTCTTTCTTCTTTATTTAAAACTAAGTACTACATAGTATTTATTAGTTAAACATAATGTGCCAACTGTGTTGCTTGCCTGGCATGTCGTAAAAGACGACTAATGCTATATGGGGTTTTGGTTATGTGATTGTGTAGGCGACGAGCTAGCGACTTGTTACTACTTTTTGACAATTGTCCATCTTACCCAGCCCATTGTCCCATGTTGGTCTGGGACTTAAGAATGTGCCAACTGTGGTTCTTGCTTAGCATGTTATTAAATATGAATAATAGTATGATGGGCTTTGGATGCGTCATTGTGTAGGCGACAAGCTAACCACTTGTCACAACTTTTTCACAGTTTTCCATCTAACCCAGCCCAGTTTCATTTTTTGGCTGAATGTGGTTAAGGGGGCTAGTTGCCCTGTTGACTTTGCCTACCCCTTTGGGGATAGTGGGCGCAATGATATTTATGTATGTATGTTAGCAAGGAACATAGCTCAACACAGGTGACTGATTTTTTTCATGATTTTTTTTATGATGATGATGTTAATAAATAATTGTCACTTTAGAATTCTTTTGATTTGATTAACAAATAGTTCAAGGTTCATATGACAGCAGACTCAAACTCAATGTAAGAGACAAATAAATGAACATCAAGAAATAATAAAACTCATTCGTCAAATTATCAAAAGGTTTGTATAAAATAATTGCTCTTTAAACATTGACCGTTTCACTGCAAAATGTAGGTCGCAACGTTTTTGCAGACGGTATTAAACAATTATTCTACTGCAACCATCAATATTAACGTTAAAATGAATACGTACACACAGAAATAACGATTCGTATAGCAAACCCGTTGTTCAGCTTTAAATCACGGCTCTCAGTAAAACCAAACCAGAGAGCTGTAAATTACCCCTTTTATATCTGCGAAATAATTCTCATACATCGTTCACCCTTTGTTCGTGCCAATGTTTTTGCCATTTAAATCAAAAGACAGATAAGGCGAATATATTTTAATCAAAGTTCGATGTTCAATAAATTATTTAGTAAAAAATAATTTCTTATTCTGAGTGGTATTGTCTTGGTATTACAATTTGACCAAATATATTACTTGATCGAAACTTCCTTTAACTTTCAGACATTATAGTATAGCAGAAAAAGTAGGTTAAGTTTTAATTGTGTTTTATTTCCTTATATATAACAGAAGGTGTTGTAAGGAGTCATAAAAACCGTAGCTTGTTTGAAAAGGATCATGAATGTTGAAGAGGCGAGTGAGGTGTGTAAGGATCGTGCCATATGGCGTTCGGTTCTCTCTGCCTACCCCGCTAGGGATGTGGCGAGAAGTTTAGTTAGTTAGTTATTTCCTCAATATAGTGATTAAGGAAATCAAGACACCAGAAATAGTGAAAGTACCTTAATACCATATCAGTATCATTAGGGTAGGGTCCATTATTTCTGATGTCGTCAGAGTCGCGAGACAAATACTTACCTGTGTCTAAACAACGATATAAACGAGGATTGTACCTGCAACCCCTTTTTGCTTAAAATCTTAACTATTGTGCTAACAGGGCTGTTAGTAATTGAACTTGTATTTGAAAAGAGCTAAACGGGTATCTTAAGTGGCTTTGAAAGGTGCTTTACCTAGTGTCTGTTATTATATATTCTCATCACATCACACGCATCACGTTATGCTATTACGTGAACTCAGTTAATTGCTCTGAATGTGACAACACGTCCCGGGTTGGTCTGGGACTATAAAAAAAAAAAAAATTAGTCGAATTGAGAACCTCCTCCTTTTTTTTCAAGTCGGTTAAAAATAATTTGCCAACTGTGTTTCTTGCCTAGCATGTCGTAAAAGACGACTAATGGTATATGGGGTTCTGGGTATGTGATTGTGTAGGCGATAAGCTAGCCACTTGTCACTACTTTTTCAAAATTTTCCATCTAACCCAGCCCATTGTTCCGTGTTGGTCTGGGACTTAAAAAGAATGTGCTAACTGTGTTTCTTGCCTAGCATGTCGTAAAAAGCGACTAATGATATATTAGGTTTTGGGTATGTGATTGTGTAGGCGACAAGCTGGCCACTTGTCACTACTTTTTCACAATTTTCCATCTATTTATTCCATCTGCTGCCCCTTTGACTCTGCCTACCCCTTCGGGAACTACGGGCGTGATGTTATGATGATGATGATGATGTGACAACACGCTTCATGACCAAAGATTGATGGTTTACATAGGACTCGGAGAATTCGAAAAGTCCCGAGCATACAATCTTACGGCTGACTCTGCGTTTTAAGTTGTTGCATCATGGCGCAATTTTGTCAACACGTTTGCGCAAGTTTACTCTCAAAGGCAGTGTAGTAAGCTTATGTTATTCTGTTGGACGCATAGCTTTTTGCTCAGTTATACGGATAAGGATTAAAGTATGGATAGAAACGGTACTATCCAGTCATCTATACTAGATTATGCGACTATTGGATCCATCAAGCTGAGGGTAGCAGGTAAGAGTAACGGTAATCACTTATCGTCATGTGACCAGTATACTCGGTTTCCACTTCAAAAAACCATGATTTGCAAAAGATGCCGAGTGTGAACTAACTCCATAGTAGCTCCAGGACCCTAAAATGAGATTGAGCGAGTTAATTTTAAAGGGAAAATGAGAAAATCCTGACGAACATCGGAGATCGTCCCCGTCCGCTGATAGACTCGCGATTGTTTAATTAAAAATAATTGGTTTGTTCGACACTACGTCAGGATCGGTTCTGTGACATTTTGAATAGCTGATTTATGAAGTGTCTGTTTGATTTTTGTTTTTATTATCTTATTTTTTTGTGACGTGTGCTGGTATGGAGTTGTGAAAGAGGTAAAAAATATTTCTGTGTTTTTTATTGGCATTTGAAAGATTCGACATAGGAGCGGTGGTGGTAGCTCAATGGCAGGGGCACGAGCTGCTGGTTTAGTCCCGGGCCATACCTCCGGATTTTTCGTATCTAAGTATCGATTTATACTTGTTCGACGGTGAGGGAAAACATCGTGATGAAACCTCAAAAAACAATACAGGAAACAATTAATATTTATATAGACCCATTCTAGTTGCCATAAGTATTTATTATGTACTAGCTGTGCCAGCGGTGTCACCCGCGTTTATGGTTAATATTATAAAGACTATTTTCGTCATACGTGATTACTATGTAACTTTAACCATTAAGGCTGCACACGCGACGGAAGCTTAAAAATGGAGTAACTTCTCCCGTTTTCCCAACATTTCCCTTCACTACTCTACTCCTATTGATTGTAGCGTAATGAAAAGTATACTTTAACCTGCCCAGGAGTATGAAGAATAATTGTACCAAGTTTCGTTAAAATCCGTCGAATAGTTTTTGTTTCTATAAGGAACATACAGACAGACAGACAGACAGACAGACAGACAGACAGACAGACAGACAAAAATTTTACTGATTGCATTTTTGGCATCAGTATCAATCACTAATCACCCCCTGATAGTTATTTTGAAAATATATTTCATGTACAGAATTGACCTCTCTACAGATTTATTATAAGTATAGATATTTATTAGTATGAGATAGTAATAATTTTTTCTCATGTAATATTTTCCTTATAATCTTCCTTATCTAAGACAGTAAAAAGATCAATAACCCTAACATCCGGAAGATATCAATAAAACTCTATGTGACAGTTCGCTGCCTCAAAACATTCTCACAAGAACCTCCCCATTCGGGGGCTGATAAGATCCGGGAAAAATAACATTCCGTCCAAATTTTTCCTTGGAAGTAAAAATAGTTGAATCCCTTAAGAGCGATACTGGAGATTTGCCATAGCACAATACATCGTTGGCTCGTACAATATGCCAGAGGTCGGGTGCGTTTTCTGTTTTTCTACGCAGTATTTACCTTCCAGTTGCCTAAAATAAAAGAAATTTATAAGGTATTTTATTTTCCTTGCCGTATCGGTATGATTTGTTGGTGAATATTTTAGAGGTTCGGGTATATCAAGTCGTGTATGGTGAAAAAGTATGTTGAACATGTTGTTATGTTGTGTTTTGTGTTTTTGGATTTAAAAGGACCTAGGTACAACTTGACGTTTTTAAAAGTTCGTAATTTTCAATATGTATAACTTTTCGTAATAGTTTTAATAATGTTAATAAGTATTTTGCTGAATGTAGTTAAGGGGACTGCTCCTTTCGCTCTGGCTGTCCGTTCGGGGTTTATGGGCGTGATGATATGTAGGTACGTATGTAAAATATAGTTTATTTATTTATTTCTTCTTACAGGTCGTAACTAGAAAATCGATCATCCTAATATTTTTAGATTCATGGAAAAGGATATAAATACCATTTATTGAAAATTTGTGGGTTTACTTCAATTTAATTGTAAAATTATTGTATTTTAGGGCCAAACGAACGTTTATATATTCATTAATTCATTCGATGTATTTTATCCATGTTAGTTCAAACAAGTCAGTTAAGTCCTAGTTGGTAGCAATCATTTCGAGTAAAATTTCATCTAAAAATTTAATTCCTAGATAAGTACCCTGTATGTATCTATATTACTGTCTCCAAAGTATACATTCCGTCACTTTCGTTTTTACGGCTCAGGTCCTTCTAAACTTTTGCAAAGATAATTAGGTATTACCTGAAGCGTCTTAGTCTTATAAAATACTTAAAACACAAAATAAAGAGCTCTCCAGAAAGTTCTTCGAAATTACTTTAGCAATTCCGTATCTAAGACACCGGCAGAATTGTTGTTAATTTTTCTTATTCGTTTTATCGATACTTGTAATGTCGATAAATAATAATGTATTCCCACATTCCTGGAAATGATAGTTCATCAAGAAAACGTATAATACTTTATTTATTTATTATTATTTCCTGAAAAACATCTCCAGGAAGAAACTTGTTACTGTATGTAAGTGTGTTTTATTTTCTCTGGTAATACAGTTTAGTAAGAAAGTCTAAATCGTTATGGCAACAATATATCTCGTTTGTTGACATTGCTGGCTACCTGGGTTCTTGAGGAAGTATGCTTTTTTAATAGGCTTTTAAAAAAAAAAGTCTTCATCTATTGAAATCTATTGTTCTTCATCTATTGTATAAAAATCAGTATAATGCAAGTACAGAAGCTTTTGCGTTAAATATAGGTACCTATGTGAAATAAAATTTTATTTAAAACAGTTTTTTTTCTGCATACTTTTTTATTTTGTTTACAAGCTGAACGTTTTGACTTACTACTGTAATAACCATACAAAATTGTTTCGAAAACGTGTTTTTAAATCTGAATTTACTGGTCGTACGTGCAGTATAGTCATATTGTGAAATAAATATATGCATGCGGCATATACACGCATTTAAATTGATCGTAATATAAATAGTTACAAACGGTTATTCATAGAAAAATATATCTTGCCAAAAAGTTTTTTTTTTAAATATTTTAGACACACAGCTTAGAGCGCTAAATACCAGTACTATCAGGATTTCCATCGTCAACATTAGGTCTCCTCGGCTCGATGGCGCATTCGGTAGTTACCCTGCTCCATGCGCCAAGAGTTGTGGGTTCGATCCCCACCCAGGACAAATATTCGTGTGATGAATACTTGTATTTGTTCTGTGTTTGGGTGTTAATATCCAATATTTAAGTATATATTTGTAATACCACTGTTGATTCCGATAGCCGTAACACAAGTGCTTAAGCTACTTACCTCGGAGTCAGATTAAAGTATGTGATGTCGTCGGATATTTATTATTTTCCAAGTCCATCGACTCAAATCTCCATCGACAGCGCACCTGTTCACTGCGCGTCTCTAACAAAACTTTTCGCTTTATTCTATCTCGGTTATGGACCCAATAAAAGTTGGCGAATTCGGCCGGCTATATCAATTTGCGGGGCAAACTTGCCAGCGCGTATTTGTCTCTGTATTGTTCTGTGTTCCGCTTTTCCCTCCCGTGTTTGCATATTGTCGAGGGGCACTTTTCCCTTTGTGTTTTTGCGAGAATTTTAACTGGAATACTTTCACCCGCGTGAATTTGATACGCGGGTATTGAGCTCAGATATGCTGTAGGATAGAGGAAGTTTTGAGGCTTCTGTTTGATTTGACCAAATTTTCTTTCTACTATTCACTCAGGTTATGTGATGAATCCTCCGCCAAGGTTTTACACAGGGACTACAGCTTGGGATTCTTCAAGGAAGTTTTGAAGCTTCTGGTCAAATGGTTCAATCTTAGCCTCTAATGCAAGAGACGCATGTTCGAACCTCGTATTTGGCCTGAGCAATTAATTAAGTTGTAATACCATAGTTGGTTTTGATACAGCAGTTCATAAAGGGGCAAAGAAAGTTTTAAGGCTGCTTTTTATTTGATTTGGACAATTCATTTACTTTATACCATTGACTGGCTCGATGGCGCATTTGGTAGTGACCCTGCCCTATGCGCCATGAGTTGTGGGTTCGATCCCCACCCAGGACAAACATTCGTGTGATGAATACTTGTGTTTGTTCTGTGTCTGGGTGTTAATATCCAATATTTAAGTATATATTTGTAATACCACTGTTGTTTCTGATATCCGTAACACAAGTGCTTAAGCTACTTAATCAATGTATGTGATGTTGTCGGATATTATTATCTATTATTTATTGCACTGAGGGGGTTAAATGAAGTCTTTGCGAAAGTTTTATTTATAGACTACAATTTGTGATTTTACATGAAAGTGTAGGACCGCCTAGTTCTGTTTCTATTGAACGTAAGGTGCACGTGTTTTACTGGCGCACCAGTATAAATATTTCTTTTTAGTACTACAATGATTCTGATTATCACAACACGAATTCCCAAATAACTTTTTAGTAAACAAAAATAATATCTGTTGTTGTTTAATTTTTTCTTATCTTTTACGAGCTACGTAAGGATATGATAGGAGTCAACACTAATATTAAATACATATATGACGGCGGGGCAACAGAAGAGGCGGTAACGTAGCTCGATTGCTCGTTACGAGGCATTTCTTCAAATAATAAAGCAAGCGTGTAGACCAATGTGAATTTTATTCCGTTGTATACCCAATCACATAGAAATATAACGAGATTTGCGTGATATCTTCGTACGTCTTTACTCCTCGGTGATCGGTAACAGAATGCCCCAAAAATGGCAGCAACTCCGTTTTTATACTAACGAACTGTCAAAAGTGACGGCCAGAGACAAACCAGTGTTGTCATTTTTTAAATTAAAAGTACCGACAATCACGCCATCTTTACAATCGAGTAGGAACTAAAATTAAAAAGAAACAAAATTCGAACTGTCACTTTGACATTTAGGTTTCAAAACAAACAGTCTTCTTAAACGTAATGTTGGATGTTCTCCGACACGGCCATTCTGACAGCGTCACGCGTCCTCGCGTGTGTGTTCAATCGGAAAGTGAAAACATTCATCACAGTAGATACTATTCTCGGTCACTCCTGACTACAATAGAGCAAGGTTTTGAATGCAAACCTGGTACTTCAATAATATGAGACTGCTTTATGTAATAACAATCATGTACAAACAAAAAAAAAAACAACAAACTGGTTTTAGAACCTCGATAATGTTGTATCACTTGACCAGTGAATTTTCGTCGTCACTTGACCAGCAACGATTTGAGTAGTCACTTGACCAGCGACCATTTTTTTTTTTTTTTTTTTACGCTTAACCAGCGATTTCGCTTGACCAGCGATTTCACTTTACCAGTGATTTCACTTAACCAGTGATAGGATGCATAGTTAGATGCGCATCGCGCACTCTTCGGTTAGACCGGAGCTACGACTACATGCCAACATATGCAGCTTGAAGTTGTGAAACCAGTTTTGACAAAATTTAAAATAAAAAAAACAATTAAATCAACTACTTACAGTAAAATAATCATTACAAACAATAAAGTTTTACTTCAGGTATCATGATTAATCATGTTTGTTTTCAAAATCTTGCTCTTTAGAAACATTTTCATTATTTGGCTCAACTTGTGCAACAACAGCAACATTTTGTTGGTCATTTACGGTAACAATATCAACGCCTTGTGCAGATTGCTCAAACTTATGATCCAGAGTCATAACAAAATGAAAAGAGCTCACCATAATGCTGCATAACACCAGCAGGGGTTGCAACAGTGCAGACGTCCACACATCGCTCGCCAGCGTTGCTAGCAGGCAGGGAACCTGGCTTGCCACCGTTGATCTTCTTTGGCAGCGGGCATCTTGAGGAGTAGTGGCCCTTGTCCCCACAGTTGAAACAGATCACAGTAGCATTTACATCATTGGACTTCACAGTAGGAATCGAATTCCGGCAGGTGCAGAACATGGCTTGACGACGGTCCTTTTCATAGCGTGGATGAGGGCGAGAAGATTTTGATTTTGTTGCTCCAGCAACAATCGCCACCTTTCTTCCATGTCGTCACTTCGTCCACATGGTCGGTTACATCCCAATTCTGATGACGGCGGGGCAACAGAAGAGGCGGTAACGTAGCTCGATTGCTCGTTACGAGGCATTTCTTCAAATAATAAAGCAGGCGTGTAGACCAATGTGGATTTTATTCCGTTGTATACCCAATCACATAGAAATAAAACGAGATTTGCGTGATATCTTCGTACGTCTTTACTCCTCGGTGATCGGTAACAGAATGCCCCAAAAATGGCAGCAACTCCGTTTTTATACTAACGAACTGTCAAAAGTGACGGCCAGAGACAAACCAGTGTTGTCATTTTTTAAATTAAAATTACCGACAATCACGCCATCTTTAAAATCGAGTAGGAACTAAAATTAAAAAAAAACAAAATTCGAACTGTCACTTTGACATTTAGGTTTAAAACAAACAGTCTTCTTAAACGTAATGTTGGATGTCCTCCGACATATACATACAATACCCATATAATATAGTCTATGTAACTAAGAAAATAATTTAATTTGAGTACTGATAGGCACTAAAATGCATAGTCTAATATTGTTGTAAACTGCCGCAAAGGCTAGTCTGTTCTCATTTGCCAGCTAAATTTGCCTTAAATCTATTTTAAGGCTGGGCCACGTCGGCTCGACCGAAGCATTAACGATATTAAACTTGAAGAGCTTTTGACTCGCGAATCGCTGATACTTCTTCAAACAATCGCGATTTTTACTAGAAGTTAATTGAGAAAGTCGACTTGGGAAATTAAAGCATGATTGGACGAGATCTATTCATAGTCATTAAGTCGTGTGCGAGGATTATTTTTTAATTTACTTTTGTTGTATTATCCTTGTTTTAAAAATTAGACCCAAGTCTTCGTAGTGGGTAATAATTTCTAAATGTACCTAGGTATGTAAATTTTGTTGATCCACTAAGCTGGATTACAATTTTTTTTATAGTCCATTATTGAGATTACAAAATATTGCTAACGTATTTTTTATTTTGTTCAACAAACCTAAAATGACAAGTTAAAGCGCGTTAAAGTGCCGCGTTACGTCACTAGATCCGTAAAATTTTACCGTCCAAGTGACGTAAAGCGCCCGCAGACAGGCCCGTGGGTCGACTGGTCAGAGAGCCTGGCCACGAAACCAAGGGTTGCGGGTTCGAATCCCGCTAGGGTCAAATGTTTCGTGTGATGAACATGGACATATGTATTTGTGACTCGAGACATGGATTATTTAAGTATGTCTATCTGTTCACCTAGTATAGTATCGGTGGGTCAGTCTGAAGTATTTATTTATTTGTTTATTTCAGATCTTTGAAGCTCCTGTATGTTTGTAATTTTTCGAGTATTAGTTTAAGCAGAAAATACGTATGACGTATAAATATTTTTTGATAATCTAACTAAATGACTATGAAAATGTTTGAGTAAACTAGACTATTATAACATTTTAAAGTGTTACGTGGCTATAACATGAACTGGATTTATGCCATTTGTAAGCTTTTAAAAGTTGGCAAATTGTGACAAGGTTCTGATAAGTGGCTAGCTCATCGCCGACATAATCACAAACCCAGTACTTTATCCACCATTAATCGCTTTTTACGACATGCTAGGCAAGCAACGCAGTTGGTATATTCTATTTTAATCCTAGACCAACATGGGACTATTTTACGTCGCATTTAAACATAAGATGGGTCAGTTCTGAATTAGCTTGGTCTATTTTAGAATACAAAATGTTCCAGTTTGCGACCTGACGATAATGAGTCGCATGTCCGACATATTCATTTGTAGTAAAGATGTCTTTACTATAAATTCACATAACTATTATATATTTTATATATAGAATGTTATTCTAGGAGGTTTTTGGGGAAAAAAATAACTAGAGTATTTAATAAGTAACAACAATTTGCACTGACCTTGAACTATTAGGGCTAGAACCAAAGTGCACATTTAACTGTTTTTGCAAAAAAAAAAAAATTGAATAGATAGAATCACGGAAAGTGATCATAAGTGGCCAGCTCGTCATTTTTATAATAAAAATTTCAATATCCAGTACACCATCATATTTTCCTTTAACCCATGCTATTAAAATAACGAATTTGGTATTATTTTTAAGTCCCATGCCATCAATGGACAAGACTGTAACGAAAGTAAAAAATTAAACTAATCAAAAGATGGTGGCTTTTAATATTTTATACTGGTTTTAAACTAAATAATAAACAATTTATTCGCAACTAGTAGCGCCCCGCGATTTTACCCGCGTAGTTCCCGTACTCGTAGGAATACGGGGATAAAATATAGCCTTTGTTACTCGCTGATAAAGTAGCTTTCCATTGGTGAAATAACTATACGAATCGGTCCAGTAGTTTCGGAGCCTATTCAATACAAACAAACAAACAATTAGTAAAAATAAGATTGAATTATTTTCCGTTTATGAGTGAGTTATCGAATGGTTTAAAATATTTAGATAATGTAATTCCGTTTTGCCTGTTAAGAGTATACTCACCTGCGACACTTCAGCTAAGGCTTAGTTCACATTATCAGCAAATGACAAGGCATCAGCTCAACATCTTTGCGCTAACACTTCTTAATACACTCTACCAACTTGGGTAGGGCTGGCGATACCAATTAATACGTAATTATTGGTAGAGACGATTAATTGTTTTGATGTGTTTTATTGACAGTGTAATGTGATTATTGTTAATATGATTTCAATATTAGTTGACTGCTAGATAGAGCGTATATAGGAGACTTGTTTTCGCGAATTTATAAATATTTTAATGATAGGTATCTTATAAATTGTTGTTAAAAAACTAAAATTCAGTTGCTACCTAGAAATACATACCTACCATCATTTTTGTGTTTTTTTAATCATTGGAACTCTGTTACCGTTTTCTCGTAGGAAACGGTGTTTAAACATTTTTTTTTGTGATATATATATTATATGTAAATGGGGCTCAAAGACAAGCGACATTACATCACAATCGACAGCAGCCTCAATTACAGACTGCGGCCACCAATCCGCACCTATCGGTATCGGTTGCGTCAAATAATATAGAATTGAGAATAAGACACCTTAATATATCGTCAGCCGCCAATAGCCTAAATTATATCAAATGTCTTTATGCTCCCCAGTAAGAGACATATTCAATTAAACTAACTAACTAAGTATACTTCGCGCCACATCCCTAGCGGGGTAGGCAGAGAGAACCGAACGTCATATGGCGCGATCATACAAAAAAAAAAAATAATAATTCGCTATACAAATTTTAACACTATCGTGAAAAATTGGTACCTTAGTACATAAAAATTACTAGATTGGATGACGATTGCCTATTATTGACTATCGTTAACCAAGACCAATCGTCTGTAAGACCATCAGTAAGATAAATCATTATTTAGCTATATTGATTTTAACAAGATGTATATTAGGACATTGGAAATAGTGGCTTGTTAATATAAACGTCGAACTGTTCGACAGCCCTAAGTAGTTAGGCACGTGAGTGGCATCCGACGGATATAACCCTTCGCGCGTCGGCGAATATTACGGCGCGGGATCAACACCTGAGTGTAATGAATTATTCGAGACAATCGCGGAGCGCCGACGCGCCCCGAATAGGAACGAGCGATCGATGGCGAGGTTGACAGGTTGTGGTCTAAAGGCGATTCTCCACCGAACAAAAGTTGGCAACTTTTGTGTTGCCAACATAAAAGTTGCCAACTTATGTGTTGCCAACAAATTTGGTGGCAAATTGCCCTAAGGCTGAGAGTCCATCAGAGCGGGGGGTCCAAGAGATGTAACTAAGTGGTAAAGACATTCACAAGTGGTAGTTCCAAGAAGAGTGGTATTATCTCAGACGTCGTCATGCATGCATGAGAGGTCCCCGGTTTTTCAACCGGGGATCCAAGAACATGCCTCTAGATTATTATTTCTAGTCATAATGCAACGTGAAAGTTTAAAATCATATCTCTGGATGTTTTTAAAAACTAAGTAAGGATTTGTTCTATGTTAGTCTGGGACTTAAAAGAATGTGCTAACTGTGTTTCTTGCCTAGCATGTCGTAAAAGGCGACTAACGGTATATGGGGTTTTGGGTATGTGATTGTGTACGTGAACACAGTTGGCACATTATTTTTAAGTCCCAGACCAACATGGGACAATGGGCTGGGTTAGATGGAAAATTGCGAAAAAGTAGTGACAAGTGGCTAGCTCGTCGCCTACACAATCACACACCCAAAACCCCATTAGTCGCCTTTTACGACATGCTAGGCAAGAAACACAGTTGGCACATTCTTTTGTAAGTCCCAGACCAACATCGGACATGAAATGAAATGACGATGAAATTAAGTTAACCCAAATAAACGTCTATTTGTGTTCTTTTGCCAAGCCTTTTGCTATGGCGCAAAAGGCCGAAATTCAATTTCTTCCAGTCCTAGTCCCGTTAGCTGCGCTGTATACAGCCTGTAATTTATATATTTAATCACTTGTCCAGGGTCGCCGTCATCGAAATCGATGAGGAGGACTATAATATATATAAACAGCCTGAAGAAGTGGTTTGGTACATTCAGCGCAGTGAGTTGAGTTGGCGCAATTACGTGACGCAGCTCCACTGCGCTACGATATGTAACACTTTATGTAAGACATATATAATGGTGTTAAGTAGGTATTTGATAATAAAAACTAACTAACTCATGCCACTTTCCTAGCAGGGTAGGCAGAGAGAACGTAGGCATTCATAATCAAGGTCTACGGTTTTTATGGCTCCTAACATCATCTTCTGTTAGCACACGACCAACCTGGTCGTGGTAAGTGAACCTGGACCATCCACGAATGCTACATCCTTCCACTTTCGCATTGTATTTCTGTTTAGTTAATCTTCCGTCATCCTTATGTTTTCAATGTCCGAACCACCGGAGCATGCCTCTTTTTACCTTGAATCCTTTCCATTACTAAAAACTTAGGCAATAAACGTTTTAATATTTAATTAACTATTAATTAAATATGATGTCATTATTAACAAAAATAGTATAATTTACATAGGGCTTAGGAAATCCGATAGGTGAAAATTTTACAATAAAAACAAAAGAAGACCGGAATAGAACGTAAAAAATTAAAAAAAAACAAGTTTGTTTTTTTAAAGCCCGACTTTAAATTTATTTTATTCTGTTTTTAGTATTTGTTATTGTAGCGGCAACAGAAATACATCATCCGGGAAAATATGATCTAGCTATCACGGTTCATGAGATACAGCCTGGTGACAGATAGACGGACAGTGGAGTCTTAATAATAGTCCTGTTTTTACCCTATGGGAACGCAATCCTAAAAGTAGGTAAAATATTTTTATGCCACGGAGGTTTTACCTTGTCACCATCCAGTAACCTACCTCACAGTTCCCTCCGGTGAAAGTTCACCCTAAACCCTTTCTCGACTGTCGGAATGGAGTAAAAATCTAGCTCGTCGAATCTAGATAGAGGTATTATGCACACGTCACGATATTTTGAGAGCAAATGTGGATCGCGTCTGTCAAGTGGATGTAGGTAATCCTAGGATTTGGTGGTAGCTGAATAAAAAGTTTAGACGATGTGTCATTGTTGTTTTGACGTTTGTAGGTTTATTACTTTGGGTATAAGATTTCATATTCAAATGATGTTTATATATTTTTTATATTTCAAGGAGTACTGGTACTTCAATAGGCAAGGTGACTTTAACCGAGTATAGGACTGGGGTAATTGAGACAACAGTTGGTATAAGTCTTAACTACCCCATTAGGTTGGGTTCGCCGCCAAATATCACCGCGTATAGGATTGGTGTGGAATGAGACACAGGTTAATAGATGTCTGTAGGTAACTGAAGATGACTGATTTATTTAACGTTGTATTACAGTTTATATATCACTCTATCTGTTAGTAAATGCTTGATCATGTTATATCTCGTACGTGCGATACGTGCTATATTTTACTACGTGCGGCAATGCGGCACAGTGACTAAAAAATTCTGTTTAGTCCGTCAGTTAAATTATAAAAAAATATTGAAAACGTATTTTTTTACTTATTTTTCAAACAAGCATTGACGAAGATACAATGCATTCAAGTTGCGCGTGGCGTCACACTTTCGTACAATTTTTACTAAATAGAGACGTCGCAAGCCCCCACTCCAAAACTTTGTTGCTCTTATCTTTGTGATTTTCTGGTTATTTGGTAAAGCAAAAAATATGTGTAGAATTTTTGTATAATCTAACTGACGGACTAAATAGAATTAAAGTTTTTTAATGCATTCATCATCCCTATTGTATGAAGACGACCCTCCAATGAATATGTTCTTATGGTTTTATATGACCCATAGGTGTCATACTATGCATTTATTATAATTATACCATGGATGTGTACTGTGGTCCAAATTGTCAGGTCCCCTAATTTAATGACAAGACTTCTAAATCCAGGATCATTATCTATGCGGACCCGAACCAAGCACGGAACATACTTATTTTTTTTTTATAATTGGCTCCGCTTATCCTGATGGTAATTTACCGCGAGGAATATGATGATTTCGAAATTATTTTCCATTACTTACATCAATAACATCAAGTCCATGGAGTCTATGGGCTTGATGCTATGTATTCTTCTTCAAACGCTTAAAACGAAAAATAAAATTGAGCTGATGGGAAATTATTTATGGTACTGACCAGTGGCTAGCTCGTCTCAATCACTTTCACATACCTAACACCATCGTCGCCATTTACGACATGCGAGGCAAGGAGCACAGTTGGTACATTATTATTAAGTACCAGACCAACACGGGACTAAATATATTACTTAGATAAACCAAAGTCGATTATTACAGACAAATTGCACGAAATAACATTATTATAATTACTATTAATTATATATCATAACATATCCAATAGAATTAGGTTGCGCGTAACCGCAAATACGTTTCATGTTATCTCAAATACATTTATGGGTACCGCAGCAATAATTACTGTTAAAATAATAGGCTTGTCAATAACTGTTATCTTAGTACAGTCAACTACAAAAATGTATATCCATTCATCGGAGTTTGTGTGACGTACTTCTATATATATAAGAACTAAAGATAAGCGACCAGATATTATGGACTTGAACTAAAAAATCTAATTATTTAATAAGATTGTGCATAGAACATTATACAATACTACGTTTCACGTTAACATTACAACTACACATGGACTGAGCACCTAAATGTAAAACAAAAACATCTATTGTATTGGTTGTTAGTATATAGGTATATATTTCTTATGATGGTCTGGGACTTAAAAAGAATGTGTCAACTATGGTTCTTGCCTAGCATGTCGTAAAAGGCGACTATTGGTATATGGCGTTTTGGGTGTGTGATTGTGTGGGCGACGAGCTAGCCACTTAACGCTATTTTTTGACAATTTCTCATTTGATTCAGCCCACTGTCCCATGTTGATCTAGGACTTAAAAGAGTGTGTGACAACTATGGTTCTTGCTTAGCATGTCGTTAAAGGCGAATAATTATGTATCGGGTTTTGGGTGTGTGATTGTGTGCGCGACGGGCAATTTTCCTTCTAACCCAGCCCAGTTTTATTTTTGGCTGAGTGAGGTTGAATTGGCCTGTTACCCCTTTGACTCTGCCTACCCTTACGGGAATTGTGGGCGTGATGTTATGTTGTTGTTTTATTATAAGTGCGGTAAAATTGAAAATTTGTATCAAGTGTGCTCAGCTTTTCAAGAACTAGGTCAAATGGAAGTTGTAACAATCTTTGACGGGCTACTGGTAAACCGATTGTTACTATTTATTTATATTCAATGGCCAAATAAGCTTCAAATAAATGTATAATAAAAAAAACACTATTTTGAATTTATCAAACGGACCAATATTCATAAATTAAAAATGGTGTCAGTATACTATGCAACAAAAATTTTTTGTTAAACCTGAAAATTGCCCAAGAGACAACCGAATTTCTCACTACGGCATTAGATTTGCCATATCTTTATGCTAATGACTGTACACATAGTCGTTTGATATCTAAAAGCTATTATGTTTGGCATTAAGAGGATTTCAATAAGCTAAAATCGATCTTAAAGCCATTGATCACGGCCCGACCGAAGTTTCCGATAATGCACCCTTAGACCCTTCCTAACTGCTGTTTTAAGGGTAAATTGCCAACCCCGTTCGTAATGTACTGGCGGGGTAGATACCATTACAATAAATATGACTTTGTTTTACGGGTTTTGGTCAATGGCCGTAGGTATTTAGTTAAATATAACAAGTAGCATTTAGTAAAATATTTTACTTATTTAGAAAAAAACAGATAACTACGAAGTTTAAAAAAGTATCAGAGAAGTATTTAATTTGTTTTAGGAAAGTTTTACTGAATAATCTAACTGTTATTTTGTCATGCAAAAACTTAAAAACCGAATGATATGGTCCATTTTGTTCAAAAGCTTATATAATGGCTTAAAAACTATTAAGTACAATTTTCGCGTATTACGTATAGACTTATGTTCGTGTACCTAAATATGTCTCAAAGAATGAGAACATTTTTATCGTTCAAGATTCTTTATAGCCAATCAGAATTAGAACGAACGGCTGTTTCAATATATCTAATAAATAAATAAATTCTCCAGACTGACACACCAATTCCTTGGTACCAAATTAAGCTTATATGCTTGTCCTATGGATACTATATAATAAATACGTTTATAAACATCAATGACTCATGTACACACGAAACACTTGCCCCTAGCGGGATTCGAACCCGCGACCCTCGGTTTCGTAGCCAGGGTCTCTTACCACTCCACCAACTAGCCTGTCAAATAATCTCATTAGCATTTTCACAAAAATTGCCACGAGTTTTGATCGCGGTACCCATCCAAGCTCAGACCTTATACAGTCGCTTAATTTCTGAACGACTTCAGCTCAACAGTAGCATCTCAACAAAACAAACGAATGCACCTCCACCCGCCTAAAATATCCTTCATCATAATAAAGAATCCGAGCGTAATGAACGCAAAGCGAATTACGCAAGGCCCAAAGCGAAAGAGGCGAATGAAATAAAACGACTCATTTTACGGTGCTTACGCGAACTGCGCCGAAGACGACTACGCTCAGTAGGCTGTCGCGGAAAATAAAACTATGGCCCGATAATTCGGAGTCAACCCGCCCGATATGATAAAGCTACTGTTTGACTGAGAGCGACTGTGTTAGAACAAGATCTGGCTGCGAATGTGCGAATTTCAGCTAGTGTTTAATATTTTTTATGTATAATTATTATAAATAGGACGAAGGAGGAAATTCGGTTACTTTTTTTTGTAATTAAATAAATAAATAATTAATAAATATCCGACTACATCACATACATTAATCTGACTTCGAGGTAAGTAGCTTGAGCACTTGTGTTACGGATATCAGAATCAACAGTGGTATTACAAATATATACTTAAATATTGGATATTAATACCCAGACACAGAACAAACACAAGTATTCATCACACGAATGTTTGTCCTGGGTGGGGATCGAACCCACAACTCTTGGCGCATGGGACAGGGTCACTACCGCATGCGCCATCGAGCTTGTCAGTTTTACATTATAAAGTCCGATGTTGGTCTGGGACTTAAAAAGAATGTGTCTACTGAGGTTCTTGCCTAGCATGTCGTAAAAGGCAACTAATGGTATATGGAGTTTTGGGTATGTGATTGTGTAGGCGACGAGCTAGTCACTTGTCACTAGTTTTTCATGATCACAACCTTCACATGTTACACCACCAGACTAACATACCAATTCCCTAGTTCCAAACTAAACTTATAAGCTTGTCCTATGGATTAACGAATAGACATACTTAAATACGTTTATAAACATCCATGATTCGAGTGCAAATGTCCAAACATTTGTCCCTAGCGGGATTCGAACCCGCGACTCTTGGTTTCATGGCAAAAGTCTTAGACTACTCGGCCAACGGGCCTGTCAAATTTGTCGTCTTAGATGGACAGTTGGATAAAAATCCCAGACTAACATAGGAACAAATTGGAATGCTACTATTATCACAAAACCCCGGCTTTACCCGACGTACTCGAAGCTACTTGGCGTCTCACTCGTATTTTTCGGGCGAAGATCGGCGCTCGAAGTCAGTTTGTTATTCCAGCTAAGTTTGTTGGCGTGCGTTCGAAATGATAATCTCTGGAGCTCCCAACAAGTTCCATTGGGTTACTTTATTCTATCCCTAAGCTTTAGAGACGTCTTACGACCTAGCGTTTATAGCGAAAAACATTTGGATTATTATGGACTTGCTCGCGGCTTTGCTCGCGTGGTACATCGATGAAACATAGCCTATATTATGTTATTCGGGTGTATGAGCTATGTATATATTTTATTAAAATCGATTCAGTAGTTTTGCGTGAAAGAGTTACAATTATCCACAAATCCAAACAAGCTTTCGCATTTATAATATTATTTGATTATTGATTTTGATCATTATGGATATAAGGTAAAGGTTCACCATAATCCAAAATTGTCTAGTTCCCCTATATAAGGGGTTACGAAGGTCAGATCGGCAGTCGCTTCAACGTAATTATCAGACTCGCTAAATTCTGGATTATGTCCAAGCGGACCCCGTCTAAGCACGGGTCATAACACTAAGAGGATGATGATAAGCTGGAGGGCACTTATGAGCGGAGTTTATGTAGGATTCGGATATCGAGGTTTTTGCGTGAGCTTCTAGCACATATTCGATAATAATTGTTATAAATGTTCCATAATTTAGGATTTGGAGCGGTGGTAGCTCTATGGTAAGGACACGCGCCTCTTAACCGAGGAGTGCGGGTTCAAACCCGGGCACGTACCTCTGGATTTTTCAAGTCTATGTACGTATTTATACCACTAGCTCGACGGTAAAGGAAAACATCTTGATGAAACCTGCAAATTCAAACAACTTTGGATTTGTAACCATGATCCAAAAATTGTCTGGTTCCCCTATCTTAAGGGTTACGAAGGTCAGACCGGCAGTCGCTTCAATGTAATAACCAGACTCGCTAAATCCTGGATCATGGTCTAAGCGGACCCTGTCTAAACACGGGACATAACGCTAGGAAGAGGATGATGTTCCATATTTTAAGAGCGCAGGTCCAGTACTAATTTATGCATATCAATATCAGTACTGTTAATTGGCCCGTTGGTCGAGTAGTCAGAGACCCTGGCTACGAAACCGAGGGACACGGGTTCGAATCCCGCTCGAGGAAAATATTTCGTGTGATGAACATGAACGTTTGTACTCGAGTCATGGATGTTTACAAACGTATTTAAGTATGTCTATCCGTTCACCTTGTATCCATAGAACACGCGTAAGCTTAGTTTGGAACTAGAGAGATCGGTAGAGAAGGTTTTTCGATCGTGCATCTCCATCCAATGGTTGACACCTATATCCAGCAGATGTTCAGCAACCGCGGATTTGTTCATTTGTGGAATTTAAACTGCGGCAATATGTTCTTCAACTCTGTCCACAGTTAAAAACTATTACACCAGGATAGTACGTGAAGCGATCGAAATCGAAAAACATAAATGGAATCCAGTAATTAACAGATATTTATCGTAGAGCTTGTATGAAAAGGATTATGAATGTTGAAGAGGCGAGTGAGGTGTGTAAGGATCGTGCCATATGGCGTTCGGTTCTCTCTGCCTACCTCGCTAGGGAAGTGGCGTGAAGTTTAGTTAGTTAGTTAGTTAGTAATTAACACATACAAACTGCGAGTTTTGCCGTTCAAAACAAACCGGATACTGTGAGTGTAGTGTGTCAGAGTAATTTTACTGACTGGGTTTTAACTGTGGATTAGATAGAAGACAATTTGGGGGTAGAAGGAAAATCATCGCGCCCAACAAACGAAAACGTCGCGCACTTCCAGTTCGCATGTGACCATCATCGTTGCAACACGGCCGAAACGCCAAGATTTAAGTACTCATTACAATGCATATCGCGTTTATTCCATTGAGTAGACATTCTAGTTATAATGCAACCCGAAATTTTAAAATCATATAAGATAATAATAAAATAAAAAATGTTGATACCAAAACAACACAATCTATTAATATTATAATAATTGACTAGTTTGATGGCGCATTCGGTAGAAACCCTGCCCCATGCGCCAGGAGTTGTGGGTTCGATCCCCACCCAGGACAAACATTCGTGTGATGAACACTTGAGTTTGTTCTGTGTCTGGGACTCTGGGTGTTAATATCCAATATTTATATTTATGTATATATTTGTAATACCACTGTTGTTTCTGATAACTGTAACACAAGTGCTTAAGTAACTTACCTCGGAGTTAGGTCAATGTAAGTGATGTGATATAATCTTGTCTAAATATTATTAACAGAAATTAACAAAAAAAACCGACTTCAAAAACGAACCAAATAAAAGTAAAAAATAAATTTACTTAGGCCAAAGTAATACGTATTTTATATTACTTATAAATTTGAAGTCGGCGCCAAGTTAAATAATGACATACAGACGAATTGAGATCCTCCTCCTTTTTTGAAGTCGGTTCAAAAATACGATTTTATAAGCCTTATAGTCATACCAAATGCATAGCAACTAAATGCAACTGCGCTTAACTTTGACGCTTTCCATTACGGCTATGCAATATGGCCGGAATACTTTTATTCATAGGAATGCATTGAACCTCGTATGTAGGCAATTTCGACGTCCGCCCTACGGCGAGCTAGGTATCAATCGGTCGATCAATACCAATTCATCTCGAAGCGAGCACTTTGCTATGTGGCTAGTGTTAGGAGTATGGGCCAGTAGTACTATGTGAAGTGTGTATCATATATACTTAACATCACACCCATAATCCCCGAAGGGGTAGGCAGAGTCAAAAGGGCAGCAGTATCAATTCGTCATTATAGTAGGTACTTCCGTACAACAGAGGTTACATGTTAACCAAAAAATACTTGTTTTCTGAATTTTTTTTGTGGTTGAGTTTTAGTTTTAAAAGTTAAATATTTTTAAGGAATTTTATGTATGAGTAATAATTGAATTATTACTAACCTTTTTTATTAATATCATGTTAAAGGGGCCTGCTGTACCTTTGACTCTGCCTACCCCTTCGGGGATTATGGGCGTGATGCTATGTATGTTAATATGACCTATAAAATCATTTTAAGAGTCGTTGCTAGTAATATAATTGTAACATTAACTTCACCGATTTCCCAACAAGTGGTTCGGACATGTGGAAAGAATGGATGACGAAATATTGACTAAACAGATATACAATGCAAAAGTGGAAGGATGTAGGAGCCGCGGAAGGCCCAGGCTCACCTACCACGACCAGATTGGTCGTGTATTAACAGAAGGTGATGTTAGGAGTCATAAAAACCGTAAAGCTTGTATGAAAATGATTATGAATGTTGAAGAGGCGAGTGAGGTGTGTAAGAATCGTACCATATGGCGTTCGGTTCTCTCTGCCTACCCCGCTAGGAAAGTGGCGTGAGGTTTAGTTAGTTAGATTTCCCAACAGTACTTTAATCGGAGCCAAGTTATGTTAACTTTAAGTTTTCGCTTTATTGAATCCTCTGCACTTTTATATTGCCTCATGTCACCTGTTATCGTCTTTACGATCTTATACACCCTTCTCCTAATACCATCGAATAAATATACATCATCGTAAAATATTTTACAAGCGAAATATTCGTTCGGCACACATGTTTCCACGTTACTCCTGAGGGAATTTCAATTCGTTGGGTTATGGGGCTAATGTGTCTATCTTATCACTAGATAGGTAGGGTACTGGGGGAAAGATAAGTGCCTCGGAGTGAGGGCTTCTTAAAAAAACAGCTACGGATTTATCCCACTGAGACCATTGAGCTATTATTACAGAGAAGCTATGTCAAACAAAAATATTATCACGAAGCATGGACTGAGCGTGTTGCAGCATTTGCAGCGCTAAGAATAACAATTGTCGTCTAATTAAGCTATTGAAACACGCAGCGCTAGATCGCTCATAGAGTACATTTTTGTTGCAACCAAAACGTCGTAAACGCCGTGAATTTCATGGCGCTTACGCGTGAACGTAGGCGAGTGACTAAACGAGTTGTTGCTGATCGGCAACAACGCACGGTGCAAAAAACTTGTTCGCTGCGTCGGTTCCATACGCTAGTAATAATAGATCAATGACTGAGACCCACTAGAAGGTGAGGAAAAATATGTGAAGACCTGCAAATTAAAAGATTAATGTGTTATCCATAACCAATTTGGCTGGTTCCCTTGTCTTAGAGCTACTAAAGTCGTACGCAACTTAACGAACCGCTCCCAACTTCTGAATTTTATCTGATAAAATGATTATTGAGGTGTCAAATAGGTATCATATATCTGACACTACAATATATGACAAGTAAATAAAATAGTTGTAATGTGTTTGACAGATAACATTCTAAAACTTTATTAAATAAAATAAAAAAAAAAAATTCTTCAGACTGACACACCAATTCCCTAGTCCCAAACTATGCTTATAAGCTTGTGCTATGGATACTAGGAGAACGGATAGTCATACTTAAATACATTTATAATGACCTCATGACTCGAGTACAAATATTCATGTTCATCACACGAAACCATTACTCCAAGCGGGATTTGAACCCGCGACCCTAGGTCCGACCTACGGGCCGGTCAAAGAGACCGGTGAAACTGTCCCTTGAAATGTAGAATTCTATATTTAAAGTGATAATTTTTCTATGGCGTTTGCAACTTACGTGCATATGCTTTCGTACGCTCTCGTATTGTGCACTCTCGCAGTATCAATTGAGTTGCGGTCGATATCTTCCAGGCGACGTTGACTCTACGGAGCGGCCCCAAATGGGTACTTTGGGGCTACCGAGATAATGCCGTACCTGTGATGTAAAGACCGTTACAGATATAGACCATTTCCTTCAGAAGAACGTTAATTCGGTCTTCTCATTTTAAATATAGCAGTAAGATGAACCAAGAAGCCCAAAGAAGAAGCATTCAACATTAAATTATGATCATTCACGTAATATCGTTGTAAGCAAATGACTTTAGATTAATGGTCCGCGAACCTAAAAGATCTAAGATCTAAGTTTTAGTCATCTAAGTGTAATTTAAAATTTTCAAGCTTTCGATTTACACTGTATACATTTTAAGCCATAGACATACCACATGGGTTGAAGTAAAATTTTAATTTGCTTATTTGAATGAAGACATTCATTTATTCTTAGATTTTCAATTAAAACGCAAAAACTATCAAAATATCTGGTAATTGAACATAAATTGACTAACGCTCTTACTAAGATATATGCACCATTAGGCATGAATGGAATGAGTAACTGAACATTATAGTCCTTCGAGCCGGATAAGCTAAAGATTTGCTCGACTTGATTTTATAAGTCGATGCAATTACATATTCTTGTTTTTTATGCAATCAAAACTATTATAAAATACAGCTTAATTGCAATTAAGTGGAAACTACCGGAGAGCGCTTCATTGACGCTGTAAATGCAGACTGCAAATTAAGCAACCGATTTACAGATTAAGCGAACAAAATAGTGGCTAATTGAATTCCAGCCTCAATCGAAGACGGCTAACTGCATTCAAATGGAGTTGCAAGTTCACAATTCCGTTGTCTCGCTGCATTTGCATTTATTGATGCAATTTATTGTATTGGAGAAGCTTTCTGAAATCTGGAGCTTTGTTGTGCCAATTTAAATATTATTATAGAGGGGATTAGGGCGGGTATTCTGTAGAAGTATAATTTTTTTTTTGAGAATAAGGAATAGGAGGAATTTAATGCATAATTTTTAAGGTTGTACAAAGTTAAGGCGATTTGATGACTGGAAATTCCATTATCAAACTTAGCAACATAAAGGTAGGTAATAACCGTTTCTAATTTGGTCATTCTTTTAGATTTAATACGTTTATATATTACATTGAAGTTTAAGCCATTTGGCACCAGTACAACCGTTGCACAGACATATATGTTGATTATTACCTACCTGGTTACAAAGTTGAATCCGTACGATAATTTTGCAAACATAGAAGTAAAGTTACCATGTTGGTCTGGGACTTGGCCCATGTTGATCTGGGACAAAAAAAAAGAATGTGCCAACTCTGGTTCTTGCCTAGCATGTCGTAAAAGGCGACTAATAGTTTACGGGCTTTTGGGTATGAGATTGAGTAGGCGACGAGCTAGCCACTTGTCACTCCTTTTTCACAGCTTTCCATCCAACCCAGCCCACTGTCCCATGTTGGTTTGGGACTTAAAAATAATATGCCAACTGTGGTTCTTGCCTTGCATGTCGTAAAAGGCGTCTAATGGTATATCGGATTTTGGGTGTGTGATTGTGTGGGCGACGGGTTAGCCGCTTGTCACTGCTTTTCACAATTTTCCATCTAACCCAGCCCGACTTTATTTTTGGCTGAATGTGGTTGAAGGGGCATGCTGCCCCTTTGACTCTGCCTACCCCTTCGGGGATTATGGGCGTGATGTTATATATATATATATATATATATGTATGTATAGAAGTAAAGAAAAAAAAATAAGCTACTAAAAGTATAATATCACATATACCTTTGCATACAAAGTAAACAACTTACCGTATCTTTTTCATTAATATACATTTCCCTTATTCTCTTACTATACTCAATATTCGTTATTGCGTCAAGGAGAAGGTAGCCACGTTTTCCATATAAAAACAACCACCCGTTGCTAAATTAGTCAAGTCACTTCCTATATTCCCACATGCCGCTAGGATGACACACTTTTCAGAATTATCTGGGGCAACTCATATGTGTTTTGGGTAGCAGGGGTAGAAGAAGAATTTATTTATTTTAAGAGAGTGTAACTCTTAAAATAATTAAATTCTTCGGACTGACACACCAATACCCTAGTTCCAAACTAAGCTATAAGGTTGTACTATGGATACTAGGTGAAGGGATAGACATACATAAAAATACGTTCATAAACATCCAGGACTCGAGTACAAATGTCCTTGTCCGCGACCCTCGGTTTCGTGGCCAGGGTCTTTGACCACTCGACCAACGCCTCGCCTGTTGCTTAAATATTTATCATTTTTTTTAAAAACATTATGTTCATTCTATGGACTATAGGATAATACATAGAATGTAATTTCATTGTTTAGGTACATTCTATATATCATTAACTATTAACATCACGCCCGTAATCCCCGAAGGGGTAGGCAGAGTCAAAGGGGCAGCAGGCCCCTTCAACCACCTTCACACATATTTACTAATCCTTCTACAATAATATATATTTCGTGGCAATGACAATCAGGACCACGGAGTCAACTTAATTTTATTTATTATGTACCTTTGTATCATCCGAAATGGATACAGAAACTGGCCATGATGGCCATTTTAGCGTATCTAATTTCGGAATATCTATTCAAAATAACCTTACCAGTTTATGTATCAAATATGCGGTAAAAGCTTTTAGTTAAGTTAAAAAGGTTCCTGGAAATGTTCTCAGAAAAAAGTCCCATTTTTTTCAAAACTCCTGGCCCTACTACGTGCCACCCTTTGCCTCAATAAATCGTTCATAGCGTTATGATCTGAAGTTTTTTTATTCTCTTCAAAAACATTTCCTACGCCGTCCACATAAAGTCTATAGTTGCTTCAACGAAGGCTGCCTAGTCCTGAAGTCCTGTGGAGTTCAGAAAGCAACTGCCTTGAAAAAATATTAAAGGGATTGTGTTAGCGTAGAACAGGTTAAATTGAAAATGTGGATTTAGCGACTCACGTTGAACGACACAGCGCCGCGTAGGAGACAAAGCAAAAAATTATCTAATAAATAATAATAATAATAATAAATTCTCAAGACTGACACACCAGTTCCCTAGTCCCAAACTAAGCTTATGCGTGTGCTATGGATACTAGGTGAATGGATAGACATACTTAAATACGTTTATAAACATCCATGACTCGATTACAAATGCCCATGTTCATCACACGAAACATTTGCCCCTAGCGGGATTCGAACCCGCGATCCTTGGTTTCATGGCCAGGGTCTCTGACCGCTCGACCATCGGGCCAGTCTAAATAAAATCTATACTAATACTTACTAATATTATAAAGCTGAAGAGTTGGTTTGTTTGCTTGCTTGAACACGCTAATCTTAGAAACTACTAGTCCGATTTGAAAAATTCTTTCAATGTTAGATAGCCCTTTTATCGAGGATGGCTATAGGCTGTATAACATTATACTGTTATACTGCTGTATAACAACCATAAATGTGGGTGAAACCGCGGCATGGCATACTAGCTGTGCCCGCGGTTTCACCCGGGTAGTTACTACTATTAAAGACATATTAGTAAATGTGGCGAATTAAGCGGTGTTAGCTCAATGGTAAGGACACGCGCCTCTTAACCGAGGAGTGCGGGTTCAAACCCGGGCACGTACCTCAGGATTTTGCAAATCTATGTACGTATTTATACCACAGCTCGACGGTGAGGGAAAACATCATGATGAAACCTGCAAATTCAAACAACTTTGGATTTGTAACCATGATCTAGGAATTGTCTGGTTCCCCTATCCTACGAAGGTCAGATCGGCATTGTTTCAATGTAATTACCAGACTCGCTAAATCCTGGATCATGGTCTAAGCGGATCCTGTCTAAACACGGGACATAACGCTAGGATAGTAAATGTGGCTCATTACCTTCTTCTTCTCCGTTCTTGATTCATTCTATGTTTGTCTGGGACTTAAAAATAATGTGTTAACTGTGCTTTCTGTGTAGCATATCAAAAAAGGAGACTAATAATGTGACTATTAGGCGATTAATTGGGATTTGGTTTTGTAATTCTGTAGGCAACACTATAGGCGCTCGCTACTATCACAATTTTGATCTGATCTAGCTCTTTTGATCAGTAGATAAAAAAAGACCTACTTTAAAGTCCAAAAAGTATTACGGGCGACTATTAGGTAGCTCCAATGAACAACAGATTCAATGCAAAATCTTATTACTGGCTCGATGGCGCATTCGGGAGTGACTCTGCCCCATTCGCCAAGAGTTGTGAGTTCTCCACCCTGGACAAACATTCGTGTGATGAATACTTGTGTTTGTTCTGTGTCTGGGCGTTAATATCCAATATTTAAGTATATTCGTAATACCACTGTTGATTCTGACATCCGTAACACAAGTACTTAAGCTACTTACCTCGGAGTCAGATCAATGTAAGTGATGCAGTGTGATATTTTATATTTGTCTCCTAAAATTTTCTTGACAAGACGATAATTAAGTTCGGCTACTGTAACTATTGGCTACTATTACAATACAAGATTTCTTACGTTTGAAACGGAATCGAGTCAGGCAAAGCTTCGATTAAATTTTATATTTGTACCATCTGCGGACGTATTGGTTTAAATAAACTCAATGGTTGTTCGTTTCTAGCGTTCCTAGTGTATCGGAAAAGCAAATAACAATGCGAATTTATCGGTGCTGGCACGGAACGGTTAAAAATTTCACGTTTTCATATGGTAGTGTGGTTTCGTGACTAAGGGAAACAGTACAATATAGGAAATGCATTGCTTAAGTTTATATATGTGTCGAATGTGATCACGTTTTGCGTTTCTAACTTATTAGAATGTTTTGAATTTCTTGATCATCGGGGTCAAGGGAAAAATGTGTTTATTTAAGACATGTAGCTGTGTATGCAGAAACGCCATATGTACATTCCTGCATCGCGCTGACGCAGTTATTCTCGCCACTAAGTATATATACAATACACCGAGACGGTTAGTAGGACCTAGGTCCCCGAGCAAGCAACACCTAGCTTTGCGGAAGAACTTCCACTTTTAGTGCGAGCGGGTAGTTTGCACAGATCTCTAATTTTTTATCTAAAACAAAGGCCTTATGAAATCCCAATAATCGATTAAGCCATTTCGAAGATTAGCTGAAACAAACAGAATAGACGAAAACTTTTCATAATAAATTTAGTTACATAACAAAATCTCATTTGCATCTGTGTAGATTATTTTTAGTCCCATGATGGTCTGGGACTTTGCCCATGTTGATCTGGGACAAAAAAAAAAGAAAGAATGTGCCAACTGTGGTTCTTGCCTAGCGTGTTGTAAAAGGCGACTAATGGTTACCGGGCATTCGGGTATGTGACTGAGTAGGCGACGAGCTAGCCACTTGTCACTCCTTTTTCACAGGTTTTCATACAACCCAGCCCACTATCCTATGTTGGTCTGGGACTTAAAAAGAATATGCCAACTGTGGTTCTTGCCTAGCATGTCGTAAAGGGCGACTAATGGTGTATCGGATTTTGGGTGTGTGATTGTGTAGGCGACAGGTTAACCGCTAGTCAATGCTTTTTCACAATTTTCCATCTAACCCAGCTCAGCTTTATTTTCGGCTGAGCGTGGTTGAAGGGGCATGCTGTCCCTTTGACTCTGCCTACCCCTTCGGGGATCATGGGCGTGATGTTATGTTTGTTTGTTTGTTTTAGATTATTTTTAGACAGCTGCTTGAAATGCAAATTAATTGAAGTATTTGTTACTTTGTTCACAATTGTTTAACGCCGTGTGTCGTTCTATTTTCGCTCAAGCGCTGATGCCACGCAATTAGGTTTATTTTAACACACCACAATCCAGTGTTATCAGCTTGCGGCAAATTCGGGTTCTGTTTTAATATTAAACATCGCGTTATTTGGACGATCAATGGCTGTAGCGGTTGATGAGTTAGTGTTATTCTGTTTTCGCATGCTAATTATTACAGTGCGGTTTTGGGGAGGTGTTTTGCGTAGGTATGGCACATTAACGATACCTTACGGTACATGAAGCTATGTATAGTCACGGACTAGTATAGAAAGAAGGATTCCGGGGTACTAACTAGATGTTGAGGCATCTGCAGAGCTCCAACTAGACACGCAACTTACGTCACATATTGATATAAGCGCATAAGGGTGACTTCACGCTAGTGTTGCCGAACTATCGATAGTTCGACTATCGATAGTTGACCTCGGAAATTATCTAAAATATCGATAGGCCGATGCCGATATTGAGCTTCGATAGTATCAATACAATCGATAGTATTTCTGTGTGTCGATAGTATTGCCACTCACGGGGCTATCGATACAATCGATAGTATCGACACTATCGATAGGGCTATCGATACTATTGCTTATACCCAACTATCGATAGACCATCGATAGTAGATTGTCGACATATCGCAACACTACTTCACGCTGTTGTATGACAGCGCAGAGTCCTTCTTTTTTACTAGTCCGTGTGAGTAGTAAGTATTTTAATTTTTACAATTGGGATAGTTAAGTTTTATCGATTGTATTGTCATGTAATCTTTGGTGAACTTTTTAATCATTCATACGTACGTATGGAGTAATGTTTCAATCGTCTTACTGCCGTTATGTCTTATCGTAAATTCGGGTTCCGCTTAGACCATGATCCTGGATTATTAGGTACGTTGTACGAATTGATGGTATACGATGGGTAGCTCTTTTATAACTACTAATTAGTTTGTAGCTCTGAGATAAGATTAGGAAGACTCGTCCTGAGGATCGGTTTCTGAAAAGGATGAAACTAGTCGGCAATCCGAACTGTACTACGGAAGTTGCAGTAACATTCTTCTTTAAAAAGCTAAATCAGTAGGAATTGAAACCGTTTGCCATTTCATACAGGCCCTCTGACCACTTGAGCACTTGTACAGGGTCTCTGACCACTTGAGCAGCGTGCTCAAGTGGTCAGAGACCCTAGCCACGAAACCAAGGGTTTCGGGCTCGAATCCCGCTAGGGGCAAATGTTTCGTGTGATGAACATGGATATTTGAACTTGAGTCATGGATGGTTATAAAAGTATTAAAGTATGTTTATCCATAGCACAGGCAGGCAGGCAGCTTAGTTTGGAACTTGGGAATTGGTGTGTCAGTCTGAAGTTTATTTAATTATTTAATTTTTTCACATACACAAATATTTTTGAAAAAAAATCTAATCTCCTCATCAGCTCGTCATATTTTAGCACTACCGTTAGGAATCTTACAAGTACTCAATTGAGCTAGGCTATCGGTGTTCTAATCTGAATAGAGCGATGATAAGAATCATGAATGTTGAACAGGCGAGTGAGGTATGTAAGGATCGTGCCATATGGCGTTCGGTTCTCTCTACCCGCTAGGGAAGTGACGTGAAGTTAAGTTAGTTACTCTGAATAATCAATATATATTATCTTATTGATTTAAGTATATCCTAACACTAAAAAGAAGTGATAGTAGCCATAAAAATGCTATCTTATAGCATCCACAGCAAATTGGATGTGACCCAAAATGGTTGAAGCAGGACATCGGCAGTTGGGTCACGCGCCGTGAAAAATGGGCTCCTATCTTGTCGCCGCTCAGCCGCCGATCCGGTAAAGATATCGTATTGATATTTTTTATTAGGTTGACACTACGTATTTTTGCTTGGGTTCCATCGTGGTCATGTTGTGACTGTTTTAGGTTCGTATGATGAAATTGCGACTATGACGAGTTGCGAGAATGACGAGATGCGAAAATGACGAGTTGCGAAAATGTCGGGATATGAAAATGACAAGTTGCAAAAATGACAAGTCGAGTTACGCTAGCGTGATGATTTTGCATTTATGACGACTCGCTACTAATCCATACGTTTGACTAAGAGTTGTTTCAGAGGATATCTGTGGGAATCCTGCATAGGACGTTGGTTCAAGTCCAAACTCGTTCATCTAGTATTTTTTAAATCAAAAGTACAGGTACACAAACTAGCCCTATCTTATTGGTAGACTAGCAGCACCCCGCGGTTTTCTCGCGTAGTTCCCGTTCCCGTAGGAATGCGGGGATAAAATATAGTCTATGTTACTCGCTGATAAAGTAGCTTGCCATTGGTAAAATAATTCTTCAAATCGGTCCAGTAATTTCAGAGCCTATTTAATGCAAACAAACAAAAATTTGTATAGATATGGAAAGCTTTGTCGGAAGCCTTTATTTAATACAAATTTTAGAATAGTTCATTTATTTTCTGGTTGCAAAGAAAAATTAACGATCATGTAACTTAAAAAAACAGACCTGCCGAAGTTAGAATCATACCTGCTTACCTTCAGCCCGTATATTTGACAGCTTTCAGTGGTTTACTAAGCATTTTTAATTAATAGGTTATAACAGGTGCAATTGAGAACAAATAAAAAATGAAAACCAAACATTATGTTAGTTAACCGGCTAGGCCGTTTCCTAGAATATTTTTAGGGTATCGAAAAAATTACCTATTCAGCATCAGTTATAAATCACCGCGCGAACCCCATCAACGCACGCCCAGTCTACTCTTTCCCGATTCTTCCTGTTCCAAGTACCAACAGTATTGGATTCGTGCTCGGAATAAGACGTATTTAATTTCCTGCATTTTTTGTGATTTATTGTTCCACAAGCCTCGAGGTGTTGAGTAGAGATTAAAGTGGAGATTTTGGCCAACTTTCCTCTTTCCGGTATACACTGGAAGATTTATGGCTTTACGTTTCTTTAGGTTGAGTTTAATTAATTTGTCGTAAAGCGATTGTAAGACGGAGCATTTCAAGGAAACAACAATAACGGGTCTAGATATCATTGAATAACAGAGCTAAGTGTTGTCATTGTTGAAGATTATTAATTTCTTTACTCAAAAGAAGATATTATTTGCGTTATAAATCATTTCAAGTGGCCGTGAAACATAGAGAAGAAATCAGAAACATTATTTTTTAAAGCTTCGTATTTTTCTGAATAATTATGTGAGCTCAAAATTTATGATTTTAGTGTCAGTTTTGTAAGCTATTAAGTTCAATTATTTCTGTTCGTTACAAGTATACTTAACAAGTAACTTAAAACTTAAAACTCACTGTACGTTGGACACGTACAGTGAGTTTTAAAAAAAAATTGCTACAGATAATAACTTTATGATACAAAAACGCAAATGGTTAAAAATAATATGTCGTTTTATTACTCGAGTAGCGATAGCAGTGATTAATCTTTTTCATATTTCCCACCGAAAATTCTGTAGAACAAAGCTTAAAAATTCGCCAATAAAAGTTCCGATACTGTTAATGAAACTCGCTTTTGTTCTATCCTGGAAAAAAATACGAAAGCACTGCTAAACTTTCCCTCGCGTGCCAAACATTGAGCGGGGGATAGCAAATGTATTTTTGACCGGTATTTTGCGACATTTTACCGATTTATTGGTGCCTTTGTCAAAAATCTATGGGACAGAATCGGTATTTTGTTTGGAACGAGAGATTGCATATTCAGTATGTATGTTATTATTATTTTTTTGCCAAAACCACCAAAACCAAAATACTGATAGAAAAACAAAAAATTATACATATACAGAACTTGAACACAAAAATAATGAAAAGTATATAAATAAAATGAGGCCAGCGTCGTAAAAGGCGACTAATGGTATATCGGGTTTTGGGTCTGTGATTGAGTAGGTAGGTTCCTGAGCCAGTCATTAGTCACTACTTTTCTCGAATTTCCATCTAACCCAGCCCAGTTTCATTTTCAACTGTATGTGGTTAAGATGGCCTGCTGTCCCTTTAACCCTGCCTACCCCATGGAGGATTATGGCTGTGATGTTATGTATGGGAGAAGTGCATAAATTCACTTTTAAGTAATGAATCATTACAAAATAAGGCTGTTATACATTTGTACACTTAATGCCAGAATTATTTAAAATTAAGCTTAAACTAACGCATTGTCCATTATAGGTAATTAAAAGACAGTTTGCAAAGATTTTGAAACTACTATGTAACACAACTATACAGCCCAACTATTAACATTAATTGCGATACAGCCTATTTATTTGCAAGTATCCTTTCTAATTTGACAAGCTCGATGGCGCATTCGGTAGTGACCCTGCCCCAAGCGTCAAGAGTTGTGAGTTCTATCCTCACCCAGGACAAATATTCGTGTGATTAATATTGTGTTTGTTGTGTATCTGGGTGTTAATATCCAATATCCAATATGTAAATATTTGTGATACCACTGTTGTTTCTGATATCCGTAACACAAGTGCTTAAGCTACTTACCTCGGAGTCAGATCAGTGTATGTGATGTAGTCGGATATTTTTTTACATTTAGTCAGATATTTACTTTTGTATTTATTTGATACGTCACTTTTGTTATTACAAATATACATACATACAATACATACATACATACATAACATCATTCTTCTAGCGTTATGTTCCGTGCTTAGTCGGGTTCCGCTTAGACCATGATCCAGGATTTAGCGAGTCTGATAATTACATTGAAGCGATTGCCGATCTGATCTTCTTAACCCTTAGATAGGGGAACCAGACAATTCTTGGATCATGGTTACACATCCATAGTTGTTGGAATGTGCAGGTTTCATCACGATGTTTCCCTCACCGCCGAGCTGGTATAAATACGTACATAGATTTGAAAAATCCAGAGGTACATGTCCGGGTTTGAACCCGCACACCTTGAGTTACCACCGCTCCCATACATACATAACATAACATCACGCTTTTATTCTCCGAATTACAAATTTCATACTATTATGACAGCTGGGACATTCTACTAGCATAATTTCATGTCTAATGGTTTGAGCATCGAAAGAAGGGTTGAATAGAAAAATAAACAATGGCAAACAGAGTGTTCACCATAGCTCTTGTGTTCCACAATGCGCTGCGCGGCGAAACGACGCGAGTAATGAAGGGCAAGGCTGTCACTGCACTTGCGACTCTGTTAAGTTTAGAATGTCCAATTCCCAAAATGTCCAACGATTTCAGAATGTCCAATCCAATTCCCGAAATGTCCAAAACTCAAAATGTCAAATTCCCGAAATGTCAAATTCTCAACAGGTTCAATTCCCGAAATGTCGAATTCTCAAAATGTCCAATTCCCGAAATGTCCTATTCTCAAAATGGCCAATTCCTAAAATGTCTAATTCTCAAAAGGTCCACTTCCCGGAATGTCCAATTCCCGAAATGTCAAATTTCCAAAACGTCCAATTCCCAAAATGTCCAATCTACTGTTATGATGGGTTTGTTGAATAACGCTATCACATTGTTGCGTTTGGTTGCAATTGGTGGCTGTATTAGTGTGTTATAAAGCATTTTTCCAGGTGAAAAAAAAAGAAAATATACTGCTATAGTGCTGTATACAATTTCACGTTTTCTCTTATAAACACAGGGGAAGGTCGTATTAGTAATTCATAAGTTGTCCATCGTGTTCAGGTTCATAGTTTGCGAGAGGCTTCAGTCGCAAGTGTAAGGTGGCCCTTATCACAGCTCGCTCGGCGGTTAGTTCCGACACGCAGCCTCATACGGATGCGCAGATTAAATTCCTTTTGCGTGCACTTCGCAGCGATGCGCCATCACATTGTTGCGTTTGTTTTTTTACGCTATGTTTACAGCAGAGTTTGTAGTGTGAAGTCTATAGTAGAATAAGCTCAGTTACGGTGTTTGGATATTTTTAAAGTTGAGAAACGTCAAAAGGATTAAATGGAGTCTTATAAGGTCACTTGGTTGCTTACTTTACCGTCTTATGTTGGTCTGGGCCAAGGCCCAGACCAACATAAGACGGTAAAGTCCCAGACCCCCAGACGGTAAAGTCCCTGGGACTTGGCCCATGTTGATATGGGACAAATAAAAAGAATGTGTCAACTGTGGTTCTTGCCTAGCATGTCGTAATAAAATGCGACTAATGGTTTATGGGATTTTGGGTATGTGACTGAGTAGGCGACGAGCTAGCCACTTGTCACTCCTTTTTCACAGCTTTCCATCCAACCCAGCCCACTGTCCCATGTTGGTCTGGGACTTAAAAAGAATATGCCAACTGTGGTTCTTGCCTAGCCTGTCATAAAAGGCGACTAATGGTGTATCGGGTTTTGGGTGTGTGATTGTGTAGGCGACAGGTTAGCCGCTTGTCACTGCTTTTTCACAATTTTCCATCTAACCCAGCCCGGCTTTATATTTGGCTGAGTGTGGTTGATGGGGCTTGCTGCCCCTTTGACTCTGCCTACCCCTTGGGGGATTATGGGCGTGATGTTATGTATATATTTATGTTGGTTGCTTACCTGTTCATCCATATGCCTATTGTCAAAAACGTTTTATCCAGTAATCATAAAAATATGCTTAAAGTTAATATCAAATACTTCAGTCTATACGTTCCCGGAGTTGTATAGTTAATACGTAACTAACAAGTACAAGAAAAATACCACATTATATGGCAGATAACATTTTAATAAATGAATATGTTTCGCATTGTTTTTACATAAGCAAATAAAATGTTATTATAGCGATCTCAATAAGACGATTTTACAAGAAGCAAAATCTCGTAATTTTGTTAAATGTCATTATTTTATATTATAAACAAACGGTAGCAATTATTTAATTAACTATTTACAGTATATCAGTCTGACGAGTCATGTTTAGGTGATATAAATTGTATTGAATAAATAAATAATTTGAATTTGAATTTGAAAATGTCCAACAAATGTGAATAAATATAATAATAATATCTCCAGACTGACACACCAATTCCCTAGTCCCAAACTAAGCTTGTGCTTGTGTTATGGATACTAGGGGTACGAATAAACATACTTAAATATGCTTATAAACATCCATGGGCCAGTCTATATATGATAATATCCATTTAATAATAAAGCCCCGGTGTTTTTTCATAATTTTTATATCGTGTTTGACTGGAAAATAAAAACAACATAGTCTCCCAGTTATTTTCTCTGTGTAAAAGAATTTGCGACCAGCGTTCCATTTTGTCCGGCAAAATTCTAAAATAAATTCAAGTACAAAACAAATAACTTAAAATGTAAAAGCAAGTTTGTTTTGCAAAAAGGCCGAGGTCTTATTCATAGACCTTTGTGCTTAGAATAGTCTCTTAAAATAAGTGTGAGGTTACTCGGTGCGTAAGTATTTGTTTACACGTTTTTCGGAGAAATAACAATATTTTAATGGTTCTTACCGTCTTCAGAATATTACGGGCGGAATATTATATAAAAAGGTGTAGGTACCGCGCACCTTTTAAGAGTTTTATTTCTTAAGATAAGTTTAATTTAACGTACTATATTCAGATTTTTTTTGGCAACGTTAGGATTTCTCAATGCATTTCTGTGGAACAAATACCCATTCTCAAAAACATACTATTATTAGCTTATGTACTTACTTTTACTTTTATAGATACGTATTTTTAAATAAATAATACTGATAAATTGATGTCCTGTAAATACTCAGAACGATATACATATTATATCCATATCCAATGTCCCTGTATTACCCTTATCTTTTTCGAGGAGGAAGGATTGTTTTTTTTTATTTTGTCTATGTCAGAATATCCAAGAAATAAAATTATTTGACCCGTTCATTTGTTCAAACTACTTGAATATTACTACTATTTTATCTAATATCAGCTGTTTACTGCAATTCTCGAGAAAGATCAAGTAGCAAAAAACAAAGAAACTATTCAGTCTAGTTTATGAGAGGAACTTGGATAAAAATAAATTGTTGAAAGAATAGCGGCTGAGAGTGCTTGACGATATATGGTGAAAGTTTCTTCTTCGGCGTTAGTACTTTGTATCCTTGCGTACTTCTACGGTCTGACTGTAGGTTATATTGCGTAATGTTGTCTTAAGATTGAAAATGGGCTAAATAAAAAAAAAAAAGTCCATTATGGAGATTACTAAATAATATTGCTTACATATTTTTTCTTATGCTCAGCAAACTAAAAATGATGGAGATACAGCGCGTCAAAGTACCGCGTGACGTTACTAGGTGTGCAAAATTTTACCGTCCGAGTGACGTAAAGCGCCCCATTTCAGATCTTTGAAGCGCTGTATCTTTGTCATTTTTCGAGTATTAGATAAAGAAAAAAACACGTATTCAATATTTTAAGTGCCCTATTAGCTTATCAGTCTTATTAAAGGGCTTTTTGACTAAACACTACTACATATTTAGTTACTAGCCTGCAGCTTTTTCTGCGTTGTATTCGGCAACTTGCAGACATAATTTCTGGTACATCTTGCCGGATTTTTGAAGTTTTCTAGAGTAAAATAGTCAACATAAGGAACGTTCAGCGTTCAAACGCCAGGCGTGTCAAATGTCATTGTAATCAGTTAAGTAGTTTGAAAATGAAGAGGTGACAGACAGACAGCGGCGTGTTAGTGACAATGAAACGCAAAAAAAAAACAAAAAAATTATCCGCCGCTAAAATTCTTATTAGTCCAGCAAAACTTTGATTAAAATATGAACCCTCTACATGCAACATTCATTCCGCACACATCCCGGCGAGTGCAAACATCGATTCAAACTGCAGCAATTCAATTGTTCCGGACAAAGCGCGATATCGTTGGGCCAATCAATTGCTTTAATTGCGATCCCTCCACCCCCACACAGTTTTGTTTTACGCTGAATTGAAAGTGTTATTGCATTTTACTATAGACCTTATACCTACATATACAAAGCTATTTTTAGCGGCTATTAACCGATTTTTCAAATCTATGTACGTATACCACTAGCTCGTCGGTGAGGGAAAACATCGTGATGAAACCTGCCCATTCAAGCAACTATGGATGTGTAACCATGATCCAAATTTGTCTGGTTCCCCTTAATAAGGGTTACGAAGGTCAGATCGGCAATCGCTTTAATGTTATTACCAGACTCGCTAAATCTTGGATCGTGGTCTCTAAGCGGCCCCCTTCTAAGCACGGGACAATGCTAGGAAGAAGATGATAAGATGCTATGTTAGCATATACTAAAACCGAAACACGGGTCAAATATTTTAATAAAAATAATTAGTATAAAATAAATTGCAATGGTATTTCAAAAACTCACGACGCTACAATCATTTTGTGTTGCCTCGTTGTCCTCGTACGAGTATGGTTTTGCGCTTTTAACGGCGTTTGCGCTATTAGAAATACATAATACAAATATGTAAATCAAATAAAATATCCGACGACATCACATACTTACATTGATCTGACTCCGAGGTAAGTAGCTTAAGCACTTGTGTTACAGGTATCAGAATCAACAGTGGAATTACAAATATATACTTAAATGTTTTGAATATTAACACCCAGACACAGAACAAACACAAGTATTCATCACACGAATATTAGTCCTGTGTGGGGTTCGAACCCACAACTCTTGGCGCAGGGTCAGTACCGAATGTGCCATCGAGCCAGTCAATACTTACGGGACTAAACGACTTTGTGACCTTATAACAAGCGATGCGCACGCGCCATACAGTTTAAAGTAGGGTTTAACTTTATTCATTTTTGTTTGGTCAAAATATAACATCCTATCCACTTGTCACTACTTTTTCACGATTTTCCATCTAACCCAGCCCAGTTTTGTTTTTGACCGAATGTGGTTAAAGGGTAGGAAGCCCTTTGACTGTACCTACCCTTCGGGGAAGACAGACAAGATAGTTTTTATATCGTGTAATACATATGACATGGTATAAAAACTATCTGCTATTTAACGATTCTATACGAACAATTTTCAGGTTTTGCATATACCAAAAAAAAGGTTGTATGGATACATAGCAAAGGGGTAAGCAGATTTCAAGCAGATCTAAAGACTGTTTCTTAAAACTAAAGTTTTCAGTTACTTCTACTGAATTAAGCTTTACCTAAATCTTGTATAATTATTTCATAAATAAATAATACGCGATTTTGGTCGCTTCTCAAAAAACTCGTATATTTTATCCACCGGTAGCTTATTTTTCCATTGTGTCGACTATGAAAACACCAAAAAGATAAAGCGCTTATAAAAAAAAACATTACCGTCCTATTGTTACTCTGGTCAGATAGTTACTATTATTTGCGTACCTAATAAATTAGATAAATAGATTAACGACCTATCTCGTAATCTCATAGAGGGGGAAAGAATCGAATAGCGTATAATGCGAAGAACAAACATTCCTCCGTCACATCTAAGGGGCGATAACATTGCTATAGTACACTTGTAAGGAAGTAGTCCATTAGGGATTTCAATGCTGGACCCAACATTCTGCGCTGGTTTCAGTTACATATTTGCGCCAAGAGTTGTGGGTTCGAACCCCACCCAGGACAAATATTCTTATGATGAATACTTGTGTCAGTTCTGTGTCTGGGTGTTAATATCCAATATTTAAGTATATATTTGTAATACCACTGTTGATTCAGATATCCGCAACACAAGTGCTTAAGCTACTTACCTCGGAGTCAGATAAATGTATGTGATGTAGGTCTGATATTATTTATATATTTATATGCTAGTTCCATGCCAGTAGATTGCAATCCCTACTAGCGATTGCTCTTACTTATACTCTTTCATCTTATTTCTTATCGATGAAATCAAAATTTACCGTTATTACGAGAACATCACTTCACATATCACGAAGGGGTAGGCAGAGTCTGAGGTACAAAAACTAACTTAACTCACTTCTCGCCAAAAATTTAACTACGGTAAGAAGGAAAGTAGTGACAAATAGCTGGCTCGTCGGCTAATTGTTATGTTTATTGACACCTTATTTCGTATTTTTATTTTCTTAAGTTATTACATATTGGTCTGGGACTCGAAAACTCTATTTTATCTACTCCTTTGGAGATTACGAGCGTAATGGTATGTATGTATGTTTTTTCGTAGTTGGTCATTTACTTTTCACATATGTACTACACCATCAGCTACACATCAAAAGGAGCCCAGGGTAGCAAGTAAACAATAAGGTTTGTCATTGAGAGCGCTTAATGTCATTTACAAACTTGTCTCTTGTCGTGTAAATGGAATAATCTGGGAAAGGAATTGTTTTTTATCTACCGGCAAAATCTTTGTTTTCTCATTTATGTACCGAATAATCTAACTTTGTCTTTCCTCACTGTGGTTATTTACTCGACTGTAATTGATTACATTTGAGGCGAAATGAGAGTTTTTTTATCGTACAAGTTCAAGGCAAATAAGTAAAGAAATTTGGCATATTAAGTTATAATTATTGTGTATGAAACTTTATCAATACACGGACATCGTATTAATATTGTAAGTATGAAAATATATACATGTTTTTTAAGTTTTGGTAATTCAACAGCTCTGAAGAATTACCTAACATTGTGAACATGACGTAAATTTTACGTAGATTTTAAAAATGGATTTTAACCTCATTATAGTTTTCGTGTATAACTAAACATAACGCCACTTCCCTAGCTGGGTAGGCAGAGAGAGCCGAACGCTATATGGCACGAATCTTACACACCTCACTCGCCTCTTCAACATTCATTCTTGAACAATTCTATTTTTTAAAAGCTCTGTACATATTTAAGGCGTACCGTAACATTATATTTAGGTACAATTGTATAATACCTTATAGACACTTAAATTTATAATAGATATTCACAGATCTACAAAGCTGTAAGCCCATATATTGGGCGCTCAGAAGGTTTCTTCAGCTATTGAAGACTAATTGAGTTATGATCGTATAGACAGATTATAACATTGATATTCACAGTTAAAGTCGAATTATTCTATAAATGTAGTAAGGAATAAACGAACCCTTACCTATCCGGCGAAAAATCCGCTGAGAAACTCTCTTGTTATTACTTAGTAGCATTCTTCTTGAAAAAACCAATCAATAAAAGTTCCCTAATTCCAGTTCACGGACCCCTGAAAGGGAGAAGACGTTGAATGCGTCTGATCGAAGCCGAACATTTGTAAACGTCAGAACAAGTCATTGCTTACCACTCCGGAGTACTATTTGTCGGCGTTTTTGCTGTCATACGGTGAGTGAGCAGTGGTATGTGTGAGCTTTATTGCATTGTAATAAGGTTCATTGCTAAATGAAGTTCCTTGGCTCCTGGTAATGCTTTCTTATGTAGGCTCTACATTTGTATTGATTGAAAAGTAATGTAGATATTTCAACGGAATGAAAGTAATGTGGATACGACAAATGTGTAATGTAAGTGATTTTTTTATGTGTAGGACGCGGAGATTTTTTTTGGTATGGTATATAACTAACTAACTAACTTAAACTTCACGCCACTTCCCTAGCGGTGTAGGCAGGGAGAACTGGTATAATATACCAGTAATATAACAGTATTATATTTGGTACAATGCAAAATTAAATTAAAATAGATGCTTACTACATCTATTCTTGCATGCATCGCGCATCCGTTTCGATTAGGGTGTCGATTATCAACTTGTCTCACCCGTTGGGTTGGTACCGTGAGAGGGGGACGGATGCGCGGTGTAGACCTGGTACCCGCTGAAAACCAGGGTCGTGACCTACCTGACTGTCAGGTGGGTCACGACTTAAGCTGAGCGGGCGCTCTTTTGGCACACCTTATTATTTATTTTGTGTGTTAATTTTCTTTCTTTTTGTTACTGTTTTTGTTTTCTTTTTGTTTTTATATTGTATTCCTTGCGTGTGTGCCAAATAAAGCTTTTCTATTTCTAATTCTATTTCTATTCTAATTATTTATTTTATTAGTCTTTTTTGTCCCGTACATAAATATAACAGTGGTTTTATTTGAGATACGGGACAAAAAGTATAAACGGAAAACATACATAAAAAGGGATCAGATGTCCCTTTGACTCTGCCTACCCCTTCGGGGATTATGGGTGTGATGTTATGTATATGTAATTGGATTGATAGCTTGTACTCGTTTTATAGCAAAAAGCCAAAATTTCGATTTCTAGAAAATGTTATCGTTTCTAGACAGGAAGACATAATAGAAATTAAATTAAGATTATTTGATATAGTGAGACAATACTGTATAAAAGTATATAATAAAGCTTATATGTAGCTTTATTATATACTTTTATACAGTGCAAAATATATTTTAAAGTAACTTTAGTATTTAAGCTAAAAATTATTTAAAATATATTTTAACAGGTATATGGAAGGTTTCATATCTCATAATTGAAATGTATTTTGTAAAATTTAAAATAGTCATTACATCAGTATTTTTTTCGATTTATTACTGGGAATATTTAGCTCAATACATCATTTTCATATACAGTATAAGAATAAATAATAAATAAATAAATATCCGACTACATCACATACATTGATCTGACTCCGAGGTAAGTAACTTAAGCACTTGTGTTACAGATATCAGAATCAACAGTGGATTATTACAAATACATACTTAAATATTGGATATTAACACCCATACACAGAACAGGTCTGCGTCACAATTTAAAACTTGTTTGATTAAAAAGGGCTACTATAATGTAAAAGATTATTTAAATGATAAGAATATATGGCCAAACGCACAATAGGCTGTTCGTCTGCACTGATAGATTTAAATTGACAAAAAAAATATTGTAACTACATAATAGCTATGAGTAACTATCGAGTTTCTTGCCGGTTTCTTCTCGGTAGAATCTGCTGTTTGAACCGGTTTATATTTATATTTATTTTGTTCTGACGATTTATAAGTGCTTTTTGTAAGCCTTTGTAAATAAAAAGATTATTTCATTTCATTTCATTTCATTTCACCGAGCCAGTCAAAGTATAGGTAGAAGGTAGAGGTTTTTCGAGTAGAATTTCTGTACAGAAAAAATCAGTTTATTTAACCTATTTTATCTAACTTCTATATATTAAAAGTTGTCGTTATCAGTATATTATGTATGGTCTTTTATGTACACAAATTTTTTTTGCTCTTCTAAAAAGTTAATAATTTTGGGCTATGACGTATTAGAACTTCAGCGACAACGTCTAAGAAATATTTCGTAATGTTAATTACACAATATTGTCTGTTGCTGCAAATTGCAATCAATGTATTTATGAACACATGCACCAATTTAATTTCCTAAAATAGACCTCGTATAGCGACCCGGGGCCTTATCAATCAAATCACGCAAATGGATGGGTACCGATAAGCATATTCGACGTCACATTTCATTAATGAAAGCAGGTGTGTGAATGCGCTGCATTATGTGAATGCATATTGAACAGTGTGCTGCTAAAAAATCTGACCTGAAGCATTGACATGTGTAGGAAAAAAAACACCCAATGAAATTTCCTTTTATTTAGCAACAGTTCGATAATGCTACATTTGTAACTTTTCATATTTCACAGTTTTAGTATACAAATAAATAAATATCCGACAACATCACATACATTGATCTGACTCCGAGGTAAGTAGCTTAAGCACTTGTGTTTCGGATATCAGAATCAAAAGTGGTATTACAAATATATATTTAAAAATATTGGACACACGCTTCATAATATGCAAGGGATTCTTGTATAAGCCGGGTCAAAGTCTAGTTATACGACAATCTTATCGATGAGGGAAGAAATGATGATGAAACCTGCACTTTGGAATTAACATGGATGGGGCAACCATACAATTTATCTGATTCCTCTGCTTTAGGTTTACCAAGGCCAAATATGGATTACATACATACATACATACATAACATCACGCCCATAACTCCCGAAGGGGTAGGCAGAGTCAAAGGTGCAGCATGCCCCTTCAACCACATTCAGCCAAAAATAATGCCGGGCAGGGTTAGAAAATTGTGAAAAAGCAGTGTCATGTGGCTAACCTGTCTCCTACACAATCACACACCCAAAACCCGATATACCATTAGTCGCCTTTTACGACAAGCTAGGCAAGAACCACAGTTGGCATATTCGTTTTAAGTCCCAGACCAAATATGGGTTCAGCGCAATAACCCGACTCACGAATTCGCGATCAGTTCTTTTTCACTTTGTTTTTGTTTAATTCGTTTAAAATATCTTTCCCTTCAACAAAATTAAGCGTTTCCTTTGGTAAAAAAACAGTTCGCTCTTCGGAGACCCTCAAGCTAAACCGGGCGGTCTATCGTGGGGTGAATTTATTACCCCGGTAACCGGACACGCGGTAATTTACCGGACAAATACGCTCCGATAGCGTCCGGTAGCCGCTGATGACTTTGTTGGGAAGGGTTTGGGTAAATTACCTGTCATACAAGACTAGGTTCATTTGAAGAATGAGTACATTGTGGTACGAAGTGGGTTGAAGGTGCAGTCGAGGGTACACAATGTAAGTACGTTTATTACAAAGTTAGTCAGAGAGGAAGAAAGTTTTTCACAATAGGCTATTTTTCTCAAAAAAATGTTACAGTCCACTAATCTCAATGATTACAAAAAAATATTGCTTACGTATTTTTTCTTTTGTTCAATAAACTAACAATTGTGAAGATACAGCGCGTTAAAGTACCGCGTGACGTCACTAAGTGTGTAAAGTTTTACCTTGCAAGTGACGTAAACCGCTAAATTTCAGATCTTTGAAACGCTGTATCTTTGTCATTGTTCGAGTATCAAATAAAGCAAACTACGTATTCAATATGTTCTAATAATCTAACTTACGGACTAAAAAATTTTTTGATGATAATAATATACCCTATTTTTCATCTAACCTAGCCCAGTTTTATTTTTGACTAAATGTGGTTAAAGGGCAAGCTTTCCCTTTGACCCGAAGGGGTAGACAGAGTACAACGATTAATAAACTTGGTAATACATTTAGCCAAAAGTAAAATTAAGTTGGGTTAGATGGAAAATTGTAAAACAGCGGTGCCTATAAGGCTAGCTCGTTGTCTCAATAATTACAAATGCAACCTCCAGTACACCATTAGTCGCCTTTTATGTAATACCACAGGCAAGGAACGCAGTTGGTACGTTTTTTAGTCCCAGACCAACATAGAAATTTCATGGGAAAGATCACCGTCAATACCAGTAGTAAATTAAATCATTAATATTATATCATATTGTTTTATACAACTTCTAAACAGAAATGTAATTTCCCCGCATTCAATTTGCCCAATGCCTCCGCCAGCAAGATAACAGCTTTTACTTTATCTTTTAACCTACAAGTCAACGGCGAAGTATGAAAATAAAGAAGTACAGCATAAAAGTGAAATAGCACCAAGTCCATTTTACTGGTGCAAGCCCGACCCAAGTAGTTTAAGGGGATTATCTCACTGGGGGTTCAAAGACCCATGCGGATTTGAGATTTCCAAAGTTTTTTTTTTTAATTGGGGAAACTTCCACGAGCCGTCGCCCTGAAACAGAGCGCGGTGTGCCGCGACTGGCTGGCAAGACTCCATTCGCGGCCCACCTCGAGGTCCCTCTTAGCTTCAGCCCTGGATGGTCCAAGTCTAGGGGTTACTTTACCCCCCCCCTGGTACGACAAAGCGTGGACCCCGGCGGGGGGGAAAGAATGTATCTTGCGTAAATCGTAAGAGACGAATTATAGTGTTGATTACACAACATTTTATAATTTTTGTTCTATCTAACCCAAATAAAATTATATTTTTGACCACACGTGTGTGGTTATTACGAGTTGATGTAAATTTTTCGTCTAGTTTTACTGCACTATATTGCGTTAACTCTCCCATATCACCGGATAGATATACTTAAATACGTTTATAAACATTCATGTTTCGAGTACAAATGTCCACGTTCATCACACGAAACATTTGCCTGTAGCGGGATTCGAACCCGCGACCCTCGGTTTTGTGGCCAAGGCCTCTGACCACTTGACCAACGGGCCAGTCAAGCACTTTTTTAAATAAATAATAAATAAATATCACACTTCATCACATACATTAATCTGACTCCGAAGTAAGTAGCTTAAGCACTTGTGTTACGGATATCAGAAACAACAGTGGTAATACAAATACATACTTAAATATTGGATATTAACACCCAGATACAGAACAAACACAAGTATTCATCACACGAATGTTTGTCCTGGGTTAGGATAGAAACACAACTCTTGGCGCATGGGGCAGGGTCACTACCGAATGCGCCATAGAGTTGGCGAGAAACATGCTAGGCAAGAAACACAGTTGGTACATTCTTTTGATTTCCAACTCGCGTGAAAGGCGTATGTTACCGCCGCTCTCATTTTTTTACCTCATGGACTGATACAAACATAATAAAATACGTAAGTAATGAGGATTTTCAAATTCAAAAACCGCCAGATGGCTCGAGGGAGTCTCGTGGTCTTATCACTGTCACTATTGACTCTTTGTTGACAGCATGTCAGTTTGTTCTGAAAACTTACCAATGAGGAGGGTGACAAGACCGTACGTGACAGTTACGCCTTAAATCTGATGTTTTAATTCAAAAAACCCTTATTGTTAACAAGCGCTCCAGTGCGACGCAGCCGTAAGTTCAAAAGTCATTACGAGTTATCTTTCGCGAAATTGAAACTCCGCCGGGACGGTTTCGTATCATTACTTTAATTTAATTCGCTCAGATAAGCCACCGGCGATTGTCTACTAGTTAACAGCTAATTAATAACATCGCTGAACAATGGCCAACAATAATAATGTCTTTGTGTGGTTTTGTCAGCTGTGTTAACATTTTAAATTTAATTGCAAACGCGATTGTGGATTTGTTTGTTACATTACTGTTTCATATTTTAACTACTTAACCCATCATTTCGAAATTTTGCATGTAGGTGAGGGCATAGACTTCCATTAGAGATTTTGGCACATTTATATACCATCATCTCCCTAGCGTTATGTCCCGTTCTAAGACGGGGTCCGCTTATACCGTGATCCAGGATTTAGCGAGTCTGGTAATAATATTAAAGCTACTACCGATCTGACCTTCGTAACCTTATGATAGGGGAACCAGACAATTTTTAACTCATGGTTATAAATCCAAAGTTGTTTGAATTTGCAGGTTTTATCACGATGTTTTCCCTCACCGTCGAGCTAGTGGTATACGTGGTACGTGCCCGAGTTTGAACCCGCACTCCTCGGTTAAGAGGCGCGTGTCCTTACCATTGAGCTACCACCGTCCATCTTATGTAACAAATAAGTACGAAATAAATACTAAATAAGCACTTGTTTAGCTTTTTTTCATTTAACATCATCCACTGTTGATTAAACATTAAACGCTATAATGATTTGAACAGTCAAGAAGACGAGAAATCAAGAAAAAAAATGGTGAGAAGTACATATTTTTGTAAATATGTAGACCACCAAATAACAAAACATGTGATTTGTAAAAAGTTAAATTTGTACACAGTTCTTAAATTTAGCTTAAAACATAAACGTAACAACAAACAACAAAATAACGTCTTTTTCTGATGAATCGTCGCCATTAAAACTGTACGTATACAGATAAATAAACTCAAAAACGTTCTCCACGAACATTCGTCTCGTTCGAAACAAATCTCTCAATTATCATCGTAACTCGGGACTCAAAGATATATTGCTCGACTGAAAGCCGATACGACACGACACGACCAATGTATAGTCGGATGGTCGGCCGGCTGGGCGGGTCAGCCCAGTGCCCTCGACTTTGTTGCCGAGCACCCTAATCAATCTTTCATAAGGGAGTCTTGTACTTCAAAATTAAACATGGGCAAGCGACTTAATTAGATCAATCAATATGGATTAAGAGGCTCTCAATTTACTGATCTAGATTAGGGATAGGGTTTTTTTATTAATCATACGCAGCATTTAAAAATAAAAACGTTAATCATAATAATCGGTCATTATACAATGTTCAATTTTTTTATTAAAAAGTCATGTTGCGTGGTAGAAGCTCAAACGCTCTATTATAAGCATGAGGTGAGTGTTCGAAAATAGACTTGTACCTCTCTTATTTGTATCACTATAGTCCTGTTATATTAGTCGATGGAACATCATCATTGTATTAATGATTTTCGCAATCTTGCGCATTTGTAATAAAGTTCAAAATATTGTAAGATAATAAAGTGATTGGTTGGACAGTGCCATATTATTTTACCAAAATAAATAGGCAGATCCTAAAAGAGTATTATACAATTATATATGTACATACTTAAATACTTTTGTATCGCCACACCCGCAATCTCTGAAGAAGACAGAGTCCATGCATAAATACAGCTATATAATCTGTGGTAATAGTTTAATTTACAGATTATTTCAAAAGTTAAGCCGCGGGAATAGGTTAAAACATTCGTTTTTCCTTAAATATCCGATATGAATACAAATGATCGTCTAGAAACAAACTTAACTTATCCAAATATCAACGATTAACATTCCGATCGCGAGGTTTTTTCGTCAGTTCTTGGGAGAGTCAATAATGAAATCAATTATTCAAATACGCATTTTGAATGCAAATTGGACAGAAACGCCGTGGTTTTGAGTTGTTTTTGACGAAAACGATGTTACATTTATGATTATGACTTGTGATAATACGAGTTTGTTAACAGATTCGGCTAATGAGAGGGAATTTTTATTTTATTTTATTACGATTTATTTATTTATTTGTATCTGAAATGATTCTACGAGTATTAATACTATGAATCATAACTTAAATATAACTGAGAGGATAAGAGGCTCAAATTGTCGCTATTTTTTAATTGTTCTAAAAGAAAATTTTACTTTTAGAACCATTTGTCTAATGTAGGCCTATGACTCCAAAAAATGTACAAACAGTTTTTCTAGTATATCATAAAAGTCACTTAATGGTGTAATGGGTATTTTGATTATGTGTGCGAACGAGGTGGCCACTTGTCAATGTCACTGCATTTACATAATATTGTACTTAACTGACTAAACTTCACGTCACTTCTCTAGCGGGGTAGGTAATATTCAACTTAACTTAATTTTATTTTTGGCTAAATGTAGTTTATGGAATTCGCTGCCCCCTGGATTCTGCCTTTTTGTTGGCCCAGGGGAATGCGTTACGCACCGTCCCGCTGAAACCGGGGCCCTCAAGATGATAGGAGAACCCTGCTCCGCCCAAGCTGGTAGTGGGCGGGGTATACCGACTAAACCCCTGGGATGTACCATACATACATACATACATAACATCACGCCCATAATCCCCGAAGGGGTAGGCAGAGTCAAAGGGGCAGCACGCCCCTTTAATCACATTTAGTCAAAAATAAGGTCGGGCTGGGTCAGATGGAAAATTGTGAAAAAACAGTGACAAGCAGCTAACCTGTCGCCTACACAATCACACACTCAAAACTCGATATACCATTAGTCGCCTTTTACGACATGCTAGGCAAGAACCACAGTTGGCATATTCGTTTTAAGTCCCAGACCGACATGGGACAGTTGGCTGGGTTGGATGGAAAGCTGTGAAAAAGGAGTGAAAAGTGGCTAGCTCGTCGCCTACTCAGTCACATACCCAAAAGCCCGTAAACCATTAGTCGCCTTTTACGACATGCTAAGCAAGAACCACAGTTGGCACATTCTTTTTTTTTTGTCCCAGATCAACATGGGCCAAGTCCCAGACCAACATGGGATGTATCGTTCATGCCTTTATATAACACGTCCACGGGATCGCGCATCGCTAAACCACCGTGAACCCCTTGGATTCTGCATACCCTTTCAGCGATTGCAAGCGTGACAGTATGTATGTACGTTTAGCTCAATATAGTTGATCAAGTCACATTCAATCCAAATTTGTCTGGTTTCCCTAAATAAGGGTTACGAAGGTCAGATCGGCAATCGCTTCAATTTAATTATCAGACTCGCAAAATCCTGGATCATGGTCAAAGCGGACCCCGTCTAAGCACGGGACATAACGCTAGGAAGACGATGAGTTGATCAAGTCACACTTGACTGGATCTTAAAATCGTTTACCTTTCGAGTAAATTGACTTAGTCGCAACGATGGCAGTCTTACCGCCACCTGTGGGACCTATTTGGAATAGAATGTACTAGCGCAGTGTTCATGAATGTTTAAAATGAAAGTCTTGTCGGTCGTTATTTTCTTAAAAATGGACCTTTCTAGTCCTGACCTACATTCTAGAGCTCTGGGGAAATTAATGGAACTAGCCCCTATAAAGTGACGCCATTATTGTTATAAGAAGTCGGAAAGTTGTCAGTAAAATTTTAGTATTTGCAATCCGGTATCCATGTTCTGCCGTATATATGCCGAAATTACGAATGCTGATCAAAGTAACGTTTCATCGAAAATAACTCGAACCTTTGAAAGGTTGGTATCGTAGCTCTTAAGCGGATGCCCGATTTTCATGCGTTTTTTTTTCTGGGCAGGCAGACTTAGTCGGGATTTTCTTAGATTTAATTTATACCTAATTTTCAGCCATTTTAAGATCATCGGCTTCTTTCCTACTTAAAGAAGGGATCATGTTCACTTCTACGGGACCATTAAAATTGAAATAAGGGTATTAAAAATATAAAAATATATCAGACTACATCACATACATTGATCTGACTCCGAGGTAAGTAGCTTAAAAGCACTTGTGTTACGGATATCAGAAACAACAGTGGTATTACAAATATATACTTAAATATTAGATATTAACACCCAGACACAGAACAAACACAAGTATTCATCATAAGAATATTTGTCCTGGGTGGGGATCGAACCCACAACTCTTGGCGCATGGGGCAGGGTCACTACCGAACGCGCCATCGAGCTTGTCAAATTGATATTGTTATTTTAGAGTTCCTTAATTTTTAATTTCACATTTTATATTTGTCGTGTGTTCGTTTTTGCAATCAAATATCAATCCTATTTTTTACAGCAATGGATGCTTAAGTCGTATACATACATTTGTGGTTTAAAGTAAGTGACATTTTATTGCAAGTAATATTAAAATCCAGCTAGCTGCCTTACACTTAAAATTTCCCACCTCACCTTGTAGTTACAGGGAGTAACGGATCTGAATTCCATTCCACATAATTTCTAGGAAAAAGTAGGACAGCATTTTACCAAGTTCCCGAGTTATTTCAAACGAATTTTCGTTGCTTACTTAAAATAAGTTAATTCTCGGCGCAGCGTGCATTTTAAATGTAGATTTTCTACGTGATTAAATATTATTAAAGTAGACATTTTAAAATGAACTTCGTCCACGTTTTACACTTTTATCATGGGTGTGATATAGCCTGTTTCAACAGCTGATCACTTGTAGCATTTTCTTCTCAAAACTCGCTTGGTGATAAATTTATCAAGTTCTGAAGCTCAAACAAACACTTTGCTATGTTAGTTAGCATTATAATTCATTGTTATATAATTTCTTGAAAATTTGCGGAAAAGAAGAAGTTTCCCAAATGATACCTTGCATCGAGTAACTTTAGTTCGTCTAGTTGACACAAATATTATTTTTAGTCCGCAAGCTAGATTTAAAAAAAAAAATAATACGTATTTTTTGCTTTATCTAATACTAGATAATGACTAAGATGCACCGCTTCAAAGATCTGAAATGGGACGCTTTACATCACTTGGACGTATTTTTTTTTCGGACATAGTGACGTCACGCGGTACTAACGCGCGGCTTAACGCGCTGTATCTTCATTATTTTTTGTTTGTGTATTGCTTGTATAAAAAGCGGATGTAGGAGCCGCGGAAGGCCCAGGCTCACCTACCATGACCAGATTGGTCGTGTATTAAAAGAAGGTGATGTTAGGAGTCATAAAAAGCGTAGAGCTTGTATGAAAAGGATTATGAGTGTTGAAGAGGCGAGTGAGGTGTGTAAGGATCGTGCCATATGGCGTTCGGTTCTCTCTGCCTACCCCGCTAGGGAAGTGGCGTGAAGTTTAGTAAGTTAGTTAGTTATAAAAAGAAAAAGTACGTACCATGAATAATATTGCTTATGCATTTTTTTTCTTTTGTTCAAAAGAAAAAATACATAAGCAATATTTTCCTGTAATTTCAAATAATGGACTACTTATAAAAAAAGTTTTAAGTCAACTAACATCTATAAGACAATTCTATCCAAAATGACGGCTTGAAATTTAGTGGGCTTCTTCTAATCTTTTCGTCTTTAATTCTGTTCATGTTTAGCTGAGACTCTGCACGATGAATGTTGTGAAATAAACAAGTTATCAATATGCGGGCGTGACCGGGCTACTTTTAAAGTAGTGATTGGGGATAGACTTAAACAAGATTGAGTAACTATAGTACGTAACACAAGTGCTTAAGCTACTTACTTCGGAGACACTGCAATATATGTGATGTTGTCTGATATTTATATTTATTTTTTATCTTATGTATTTGTTTTGAAACTATAAAAGTTCTTTGTTAGTATTATCTCCAGCACGCATCAAGTACTCAAGCTTAGACTCTGCTTTTCTGTGAGTGAACTGCAAGCAGTATAGTTCAATGCATCGTTATGAATCCAACCTTTTTTTATGCTAGCTTCTGCCCGCGGTTTTGCTTTAACATAGCTTATGTGCTATTCTAATATATAAGCAATACTTATTGTAAAGTTTTATTAAAACTAATGCAGTATTTTATTATTTTTTGCGTGAAAGAGTAATGAACATCCACACATCCAGTCATCCATCCATCCAAACTTTCGCGTTTATATTATAAGTAAGATAAGTACTTTTTATTATTCACATTTTTCCAATTTCATTTACAAGTTGGCCTATGAGTGGAAATTGATTTTTATGGGCTCACCACTTTGGCTCTTAAAATGGCTGGGATTTAAAATAAATGTCTCTGAATGTTAATATAATGGCTTATCTTTTAACACTCGATCATTGTTTAAGAAGCACTTTAATATTTGGCCCTATTTTACCGTAAGGATTCTGTCTGATTATCAGATAAGTCACGACTAAGCTGAGCGGGCGCCGTTTATTATCAGGTAGGTGACGACTAAGCTGAGCGGGCGCCGTTTATTATCAGGTAAGTCACGACTGAGATGAGCGGGTGCCGTTTATTATCAGGTAGGTCACGGCTGAGCTGAGCGGGCACCGTTTATTATCAGGTAGGTCACGGCTGAGCTGAGCGGACGCCGTTTATTATCAGGTAAGTCACGACACGACTGAGCTGAGCGGGCGCCGTTTATTATCAGGTAAGTTTTGGCACACACTTGTTGTATTTCTGTGTTTCTGTCTTTTTCTTGTTGCTTGTATTTATTTTGTGTGTTTCGAAAGTTTATCTAAGTATTATATTCTACTCTATTCTGTTTGTATTAGAAATCAGATATTAAGAACCAATTTTGACCGGACTGAGTATTCTATTTTGAAACGGTTTCTACAGTAAACGAATGTAGGTATTAAAGTTATAAATTTTATTTTATTTTAGGCTGAATGTGGTTAAAGGGCCCTGCTGTCCCTTTGACTCTGCTTACCCCTTCGGGGATATAGGCGTGATGTTATGTATGTATATACATACAATAAAATTTATACATACATACACATGTATGTATAAATTTTATTATGCGGTTGAAACATATATTGCTTTCTTCTAGATATGTTATTTTGTAGATTTTGTGGAGACTGCTGTTCTCACTGTCTTAGACTATTATACTTATGATATGCTTAGGACATGATGGTAAGATTAAGAAAGCTATTACGCGATTTAACATTTTTTTTGAATACGCAATTGATAATAATTACTTTAATGCCCTATATAATCCCATGTAATCATATCATGAAATGTTCCCGTTCCTGTAGGAATACGGTGATAAAGTTACTTCCGCATAATGTAGCTTCTCAATGGTGAAATAATTTTTGAAATCGGCACAGTAGTTTTTGAGTTAGTTCATTACAAACATACAGACACAAAAATACAAAAATACAAATCTTTCTAATATTAGTATATATACTCTTTATAATATTAGTATAGATTGCTAAACAGAATGTAGCTCATTTAAACATCCCAGTTATGAGGCATCTGTTTTTAAATAATTGTTGCAACAATCTGTTAGCAAACCTTCAACAAAAAGCAAGCGTTAACTAGTTTCATACATTCAATTATCCTCCTAAACTTAAACACTTAACCTTAGACACTAGAATTTCTTCAACAAAGTGGTTACGTAAAACACAAGTCTGAATAAATCATTGGCAGAACTCTAGCGGACCTAGAAGCATCCTTAATTTAACGTATCACTTAGGTGGGACCAGTTATTTTTACTGACCGCTCCTTTAAGTTGGGTTCTAAGCGTGGATATTAGCATATTAACTTGATTTACCAGTACTAACGACGCGGTAGCTACAATCGTATAGTTTCTTTGAAAAAAAAAAAGAATTATACTTTAATTGGCTTAGGCTAAAAAGTACATTGGATTTTCAATACCGATCAAATACTCGTACTTGTGGATTTTAAAAACCTAAGTACAGATGTATATCTACCTCCAGATCGGTGGAGGGCAATATCTTGTGGAAACCAGCACACTCAAATAGGTATTTCATATTTAGCTGGAATAGGCTAATTAGGGTCCTAAGGTCAAATGGCAGTAATTTCAATGTAATATTCAGATTGGATGTATTATGGATGAAGAAAACTCGATTAAGACTGAACGGGCCTATATGAGACGCTGTTTGGTTCAGCATTATTATTTGTGTGTGTTTTTTATAATATCACGCCCATAATCCTCGAAGGGGTAGGCATAGTCAAAGGGGCAGTAGGCCCCTTTAACCATATTCCACTTTCATTCCATTGTGTTTTCGATTGACATTTGGTCAGTGTCAAATCATGATGATGTATTTGGGTATTGTACTGACGATGTCTTTCGAAATAGCCTATTTTCCTCACAAAAAAAAAAAATATAGTCCACTATTGAGTTTAAAAAAAATATTGCTTACGTATTTTTTCTTTTGTTCAAAACACTAAAAATGATAAAGATACAGCGCGTTAAAGTCCGCGTGACGTCACTAGGTGTGTAAAATTTTACCGTCCAAGTAACATAAAGCGCAAAATTTCAGATCTTTGAAGCGCTGCTTCTTTGTCGTTTTTCGAGTATTAGTTAAAGCAAAAAATACGTTTTCAATCTTTTTTGATAATCTAACTTACGAACTAAAATTTTTTTTGATGATTGTAATGTACAGCCTAGATTTCGTCAAATCATGATAGTGTCTTTCGGAATTATAGCACACTTAGAAAAGAACCGCTCCATTTTGTCTCTGAAGAATCAAAATGTATTTAAGAATCAGCTGTCCTCTATTATTTATCACTAAAGACACGACCTCTATTATTTTGACAGTCCCATTGATCGAGTGGTCAGAGGACCCTTGTTGCGAAACCAAGGGTTGCGGGTTCGAATTCCGCTAGGGGCAAATGAATCGTGTGATGAACATGGACATGTGTACTCGAGTCATGAATGTATATATAGCATATTTAAGTATGCCCGATGCGCAGTTCCGGAGGAGCCGGTAACCTCGAGGTTCCTCTTCGCTTCAGCCTTGGATGTCCCAAGTCCCCGGTACGACAAACTGAGAACCCCGGCGTGAGGGATATTTAGTTTAGTTTGGAACTAGGGAATTGGTGTGTGAGTCTGGAGAATTTTTTTTTATCATTAACCGCAAGCTAAAAACTATTTCCTGTGGTCAACAAGCCTAACGTTAAGTGTGCTTACAGCTGCGGGTCCTTACTTAATGTTAATGCAAAACTGCTGTACAAACGGACGGTTGACAGGTAAAAATCTTACCCTACTCGAGTTTTTGTGCGATACCTTCTTTTTAGCGAAGACATTTTGAAATGTACATCGTCAGAAAACTGTGGGAAGGGATGTAACAATGTATTAAGTAGAAGTAATATTTCCTTGAAAGGGTTTTCGACGAAACCTGTTAGACTGGCAACTTTGTGGTACGCCTGCTGCAAATGGCTATGGTTCTTACTCACCGTCAGGCCATAAAATATGTGTAACATTTATTGGTAACTGGAAGTCCTATGTTGGTCTGGCACTTAAATAGAATGTGCCAACTGTGATCTTTAGATAATAAATAATAAATTCTTTAGACTGACACACCAATTCCTTAGTCCCAAACTAAGCTTATAAGCTTGTGCTATGGATACTAGGTGAACGGATAGACATGCTTAAATACGTTTATAAACATCCATGACTCGAGTACAAATATCCATGTTCATCACACGAAATATTTGCCCCTAGCGGGATTCGAACCCTTGACCCTTGGTTTCATGGCCAGGGTCTCTGACCACTCGACCAACGAGCCAGTTTTTGCTTAGCATATCGTAAAAGGCGCCTAATGGTGTAACAGGTTTTGGGCTTTGATTGTGTAGGCGACAAGTTTGCCACTTGTCATTACTTTTACACAATTTACCATCTAACCTAGCAGTTTTATTCTTTGGCTCAATGTGGTAAAGAGGGCTTGCTGCCCCTTTGACTCAGCCTACTCCTTCGGGAATTACGGGCGTGATGTATGTACGTACGTATGGCGCGGAAGACCCAACCTCACCTACCACGGCCAGATTGATCATGTGTTAACAGAAGGTGATCTCAGGAGCCATAAAAACCGTAGAGCTTTTATGAAAAGGATCTTGAATGTTGAAGAGGCGAGTGAGGTGTGTAAGGATCGTGCCATATGGCGTTCGGTTCTCTCTGTCTTCCCCGCTAGGGAAGTGGCGTGAGGTTTAATTAGTTAGTTAATGCAGGCGTCTTGAATAACAAACAAATGCACTTAACTGCTTTAGACTCTTACAATCCTCTAACTCCAAACTAAGCACTGTTTATTTTAATATCCTTGTATTGCCGACTGTACCATGTTTACCAAATAAGGAACAGTGAGAAACAAATAATAGTATAAACAATAAACATCTCGACTCGAGTAAACATTATCGTATTCACTACACGAACATCTCCTGTTAATTCGATGAAAAATTCTGAAAAAGTAGTGACTAGTGGCTAACTTGTCGCCTTTACAAGAACAAGCTCAATAATACAAAATTATACAATATGCAAAGGTAGGAACACACTCAATACATTCCTTTTGGGTCCTTCAAAATTTTTTTGACAAGTTCGATGGCGCATTCGGTAGTGACCCTGCCTCATGCGCCAAGAGTTGTGGGTTCGATCCCCACCCAGGACAAATATTCGTATGATGAATACTTGTGATTCTTCTGTGTCTGGGTGTTAATATTCAATATTTAAGTGTATATTTGTAATACCACTGTTGTTTCTGATATCCGTAACACAAGTGCTTAAGCTACTTACCTCGGAGTCAGTTATAATGTATGTGATGTAGTCTGATATTTATTATTAAAAAAAATTTAAAGCTTGGAACTGTGAGATAAGTTAGGTTTTAACTGACCTCTCCATTAAACAAAAGTATCACAGGCCTTAAAAGCCATCGTCTCAACCCAGACCTTGATTCCGGATCTTCAGCAACAAGCTGGTTTACGTTCAGTTGTAAACACGCCGCTAAAAGATGGTCTATACTTAACGGGGGCTTATGGCAATCGTTGCAAGATGCCGCCTCGGTTTTATTGATACTCCGCTGTAAAGATGAGTGTACACTGGGCTTTATATTTTTAATTGTTTAGTAGATATAGCAAAGAAAATATATACCAAAGGTTTACATTGGAACTTAGAATTGTAAGTATTATGTAGAATCTATAATTGAAATATTTATTATAATAATTATATAATATCATCATCTTCCTAGCGTTATGTCCCGTGCTTAGACGGGGTCCGCTCAGACCATGATCAAGAATTTAGCGAGTCTGGTAATTACTTTGAAGCGACTGCCGATCTGACCTTCGTAACCCTAATTTAGGGGAACCAGACAATTTTTGGATCATGGTTACAAATCCAAAGTTGTTTGAATTTGCAGGTTTCGTCACGATGTTTTCCTTCACCGTCGAGCTAGTGGTATAAATACATACATAGACTTGAAAAATCCAGAGGTACGTGCCCGGGTTTGAACCCGCACTCCTCGGTTTAAAGGCGCGTGTCCTTACCATTGAGCTACCACCGCTATATTATATAATACAATTATATTAATAATATTATTTTGGGTCCATGTATTTTTACTCTATTACAGCAAAGCATGGTAAGTTTAATATTATGTATGTAACGTATAACGCTTAAACTATCAATCCGATTTCGATAAATGAAGCGTCAATCACATTGTTTTTAATATCTGAGTCTTATCTATACTACCTAATATTATAAAGCTGAAGAATTGGCTTGTTTGCTTGAACGCGCTAATCTCGGGAACTACTGGTCCGATTTGAAAACATGTTTCAGGCTATATAAAATTAGCCATAAACGCGGGTGAAACAGCGGGCACAGCTAGTATGCTTTAATAGAACCGACTTAAAAAGTATCTTTTTCGGATCTTAGTACAAGTTCCATATATTATGTTAATTTAGTTTTTAGCGAAAACGACATCTATATTACTTGGCATTGAAAAATCTTGCGAGGAATTAGGTACGTTATTGTGTACTACCCCCTTTACGGAGTATCTATTTACTGCCCAAAGTTTAACCCCCAAAATAACGGTTCGACCTTAAAGGTCGAGATGATTTTTGATGATAATGGAATTTTATTCGCTGGCGGATGCTAAAACTTTATGGCCAACTTGATGTCCAGTAGGATTTTCTATCATGTCGTAACGGTTAGTAATGGGTGCCGGTAATTTATACTTAGCTTGTATTTCATATATAGGTATGTCTGTCTATCTCCCCGTGCCTCGGAAAGCACGTTAAACCGTTCCTGCGTCTAACCTCACTCCGGTCATGTCAAATTGCCGTCACACCGGACTATGAGAGTGAAGAAATAGAGAGTGCACCTGTGTTTGCGCACACACTTGTGCACTATAATACCTCCTGCGCAGTTGGCTAATCCTGTTTGAGATTGGCCGCCGTGACCTATATCGGCTGCCACATTATATGTATGTATGTATACATAAGGTAATGTAGTCATGTCCTTAGCGATTGGGGAACCAGACAAATTGGTCTATGGTCAAGCATTGAATGTGTAGATGTTATTAACGATTTTCCTAACCACTGAGCTGGTGGGCTTAAATAAATCATTAAAACCGCGTGTGAAACGAATGTTATAATAACCTTTCCCTCAAAATACCACCACCCTAACGTAAATTACCAATCAAATAATTCAAATAATTATGCAATAATTTATTTGTGTCTCTTGTACTACATGTCATTGACTCGTAAAACTAATTACTGCACTAATTATTAGATCACCAACTACGTACTAATTATGAATCGGACACGGGCCGGTTCCGCGTAATTGCACGAGTAAATTAGTTCATTAAAAGTGCAATTTAAACTGAGTCGAGCTTTGTAACCAATCAGGCATTTTGTACGACAAAAACAAAATTACATACATATATACATATCATCACGTTTGCAATCCCCGAAGGGGTATTAATAATGATAATAAATAAATATCAGATTACATCACATACATTGATCTGACTCCGAGGTAAGTAGCTTAAGCACTTGTGTTACGGATATCAGAAACAACAGTGGTATTACAAATATATACTTAAATTTTGGATATTAACACCGAGACACAAAAGAAACGCAAGTATTCATCACACGAATGTTTGTCCTGGGTGGGGATCGAATCCACAACTCTTGGCGCATGGGGCAGGGTCACTACTGAGTACACCATCGAGCTTGTCGGTATTGCTATATTTGTATTTTATTTATTAGTATATGTGTTATTATTCTGAGTACTTATGCACTTGTGATTAGAGAATAAGAACCAACGGAGGTACCTTTAACATCTAGACACAGGACAGATTCGGGTTTCATCAATAATACAAAAAAATTTGCCCCTGTTGGCGGATCAAACTATACTACACTACTTGCGTTCCATGCGAAGTTATTGCAACATTGCACTATTGCACCATTGCGCCATTCCACCACTGCACCAAACATGTTATTCTTCCCACAATCCTCAAAGGGATAGGCAGGTTCAACGAGCAGCATGCTCATTTATCCACTTTTAGCAAAATGTACAATTGAGTTAGGCTAGGAGATAAATTGTGGAAAGTAGTGAAACCTCATAAAAAAAAAAAACAAATGTATAATTTTAAAGAGCAATAAAATAATACATTTTAGGTCTTTAATTTTTGAAAATATTAGCTCAATCGGTAACCGGGAAGTGGATCAAATTTAATTTGCAAGATTTGATTACAGACAAACCTCGGTACTAAATAAAAGCTTGTAAAATCAAATACAAATTAGCAGAGGAATAAATATATATACATATATATATATATAAATAAACTACACTTTTATATTCCATTTATATTTCAAACATGAAATGACGTTTTAAATTGGCCGTTATTTACTGTAGGCGTTTATTATCGTATTTTTTTTTTATGGTAGATTTTTGTAATTGGACGAGAGCTGTTTCTTAAACCGGGCTTAGGAGATATATTGCGCGGTATAAGCTATATATTCACGTTACGGGTAAGGAAACAAGTCACGTCTTCCAACTGGTGCTTTAAAGACTTTAATATCCTTCTAATATTATAAATTTGTCCCACGTTGATCTGGGACTTAAAAAGTATGTGCCAACTGTCGTTCTTGCCTAGCATGTCGTAAAAGGCGACTAATGGTTTATCGGGTTTTGGTAATTATGACTTCTAACATTACCTTCTGTTAACACACGACCAGTCTGGTCGTGTTAGGTGAGTCTGGGCCTACCGCGGCTCCTACATCCTTCCACTTTCGCATTGTATATCTGTTTAGTCAGTCTTTCGTCATCCATTTTTTCCACTTGTCTGAACCACCGGAGCATCCTCTGCTGCCCATTATTATTAAAAGCGGTAATAGATTCATAATCCCTTCAGCTTACTCATCCGGACTGGTCTCATTCAATTGTGAGGCGTTTAGTGGCAACAACTTCCATTTCGCGTTGGCGTGCCGAGATAATTGTACGGAGATTGCATTCTTCAGCTGTCGAGAAGGGAATTAAATTATTTTTCTATTTAAAAAACTATGCAAGAGCCACTTTGATAGTCAATGAGATGGCTTTATTACAAATAATAATTAAAAGAGAGAAGCTTTAGACCTTGTTAAAGTAATAACGGTTATTTTCAAAATGTGTAAGTATGTATGTATGTATGTAAACCGTTATACATACACATCATCACGCCAGTGATCCCCAAAGGGGTAGACAGAGTGAAATTCCCCTAAACCATGCTCAGCCAAAACATCGTAAAACTGGCCTGGGTTAGATGGAAAATTGTGAAAAAGTAGTAACAAGTGGCTAGCTCGTCGCCTACACAATCACACACCCAATACCCGATATACCATTAGTCACCTTTTACGACATGCTAGGCAAGAGAACACAGATAGCACATTATTTTAAAGTCTCAGACCAACGTGGGTTTCACAACGTATTATCATCTTCATAGAGTTAAGTCCCGTGCTTAGACGGGGTCCGCTTAGACCATAATCCAGGATTTAGCGAGACTGGTAATTACACTAAAGCGACTACCGATCTGACCTTCGTAACTCTAAGGCAGGAGAACCTGACAATTTTTGGACCATGGTCACAAATCCAATTTTGGGACCGTGGTTAGAAATCACCGCTGAGCTAGTGATATAAATACGTACATTAAAAAAATCCAGAGGTAAGTGCACGGATTTGAAACCGCACCCCTTGGTTATGAGGCGTGTCCTCACCATTGAGCTACCACCGCTCTGCTGGCCTAAATCTGTATTCAGACTATTTACATGTCAAACAGTATAAATATTTATTGAATATTTCGCGACAATCTCAGTGCGAAAACCGCTAGGCATACGTAATGTAGAATGTTAATGCATTCGATAGAATTTAACGTACTATATAAGCTTATGTGCTTGATGTTATGTAAGCTGTGAATAATATACAACGTGTTTTAAGGCTTATGTAACATAACCATACTATAATGATACTGTTTGTCCCCGAAGGGGTAAACAAACTGCAATGAGGAGACCATTGACTACTTATAGCCAATAATAAAAAAAATATGATATGTGACTAGCCTGTTGTTAAAAAAAACTCAGTTGAACTTGTTGAAGTTTTGTTTTTAGCTCAAACAAATGCTTAATGGACACTTGTCACGATTTTTTTTTATTTTTGTCTAAAAGTAGTCACAGGGATTCTCTTGACACAGTAAGACACAGTTTAGATGAGAAATTAAGATTTTTTTATGCAATATCTCATTTACTATATAATACCTACCTTATGTCAAGGTAAGAAGAGGCATGCTCCGGTAGTTCGGACATGTGGAAAGAATGGATGACGAAATATTGACTATACAGATATACAATACGGAAGTGGAAGGATGTAGGAGCCGCGGAAGGCCCAGGCTCACCTACCACGACCAGATTGGTCGTGTATTAACAGAAGGTGATGTTAGGAGTCATAAAAACCGTGGAGCTTGTATGAAAAGGATCATGAATGTTGAAGAGGCGAGTGAGGTGTGTAAGGATCGTGCCATATGGCGTTCGGCTCTCTCTGCCTACTCCGCTAGGGAAGTGGCGTGAAGTTTAGTTAGTTAGTTTTTTACCTACCTTAATAATTGTGAATGTTTTTCGTTATGAGTACTTACAGCTTGTTGCAACAGCTTCGTATTTGTCAGTATTTAGAAGTCCACTATATTAAACAAACGGAGACCAAAATAGCTTTTAAGTTCTCCACCGCGTATCCTAACTAAAACAAAAGTTGCGCGGCGGTAAAACTAAGAAGTTTTTATAATTTCCTGCGCACTCGCCGGCAAGTTTTAACGAGTCGGGCGCTCACGCATGCCCGTCGCGTGCAGAGCACTCCATTAATATCGTTGAAGACGTAATGTGATAGGTCGTTAAAAGAGTTCTAGCTTGCATATGATGTTAGTTCCATAGAAGCAGGATATGTGTATCTATCGTGCAACCCGAAGGGGTAGGCAGAGTCCAAGACAGGCAAAGAGTTAAGTCAGATGGCAAATCTATAAAAAAAATAAAAATAAGTAGCTTGTTTAGCTTGGTCGCCTTTTTTAACTTGCTGGGTTAGGAGTACAGTTAGTACAATCTGTTCCTATGTTGTTCTAGTATGTCAAAACAATGTTTTTTAAGGTACCCAGATCAACACGGGAACGGAGTGGAAATCTTTGCGCTTTGCACTAAATCTGACTGGCTCGATGAGGCATTTAGTAGCTTGGGGATTGAAACTTTTACTTTCCTTTTGCCCAAGGAAATCAGCGACATGTTACTGTAATAAAAATAACACTGCAGGAAAAACACTATAGAAATCCGTTAGGATAAAAATTATAAGACAAATCCAACATATCTATTTATAATTACACTTTCGATTTAATAATTTCATATCGCATTGAGTTTTTATTAAAGCTTTCAGCTTCGTATCAGTGATTGTTTGCTTACGGCTAATATGGAGTAGTGTCTTAGCAAAACGTATTATTAGCAAACATTTTCCTATCTCCTGAGCACAGTGGGTCGCCCGTTCAATTACCGTAAATTGTCATTCGTTTCCTATCCACACATGAAGGAGACGTATGCGTTTGCTCTTAACTTAAGGTGATAAGGTCCATAGTTGTTCAACCCTTTTCATGCTGACTGTATATTGGGTAGAATCTTTGCCTTCGTAGTTTTTGCGACAGCGTATGATTGGGGGAAGCGATTGGATTAAAGTAGGGTTAAGTTTACTAAGTCTTTTGAAAACACTGGATTTAGGATAATGGTGATGAGGGACTCTTCTTACGAGAGTGGGCGGTGCAGTAATCTTACCATTTAGAATATCTACCTATGTACTTATTTGTGAATTGGCTTGACCGACTAAGATGCTATTTTTTGTGGATTATTTTGGACTGATTGGCTATGGTACTTACAAAGCTAGACAATTCCTATTTACCATTAGTTTTCTCACTTTTTTTATACTTTAAAATTCTTCGAAGATGATACTTTATTAGGTTCTCATATCAAATCGCCAGATAGGTATTTAAGAAAAAAGTTTATTTAAATTTAATCATCTTCCTAGCGTTATGTCCCGTGCTTAGACGGGGTCCGCTTAGACCATGATCCAGGATTTAGCGAGTCTGGTAATTACATTGAAGCAACTGCCGATATGACCTTCGTAACCCTAAAATAGGGGAACCAGACAATTTTTGGATCATGGTTACAAATCCACAGTTGTTTAAATTTGCAGGTTTCATCACGATGTTTTTCTTCACCGTCGAGCTAGTTGTATAAATACGTACATCGATTTGAAAAATCCAGAGGTAGTGCCCGGGTTTGAACCCGCACTCCGCGTTTAAGAGGCGCGTGTTCTTACCATTGAGCTACCACTGCTCCAATTAATTAATTAATTAATTTAAATTTAATACCTCGTAGAAATAACATGTGGTACAATACAACAATAGGATGAATGAAGTTGTTTCGTCAATGTAAAAACCCAGCAGGAAAAAGCGCTAAGTTTCATGAAAATCGTATAACTACATTCAGAATTCATACAGGACAAACATACTAATACTAATACACATTTTCTTAATTTATATGAAGACGTATACTCATTCCCTCGCATCATAACTTCCCTCGTGATTTAGAATTAAAACATTCAGTCAGTAAGTCTATTCAGAGAAGGTACCGTGTGCTGCACATCTGTGTAGGAACAAGTCTTTTGTGTTCATTCATACTCAGATCTGCTCAGCTTCACGCTGAAGCTGCGGTTACGAAGGTAGCGACGATGAGCGAAAACGGGAAAATGTATCGATGAGGCACACATTACTCTCATCTAAAACAGCAACGCCTAGGTTATCTAGACATATCTAGACACATTTCCAATAGAGTCCATTAAATTTCGCAGAATGCTGCCTGATGCTACGACACTATTACCGCCGTACTAGCTTCTGCCCGCGGCTTCGCTCGCGTGGTACATCGATTAAACATAGTCTGTATGTTATTCGAGTGTATGAGCTATATTATTCTAAAGTTTCAATAAAATCCATTCAGTAGTTTTTTTGTGAAAGAGTAAAAAACATCCATCCATACAAACTTTCGCATTTATCATATTAGCAGGATATACCTATAAGTATATTTTGTTGGAATATTAGATTACTAGGCGACAAATGAATTTACCTGTTTTCGGACTTGCTTTCACTTGAGCACTCGTAGGTACTTAAAGATTGTGTAATGCCCGAAAAAATCATCCTCAATCATCAATCCGATAAACCAATTTCATCAGAACCTGTTTATTCCGGTGCGAGAATATAACCTGCGCCCCTTGTGTTCAGTGCTAAGGTATGTCTATGTTGAATGCCTCGTTGATCTAGTGGTAGCATGCGCGGCCCAAGGACTAAGAGGTCCCGGGTTCAAATCCCGGGTCGGACCAAGAATTTGTGGCTGGTTATTTCAATGTTGAAATTACTCAGTAACAGTACAGAGTAAGGAAGTTTGCGGTTTAATCGCCCTTGTGTCTTGGAAAGCACGCTAAGCCGTTGGTCCTACGTCTTACCTCTTACCGGTCATGTCGAATTGCCCTCTTACCGGACTATGCGAGCGAAAGAACAGAGAGTGCATCTGTGTTTGCGCACACACTTGTGCACTATAATATCTCCTGCGCATATGGCTAATCCTCGTTGCGATTGGCCGCATTGACCGATATCGGTTAGGAGGACATTATTATCATTATGTATATGTTACCGACTTAGCGCTACAAATATTCATACATTTATTTTGTATTACTTTCTTTGGTTTTAATTTTCATATTACGCGATCAACTTGCTTTCTTTGGAATCAAATAACATTGATAGGATATATCCGGCCTGTAATCCCCAAAGATTACAGGCGTGATAATATGATTATTATTAATTATTAATCCTTATTTTTCTATCTTTAAATTGCTCCTTCCACCTGCTTTTTCCTCAGCGTTTCTCGCTTGTTGAACGACCACGGCCTACGCGACACTCGGCGTATCTTAGGCGTTTCCATTCGAGAAATCTCACGGCGTCTTAACGAACGTCTTTTTGCGACAACACCTTTGTTGATTCAAAATAAGCACGCCTCTGTTGTGTTCCCTTTAGAATAACGCCCTGATTATTTTTCTCAATGAAAAGGTACAGATGTTGTTTTGTTATTCTATATGTGAGATCAATCGTATAATAGATTAGGTGTCAATGTGTCTTTATATGGTTATTTATTTCTATTGAGTTATTTTTACAGCGGAGAGCGGTGGTATATCACTGAGTAAGGATTTGCGGTGTATGGTCTTGGCGTAAATAAGGGTACGAGTTTTATCCTTTAAAAGAAATATATATTTATTTGACTGACACGTTCGTCTAGTAGTAGCATGCGCCGCCTAAGGACCTAGAGGTCCCGGATTCAAATCTCGAGTCGGGCCAAAAATTTGTGGCTAGTTATTTCAATATTGAAATTACTCAGTAACAGTCCAGAGTCAAGAAGTTGGCGGTTCAATCACCCCCGTGCTTCGGAGAGCACGTCAAGCCGTTGGTCCTGCGCCTAACCTCTCCGGTCATGTCGAATTGCCGTCTCACCGGACTATAAGAGTGAAGGAATTGAGAGTGCGCTTGTGTTTGTGCACAAAGTTGCAGAGGGTTAAATTTTATTTGACTTTTAACATGAAAATATTTCTAAAATATTTCGTGTGTTTCACCAATATAATAGATTATGTGGTTTTCAGTTATGCAATATTACGCACGCGATTGTAAATCTTTGAAACAAAGGAATCTTTCTTGGATGTAACATTTATACGTAATAAATTTTTCTTCATTTCAGTTTCTTGGAAAATATATATTGAGCCACATTTCATATAAAATCCCTGATAAGATCAGTATGTTGTCAGGTATTTTATATGAAATTTGGCACGTGGCTTTGACGTAGGATGCGAGAAATTTTATCATGAACTGCCATAGCGTAATACTACCATACCCGGAGTATATGTAGGCAGAGTCTTGGGCTGAGATGAAAAAATTGTTTCTAGTGCCTAACTATGAGCCTTTTTCTATCTAATCCAGCCCAGTCTTATTTTTGGCTGAATGTGGTTAAAATGGCTTGCTTTCCTTTTGACTCTGGTCTCTGCCTACCTCTTCGGGAATAATGGGAGTGATGTTAGTGCCTAACTCGTTGCCTACATAATCACAAAATCAATTCCCAACGCACTATTAGGCGCATTTTACGACATTCTAGCAATGCAACACAGTTGGCACATTTTTTTGAGTCCCATATTAACCAGAGTTTTAAGATTTCAGGATCATGAGTAAGCTGATACAATTTTCAACCAAGGCTCATCATTAAGTTAGTGACGGGCCCTGGCTACTAAATAAAAATTGAATCCTGACGGGGCAAATATTTGTATCCTAAAAATTAATAGTACCAAGCATAATAAGGATTACTTTGGGAATTGGTGTGATATAGTCTGGGCTATTTATTGCTACTTGTGGTAGAAATACGAATAAAAATTTTACTTTTTTAAAATAACTTTATTGTATGTCTAATTAATTAATTATTATTTATTGTCCCATGTTGGTCTGGGACTTAAAAAGAATATGTCAACTGTGTTCTTGCCTAGCATGTCGTAAAAGGCGACTAATGGTATATCTGGGTTTTGGGTGTGTGATTGTGTAGGCGACAGGTAAGCCGCTTGTCAGCCCGGCATTATTTTTGGCTGAATGTGGTTGAAGGGGCATGCTGCCCCTTTGACTCTGCCTACCCCTTCTGGGATTATGGGCCTGATGTTATGTATGTATGTATGTATATTAGCTTTTTCCACTCCTTCTCTATATACCCATATTTTTTTTTACATTTAGTGGCCAGGAGCTGTCATTGAATCAATGATGAGTCCTGGTTGAAAATTGGATCAGCAGATTACTATCAAAATTACTCATTATCTTGAAATCTTAAAAATCTAGTTAATATGGGACTCAAAAATATGCACCAAATCGCATACTCAGCTGTACGCGTAATTTTCTTAAAAAGGGGAACAAATTTGTTGATTCATGTATGAATTTATAAATTAAGTTGAATCGATCGATGACCAAGAAGCCCTAGATTTCATTTCATCTATCCATCTAATTTTATTTTTGGTATATGACGTCTATATCCTAATTATGCAAATGGCTCCATAATGAAGGGAGCCGCACCCACATAATATTACTCACTGGATTTAGTGTGTACAACATTAGCCGCCAAGACAACGGAAGCGAACGTGGAAAAAGGAAGCCGCGGTGACGTCGCCGGAAATGAGGTGGCGCGGGGTTAATTGAAAATGGCGCTTTGACACCGGTCACAATGCAGCGTGCAGCGGCGCGCCCGAGTTGTTTTTAAACGACATTTTTTTTAATCAGAGGTAAGTAATAAGCAGGAATTAAAAATATATCTAGAAGGTTATTTTTAGGATGCACAAACACCGGAACACAGATCAGATCATCTTCCTAGCGTTATGTCCCGTGCTTAGATGGGGTCTGCTTAGACCATGATCTAAGCGAGTCTGGTAATTACATTAAAGCGACTGCCCATCTGACCTTCGTAACTCTTAGATAGGGAAACCTAATAATTTTTGCTTACAAATCCAAAGTGGTTTGAATTTGCAGGTTTTATCACGTTTTTTTCCCTCACCGTCGAGTTAGTGGTATAAATACGTACATAGATTTGAAAAATCCAGAGGTTCGTGCCCGGCTTTGAACCCGCACTCCCCGGGTAATAGGCGTGTGTCCTTACCATTGAGCTGCCACTGCTCTCCACAGAACACAGATCAGATGCTTTCATTTAAAGAATCAGTATGTTAAATATATTTATTATAATGGTATCTCAAAAACTAACAAAGCTACAAGACTCTTGTGTTGCCTCGTTTTCCTATAAGGCTAGATTGCCTTTTAATTCTTATTGAATTCTTATGGTATTTTTGTTTAAAAGAAGCTACCTTAAAAAATAGGAGTTGGGTATTTATTTATTAATGTTGAAGAGGCGAGTGAGAGAGCGGTGGTAGCTCAATGGTAAGAACACGCGCCTCTTGACCGAGGAGTGCGAGTTCAAACCATGGGAGGCATGTACCTCTGGATTTATCTCATCTACGTATTTATACCACTAGCTCGACGGTGAGGGAAAACATCGTGATGAAACCTGCAAATTCAAACAACTTTGGATTTGTAACCATGACCCTAAAATTGTCTGGTTCCCCTCTCTTAGGGCTACGAAGGTCAGATCGGCAGTCGCTTCAATGTGATTACCAGACTCGCTACATCCTGGTTCATGGTCTAAGCGGACCCCAATTGAGCACGGAACATAACGCTAGGAAGATGATGATGTTGAAGAGGCGAGTGAGGTGTGTAAGGATCGTGCCATATGGCGTTCGGTTCTCTGCCTACCCCGCTAGGGAAGTGGCGTGACGTTTAGTTAGTTTAGTCAGTTAGGTATTTATGCTTAAACTTGTTTGAACTACTAGACAAAGATGAATAAATTAGAATAGCGTCTTAACTCATTATTGACATTGAAGATACTAGCGATTCATCATGAAACACAGTTGAGATTTTGAGACAATTGTTTTGTTTCCCAAGCTCGAATGTTCAAGTACACACGCTGTCAACAATTCGGCAAACAATTTAAGTGTTTAAGACGGGAGAAAGGTCGTGTACATAAGATTATATTATGTGTTTATTTTCAAGATCTATTTGCGATGGTTAGTATAAAACATAGCTTTAAGTATGTAGGTTTAGCTGAATGCAGTGTTAATAGAATAGAGATATGACGAGGATGTCTTAAAGGATATGCAGATTAAGGCAGAAATTCCATCTGAGTGAGTTGACTGTGAGGTGAGTGAGAACCATCAATGAAAAATACATACATATTATCACTCCTTAAAGTAATATAAATATAAAAACATAATATAAATATAAAAACATTTAAATTATACTGTCACGTTGTATTTAAATTACTTTAAGTTAATCATCGCTCTAGCATTCCATCAACAGAAATTCTCAATCGTCAACGCAAATGTTACTTCAAAAAGAATCTCCCGAATTGATATTTAATCCCGGAATGCAAACGGAACTCGAACTTCTCAAAAGAGGCTCGATTCAACTCTTGCTAATTCCTAATTATACTCGAATTATCTAATTTCCCAAACAAGCCGAAGTCCTCAAAACAAATTAGGGAACATTAGTCAAATATTACGGCAGCTGATCAGTCGGATTCTCAGGGAATTGTTCAGCCGTGAACGGAGCGGCCACAGAGCGAAACTCCGCTTGGCTGAGCAAAAAGCGATTGTAGTGTTTAATTAAATAGCTTGTGCCGCTGCAGTGTAGAGTAGAAATGTGCAGTTGTCCACTGTCAGTGTAGAAAACTAGACTTGGATCACGGACTAAAGAAGGTCTCCACGCTATCATAATGTGAAGTCAAACCACACTTATGTATTGTGAGTGAGACTTAGAGGTACCAGATACCGGAAATTTAAAGTGGTTATAACTGATATGAATATTGATATCTTACAAAATAATATACATCCATTATAACAACTGCGACTCTTCAAATATCTTTTCTCTTTGAAAACATGATAAATGTTGATTATTTCTATTAATTTATGCAAACCAACACATCAACCGTTTCACAAGTCACGTTATGGTCTTATCCACATTTATCTTTCTCTGATAATTATTTCAATCATATCTCTTCGTCCTTTCCATTTTCCTTATTTGTCATCCGTGTTTTTGACAGGATTTTAAAAGAATTGTAAACAGATACCGTCGTCTGTCTGTAAGATTATTAATGGAGAATTATTATTCTTGTTTAGCTTTATCACGACACGATGTAATAAGAACAAAGAACTCATTGTGTAGGAAATTAATTTATATATTTGTTTTTATTTTTCTAAATCTATAGAAGTGCTATCCGTAATTAAAACCACAAAAAGTAATAAAGGAAAAAAGATTATATAGTAACATAACATTAATATGAGGCTCCAAGATGCATTAACAATTTTGATTACGTATATATTATATACGTAAGTCTTAAACACAGAATATTTGATAATTTTTCATATTGTACTGTATTTTGATATATACCTACCACTTATATTCTGATCTAATAAATATATTTTTACAAATGTTATGCGTATTGTGCATTTCTTTTAATCGCATTAGCCGGATTTGTTCTACTAGTTTGAAGATGATAAGAAAATTATTAAACGAAAGTCGACATGTTTTTATAATTTGTGTACATAATCAATTACACTGTTAAAGCTAATGATCTAGCAAAAAGTGTATAACTAATTTGTCTGGTAATAAAAAAAAAAAAATAATGATGACGAAAACGGTAACATCACAAATTATGAAAAAAAACTAGGATTTTTTTTTCAAACACCAAGTCGATAGTTTGGCCTACCGTATAAATTGCACTATGATCAAACTCATTCACCAATCACCTGCCGTAAAAAATAAAAGACGCCGATAATGACTGAGAACAGTTTTTAATAGTTTGTTAACTTTTTGAGACGACTGTCGAACTTATAAACAAAAATACAATGGATTCTAAAAGTATTTTATATTTTTCATACTTTCAATAAAGAGGTTCTTATATATTCTCGGATAGAAGGAATGCTTGAGTGACTAGATGGAGATACTCCGAGTATTCCTCATGATAAGCGGTTTCCCAGAATGTAATAACGATGAGCAATACATTCCTCTCGTTAAAAAATATGTACTTTTACACCAATATGGGGCGGAGCGGTGTAATGGTTACATTATAATTATTTGTCATTACTCTTTAAAAAGTTGTAAGTAACCCAGTGATAGAAAATACTGCGAGGTTGAGTCCTTCCCAAAGGCCAATCTTTACACAGTACATTAACCTGGCCTGTACAGTAGTACCTACAGGCTAACAGTCGCCGCTTCTGTCTGTTTGCTGAGATCTTATAAACTACGCAAGGGATGTTGATGCGGATTTCACCAATAGATAGGGTGATTTAAAAGCTTCCTCTTGAACCACCTTATCTATTACTGTATATGTACAGTTTTATATTGTTTTGTGCTCACCGTGCGAAGCCGTGAAGGGTCGCTAGTGTATAATAAACTAGTCATTGGTCACGGTTTCATTTGCGCGAAATTAAAATATTAGATATTAACACCCAGACACAGAACAAACATAAGTACTTATTCATTACACGAATGTTTGTCCTGGGTGAGGATCAAACCTACTACTCTTGGCGCATGGGGCAGGGTCACTACCGAATGCGCCATCGAGCCAATCAATATTAGTTTAAATACAACAAATGTTGACTTAGGTCACTTTACTATTAAGCATGCAAAATGAGGACTGATTTTCCCAGCACCGAATAATCAGAGGAACAAAAGAATATTTTAATTGCACATTGCGAATATGAGTTCATTATTGAATCAGACAATGTTACAATGGCGCAATAATGTGCATGCAATCGCACTGATACAATTAACTTGATTAATTTGCAATTATTAATATGCATTTTACGACATGTGTCAAGAGCTCGATAATTGTAGATCTGCATAATATAGATGTTGACACCATTTATATTTCATTCTGAAATATCAATGCCGTGAAAGAGAGTATCGTAGGATGTTGTAAAACCATATTGATTTTAATAATATTGTCTATGATTTTAAATTTTACAATTGCTGATTATATAATAATTAATATTAATTATTAATTATTAATTAATATAGGTATTAATTAATCAGTTGACTATACGAACAAGTGACGTCATAAACTCACAAGCCAATACAAAATCTATGAAGTGATTTTGTTTTAACAGCTTTTAAAAAGTATCTCAATTGACTTGCCAGTCAAAAACCCTATTGGCTGGAATAGAAATAGGTTATTTTACTAAAAATTTTTATAGTCCATTATTGAGATTACAAAAAAATATTGCTTATCTACTGTTCAACATACTAAAAGTGGCGAAGATACGGCCCCTTAAAGTACCGCGTGACGTCACTATATGCGTAAAATTTTACCGTTCAATTGACGTAAATTATTTCAGATGTTTGAAGCGCTGTATCTTTGTCAATTTTCGAGTATTAGACGAAGCAAAAAATACGCATTTAATATTTTTTGATAATCTTACTTACGGACTAAACTTTTTTTGAGTAGATATTACACCCCATTATACTCCTGCACAAATGAATATTGATTTGGATAACATAAACATTGTTAATATTGTTCTTGGATTAAATTGGTTGAGGAAGCTACTCCTTGGAGAATTGGGATGATGACACTTTACACAAGTAATTCCAGGACATAAATCAATTTGAAGAACACATTATTTAAGACCCTAAATCAATTACATTTATACATTCTCCAGATTTTGCTTTTTAATTAATTTGAAAATATTTGATTTTCATTTTGGCTGTTCATAAAATTATGTCAAATGATTGGCGGCTGGGTTAGATGGAAAATTGTGAAAACATAGTGACAAGTGGCTAGCTCGTCGCCTACACAATCGATATATATTCCTTACCAATTCATAGATATTGATAATAAACAGTATTAACAAACCATTTTCATTCGAATATTTTACTAGTTGGAGACAACGATAGTATTTCATTTGCGCATTCCTATTATAGGAAGAGAACGCTTCGAAGATTCGTTATTTTAATGCTATTGAAGCGACTTCAAAGGAAACTAAAGCATTTGTACAGTGGTAGTGCACCTGAAATGGGATTGTAAATGTGAAACGTAGTGCATTGAATTAAGAGTTGTTTTCTTCATATTGTTTATTGATCCTCCCTACAAAAGGATTTTCAATTGTAACTATTCTTACCATTCAAAAATTGTTTCTTATTTCTTTATACTATGTTTTAATAGTATTTATTAAGATCAAATATTATCATGTTAACGACGATATTCCACTACAAATCATCATCCTCCTGGCGCTATTCCCCGTGATTAGTCGGAGTCCGCTTAGACCATGATCCAGGATTTAGCGAGTCTGGTAATTACATTAAAGCGGCTGCCGATCTGACCTTCATAATCCTCAGATAGGGGGACCAGATCATGGTTACACATCCATAGTTGTTGAATGTTCAGGTTTTATTGGATTATAACCCTTACACACCAGTGTAAGGATTTTTACCAAGAAATAAGGTGTACATCTAGACACAAGCAGTATTCGCGTAGTCTTGAGTTACAACGCAGTATTGTGGCTTCACTGCCACGCCCACTTGGCACTTCCACTTAATGTTTGTTTTGTGATTTAGACACATTCACCTTGTAGATGGGAGTTGCATTTAAAAGTATCCTTTATTACAAAGGTCATAAAAATGGTTTCAGTTTGGCGCGCATGTTATTGCCGTATAAATTATTCCATGTGCATTTCGTATCGTTGTAATCTGTTTGCGCACATTTGCGCAATAATAAAAAAAATTACACTCAAAAACATTGGAAATAATATAAAACTTATATATTCACGTGATATGTATATAAATAATTAATATACTATAAATATCACTATTTTACATAAAATGTATTTATGTCGGATATTTGCTACTTCGCCTTAAAAAAACAATGGCTTTTTTTTTTCAGAGACAAAAGAAAATATTAGGACACAATTAATACCACAGCTGGTTGTTGACAATTAATACATCAGTGCTTCTTATACCACAAAAAACTAAGACCCAATTTTTCAACAGTCAGATATGAGATATAATATGTATATCTGTTAGCTAGTGTAGTCAAATACAGTAGCTGCCGGGTTTCTTAAAAGGTTAGGAAAGTAAGCTTAAATGAAATTAAATATTATAATTGCAGTTATTCTAACCAATGGGCGCACGTTTAACAAAACACAAGACTTTGCTGTTTTCATACTCAGTGACCAACTGCTTCAAAGGATTTCAAACTTTTTTACAACTGAATAAGCAAAGATATTGCTTGTTTAACCGTAGAAAAAACATTGCATGGAATCTGCATATAAGTTTGCAAGTGTTTAGATAGAAATATAAATAGTCTAATTGAAATAAGTAACATTCTAGATGCTACTTTTTAATTAAGTACGATCTTAAATGCTTGAATACATTTGTGTTTAGATAGATAATAATTAGAAGCTGTACATTTGCAACTTAAGAAGCTTAACGTTTTAGTAGGTATTACGGCAATGATCGGCTGCGGCGTAACGTAGATTTCGCGAAGAGTCCCACAGTGGGGAGCACGGAATCTGCGCCACGCCCGAAGAATGACCACCGTGAGGTTTAGTCGGTAGTTGAGTGTTTTTCCCAGATAGCTCTGAGCCCGACCCATCCCTCGGCCGATCCTAGGTTTACTTGGAAGGTGCGTAAATGCATTCCTCTTTTAAAAAAAAGGGTAGGTATTACTGCAATAACTATAATGTAAAACATGGAAGTTGTTACGATAGTGTAATCAGGACGATAGTATGACCTGCTTCAATGTTCACCGACCTTATTAAATATGGAATAGTCTACACAGAGCTTGAATTTTTTTGAGATATAACGGAATATAATAGTAAATCGGCGTAGATTCAAAAAATGGCCAGACTCTCAAATAAAAAGTATCGACATGTAGATTCAAACTTTCCATCGGAAGAAATCTTTGTAACAAACAAAACAAAATAACATCACGCTCGTAATCCCCGAAGGGGTAGGTAGAGTCAAAGGGGCAGCAATCCCCTTTAACCATATTCAGCTAAAAATAAAACTGGGCTAGGTTAGACGGAAAATTGTGAAAAAGTAGTGGCTAGCTTGTCGCCTACACAATCACATACCCAAAACCCGTAAACCATTTGAAATCTTTGTCATTCATAAAAATGTCTAAAATGTGCGTTCTCTAATTGGGAATAACTGCCATCACTGGTGACCATCGGTCGCTATTTCGGACAAACGACACGTATTTAGTTAGCAACTGTTTGGCGTGTTCAGTGCTATCCATCATGGTTTATAGTTCGGCTAATGTTAGCGGACATTGCACAACCACCATTTGGGGAATAAAGCAGGAATATTTTATGTACCAGGACGGCATTGTTGGAATTCAGATCATTATATTTTTGTGTCCAGTTTAAAAGTATCGTGTTTGTGTTCTAGAGCAACTTGGTGTAAACAATTTTTTTTGTATGTTTATTACCGCTGAAAACCAGCGTCGTGATCTGCCGTAAGGTAGCTCGCGACTCGAGCTGAGCGGGCGCCCTTTTGGCACACTCAGAGTGTGCCAAAAGGGCGCCCCTGTTTTTTTGTTACTGTATATCTTTGTTGCTGTTAACTCTCTGTTAACTCACGTTGTGTCAAATAACGTAATTTCTTTCTTTCTTTCTTTCTTTATTTATTTATTTATTTATTTATTTATTTCTTTATTTCTTTCTTTCTTTCTTTCTTTCTTTCTTTCTTTCTTTCTTTCTTTCTTTCTTTCTTTCTTTCTTTCTTTCTTTCTTTCTTATTACACCAGCAACGGAAATTTCTTATCTCGTGTTGTGAGCTCTGTGACATCTATTGATAAAATTAAACATTATGTCTCCATCATGTTACAATATAAGTCCTATCTAATGTAGAAAATATCTACAACTATCTACTATCTACTACTATGAACCATTTAAAATCATCATCATCATCATCCTCTTGCCCTTCTCCCAGTTTATCTGGGGTCGGCGCAGCATGTCTTTTTCTTCCATACGTCCCGGTCAGCCGTCATCAAGCTATCCACTTCCATTTTACTCATATCATCCTTCACACAATCCATCCATCTCTTATTTGGCCTTCCTCTTTCTCTCCATCCACTAATCTTTGTCACATGTCCTTCCTCTCTGAACCATTTAAAATAATGAAAATTTTTGTAAACCACTTGACCTTAATAAACTGTACGAAATTTGCATTGTTTTCTTTTTTTCCATCGACAATGAAATCATTTTGCGCATCTAAAACTCGATTCAACTTTTCTTTGTTACGAACTTTTCGTAGCGACTTAACCTAATCGTAGCACACGTGCTACGACGCCTCGTGATGCTACGAGCTACGTCATGAATATTCCCGCAACCAAACTTCCTCCGCATAAATCCCGAATCATTGTGTGAGTTTCGCTTAGTTTTGCCACTGGTGAGATTTTAAACTGCATTATTCGCGGGCTAATTCTACGGGTGGATTAGTGAAAAACTTTGTGAAAGGATTGGCTTAATAGCTCGTTTTTTAGATGATCACTACATTGTTTTTTTGTTGCTTACATAAAATTTTACCTAAAGTGCCGTTTAATAAAATATTTTTTAACAAAAACGAACCTAATAAAAAGCAAAAGTAAATTTACTTAGGCCAAAGTAATACGTATTCTAATACCTATAATTTTGAAGACGGTGCCAAGTAAATGTTAAAATTGGTATAGGTACAATTACTATAGACTCAACAGATAGATTTTCGGTTGTAATATTAGCTCAAATTATACCTTAAAAGAAAATAAAATTAGAACATTCTTCTTTACATAATATACCAATTTCATATGTCAGTCTATTAACAAATAATAATAAAAAATTAAGTTAATTATCTCTTTGTAATCGTGCAACTAATGGTTGTTACTGAGGGATAAACGTTTAAGACGGCTAAATACATTGTTTTTTCGTGAAAATAGATGCATTTCATAGTATTTTTATTTTTATTAAATTAAACTACTAATTAGGCAAGTATGCCAAGATCGCTCTTAGGCTAATGGAGGGCATCATGACAGCTAGGAGAGAGGGGGGGGGGGGGGGGGGGGGAGAGACGTCAATGCCGCGTTTGGTTGATGTTATAGCCTATAGGTAGCCTTCCTCGATAAATTAACTACTTATACAAACACAAAAATATTTTTTCAATTCGGACCAGTAGTTTCTGAGATGAGCGAGTTCAAGCAAACAAACAAACTCTTCAGCTTTATATGTTAGCTGTATAGATTTTTGTATGTGACTCCAAATATTAAATTGCAGCCAAGGATTAATTACTTTGAGCGCTTTCATAGTGCGATAAGTTCAAAACAATTTTGATCTTATTAAGCTACCTACGACTTTGAACATCTTAATTAGTTTTCCACTTTATATGAATTTCGCTATTTACTATTTATTCAAATTGTTGTTCTGATAATTTAAGATCCAATTTATTTGAAGCGAGTGTCACCATCTGACTGCCATACTAGACCTGCTAAATCTAGAAACTAGTTCTAAAAGAATATGCAGACATCATAAAACCCACGACATAAGGTTAGAAAAAAGAAAAAATATTTTATGTTACGTATGATTTAGTAAGTACCTGCGTAGTTATAAAACCTATTTTAGTAATACTACGTACGTTGTAGTATTACTAAAATAGGTTTTATAACAAACAACAGTTAATTAGTCTTCTATACATAATCATAACAGCAAAAATATCTTGTACTTTGTTATTGTTAGCACCCTGTGCAGTCGGAGCTTTTAACGATACTCCAATTTCACCCCCGTTGAAAACTAAAAAAAAATAATTAGTCCATTTTACCTACAACACTGTAGCCATTAAAAGCTCGCTCCACCTAGAAAGCTCAGTTGATTTATATGGAAATTGCGGAAAAATATGGGCCGCCACGTAGATGATAAGACTCGGTAGTGCTTGAAAGCTGATAAATATCGCGATCTGTGTTGAATAATGGTTCTGTTGTAAGCGTTATAGTGGTGGCAGCTGTTGTATGATAAACTAGGTAATAATTAGTAACTAGGTTAATTAGTGTGTAGTATCATAATATTGACTGTCATGTTCATTAGCTAGTATTTATATACTACAGCTGAAACTGTGATTTCAGTTTCTGGTATATAATAATAAATTCTCCAGACTGAAACACCAATTATCTAGTTCCAAACTAAGCTTATGCTTGTACTATGGATACTAGGTGAAGGGATAGACAAACTTAATTACGTTTATACAATGTCCATGTTCATCACACGAACATTTGCTCCTAGCGGGATTAAAACCCGCGACCCTCGGTTTCGTGGCCAGGGTCTCTGACCACTCGACCAACGGGCTAGTCACACATCGACATCGATATGCATCGATCTTAAAATATGCCTATTACTCACCCCTTGAAACGTATTCAAGGGGTGAGTAAAGTAATGCCTAGGTAAAAATGTATTTTTTCAGGATTCGATTAGGAAGTTTAAGCGTGAAAACAGATCCTATTTATTTGTTATTTTCACCTTTATAACGTCAACGAAGTTCACATAACGTTATTTATAGTAAAATATTTATATATTTTATTATAAATAATTTCGACTCTGCCTACCCCTTCGGGGATTATGGGCGTGATGTTATGTGTGTATGTATGTATTTATATTCCGGCCACCCATCTGGAAGTTACCAGCAATGACAGTTATTTGTCTTTCGTTTTCAGATCTCGGGTGCATTAGCCACTCCAACGCCGAGGTCATCCACCCTAAATATTACAACATGGCGATTATCGGTAACCAAAACAGTGTTATTGCAAGCCAGGGCTGCATCTCCCAGCTGCAAGCTCAGACCTCGCCAAAGGCAAGCGCATTTGCATAGAAATGATCGCTGTATCGTGCGAAGGCTGCGGTTACGAACCGCAATATTTAGCACGTTGCACTTCAGAAAGCTTCATGGGACTAATTGGGACACTCAACGCAATTAGATTGTACATCCTATCACCACCCTAAAATTGGTAACAATTGGTCGAATATTTTATCATCAAGCTTTAGAAAAACAGTACACTGTTGTATGGAATACATTCCACTAGTGGTACGCGGATCGCCCTTGGTCTGTAAAACAGAACGTTTGCTCCACAAAATATTTTTTTTATACGTTTCAAATTATAAAGGGTTGTTTTGAACTGACACAGTTTATGTATTTTTTTAATAATATAATAATAGTTAATAATAAGTTCTCCAGACTGACACACCAATTCCTGGTTCGAAAATAAGCTTACAAGCTTGTGCTATGGATACTACATAGGTGAACGGATAGACATACTTAAATACATTTATAATAACAATAATGAAATCAAAGTTACCCTCAGTTTATACCTAAACCAGTCACCTGATACAACTTTGAGATTAAGTAGGCAATTTTTTATCCAGGAAAAAAATATTTTTCCCTTGAGTTGAATGGTGCCTTTTTTTTTTACGTGAGGAATGCATTTACGCACCGTCCAAGTAAACCTAGGTTCGGCCTACGAGGGATGTGTCGGGCTCAGAGGCTTGGGAAAAACATTCTACTACCGACTAAACCTCACGGTGGTCATTCTTCGGGTGTTGGCGCAGATTCCGGGCTCCCCACTGCGGGACTCTACGCGAAATCTACGTCTACGCCGCTGCCGATCCATGCGGCCCATCTCGAGGGAGAGGCAACCTCGCCCCCAGAACACCTCGCGGTGCTTATGACGGCACAGACCACAGTGTCACCCCATCCTATTTAACGGACGAGGATCCACGTGTCGTCATCTTCTCTGAGGCTGCTTAACGAAGTGAATGCAGCCCCCCCCGCAAACACTTCACAGCCCCAAAGGCCCTTTTAGTCACCTCCTACGACAGGCAGGGATGGTGCCTCCGAATTTGGCCACAACCTCTGTGGCCAAACTCAAAGTGGATAAAACCGGGATAAAAGACTATATAGTAAACTACATTTAGTTTGAATTCAACCAGACGCGGGTGTTAGTTTTTAAGCTGGTTAAATTTTAAATTATCTGTCAGTCTTAACAGCTAAAGCCTGAGCTTAAAAGCTCTTTGGTTAAAGCTGTTCGTCTATTTTTTGGCTAGACATGCAGCTTAGCACTATTTTGCTGTTGGCCTTTAGATCTGGACGTCTCTAAATCGGTCTTTGTATTTCTATTTTTATAACAAATCTTATATATATGAATATTAACTTATTTTTGGAATTGATTTCGTTTCTTAGATAATACTAAAATAATGATTTCATAAAAAAAACAAAGCCAAATTTCAATAAAAAATAAAAAGAAATTAAAATTAGTTTTTAAAATTCCCGCCCTAACGCTCCAAACAGTCACGTGATTATAATTACGTCACAGGCCGATAAAATCATCATCTATTCTATGATAGGTTTTTAAATACTGTATTTAATGTTTAAAACATAACTTTACATAAATTGGTAACATGTGTCAATATCCCTATTTTTATTTTTTTTAAGTAGATTATAACAATACATTATAATAATTTTTAGAGTCAGGATCGTAGCGAATAGTAAGATGTGATCTCTGCCTACCCCCATGGGAAAAAAGTGTGACAGAATGTATGTTTAATCATCATCTTCCTAGCGTTATGTCCCGTGCTTAGACGGGGTCCGCTTAGACCATGATCCAGGATTTAGCGAGTCTGATAATTACATTGAAGCGACTGCCGATCTGACCTTCGTAACCCTAAGATAGGGGAACCAGACAATTTTTGGATCATGGTGTATGTATGTATAATATTTAACTTGCAATGCACTATCTGACGAAATTTGCAATTCTGACTTGTTACTATCCGATTGCGGGCGTAATGACATGATGAAAAATGTGGTAATAATATAACGTTATTTTAACATTATCTGCTGTTCTATATATAATAGGTAGCTATATGATGGATGAACCCTTTTAGTATATATAACTACAGAAAAGGCATGTTTTAAGACTTATAAATATTCGCGATATACTCGTAGTATGCTACAGATAGACTTTATAGCAATTTATGCACTTACCTACGTGGTGTAGCACGCACACCATCTATTTGAAAGTTATTAAAAAGAGAATTTTGTTCGGAAAACGTAAACGTAGGTGCCGCAGCTGCGTGGTTCTCCATATTTTATTTATGGTTACCGCAAACGCGGTGGTTTACGTCAGAACGCAACGAACTAACGTTAGCGCGATGCGAGGCGTATGCAAGGCGGATCATTTGCATAGTACTCGTAATAGTTATGTGCCGCGCTTGGGGTTATTAATGCGTTAATTAGGATATTAGTTGCTTCACCTGACATCATGCAAATTATAAACAAGCAATTTTTTTGTATATACGAGTACGAGTGTTACATATTTAATTAACTCATTATTAAGGGCATGCTGCCCCTTTGACTCTGCCTATCCCTTGGGGGATTATGGGCGTGATGTTAAGTTTAGTAAATTAGTAATTTTTTTAAAAATTTCCATGTAAAAGTTTATCAGCTGATTACTTATTTAGTATGAAAATTGTTGTTTAAGTATTTTCCCGTCTAATTGTCATAATGTCCTATGTCTTTGCATAACGTTCGTATTTATAGTGAACATCAAAAAATCCCGCAGACATGAAGTACGTCGTTTGAGCACTCTCATATGTTGATTACGGTTAATTTAAATGCGCTGGTTTGTATAAACGCGACTCAGGCCCGTCGCTTGCGCAGCGGGCCGCTGCATTTGCATAGTAATTGCACGCTATGCTTCGCGCCCGGCGGCTCTTGTCGCCGTCTGTAGCGTGCTAATGAGACGTGCTTCAGGCGTGTTAGCCTTTTGCGAGATAATTCTGCTTTGCGATTACTGGAGTTACGGTCCATTTTGACTGGCTCGATGGCGGCAGTGACCCTGTCCTAGAGTTGTAGGTTAGACCCCACCCAGAACAAACATTCATGTGAAGAATAATTGTGTTAGTTCTGTTTTTGGGTGTTAATATGGAACATTTAAATATGCATTGGTGATACCACTGTTGAATCTAATATCCGTAAAGCGAGTGCTTAAGTTACTTATTTCTAATACAGTTCAATGTATAAGATGGTATCTGGTGAATGATTAAAATCGGATAAGAAATATACATGCTTTCACATTTTGCAGCACCATGGGACATGGCGAATTTTTTTGGCTTAACTGACGCAGTAACATAATAGTAATAAATTTTAACAAAAATAAAAACCGACTTCAAAAAACCCCGCAAAAAATGTTTATAAAAAAACACAAGTAAAAACTGCCTTAATAGCTATTTAAATGTCCAAACACTAAAAAGTATAAAATAAATTCTTTCGACTGCTTCGATGAAAGTATTAATCTTTAACACGTATTTAAATATTTACAATAATCAGTTAGTTTTGGAGTCGGTGCCAGCGCGCGTAATTATATTATCATTTCGGAATTTGCAATTATTTGGTTCCTTGGTGAAGGGTGGTAAAAAAGGTTTTGAATATACAAAATCAATAGTAAGTTAATACTCATATTTTAACTAATTTGTTTCATATTGTTATTAGTAAGGTAATTTGTTATTAAGTGTCTACTTTTTTTTTAGTTTGGCTGGCACCGACTCCAAAACTAACTGATTATTGTAAATATTTAAATACGTGTTAAAGATTAATACTTTCATCGAAGCAGTCGATAGAATTTATTTTATACTTTTTAGTGTTTGGACATTTAAATAGCTATTAAGGCAGTTTTTACTTGTGTTTTTTTATAAACATTTTTTGCGGGGTTTTTTGAAGTCGGTTTTTATTTTTGTTAAAATTTAACTTATTTGTTACTTTTTAGTGAAATTTATTAATAGGTAGGTAGACTAAATCAAAACGAGCTGCTTTAATGAGACAGTGCCGGTCTTATGAGACTAAAGACGAAAAGGTATAACGAGCCTTTAATATTTAAAGAATTACTTAAAACTACTAATCTTCAAAGAGTTATACCTTTCATCATCAGCTAAGCAACATAACATGATGAGTACGAGATGCAAATACTGGAATCGTTTTAGAAACAATAAATAAAACACTTAACATGTCGTTAAAATTTAAGAGTGGCCCTCGTTTTCATGGAAACCCATCACTAGACCAAGACTTGGTGAAATTGAGACTATCTCGAGAATAACATTCAATATGGCCCTGTAATATTGAAAGAATTATCCACGAACTCCTAATCGTTAAGGAGTTGCACCTTCCATCATCAGCTCAGCAACATGAGATTATGAATACCAGACGTAAATACTTGAGTTGTTTTAAAAAATAACTAAAATAGATTGTACGCGCCTATAATACTTGAGGGTTTCCCTCGATTTGCCTAAGATTCCTTCATCAGATCCAGATGTGGTACCAATAGGACCAACTCCAGGATATACCCTTTTGAATAAAAAAAAGAACTCTAAAAATCGTCTTACAATTCTCGAAGATATCAATATTTAAAGAATCATAAACTAATTCCTAATCGTTAAGGATTTGTACCTTCCATCATCAGCTCACCATCATAAGATGATAAGTACCATACGTAAAGAAATTAGAAAATGTCTAAAACACATTATACGTGCCTATAAAGTTTGAGGGTTGCCCTCGATTTTCCTGGGATCCCTTCATCAGATCCTGACTTGGTGGCAATGGGACCAATTCGGGAGTAAACCCTTTCGATTAAAAAAAAAATTTTGGAAATCGGTTAACAATTCTAAGAGATATCGAGTAACATACATACAAAAAAAAAAAAAAAAAAAAAAAAAAAAAAAAAAAAAAAAAAAAAATTCAGTCGAATTGAGAACCTCCTCCTTTTTTTTGAAGTCGGTTAAAAATACGAAAACTCAGGCATATCTGTCCCTGAGTTAACGTAATTTTTCTGCGTCTGTGTGCTCTTGTTTCTGCGGTATATTGCGTGCGAATAAGCTGTGGCATGTCACGACATTAAAACATTTTATAGTAAAATAATAATAATAATAAATAATAAAAAAAAATATTTTCTCACCACAATTTCAAGTTTTTTACATATTAATAAATATTCGTAGTTACTCTCACTATAAAATCACCTTAAATTATGGAAAACTGATTTTGACTTTGACTGATGTAGGCAAGAATCTGCCTTTATCTTATAACACCAGCCCCCCCACTTAGTAAACAAATATTATGTATTTAATAACTATCTAAAAAAGTTTATTACTTTTTTAGATAGTAATTAAATGTTACAATTCATTCCCGTTATTCATTATCAATAGCTAATGAACCTAGAAACCCTTAATTTACTTGTTGATATCTTAATCGTTAGATCAAATTATATATTTATTTTTTTAACTGGCTTCAAAAAAAAAAGAGGAGGTTCTCAATTCGACAGTTTTTTTTATCCTATTGCAATGCCAACCTCGATCGTTCATTTACACCAATCCTGACAAATTGCACTAAAGTAACTTTTTAACCATACATTTATAGATATATTACACAATTCTAAAGCATTTGTAGGCACACAGTTCTTCTAATGCACGTATTCCATACAACACGGTTTCGTCTGCATAATGTAAGTATCATAATTTGTTATCACCAAGGGACCGCCTAAGAAACACCTAAGAAATTTCGATTCCAGCATTTGGTAGTAAATTATGACAATTTATGAGAGACGCAAGGGCGCCGTTTGCTCAAACCTAACCCTTGATAACAGTTGCGTGTGACTTTTATTTGAAGTATGATCGATGGAATTAGAGAACTTGAGAATCTACTGCGAATAATATTTGTATCTTTTTTTCAGATAATTTTATTTCACAAGATGGCTTTCTTTTGTTTTTCTTGAAATAGTCACTTGGTTTTAGTGTGGTAGCTCAATGGTTAGGACACGCGTCTTCCTCTTAACCGAGGAATCCTGGTTCAAACCCGGGCACGTACCTCTGGATTTTTCAAATCTATGTACGTATTTATACCACTAGCTCGACGGTGAGGGTAAACATCGTGATGAAACCTGCAAATACAAACAACTTTGAATTTGTAACCATGATCCAAAAATTGTCTGGTTCCCGTATCTTAGGGTTACGAAGGTCAGATCGGTAGTCGCTTCAATGTAATTACCAAACTCGCAGAATTCTGGATTATGGTCTAAGCGGACCCCGTCTAAGCACGGGACATAACGCTAGGAAGATGATGAGTCACTTGGTTTAAGTAAGTTTCTCTACTAGCCACTAAAGATTTTTTTTTGACACGTACAATAAAAAAAAAAGAAAATGATTGTTTTTGTATTGAATATAATAAGTTTTACTCGAAACAGGGATGTCTATAAACGTTTTTAAGTTAAAGTCCAGCCATTGTATAGTATGTTTGATTTATTTGATATTAATTTTATATGCAAGGTTTAAATATATGTAATCCGAGTAATCTTTTTGCATAATACTGCATGCTAATTTATGAAGAAAAAGTTGATACAGTAAACACAATATATATTATATATATATAAACTCCAAGAATAGTTGAAGTCACATAATGGCACGTTACTATTGGCGCAACTTATGTAGGTCAAATAACTTACAGAAGTTGCACTTTTTTATTTCATGTAACTACCTATTTTTGTTGGATGTTAAGGTCAAATATCCCAACATTTGACCTCAAAAATCTATCTACATAGTTAAATTATAATATCACCTTCTACTAGCCCGACACGTTCACCGCTCACGTTACCAATTGGCGTAATCTACCACCCAGGGCGACACGGGTGAGAATTGATGACCAGAACGCTTTATCCCTGAAAAAAAAGATGGTTAATGTGAGACTTGAGCTTCTGGGTAAAACGTCCTAGAGCTTATTGTATTAATACAACATGCAATATCATATCGTTGTATGAAAAGGATCATGAATGTTGAAGAGGCGAGTGAGGTGTGTAAGGATCGTGCCATATGGCGTTCGGTTCTCTCTGCCTACCCTGCTAGGAAAGTGGCGTGAAGTTTAATTAGTTAGTTAGATTATGACCACAATCGATTTTGGGCTGGGATTAAAAAATATATTCCAATTGTTTTCCTAGTCGTTTGTAAAGTCGACGTATAGTCTATTGTTAATTGTGATAAGCAACTTATCAATAGTTTTTCATTTTCTATTCAACGCAACTTATATGTATTTATTTTAGACTTAAATAGTTATACAAGTCTTCTTAAACTGTGTATATGCCACCGCGATCTCCAAATTGCATGTGATAGTGCATCTGTTTGTATGAATGACGTTAGAAAAGTCGCATATTAAACTGAATAACTGATAGTAGAACAAATTTTGAGAACTTACTCAAAACATATGAGCTTCCCAATCTCAATCTTCATACACCATATACTCAACATGAGTTTACTACCTATATCTAATATCTCTGAATAACTGATAGTAGAACAAATCTTGAGAACTTCCAGTCTCAATACATAGGAGCGTCCCAATCTCAATCTTCATATACCATATACTCAACATGAGGTACCTATATCTAGGTAGTAAACTTCCAACCACAACCTCCATCTGTTCAACAATAGGGCTTAGCACTTAATCTAACGCTACAAAAGTGGCTGTTATCTACCATAAATGGGCTTTATACAGCCCCATACGTATTCAAAGACTAAATCCAATTTGTAATTTTTTAAAACCTTTAGTTGGATATAATATTTATTGTAAGAACACTCTTATTCCCATTAGAATCAGCTGTCTTTTGTTATGTCTATTTGATTTTGATAAAGTTTTTGGATATACATTTCGCTGGAGAATCTGAGAGCTATCCGAGAGCTTTCTTTGAGAACAAAAGAGAGGTTATAAAGATCGAATCGAAATGGTACATTGACACCTAAACAAGGATTAAAAACCAAATATATTTTAAGACTTTTATTCATGAACAGATTACTTATTTTTTTAAATTGTTCTGTAAGGTTTAGTTAATTCTAACGCGTAAATAAATTAGTAAGGTTAATCATAAAAAAATAAAAACAAATATTTATGAAATTGAAATGAAATGATTTTCAAAAATCAAACTATTTATATATTTTTGGTTGAATGTGGTTTGAGGTGCTTATAGCTCATTGAACTCTGCCTACCCCTTTGGGGATTACGGGCTTGATGGTATGATTAATATGATTCATTGAAATGAAACTAAATCAAAGCCTATATTTTACTACAGCAAATTGTATATGACATAAATCTCAAAGATCACTATCGTTATGTATGTATTTAATGCAATCCTGCATTTTAAACAGAGAAAATACATTTAAAATTCCTTTTCACACAGAAACTTTTTTTTACTTCAATATCGAAATAGCATTGCATTTTGAAAATGAGACGTAGAAACAATAAGCATAACAAGTACATAAATTATCATTATCTAGTTACAGAACATTAACTATTAAAGAGTTACGTCACACCTCTTTCCCAAGAAATTAACTTTTTGACAGAAAATTATCTAGACTAATGTAATATGATGCATGAAAAACTTTCGAGCCCAAACTAATTAGTAAATGCACAAATTATATTAAGTTAATGGAATTAGTTCCGATGGACCTACATCAGAGGATCGGTCGCAGTGTTTTGTGCGAACTGCGGGGTTAAGACGGATTTTGAGCAATTAGAATAATGGGCTGCCCGATAATGAATTGGAAGCAAGAACTGAAGACTGGATCAATATATAAGGTAGCTTGAAATTTAACTTAGATATTCAATGCTTTGAGCTCTGTGCCGCTGCGATGTTAAATATTTGTATTCAAGCAAGATTGTGCCAGAGTCGTATTGAGTCAGAGTTTGCTTGAGTCAGAGTCTGTTTGAGTCATAATTGGAGGAGAAAATTTAAATAAATAAATAAATTTTCCAGAATAAATTCTCCAGACTGACACATCAATTCCCTAGTTCCAAACTAAGCTTAAGCTTGTGCTATGGATATTAGGTGAACGGATAGACATACTTAAATACGTTTATAAACATCCATGACTCGAGTACAAATGTCCATGTTCATCACACGAAACATTTTTCCCTAGCGGGATTCGAACCCGCGACCTTTGGTTTCGTGGCCAGGGTCTCTAACCACTCGACCAACGGGCCAGTCAAATTACTTTTTATTAGATAATCTTAAATGACTGTTAACATTTCCTTGTTCGTATTATAGTGGACTGGCTTGATGGCGCATTCGGTAGTGATCCTGCCCCATGGGCCAAAAGTTGTGGGTCGATGCCCACCCAGGACAAATGTATGGTGAATACTTGTGTTTGTTCTGGGTGTGAGTGTTTTTATCCAATATTTATTTAAATATATATTTGTAATACCACTGTTGTCCAATATTTATTTAAATATATATTTGTAATACCACACAATTTGTGTGATGTCAAATTCAAATTTTTTACTCTGCCTACCCCTTCGGGGATTATGGGCGTGATGTTATGTGTGTATGTCCGTATGTACTAAATTACTACCACTGAAATTAGTAACGGTCGGTCAGTGAACATGTTATGATTTTTAATGGTCAGATAGGAATTAACCGACTGATAAATTATAAAGTCACCAATTTTCGGATATCCTAAAGTATTTTACTTAGGAAACAGGCAATAAAATTAAAATTTAAAAATCATTCTGTTTGTGATTTATTGGATCGTTATCATTTATCAGACTGTTGGAAATTCAACCCTAAAACAAATAAACTAAGAAACATTTACAATTTTTGCTATGCAACTCATTTAAAATACAGTACTGGCCGTTTCAAATTTTATCTGTCATTTGGTTACATTGGTCTTTCAAATTTATTCTCCTAAATTTCCTTATTTTCCTGGAGTTAAATAAAATTTCATGCGCGGTTATCGCTGAAATAGATGATAAATCGTTCGTTTTCTCGCTGAAAATGAAAAAAAAAAATTGTCCGTGATGTTTTTTTAATGCTTTAAATGTTAATATATGCTTGTTAAAACCATGATTATACGAAAAATCTAATGGCATGCCTTTAAAAGCTTAAACTTAAGCTTAAAAAAGTTCTTATATTCTCTTAATATTTTATTTCGAGCGTTATTCCCTGGTCCTATTTCGACTTTGGTTGGGCCATAATCCTCTATTTGGGTATTTAGGTATAATAATAAAGTGACTATAGTCGACTGTCGTAATATTCAGATAAGCACTGCACTATGGTTGCATATCTATAGTTATTGAAATATGGAGATTTCCTCAATGTTTTCCCTCACGTCGTGTGAGTAGTCAAGTAGTTTTAAAGTTCTCAAATCATTTCATTGACATTACAATAATAATGATTTTGGCCGCTGATTTTCATTTTTATATTAGATATCTTTGTAGCACTAAGTTTCATCAGTCTACTGCGTACTGCATATTAAAACAAAACGAACTCATTACATATACCAATATACGTTCCGTTCTTTCTTTCTTAAATAACAATCTGATATACATTGACCTTGACTATTTACGTTTACGTAATCCTGGAATGTTTTGTGTGAATAGTCCCAAATCATCATCTTCCTAGCGTTATGTCCCGTGCTTAGACGGGGTCCACTTAGACCATGATACAGGATTTAGCGAGTCTGGTAATTACTTTGAAGTGACTGCCGGTCTGACCTCCGTAACCCTAAGATAGGGGAACCAGACAATTTTTGAATCATGGTTACAAATCCGAAGTTGTTTGAATTTGCAGGTTTCATCACGATGTTTTCCTTCACCGTCGAGCTAGTGGTATAAATACGTACATAGACTTGAAAAATCCAGAGGTACGTGCCCGGGTTTGAACCCGCTCTCCTCAGTTAAGAGGCGCGTGTCCTTACCATTAAGCTACCACTGCTCTGTGAATAGTCCCAAATATCAGTATATAACTGTGGTAGGACAAGTTTATGAGTAGAGCTCGTAGCATCTCGTAGCCCATTGTCGTAGCACGGCAGCTACGAGCTACGAGCTTGCGGCCGTGTTCAGTTGAATCAGTGCTCCATTGTTATACTGAGAACATCAGTTGATAATATTTAACAGGCTAGCCCATAGCTAGTCTGGTTGGTTCCTACTAATATTCATACGATAGATGGGTATAATTAAAATCTGATTTGGTACAAAATACTAGTATACTATTTTCATCTTCTATTAAGAGGCGTATTTTTTTAAATGATTACTACTTGAAAAAGTAGCTTAATTTTATTTATTTTTCATAATTGCGAGGAATTATAAAAGTTAGTGGCGTGAAGTTTAGTTAGTTAGTTAGTTATAAAAAATTGTGTAGTTTTTACTTAAAAAATATGAATAAAAATTAACAATTGGAGATTTTCTAATAAGTAATCCTAAAATTAATGTGCCAACTATGTTTCTTGCCTAGCTTGACGTAAAAGGCGATTAATTGTATATCGGGTTTTGGGTATGTGATTGTGTAGGCGACAAGCTAGCCACCCGTCACTACTTTTTCACAATTTTCCATCTAACCCAGCCCAGTTTTGTTTTTGGTTGAATGTGGTTAAAGGGGCCTATGCCCCTTTGACTCTGCCTACCCCTTCGGGGATTATGGACGTAAGGTTATGTATGTATGTATGTATATAACAGGTAAATTTCGGAATTGTCTAGTATCGGACATGACATAATTATACATGCATAATATTTTATAACTATTTCAGGATAGCGAGAAAACTTTTCTATTGACATTTTTAAACAAATCATATTAGCTACACTTACTTTCAGACGACGTGCGTTCTTTGTTTTAAGAAAAGAAGTTCTAAGAAAAAGAACAACACAAGGCTCACGTATATTCTGAGTACTGCGAGTATATACTGTTTGCGTTCGCTGATCGATCCGCCAGACGCGCTGAGATAATAAAACGTGAAGGCTCAGTATTTGCTTAAAGTTCAATTAATCCTAGATAGTGTAGTTTGTTACCGAGGGAAGACGAACTCGAACATATACATGCATACTTACTTATACATCGACAGGCCCATTGGTCGAGTGGTCAGAGACCCTGGCCACGAAACCAAGGGTCGCGGGTTCGAATCCCGCTAGGGGCAAATGTTTCGTGTGATGAACATGGACATTTGTACTCGAGTCATGGATGTTTATAAACGTATTTAAGTATGTCTATCCGTTCACCTAGTATCCATAGCACAAGCATAAGCTTAGTTTGGGACTAGGGAATTGGTGTGTCAGTCTGAAGAATTTATTTTATTTATTTAATTTATTTATTTACATGCATATGTACATCCGGTGGTGTGGAGGGCGGTGGTAGCTCAATGGTAAGGACCCTCGCCTCTTAACCGAGGAGTGCGGGTTCAAACCCGGGCACGTACCTCTGGATTTTTCAAATCTATGTACGTATTTATACCACTAGCTCGACGGTGAAGGAAAACATCGTGATGAAACCTGAAAATTCAAACAACTTTGGATTTGTAACCATGATTCAAAAATTGTCTGGTTCCCCTTTCTTAGGGTTACGAAGGTCAGATCGGCAGTCGCTTCACTGTGATTACCAGACTCGCTAAATCCTGGATCATGGTCCAAGCGGACCCCGTCTAAACACGGGACATAACGCTAGGAAGATGATGACATGCATATATACATCCATCCGTACAGATTGTTGCGCGTTTCAGATATTAACTGTGTTATTGTGATTAAAATTTTCTGGTTTCTTTGACGTGATATAAGGGTAGTCGCTTCAGTGTAATTACTAGATACCATAAAATTAAGATCATGGTCCGAACGGCCGCAAAGTGCAGTGGTAGTTCAAGGGTAAGACACGTGCCTTATACCCGATAAGTCCTGGTTCTGACCCGGCCCTGTACATCTGGATAATTCGTAAATAAGTCCGGATTTATGATTGACTGGCTCGATGGCTTATTCGGTAGTGACCCTGCCCCATGCGCCAAGAGTTTTGGGTTCGATCCCCAATCAGGACAAACATTCGTATGATAAATACTTGTGTTTGTTATGTGTTTGGGTGTTAATATCCAATATTTAGGTATATATTTGTAATACCACAAGTGCTTAAGCTACTTAACTCGGAGTCGGATCAATGTATGTGTTGTAGTCTGACATTTATTTATAGTTATTTTTTATTTATTTATTTTACCTGCTAAAAGTGAAGGTAAATATCGCGATTAAAAATGCACAAACTAAAAAAAAATACTACGACCCAATTTTCTAATTCCCTAGTGTAAAGGTTAGAAAGCAGATAGGCAGTCGGTTCAATACAATGATCAGGCTCGTTGAATCCAGGAACTCTACCTAAGCCAATCAAGCAAGGAACACAACGTTAGCAAGAGTTGGTCTATATATAGCATATCTGTTGGTAAATTAAAAATATATTTAACGTCTCTAACTAAAACATTACATACTACCTAGTTGTGTTCAGTTTCACTGGGGCACATAACAGTCATGCTGGGTCTGGGTATGACTCAAATTAGCAGAAATATGTTAACAGCACTTTTTTCTTCGTAATACGGCGTTAAAATGTAACACGCGTCCCTTAATTTAAAAACAGATTACAAAATAAAGTCCGACAGTGACAACACGCAAATTACGCCAAATTAAACCGCAGAAAGCTCACGCTAAAACCGTCATCGGCAATTACGTGGGAACATTTATTAATATGGCCGCGGTATAAAGCCACGAACACAACAGGTGCGGTGGGTCCGAGCTGGCATTTGGCGGCAGACGCCGACAACGCCGCACGCCCGCACTCGGCCTAACGCTCCGCGCTCGAATCGAACATAAACTTCTGAATTTGAAATCCGCAATCCGGTGCGCGGAAAACGCTGACTGTTGCAACTTTTTAAATTTAGAAAGTGTTGTGGAACGTTCCGAATCAAGTGTCGATGTTGTAATTAGAGCAATACAAGATTGCAGTTTTAATTGAACTGAAACGGAACGTGGTTTTGTGGATGAGAGTAATTGAAATTGGATCGATTGTACTTCGTTAAAGGTATGGCTAGGTTTTAAGTATTGAGTAGTATTTAATTGACGATGGGTTTAAATTTTAATGTTTAATTATTTTATGACGTCATACAACTACTCTGTAATTTTATTACAGACGTTAATTACTTTTAAAATTACGTGCCAACATCTAATAAACTTATTTTAAATGTTAAATGCTCTTTATATAATTTAAAATAATATATTTTCAAATTTTATCTAATACGTAAAAAACACGTTTATATTTAAAAAAAAATGTGTAAGTATAAAACTTGTACAAATACAAAAGTGTGTAGAAAATACAATTCAATTTTAATCTGACCAATACCGAGCGGGCCAGCATTTCTCACTCATATTTACAGAAAACAAGACGTTTTGTTAAAAACCAGTCTATAATTAACTCAAAATTGCCATTACTTGTTGCATTCAGACGATACGACGTAATATTTCCTTTGTCCAATTAAATATTTATTGATGAGAATTCTATTTTTAGAGTTCGCATGAAGCCATGTTAAGTGACATAACAGCTAGGTAATAATGTAACTTGAAGTCGATAGCATTTTCTATTTATGAACCTGGGTAACTTTTAAGAGGAAAATCGCATTTTTATTTAAATTTAGTTGCTGGATAAGATGGATTCATGCAATACTAGCTTCAGCCCGCGGCTTCGCTTGCGTGGTACATCGATGAAACATAGCCTGTATGTCATTCGGGTGTGTGAGCTATATTATTCTAAATTTTAATTAAAATCTATTCAGTAGTTTTTTTGTAAAAGAGTAACAATCATCCATCCATACATACAAACTTTCGCATTTATAATATTAGCAGGATTATTTTTTTAACAATGTAAGATTCTAATCCCCTACTGCATTGGCATTTTATATGTATTATTTTAAAATCACACGTACCATTATCCTTTTCCGAAACTAAGTTTCCTCATAATGTAAATAACGTGATTTTTAATTAAATTGTTGAAAGAAAGAGAGTTTGATTTTGAGATTTGAAAGATAAAGTTAGCTATCACTATAGCATTCAATCTTGGTTTTAATATTTCAATAGGAAAGACATCATCCTCCATACTTAAAAACATAACTCGATAATTATTTGACCATCAATTAAGGCTTTTTGTGCTCCAGACGTAATACTGAGGATATCAAGCTTGATTTCCCTAAAATGGGTAATTATAGTAAAAATATTTCGCCAAAACATCCGACAATTTGATTATATCAAATGTAGCCATTCAACATTGGAATGAACAAAAAAACAATATGTTGTCTAGATGAATTCTCTTTCAACACCATTAACTGCTCAGAACAACACCATTAACTAGCAGAAGCTAGTTATTAGGCAGCAACAGCAGTTAATCTGTTGCTGCCTAATAACTAGCTTCTGCCCGAGGCTTTACTCGCGTGGTATATCGATGAAACATAGCTTACGTGTTTTTCTAATGTAAAAGCTATACTATTGCAAATTTTCATAAAAATCCACGCAGTACTTTTGGCGTGAAAGAGTAACAAACATCCATCCATTCATCTATACAAACTTTCGCGTTTATAATATTAGTAAGATAGTAAGATATATAATACTGAATATTTACTATGACAAAACCAGACGATATTGTCAAAATGGCTGTTCTATTCTATTTCTTGAACTCCCAACTGCCACCACAAAGCTTTTAAGAGTATTATACAAAGTCTAAGTCGTTATGGAACTGCCAAGTTCTGTTACAATTACCTTTGATCAGGTGCACCTCCCCAGTATAGAAAACTTCCATCAAACTTGTGTTAAGTTAGTCCAAAGTAACCGATAGTTTTAGTCTCATGGGAGATACTTTGTAACTGAAAAGAATTCTATAGAAAACTTTAGCGGCAAGTCCCAAGAGTCTATCTATCACATATGAAGTATGGATCACTGGTTTTACCATCAAAGTTTGGAGTTGGCCTTGAGCCTCGAGGATCGAGTTTCGAGTGTAAAAGTTAATCCATGCTCTTCACTGTTGTAGCGTTAGCAAAGACTCCGCTCATTAGGTCAGAGCTGACGCACATTACATTAGTACATAAGCCGTGCATTCAGTTAAATATACACTCTTGACATTACTCAACCAGCTGGCTGTTCCACTCGTCATCTCCCTACTTAGGAGCCAAATTGTTAACTAAAGGGTATGTTAAATCTGCTTATCCTGTAATTTGACAAGCTCGATGGCGCATTCGGTAGTGACCCTGACTCATGCGCCAAGAGTTGTAGGTTCGATCCCCACACAGGACAAATATTCGTGTGATAAAGACTTGTGTTTGTTCTGTGTCTGGGTGTTGCTGACTGGCCTGTTGGTCGAGTAGTCAGACCCTGGCCACGAAACCAAGGGTCGCGGGTTCGAATCCCGCTAGGGGAAAATGTTTGGTGTGATGATCATGGACATTTGTACTCGAGTCATGGATGTTTATAAACTTATTTAAGTATGTCTATCCGTTCACCTAGTATCCATAGCACAAGCTTATAAGCTTAGTTTGGAACTAGAGAACTGGTGTGTCAGTCTGAAGAATTTATTTTATTATTATTATTAGCTAGTTAAGTGTGATTCGTCTCATGTTGGTCTAGGACTTAAAAATAATGTGCCAACTGTGTTACTTGCCCAGCATGTCGTAATAATGGTATGGTATATCGGGTTTTGGGTATGTGATTGTGTAGGCGACGATCTAGCCACTTGTCACTACTTTTTCACAATTTCCCATCTATCTCGGCCCAGTTTTATTTTTGGCTGAACGAGGCTTGCTGTCCCTTTGACTCCGCCTTCGTGGATTGCGGGCGTGAAGTTATGTATGTATGAAGTTCCAAGTCGGTTAGTTGGAAAAACGTTGGACAGATGCTTTCTCCGATCACCTCTAAAAATTTCTTCTTCTCTCAGAATAGAAGTCTGTGACTAAGCAGAGATAAATAATGATAACGTTTTTAAAAGAGGCGTGAATATTTTGAGTCCAGTAAATTACTGTTCTTTTAACAAATTGTTCACCTATAAAGAGTTTCCGCACAGTCGGGAAAGTGTCTTAATTAATTTAGTTAAAAGATTACAGCGTCAGGCAAGAATGCTTAATTTAGTCGCAATATTAAATGAACTCGCTATTTTTTATTCTGGAACACGCTATTAAGGTGGATTATGTCTTGAGTGTTCAAATAAACGCTTGCTTTTTCGAGATCGCTTTATTTCGTACTGGCCGAAAAATATTTCAAATACTATAGACTTTTATTTTTATTTTGGTTTTAGCATTTTCAATGGCGTACAATATTTTAATGACGTACAATTTCGTTCAGTATCGCCGTGTTGTAACGGTTTTCATATTAATGTCTACTTAGGCTTACATAATCATTTTATTTTTAAACTAAATACATATCACCTCGTATGCAATTCCCGAAGGAATTGACAGAGTCAAAGAAACAAAAAGCTATTTAAATTAAATAAAAAAAAAAATCGAGTAAAAAAATGGGTTTGATGGAAAATCTGTGACTAGTTCGTTATTTGTATAACTGCAAACCCATAACCTAGTACCATTTCGCGCCTTTTACGACATGCTTATCATTAAACGCATTTGGCACATCTTTGTTCAATCCCAGAATAGCATGGGACAATATTTATTGTTAAAGTATGCTTGCCAAACTAGTCTCGCTATATAAATATACTAGCTGTTGCCTGCGGCTTCGAAAATGTACGATTTACAAGTGCTTTTCCGATTTACAAGTGGTTTTTTTAAGGCCTACGTAAATAAAGATATTTTTGACTTTGACTTTGTAATTCTCGTGGAAATTTTGATTTTTCGGGATAAATGTAGCCTATATCCTTATCCAATGTATAAGCCATCACCATTCCAACTTTCAGCCAAATCGGTTTCGCCGTGAAAGAGCAACAAACATCCTAACTTTCGTCTTTAAAGTATTTGTAAGATTAAAAAGAATTCGTGCCATGAGTCCCGTGCAATTTAAGCCTCCGGATATTAGCTGGAGATTTCATTCAAACGCCGATGTTTCTCCGGATGATTGAAATATCCGGTACTTCGTATCTTATTGGCAACTAAATGTTGTTTTTCTTGATATTAACCTGCTTTCTGAGCACGGATCATTAGATCAATGAATATTGCTCGGATATATTTGTGTATTTGCATCTCTTATGTCGGAATTGTTAATATTAAGATAAAAATTAACAGATTAATAAATCACACTTTTTAGATTTGCTATTCGGTTCATTTACAAAACAGTACATGCAAATTTTAAAATAATTTGTTTTTTAGTGTTTGGTTTAATTTATCAACTATCGGGACCAGACTTATACCTAACTTGTGTAGAGTAAACCTGAGATCTAATATTTCAACAATTATATAATAATTTACTTAGTGACGAAGTATATTGATACCAATTTGTGAAAGTCATTCCGTATTTTGCTTAGGAAACGATGTTTCAAAATCATCCGTGCTATATTTTTTTCGATTGTAACTTTTAATCTGATTATTAAAAAAAAAGACTTTAAAGTCATACATTTTCAAGTATTGATTAAGTGATACATACATACATACATAACATAACATCACGCCCATAATCCCCAAAGGGGCAGGCAGAGTCAGAGGGTCCACTTTAACTACATTCAGTCAAAAATAAAACTGGGCTGAGTTAGACGGCAAATTGTGATAAAGTAGTGTCAAGTCGCCTACACAATCACACACCCAAAACTCGATATACCATTAGTCGCCTTTTACAATATGCTAGGCAAGTTGGCACATTCTTTTTAAGTCCCACACCAACATTTGAAGTAATATTAGCCAAAAATATGTTTTTCGCAAAATACATTCTAAAATCCCGACTCGATTCGGGCTATTAGGATTTCACTAACGATGCAGAAAAACAATTTAAAGGTCCGTGAAGACTTGAGTACGTATAGATAACAGATAAATACGTCTTGAGCTTGACCTCGCTCAATCTAATTAGGTAATTGATCGGTAAGATAAACCACGTTTTCTCGTTGAGTGGACGGTCTTCATTATGAAATATTTCTTGCTTTTTTTTAAATTTTAACGATAGGACGAAGAGCATCGGTATCTAATGGCAAAGCTTTATATAGCAGGAGTTTGAAAGCCAAGCACGCAAATATACGTACTACAACTAAGTAGGTAGATGATAAGGGAAACATAATTCACATTGTAAAGGTTCCTCTAGATATTCCTGGTGTATAAATAGGGGAACTAGATTTAATTTTATGCATTTATATAATTGTATTACAATCCTACTAATATTATAAATGCAAAATTTTGTATGTATGGATATAAATAATAATAAATAAATATCCGACTACATCACATACATTGATCTGACTCCGAGGTAAGTAGCTTGAGCACCTGTGTTACGGATATCAAAATCAATAGTGGTATTACAAATATATACTTAAATATTGGATATTAACACCCAGACACAGAACAAACACAAGTATTCATCACACGAATGTTTGTCCTGGGTGGGGATCGAACCCACAACTCTTGGCGCATGGGCCAGGGTCACTACCGCATGCGAAACTACTAAATGGATTTTAATAAAACTTTAGAATAACACATAACATACATAACATAACATCACGCCCATAATCCCCGAAGGGGTAGGCAGAGTCAAAGGGGCAGCAAGCCCATTCAACCACATTCAGCCAAAAATAAAGTCGGGCCGGGTTAGATGGAAAATTGTGAAAAAGCAGTGACAAGCGGCTAACCTGTCGCCTACACAATCACACACCCAAAATTCGATATACCATTAGCCGCCTTTTACGACATGCTAGGCAAGAACCACAGTTGGCATATTATTTTTAAGTCCCAAACCAACATGGGACAGTTGGCTGGGTTGGATGGAAAGCTGTGAAAAAGGAGTGACAAGTGGCTAGCTCGTCGCCTACTCAGTCACATACCCAAAAGCCCGTACACCATAAGTCGCCTTTTACGACATGCTAGGCAAGAACCACAGTTGGCACATTCTTTTTTTTTGTCCCAGATCAACATGGGCCAAGTCCCAGACCAACATGGGATAAACCAACTTTAGAATAATATAGCTCATACACCCGAGTAACATATAGGCTATGTTCCGTCGATGTAGCACGCGAGCGAAGCTGCGGGCAGAAGCTAGTTATATATAAAATACCTATTATCATGTGTAACAATCAACCAATCACTCTATTTCCTGTATTTAGGAGTTAGGAAGTTCAGATTGCGGACTTTACTGTCATAGGTCACCTGTGACTTTTAATATATCCGCTCTGACTGTACTTAACGCTAGTTTTTATGCTTGTATAGCATACTATTAAGAAAAGAATCCGATAACTAATTTAAGCCAAAATTAAAATTGGTTTTGATTAGATGGAAAATTTTGATTAAAATAGTGATAATTGGCTAGTTCGTCGCCTACACTATCACAAACCCAATACCTGGTTCGAAACACCATTAGTCGCCTTTACAGGACAGTTGACGCATTCTTTATAAGTCCCAGACTAACATGAGACTTAATACTGAAAGCGTTGTATTGTAATATCGCCCCAGTTTTGGCGCAGCCTCCAAACTCCATTTGGCGTTTTATTAATATCTCCGCCCGCAGAAAAGTTGCAGCTCTCTACAAATAGGTATAGCTACTGGACTGCCGATAAACCGTTCTGACTTGTTCGGGGATTATGGGAGTTTGTGTTGATTTTTGGGTGAGGTGGGTCTCGTCATATATTCTAATTTAATTTTAATATAGATCTCAATGAAAGCGGTAGTAGCTCAATGGTAAGGACACGTGCCTCTTAACCGAGGAGTGCGGGTACAATCCCGGACACGTACCTCTGGGTTTTCAAATCTATGTACGTATTTATTTCCATCTAACCCATCCCGACTTTATTTTTGGTTGGTGGAATGTGGTTGAAGGGGCTCGTTGCCCCTTCGACTCTGCCTACCCCTTCGGAGATTATGGGCGTGATGTTATGTATGTTTGTATTTATACCACTAGCTCGACGGTGAAGGAAAACATCGTGATGAAACCTGCAAATTCAAAAAAATTTGGATTTGTAACCATGTCCCAATAATTTACTGGTTCCCCTATCTTAGGTTTACGAAGGTCAGATCAGCACTCGCTTCAATTTAATTACCAGCGTCGCTAAATCCTGGATTACGGTCTAAGCGGACCCCGTCTAAACACGGGACATAACGCTAGGAAGATGATGACTGATTTGAGTTGTTTTTTATAATGTTGTGTGGGATTTATTATCACAATAAATAAATAAATAATAAATAAATATCCGACTACATCACATACATTGATCTGACTCCGAGGTAAGTAGCTTATGCACTTGTGTTACGGATATCAGAATCAACAGTGGTATTACAAATATATACTTAAATATTGGATATTAACACCCAGACACAGAACAAACACAAGTATTTATCATACGAATGTTTGTCCTGGGTGGGAATCGAACCCACAACTCTTGGAGCATGGGGCAGGGTCACTACCGAATGCGCCATCGAGCCAGTCAAAGTTCCATCTAGTTTTCTACCCAGTTTTATTTTTAGTTGAATGTGGTTAATGGGCTTGCTGTCCCTTTGATTCTGCCTACCCCTCCTGGGATTACGGGCGTTATGTATGTATGTATAGGAAGGGGGGGCATAACGGGGACGTTAAGGGAAATAAACAATAAAAATATAATCAACTTATTTTTATTCATTAAGAATAACTAGAACACTTAGGTTACTTATTAAATTAGCATTTGGAATATAATTTTGTGAAATCAAAATTTTTTTTTTTTTTAAATAAAAAATATGAAACCCTTAACAAAACTCCATCGTGCCCCAGGGTAGGGGCAGTATGGGGTTCCCCATTTGGGGCAGGATGGGGTACTTGGCTACTTTGCTTTACAGCATGAGCAGATATGGTATTCTTCGTATATTAGTCCTTCTTAACACCTGCATAGGCTGTATGAGCCAACTTTTACATCTCTGGCAGGCTACCTAATACTCCGAAGATTAAAACAACTGGTTGACGTAATGCAATACAGGCATACCGCATCCTTGTCCACATCAAAGCGGGTTTTTGGGGTATTGGAATTGGAATTTATTAATTAAGTGTCTTGCAATTTATTTTGGCGACGTGACGTTTCAACCTGGTCTGCGGAACATTGTACATTGAGACGCTTTTCTGTCGCCCGCTGATATGCTCAAAACCGCACCAATGGCTTGTATGCTCTCCGCAGACCCACTGCCTCTTGTAATTTTTTTTATGTATGTACAGTTTTATTACCTAAAACAAAATAAATTTTGTTATCAAATGAAGATATCATTTCTTTAAGATATTTTCATAACAGTTACGTGGCATAATGGGGTACCCCATCGTGCCTCAAAGATATGTCCCCGTTATGCCCCCACGCCAACACTTTTAAAATAATAAACAGAAAATACGAATCGTCCGTAAGAGTAATTTTGCTCAAAACATATCAATAACTAATATCTCTAGAAGAACACAATAAAAAATCAAATGTAGTAGACCAAGTACTTACCTTTTTACGTGTGTTTTCGTATCCCTCAAATTTAGATCAAATGACGATAAAAATCTTTTCTTGGTGTAAAAAACGACTTGCGCGGTCTCGTTGCCTGTCGTTGACAGACGAAACAGTTGATGCAAAATGGCCACCTGCTAGCGCCAACAACACAACTCTATAGTGCGTAGTTACTTGTTTATGTGTGTGCCCCGTCGTGACTCGCGACCCCGTTATGCCCCCCCTTCCCCTATTCTGTTTCAATATGGATAATTTAACTCATTAGAATTTTATTTTTGGCTGTACATAACTGGTAGGCATGCGGTTGCAAGCGTGTTGTTATGTATGTTTGAATATTCGGATTTTAATTAGTGTTGAGAGTGTTATATTAGAGGGCACATTTTGAACTTTGATGTAACAAAAACCTTCAGAAATATATCCGATAGTGTGTTTTAAATAAATAAATAAAAATCCGACAACATCACATACATTGATCTGACTCCGAGATAAGTAGCTTAAGCATTTATGTTACGGATATCAGAATCAACAGTGGTATTACAAATATATACTTAAATTTTGGATATTAACACCCAGACACAGAACAAACACAAGTATTCATCATACGAATATTTGTCCTGGGTGGGGATCGAACCCACAACTCTTGGCACATGGGGTGGGGTCACTACCGAATGCGCCATCGAGCCAGTCGAAGTTACGCTTCTATTTTCTATTCTGGTTGACCGATTTCACGCTAATCTAAAATAAACCTTTTTATCTGACTTAATACTAGATAAAATATTGAATAGACAAACGCCTCTCCAGTTTTGGCTTAGCTGATTGCTTAAAAGTTGCAGCTCTCTACTAGTATAGCGGACTGTCAATACACTGTTGTAACTTGCTCCGAGATTTTGGGTGTTTGTGATGATTTTTGGGTAATGCAGCTCACGACTTAACAGATTTGAAATGGTGATAAAATTGGTTCATTTGGTGGTACATTTTGGAGTTTGCTGTAAAAAAAAACTAAGGAATAAATTGGTCCCATATTGATCTGGGACTCGAAATTAATGTATCAATTAGGCTAGAAACATCTCGTCGTAAAAGACGACTAATGGTGTATTAGCCGGTGTGTGGAGATGAAATTAGGGAATTTGCTATTGGCTACTTTGAATGTGAAAAAAGGTGGAGGAAACATCCTAAGGATAAATTGAAATTATAGACTTGCACTACTTGTTCAAAGTGCTCGAAAAACATTAAAAAAAATGTGAATGCAATTAGAACATGTTCCATAAAGTTATAGGTCGCGTCATGTAAAAAAAAACACTCGCTTATAGGCGATTCACTTTCTTCCATCGTTCTTTTTACGCGAACTATACGCCTTAAGATAATCATTTTAATATAACAACAAAATTCATGAGTTCTTATACGAAATAAACACAAGCTTGCCGTTCCGTATCTAAGACTTCACAAGACTAGTAGTTCATTTAGGGGGTTAAGTATAAAATTATTCGACAAACTACCAGGCAATATAATTGAACTGCATATGCATAGATTTAAATTACACATTGAAGATCATCTTATGAGAAAGGCTTATTATACTATAGAAGATTTTTTAAGTGACAAATATTTGTAATTGCTTTTATACATATTTACTTTTTTAGATTTGTATAGCATAGTAGCTTAAGAATATGATAATTATTGTTATTGATACTTATTGTAAATTTGGCGATGAAAAAAGTACCTAACTAACGAGTTTCTGCCGGTTCTTCTCGGTAGAAGCTACTTTCCGAATCTGGTGGTAAATTTTTATTTTCATTTGTATGTACTGACGATTTATAAGTGCTTATTTGAGCCTACGTAAATAAATAAAGATTATTTCATTATATTTTATGAAATTATGTTAATTTTTTAAGTACTAAGATAAAGTGGGTGGAAGAATAATAAAAGTTTTTGTTACAATGCGTAAACAGATGTAAACATGATTCTAGTTTCACCAAGTCGGGTTAACAAAGTAGAGAAGTTGAACGATCTAACTACTATAGTTTTAATGAACCTTCTGGGCGTATTTTATTCACCTCTTGTCTCGTGTTATGAATTTTAACCTCCAATTTCAAGTTTAAAGTGCAATGAGTGTTGTAATTACTGCATACTCGTTGCGGTAGAAACGTTTTGACAAGCTATTATTACGTGAGCACATGTATTTTAGTTAATTACTTTTCAGTGATACTTGAAATTGAGGGGTTTGTTTAATGCATAAATTACTGTTCACGCTGCGATTTTTCTCGCGTGAAAATTTTATTTACAAAAGAAGGAATCATACTTTTTACATCAGCACGCATTTTAACATCAGTATGTATTTTAATTTATAAAACTTAGAAAAAGGAACTCAAACTGCGTTTGATATGAAAAAAGAAGTCTATTTAGATGAGTAAACACATTAGTCGGCTGGGCAAGGAACAGTTGGCGCATTCTTTATAAGTCCCAGACTAACATGGGACTTAATACTAAAAGCGTTGAATTGTTATATCGCCCCCAGTTTTGGCGCAGCCTCCAAACTCCATTTGGCGTCTTAAGTATATTTTAAGTCTTTTTACCTATGTGCAATATATATATATATATATTTTTAATAATATGACTCAATTCATTTTTATGTAATCATTAATAAATATTTCTGTAGGGACACGCGCCTCTTAACCGAGAAGTGCGGGTTCAAACCCGGGCACGTACCTCTGGATTTTTCAAATTTATGTACGTATTTGTACCACTAGCTCGACGGTGAAGGAAAACATCGTGATGAAACCTGCAAATTCAAACAACTTTGGCTTTGTAACCATGATCCAAAAATTGTCTGGTTCCCCTATCTTAAGGCTTACGAAGGTCAGACCGGCAGTCGCTTCAATGTAATTACCAGACTCGCTAAATCCTGGACCATGGCCTAAGCGGACCCCGCCTAAGTACGGGACATAACGCTAGGAAGATGATTAATAAATATTTCTATGAGACAGGTTTTCAAAAAACGAAACTTATTTCTGAGTAATTAAAAGCTCGTTTGGACTAGACTATATCGTCATGACCATGACGTTTAATTCTGAATATCTTGTGGCCATCAATGGATATACTCGTATGGGAGACCTGCACAAAAACCGACTTAGCAAAAAACCAAGATATGAACATTATGTCTAGAATCCGTAACAGTTTCTGTCTACTTTTGGTCTATAAATAGCCTAGACAGGCGTTGGCGTAAGTACATACTCTTTCACAGGTAGCTTGAAAAAATGGAGGATCACATCACAGGTATACTTTTGACGGCATTTTTTACCTTCTGGAAAGTTCTAGAAAATTACCAATTAAACTACATTTCAGGTAGATATTTTGTCTACAATTTTTTTTTCGGTTTTCGTTTTAACGACCGTTTTTGATTCTAAAAAATTGTAGTATCGAAAACGGAAACTGGAAATTGCACTTTCTCTTTGTTTAACATTTGTTTAACAGTAAGCCATTTGTTTTAATAATCCATTCCTCTGTTGTTAACCGGTAAAATGATAACCAAAATGAAACCAAATTTTTTAAGATAATTCAAAAACACATTTTCATGTTTCCTCTTTAATCCTGTCTAGTAATTATAAAAAAAAAATATTACGTAATTCCATTTTAAAGTCTGCAGATGACTTGACTAACGTCATTATTGACTGGCTTAATCAATACACCCGTACAAAAGCGAGTCAGTTACAAAAGATTGATCCTTCGGAAATAACTGTGGGTTGAATACTCCTGACATTCATTTATATTCATTAGTTGCTAGAAGTTTCGCATTTCAAAACGTTCAACGCAATTAAAATGTATTCTTACGATACTTAAATGTTAACTACTGGAAATACCAACGCTTAAAATAGATACAAGTTCAAAGGTACCTATTACGGAGACGAAAATAAAAGCGATGTTTATTATTTAAGCGATTTATAACTAAACGTTCTAGGCTAAAGAAAGATTAACATCGATCCCCTAGTTTGAATGGTGATAAATATAGGCAACTTATCTTTTTAAAGAGTAGTGGTCAATCTGCTTGATTTCTTGGAAATTATTTCTGGTAATAAGGCTGCAGTAATAATGAAAAGGCATTATAATTTTATATGAATCATAAAACACTACTTATTCAGATTTAAACCTTATTAAGTATTATTCTCTCGTGTCTAAATAGATGTTGTCAACCTTAAGGAACTGTCTGAAAGTTAATTTTCTTTCCCCTAAGTATACTAATTTATTAGTATACTAGCTAATAAAGCTACTATGCTAGTTTAGTAGCTACTATGGTTAATGTTATATAGCCTATAGCCTACCTCGATAAATCTAACACTGAAATAATTTTCAAACAAACAAACTCTTTAGCTTTATATATTAGTATTAGTATAAGATATAGGCGCCAAATGTGATCTATTGATGCATAGGACTTGCAATTATAATGTGTAACAGAAAATTCAGGCTTTCAGTTTTCATTAAAACTCATTCATATCGCCTTAGGGCGGTCAAAGAAATATTTTCACGGAAAACTAAATATGAAGAAATGTTATGTAGTAAGTATTGTCATTGCCTACATAATTACATTGTTATTGCAATTCATTAATCCTATTCCTTGCAGGTTTTCCATGAAATATTACTCCTTAACTTAATCCGTGAAGTAAGGTGCTCGGATCGTTATCTACTTAGTATTCAAAGCGAGCTTGACATTTAGACGTATTTTCGTTCTTTGTATTATGTAATTGAAATGGTAAGGCAAATTTTGTATATTTTTTACTTATTTACTTTATTGTGCAGAAGTAAAAATATTGATAGTTTTATTGCTTACACAGGCTCTGCGTGTGTTGATAAATCCTAACAAAGACGTTATTTGCGTCCGAGAGATTCAATAATTTTCTCGGGATGAATGGAATCCTACTTCCTTGGTCTAAAATTTTGGGAGTTCCATATTTAAAAACAATAGGGTAAGTGGTTAAAAAAAAACAATAGACAAACAGTGTCTATACAGTCTGTTTAAGCGTAATTTTGTATTCCATCCAGTATCATTACGAGACGAAGTACACTGAACGAACCTCCCCGCATTTATTTTTCTTCATCCTCTTTCATTACGTAGTATATAAACCAAAGCGTTCCACTTCAAACCAGTTTGGACCGGTTCAATTATCTCTAAGAAAACGAAAGGTAGAATAGGAACGTAAGAAGCTCTCGAAAGAACCGGCAAAAATCTATTGTCTGAGAAGTTGTAACTGTTTAAGGACATTGTTTTGTTGCGAGACGCATTCATGTATTTTGTTTCGGAACTTTCTTCGGGTTGTTGTTAGAAATGAAGTTTATCTATGAACAATGATAGTTATAATAAGTACATAAAGTGGTTTATCTATAGTCAATTTACAAATATATAAGTAACTTGCGGCCCGTCCTGGCTTGGGGGAGGTGGAATTGTTTTACCTTATTTTTTTTTTCTTAATAAATATGTCCAACGTTACTTAGAAATCATGTGGAATTCTAATAGTGCAAGAATTTTTAAATCGCTTCAGATCAAAATGTTTAAGCGTATTCGTTACAAACATACAAACCTTTCCTCTTTATAATATTAGTAGATGTGTGTATCTGATTTAATTCAAGTTATGGATTTTTCCCATAAGTCCCATGTTGGTCTGGAACTTAAAAATAATATGTCAACTGTGTATCTTGCCTAGCATGTCGTAAAAGGCGACTAATGATAGATATATCGGGTGTTGGGTGGGTAATTGAATAGGCGATGAGCTAGCTTCTTTTTCACAATTTTCCATCTAACTCAGCCCAGTTTTGATTTCAGTGGAATATGGTTAAGGGGACTAGTTGCCCCTTTTTCTCTGGGATTACGGGCTTGACTATATGTATGTATGGTTTAATCAATTGATCAAGTTCAAGTCTAATCATTATCATATAAAACATATATACGGTCGAATTGAGAACCTCCTCCTTTTTTTGAAGTTGGTTGAAAAAGCATCAGACAATAACTTCAGTAATGTTACATATTTCTTATGTCATTTTAATAACAACGCTAACATCTTTCAGCAAAAATAAATAGCAAGTTATAATTAATAAAATATATTTTTACCTATGTATATATTTTGTTTTCAAATCATATAGAGCACTTCAAAATGATTTTAAAAGTGTCACCCACACATTTCGTATGTGAAATGTTTGTTTGGGCGAAAGATTAATATATCACTTTAATGGATTAGTACCAATTTGAAAAGTGCTTTCCAATCATGGAAATTTGTTCCAATGTGTAATGTAACTCTAGGAGCAGTGGTAGCTCAACGGTAAGGTCACGCGCCTCATAACCGAGGGGTGCGAGTTCAAACCCGAGCACGTACCTCTGGATTTTTCAAATCTATGTACGTATTTATTCCACTAGCTCGGCGGTGAGGGAAAACATCGTGAACCTGCAAATTCAAACAAGTTTGGATTTGTAACCATGATCCAAAAATTTTCTGGGTAAACTGTCTTAGGGTTACGAAGGTAGTTCGGCAGTCACTTCAATGTAATTACCAGACTTGCTAAATCTTGGATCATGGTCTAAGCAGATCCCGTCTAAGCACGGGACATAACGCTAGGACAGTATATAGTAGCTAGTGTAGCTACCTACATTACACATAGCAACAAATTTTCACACAATAAAAAAAAAAATACAGTTTTCAAATTATGTTTTCCTTCGGCCTCTTGTAATATCTTAGCGATTAATGTTTACTTTTAGATACTATTTGTGTCAACATTTGAATAAAAAATAACTTAAGCTAGTCGTGAGGCCAATATGTCCTGATAAAATTAAACATTGCATAAAGGGATGAAAACCTATAAACCTATAAAATATAGATACTTATTATAATTTTTTTTTTTTTAAACAAACTTTTATTTAAAACTAGCTGTGCCAGCGGTGTCACCCGCGTTTATGGTTAATATTATTAAGACTATTTCCGTCAGATATGATTTCTATGTAACTTTAACCATTAAGGCTGCACACGCGACGGAAACTTAAAAAATGGAGTAACTTCTCCCGTTTTCCCAACATTTCCCTTCACTACTCTGCTTCTATTAATTGTAGCGTGATGAAAAGTATACTATAACCTGCCCAGGAGTATGAAGAATAATTGTGCCAAGTTTCGTTAAAATCCGTCGAGTAGTTTTTGTTTCTATAAGGAACATACAGACAGACAGACAGACAGACAGACAAAAATTTTATTGATTGCATTTTTGGCATCAGTATCGATCACTAATCACCCCCTGATAGTTATTTTCAAAATATATTTCATATACAGAATTGACCTCTCTACAGATTTATTATAAGTATAGATAAAAACGTGAACTTAAAAGGAAAAAATCAAATTGTGTGACATAGATATGTCTTTTATATATACCTATGTATATACATCAATATAGTACATATTCTAAGTAAAAACTGTTGAAAGTAGAATACGTAAATACACACTTCAATTATATTCTTTTACGAGGTAAAACTGGAACAATTCGTTTATAACGTTTTTTTCGTATACTGCTAATGACAAATCAAAAAACCCTTCAAAGGGACGGCAACGTGCAAATGACACCCTGTGTTCCAAGCGCCTATACGCTATGGTGACGCCTGTCAGCAAGCCGGCTGTATGATTGTTTATCACCATCAAACAAGTGGTAATTCATTTATTAGTCTAAGTATTAAAATGTTCAATAAACTACCACAAAGTATTTTAACATTACCCTTACATACATTCAAATTATGCATTAAATCATTTTTAATGAGTAAGGGCTATTACAAGATCGAAGAATTTCTCAATGACAAAGATTTATGGTTAACTTCATAATGAATTGTTCATCTGCAGTGATATCTAGTCTTAAGTGTGGATTAATTAAGTTTACAAAATTGTATAATTGACATTTAAAAGAGTAACTATCGAGTTTCTTGCCGGTTTCTTCTCGATAGATTCTACCTTCCGAACCGGTGGTAGTATTATTTGTTCTTTTTTTTGTATATTGACTATTTATAAGTGCTTTCTTGAAGCCTATATAAATAAAGATATTTTGAATTTGAATTTGAAACAAAGTTATATTATCCAATCAGCTATAGACGCATGTCTACGTCTGTGAATATTAGCTTCATCACCTTCCTATCGTTATGTCCCGTGTTTAGACGGGGTCCGCTCAGACCATGGTCCAGGATTTAGCGAGTCTGGTAATTACATTGAAGCGACTGCCGATCTGACATTCGCAACCCTAAGATAGGGGAACCAGACAATTTTTGGATCATGGTTACAAATCCAAAGTTGTTTGAATTTGCAGGTTTCCTTCACCGTCGTACGTACCAGAGGTACGTGCCCGGGTTTGAACCCGCACTCCTTGGTTAAGAGGCGCGTGTCCTTACCATTGAGCTACCTCCGTCTATGATTATTAGCATATTAATTTTAATTCCCAGACCAACATAGGTCAAGGTCCTTGATCCATGAGTTCCTTGACTAGTATGTCGTAAAAGCAAGTAACATTGTATTGGGTGCTAGGATTGTGACTGTGAATCTGCGGTGTATCGCTCACTGACTGCGTTCGGAATGATGATGTAAGGAACAGAGTCGGTCTGAACGACAGCGTCGGAGTCAAGGTAAGAAGAGGCATGCTTCGGTGTTTCGGACATGTGGAAAGAATGGATGACGAAAGATTGACTAAACAGTTATTCTATGCGAAAGTGGAAGGATGTTCCTACATCCTGTAGGAAGACCCAGGCTCACCTACCACGACCAGATTGGTCGTGCATCAACAGAAGGTGTTGTTAGGAGTTATAAAAACCATAGAGTTTGTATGAAAAGGATCGTGCCATATGGCGTTCGGTTCTCTCTGCCTATCCCGCTAGAAAAGGGTCGTGAAGTTTAGTTAGTTAGTTAGATTGTGATTGTGTAGGCGGCGGGGTAGCCACTTGTCCCTACTCGTTCACAATTTTTGGTCTAACCTAGCTCGATTTTATTTTTCGATTAGCAGCGCCCCGCAGTTTCATCTTCGAAGGACCCGTGCCCGAGGGAATACGATGATAAATGATAACTTATGTTCTTTGCTGATAATGTAGCTTTCCATTGGTGAAAGATTTTTTCGAATCAGTCCAGTAGTTTCGGAACGTATATCGAATACGCTTCGAAACTACAATCAAATCTTTACTGTATATAATTAGTACCCATGGATTAAGATTGGTCGAAGGTTCTCACCCCTTCAGGGATTGCGGGCGCGATTATATACAAAATATATACAACCCCATCTTCCAGGGCCGTATTGAATCAACGCAACTAAAAGGTAATTTAGACGGTTCCAATCGAACAACAACAATGGGACATTAGGCGTTTTATAGAAAAAGTTCAGTTCAGTTTCAAAGTCGGACGGAACGTTTGCAAGAAACAAAACTGTTTTGAATACCAAATCAAAGAGTTTAGAGGCTGCTTCATTGTCTTTATTTGTGGAACTTGGTTGGTTTCTTTGTTGCCAGTGAATTGTGTGAATAGAATCAATTTGGCGGATCACACAATGCTCAAAGTAAAGTTAAATTAAAATATGGAGAAAAGAATATGAATGCTGATGAAGAGATTTTTTTGTTTTTATCAATTCGATTCATTTAAGACTATTAGGACTGACAGTTTAAAGCTTCGGCCCGTAATTTTATTTGTATATTCTTTCAAATCCAACCAAAGCGGAATATTGTCCTGCGGGAATATAAATACGGGATAAAGTTATCAGCCTTCTTACTGATAAGTGTTACTATAGATAGATTTAGTTAATTAATATATACAATCTTAGATATCTAGTCTTTGTACTTAATTTCAACGAATTTAGGTCACCTGTTAAAACATTATTAAGTACAAACACCAAAACGACATCGATAGGCCCGTTGGTCACGAAACCGAGGGTCGCGGATTCGAATCCCGCTAGGGGCAAATGTTTGGTGTGATGAACATGGCCATTTGTACTCGAGTCATGGATGTTTATAAAATGTATTTAAGTATGTCTATCCGTTCACTTAGTATCCATAGCACAAGCTTATAAGCTTAATTTGGAACTAGGGAATTGGTGTGTCAGTCTGGAGAATTATTATATTTTATTAACGTAATATATACAAACGTACAAGTTCATGATACACTTTTTATGTTTATTGCACAATAACTAATATTGCGATATTAACTGGTGTTTATACATATTAAAATACGTTTTAGTATAAGGAAAAACAAAAGCATAAAGACGTTACGTCATACTACTTAACCCGCCATATATTCGCAACTTAAGCTACCGACTCCTCGCATAGACTTTATGAGTCCGAGCGAGTGACATCACTAACTCGTACGACTTTCAAACTTCAGATTTGTATTATTATAGTTTGAGCGATAAATACGCTAAGTCGCGTGACGAAAGCGCTCGCGAAAATTCGCTAACGACAGTTCGTAGTTGGCAATAAAATTTAAATCTTCTAACCACTAATTGTTGTTTCATAGGCGACTTTTTTTCTTCCATGATAAATGTGTTTTCTTTGCCAATTTCGGATATTGCCAGCTATTAAGTGTAGAGGTAAATGATGAATGGTCCGAATATTTTCCTGCGAGAATCAATTTGGCGTTTCATGTTGTAGCTGAAGATATTTTGTTGCTTAGATGGTTTATCATTTTCAGTTACGTGGTGATATTTAAATTTATATAGCTGTTATTTTTTATTGATTTGCTTATTTCTCACAATGTAACATATTATGTTGTAAGTTTTATAAAAAACAACGCTGGGTGTGTTTGTCGCAGAATTTTTTGCATGATGTTTTGCATTTACTTGCAGATTATTGAGAGTAAACCATTGCATAACTTTTGATAGAGTACCTACTATTTACATCGTTATATGAAATTCAATTCGTCAATTGGAATGTAAAGGTTTTCTCAAACGATTTACGTCAAATTAGTTGCACAAATATTTGTATTTAGAATTAAAAAACCCTTACATTTCTAAAATCGAACCAGCACTCAACGAACGTATCTAATGCTCGAGTTCTTCTTTCCATTAATCTCCTTTTCTACTTTACTTAACTTAAGGGAAATAAATTTGAGAGACAGTTACGAACCATCGCATCAAAAGCGAATCCGGAGTACGCGACGACAGTTAAAAATTCATCAAATCGATAGCTATTACCATTCAGGCGTAAACGGTAAATTGATAGTTGAGTGAGAAGCACTTTAAAACGACGGGGAGCGCTAATTAATTACGCGCGTGGAAACGGCCAAATTAACATTCTGAAACGTATATTCAGCGATGGGGGCTTTTGTAAACGCTTATAAACAATATATGATGATGAAGTTCTCTTAATCGATATCAGTTACCGGGGATTGCTGGGACTCTTAACGAGGAGAATCTAACTACGCAGGAGATATTTTGGTGCTCAAGTGTGCGCATACACAGGTGCATTCTCTATTCCTTCACTTTTATAGTCCGATAAGACGGTTGTTACGGAGTGAAAGGGTGGAAGGTAATAAAGGGCTCAGAAAAGAATTTAAATAATATAATAAAAGGAATAACAAGGAATAAAGAAATACGTGGCACAAGCCAATTCAGCAATCATGACAGGAAGGAATTTGACAATATAAAAAGAAGTATAAAATATAATGGTATCAAAAAAGGTTGAAACTGGCCTTGCGGCCAGTTGGTAACAACGGTAATTCGACATGACCGGAGATAAGTCAGATGCAGGACCAACTCCCCCCCGCTGGGGTCTTCGGTTTGGCGTACCGGGGGGGCTTAGTAGGCCCTGGTGCAGGACAGGGCCGAAGCTAAGAGAGACCCCGAGGTGAGCTGCGACTGCTCGGCATTTCCCACCGAGCAGTTGCGGCACCGGCCGCAGCCCCCTGCGGCCGGACTAGGATTGCCGAGGAAGGAGGAGGAGCTGAGTGTGTCGTTGCTCGCCTCCCTATCCTCGGCAACCCGACAGGGGCGCGCTGGGTCGCGCTGTGGTAGGTCGCAGAGGGATTGAGCGTCTCGATGCTCTCCCTCTGCGACGACAGGGCTAAGCCCTCAATCTGGGTCGCCGGACGGAAGGCGGCCCCTTCGACGAGGCGCTCTCCGCGTGCCCCTCTGGGTTAGCAGAGGGCACAGCACGAGAGTGGGCCCACGACGCCGGTCACGGGGATGATCGGCGTCTGAATACTGGGCGGAGTGGTTGAGACATGCTGGGTGGCCTGGCATGTCTCGACGCGCGCGCGTGCTCGGTGCTGTGTATCCGACGACTGTTGTCGTGGGCTGCACAGCATCGACCACCGCCGCGCGAGGTGGGTGGTAGCGCGGCACGCGCATCACCGGAGGAGCAGTCGTATAGTCCCGACAGTGGGGATACAGGCTCCTCCGGAACTGCGCCGCTGGAGGCCACGTTGGGGTTTTAGTCGGTTCGAGTCCGACACACCGCCCTCTGCTTCCCCGAGCAGAGGGTGACGGCTCGTGGGAGTTTCCCCAACTACGCCCCCCAGCCTACGTGCTTTCCGAGGCACGGGGGTGATCCGCCAATTTCGTGTCTTCCGACTGTTACTGGGTAATTTCAATATTGAAATACCCAGCCGAAAATTTTGGCCCGACCCGGGATTGAACTCGGAACCTCTTAGAACTTAAGCTGCGCATGCTATCATTAGACCAATGAGGCAGTCAGTACACTATATACAACATATAGTACATCGTATGCGTTAAATCAACTCAGGTTGTGACATTGCGGCAGGTCTTTGCAACGACAAGTGAACCACGGATGCTCTTAAATATAAATCTTCAAAGACTTCTCGCGAAGAGAGTCAAAAAGTATGAAAAGGAAGTAGGTAAGCATGGTGTAAAAGATGGTATTATTGAAATTAAAACAGATAGCCCGATAATGGCTGACAAAGAGTTGTGGAAGAGACATACCGTGTCGTTCTCAAGTGGACTGGGAACAGGGCAAAGAATAGGGATGTTGACTGGCTAGTCAATTGAGATACTTTTTAAGAGCTTTCAAAACGAAATCACTTCATAAATTTTGTATGGGCTTGTCAACGTGTGACGTCACTAGTTTGTATAGTCAACCGACTTAATATTAAGCAGTTTTTGTAAAATTAAAAATCTTAGACTCAATATGATTGAAAATCAATTAGGCTTAACAGCATACTACGATACTTTATTTTTCAGAATTGATATTTCAAAATTAAATATAAATGGTGTCAACATCCCAATTATGATGATAAAAAAATTTAAACTAACTGACTTGCTGAATATGACTAAAAAACTACTGGATTTAGGATTTTGTAGCTTTGTACAGAGATCAGTCAAATAGTGTAGTGAGTATTGAGAACGGATTCCGGAAATTCAACCACTAAAGAGGTAAAATAGGGATTTCGATCTAGGTACTTTAATTTGGCGTATTAATTATAGCAAGAAAACCGGCAAGAAAGTTGGAAGAATTCGTGAACGCATGTTCGTTGCCCTCAGCCACTTAGTCAACAAATCTTTCCAAAGTATAATTGTCTCTCTCATTTTCCCCACGTACAACTAATAACGCTGAAATATGAAGTCCCTCACTCATGGTATTACCGACATATCACGCACCGCCGTACATAGCCATAAATACGTCTTGCTTTATGATTAAGTAGCTTTCCGTGCGTGTAGGACTAAGGAATTAAATTACATGCAATATATCTTACACAAATCATTTCGCAGTTGTACTAGAAGGATTTATTTGTTGCACGATTTGAAAAATGGCGGCGAGCAGTCGGAGGCGGGGGCTGAGTGGCGGAGTGAGATTTCGTTATTGGGGTTCTGTTGTGAAATTGCAAAAGCTGTATGGCGAGACGGCAATTTCTTGGATTGGTGCCGGTAATATGTTAGATTTGTGTCAGCATGTGTGAGTCTCAAGCTATTTTTATACAGGTAATGCATTTTACCATTCGTGGTAAATGGTAATGCATGGAGGGGTTCTCGCAAAAGTGACTTGACATTTTGATGCACTTTTATTTATAGACTATGTTAAACTTTGATAGATTTAATTAACTAGATGTCAACTAGGATCCATTAGCTTAGTATTGAGAGAATAATTGGGAGGAAACCTACATTTTTGTTAACGTTAGTGCAAGCGATTCGGTTATTCTGGTTACTATTCTAGATCACGACTCAGAATGAGCAATAATGATTAGCAGATGTTATTGTTATCAAATTATGTACATCAGTGCATTTTTACACGGGTTAAAAGTTAATAAGTATGCATTTGCAGTGTACGGTACTAATCAGTTTCTGTGACTTGAAGTCTTCGTGTAATGTACCTTATCGCAAACATTTCTAGCAGATCCGTAAAGCTTTCCACCTGGCATTATACAAGCAAATTCGAACGAGGAGTTACAGCGGGGTTGACCTTCGCTCTCAGTTTACGGCCGACCCTCATCAATTGTACCGAACGAGACAACGCCGGAATGACAACAATAAACGCGCAAAGTTTCATGTGATCGAACCTTCTGCGAGACATCCATTTTGTTTGCATAGACTGACACGATTTATGGCGTACTAGCTTGAGAACGCGGCTCCGCCTATGAGGAATTAGTGTCACCGTGAACATTCAAACCGAATTACGTCGTTACTCAGGACCAATATCTTTTTCTGTAATAAAAAGTAGCTCATGTTCTTTCAGGTGTCAATTTTATTTGCCACGCAGAAAAAACATGCCAGACATTACCAACATACATTTAATTTCGAATCAAAATTATATGTTAGGTAAGACAAGCTGTTATCTGTAGTTTTATTCGTGTGAATTTCAGTAGAAATCACGTGACAGCAATCATACGTCGAGGATTTACTGTTATTCCTAGCTAAAATTAATATGCATTGTGTCACTTTGAATGCAAGCCTATGTCGAGCTTTTTCAATTTCCTGTCCGAATAAATAATTTCCCGGGTTAGTTGATATCTGTTTTCAGCACAGAGATATCTGTGCAAAAAAAATACATTGTGTAGTAAAATTGACAAATTTGTGTGTCTGCTACCAAAACACAAATTAAGTAAAAAAACCTTTTAAATTCTTACGGGAATGAATTCGCTTTTCAATGTCAACAGTTTGTTCCCCTCCCTACCACTATTCCTGTGGAAATCAAATTCTCCCCTTGTTCCTCTCAAAAGTTAAAGCAACAAACATACAAACAAACCCTTTTGCGCCTTTTTAATGTTAGTGAGGATTGACAGCACGGATTTATGGACTATTCAGCCTTGTACAAGGAAGGGAGGGTTACGTCGTTTTGAGCAATCGCATTCAGTGAGATTTGCATAAAATCGTGCTACCGGTACCGTAAAGTACTTGTGTTACGATGATGATTTAAGTCAATGAAAACTGCATGTATTGATAAGATTGATAAATTGAATGTCCATTCGATTCTTTTGATATCAAGACTTAAAAAATCAACTACTGAGTTTCATTTTCGTTTTCATCTTGATTGATATAGTTTACTGAATAGAGGGCTAAATAGTTTTTTATTATGCGTACCTATTTGTTTTATTATAAATATATAATTAAAATTTATATAAAATTCGGGTTCAAATCCCTGGTCGAACTAAGAATTTGTGGCTGGTTATTTCAATATTGAAATTACTTAGTAACAGTCCAGAGTCAGGAAGTTGGCGGTTTAATCACCCCTGTACCTCAGAAAGCACCTTAAGCTGTTGGTCCTGCGCCTAGCCTCTCTCCGGTCATATCGAATTGCTGTCTCAGCGGACTATGAAGGAATAAAGAGTGCACCTGTGTTAGCGCACACACTTGTGCACTATAATATCTCCTGCGCAAATGGCTGACCCTCGTTGAGATTGGCCGCCGTGACCGATATCGGTTAGGAGGACATTATAATTACAATAAAGCTACATAGAAACATAATTTTAATATATCAAAATACTTCCGCATTTTGTTTATTACTGTAAATTTACGATACTTTTGTTTTATCAAGTCAGTCATAGTCTTGTAATTGACACTAATAATAAAAAGCTGAAGAGTTTTTTTGTTTGCTTGAACGTGCTAATCTCAGAAACTACTAGTCCGATTTGAAAAAATATTTTAGCGATAGATAGCCCATTTATTGAGGAAGGCTACAGGCTATAGCTATATATATAACATTAAACATAAACGCGGGTGAAACCGCGGGCACAACTAGTTATTGTTTTGTGTCTAAGTGTTACACAAGTATTTAAACTATTTACTTGAAATCATATGAAAGTGTATATCTGTATGTTGTCTGATATTTATTATTTATTTAAAATAATATTTTTTCATCTCTTTTTTTATTTCAAAATATCTTTGTTTATATGGGCTTCAAGAAAGCACTTATAAATAGTCAATATACATAAAAAAAAGGATAAGAACTAATACTACCACCGGTTCGGAAGGTAGACTCTATCGAGAAGAATCCGGCAAGAAACTCGATAGTTACTCTTTTAAATGCCAAATTTTACAAATTTGTAAACTTAATTATTATATACTTAAGACTATGTAGATATCACTGCAGGTGAACACTTCATTATGAAGTTAACCATGAATCCTTGTCATTGAGGTAATCTTGTATCTTGTAATAACCCTTACTCATTAAAAATGATTTAATATATAATTTGAACTTATGTAGGGGTAATGTTATAATACTTTGTGGTAGTTTATTAAACATTTTAATACTTAGACCAATAAATGAATTACCACTCTTTTGGAGTCTTTGAATAGGAACAGCAAGTTTGTGTTTATTTCTAGTATTAAAACTATGAGAGTTTGACTTTTTAGGAAATGCTTCAATATTTTTGAATATATATTATACAATCCAGAATAAATTGTGATGCTATCGTTAAAATATTTATTTCTCTAAACTTTTCTCTAAGCGAGTCACGTGGACTGAGGCCGTATATGGCTCTGACTGCCCTTTTCTGCAATACAAAAATAGTTTGTATATTGGCCGCAGATCCCCACAGCAGCAGACCGTATGACATAACGCTATGAAAGTAACTAAAGTACACCAATCTTGCTGTTTCTACATCATAAGGTCTCTCTTTTTTTTGGATCAATTTAATGATTCATAGATAAAAACTATTTTGCTTTCAGATACTAAAGTTCTTATCTCATACTGACGTAGTTCCAAGATTAAGATAAATCTTGAAACTCCATCAGCAAAGAAGAATGCACAAAATTACAAGGACTTGCAAAGTCGTCGATCTCACCAATACGATAATTACGGCAAGGCTTGACATGCGCGACTCCTTTGACTTTCTAACAACCACTCAATTAAGTTACCTAGTTTAAACAACGAAATTCGATAGAATCCGAAGCAAATTTGTATTCGCGCGGAGCATGTGGCCTGTGTTTGACACCCCATAGCTTAGGTTCAACACCTGCTAATTAACTAATATCAAATGACGTCAGGATTGAGCATGCACGTCAGCTTCTTGGTGTTTCGATCAATTTAACTTGTTAGTATGCAAATTTGAAACGGCAAATGTATGTAAAGTCGCGTTCACACGTGTAGAGTAGACGCAAGCGTTTAATGCTAACGTTAGTTTGAATGGTTTAAAGACTTGAGCTCAAGAAAAATAAGAGTAACATGAAATCTGGATTGGTGTTTATATGAATTTGTATTTTTAGATATAAATACATGCATACATATCCAGCCCACTGTCCCATGTTGGTCTGGGACTTAAAAAGAATATGCCAACTGTGGTTCTTGACTAGCATGAGCCCGGCTTTATTTTTGCCTGAATGTGGTTGAAGGGGCTTGATGCCCTTTCGACTCTGCCTACCCCTTCGGGGATTATGGGCGTGATGTTATGTATGTATATATATATACACTATTATGCTCAGTTTAACCACGATCCAAAATTTTCTAATTCCTCTATCTAAGGGTCACGAAGGTCAGATCGGCAATCACTTGAGTGTCAGTCATTACCAGACTCGCTAGATCCAGGATCATGGTCTAAGCGCACCCCGTCTAAGCACGGGATATAACGCTAGGAGGAAGACGATACTATTATGCTCGCAATTTATTTAGGGTTAGGCGACGTTTATGGAGCCTTCAACATTTAGCCAAACATACAATTGAGTCGAGTTAGATTTCAGCTAAATTACTATAGTAAACTTACCAAGGAAGGCTTAACCATAAACACGAGTGAAACCGCGGGCTCAGCTAGTAAGTAATACAACCTAATTTGTAATTACTATATTGAGAATCAGCTTTAGATTGAGCGTTTCAAATGTGGCCTGGCATAATAGAATTTGATCCAAGGTAATATAATTTATCATATTAATAATAACATTATCTAATTTAACGCACCGCACGTCAGACGAGTATTAAGTTACATAGATCTCTGTTTCAACTTTACCCTAATGTCTTTGGATATACATTGCTTTGAAACGCGAATTATATTATGTATATACTAGCTTCTGCCCGCGACTGTATCTGTTAAGATATTATGTTATTTGACTGGCTCGATGGAGCATTCGGTAGTGACCCTACCCTATGCGACAAGAGTTGTGAGTTCGATCCCAATCCAGGCCAAACATTCGTGTGACGAATACTTGTGTTTGTGCTGTGTCTGGGGGTTAATATTACATATTTAAGTATAGGTATATTTGTAATACCACTGTTGATTCTGATATCCGTTACACAAGTACTTAAGCTACTTACTTTGGAGTCAGATCAATGTATGTGATGTAGTCTGATATTTATTTATCGTCACACGGAAACACAAAGATCGACGGGTTTGCTTAGTCTAGTGGTTAGATTTTCATGTACGAAACTAGGCCACAGGTTCGAATGCCGCTAGAGGGCAATGTTTATGTAATGAACACGAACATTTTAGTTAAGTCACGGTCTTGCTAGCTGTAAAAGCATGAATTATGTTACTCAATCATCACCGATAGTTTAAACAGAAGTTACAATTAAGGCATACACCTAGTAAGATGATCAGGAGTTATTGTCCAACTGACGAAATACATACATATATACTGTTACGCACATAGTCACTGAAGAAGTAGCAAGGAATTGTTATAATAAAATGGCTAAAAGCGATTCAAATTAAGCTAAGAAAGAAAAAAAAACAGAGCAGTGGCTGACTCGACCTACACAAACTCAATGTCCATTTTGCTATTAGTCGCCTTTTACGACGTGCAAGAAAAAGAACAGAGTTGGTACATAATTTTTAAGTCCTAGACCAACATTGGATCAAATATTGGCCCTTAAAGAATAGAGATATGTGTAATCATAGATCTCACACGATGCGCTGGGAAATATGCTCAACTCATTGAAGGTCGTTTATATTGCGATCCGTTGTTTCCATAACCTTAACATTTCCGGTCCCAGGGGTGAGAGGCACCTTTAATGTAGGTTCGGGAAATATGTGGATATTTTATTGGGAGGTAATTTGGCGGCGATATTTATTTATCTCACATGGAAGATACCCTTTGTGGAACTGTTTTTTGATTCACAAAGTGCTTTGTAGCTTATTAATCAAGTGGTATATCTGATATTTTTAACAAAAAAAAAGAAACCGACTTCAAACACGTGCTCAATCGTGCGGAAAGAGTGAAACATATTGTAACGATGTTTGGCATGTGGATAGGTTATTCCCTGGATTAACATGTAGTATATATTTAACCTGGGAAAAATTTGAGTTTCCACAGAACGCAATATAGACTATACGACCTTATTTTTAGTATATGCCGTCATATTAGCCTGAAAACTGTACATAATCGGTAATAAAATGATTGTTATAGTTTTTTATGACAAGCTGACAAGCTCGATGGCGCATTCGGTAGTGACCCTGCCCCATGCGCCAAGAGTTGTGGGTTCGATCCCCACCTAGTACAAATATTCGTATGATGAATACTTGTGTTTGTTCTGTGTCTGGGTGTTAATATCCAATATTTAAGTATATATTTGTAATACCACTGTTGTTTCTGATATCTGTAACACAAGTGCTTGAGCTACTTACCTCGGAGTCAGATCAATGTACGTGATGTAGTCTGATACGCATCGCTTGAAACAAGGTCCCTTTTAGTATTATTTCTAAAAAGCGTAAACGCTTCATAAAAGCGCAAAGCCATACTCGTGGATTGTAACTTCGTGAGCTTTTATAATACATTATGATATTTTATAAACTGATTCTGATGTAAATATTGGACCCGTGTTTTGTACGAACAAAATATAAACTCGTGTCATCATCTTCCTAGCGTTATATCCCGTGCTTAGACAGGGTCCGCTTAGACCATGATCCAGGATTTAGCGAGTCTGGTAATTACATTGAAGCGACTGCCGATCTGACCTTCGTAACCCTAAGATAGGGGAACCAGACAATTTTTGGATCATGGTTACAAATCCAAAGTTGTTTGAATTTGCAGGTTTTATCACGATTTTTTCCCTCACCATCGAGCTAGTGGTATAAATACGTACATAGATTTGAAAAATCCAGAGGTACATGCCCGAGTGTGAACCTGCACTCCTCGGTTAAGAGGCGCGTGGCCTTACCATTGAGCTACCATCGCTCTCGTGATATTCAAAACAGCCTGGTAAGAATAAGCAGTAATAGTTGCTCAGTAGTCAGAAGACAATTCAATGCATTGATATTATTATGGAAATTGCGTTCAGTAGTCAAATGTTTGAAGGCAAAAAGAGGCAAAGTTTATTGGACCCTATGGTAATAGCTGAATCCAATTAGATTAAAAGATAAGGTTAACTTCAAAGACATTTGGTGGTTAAAAGAATAAAAATTGATGTAGTTTATTTGTGATCCAATTTGTATATTGCTTTTTGTTTTTACAGGCTTCTAGAGTTGTCCATTTCAACGTTTCCATTTCAGCCTCTTGCTGGCTCCGATTAAGTTTGATATAGAGGAAAGTTATCGGAAATACCTAAATAATCAAATAGAAGATATAACGCAGACGCTAAATAGTTTATCTCACTTATAACTAACTAAACTTCACGCCACTTCCCTAGCGGGGTAGGCAGCGAGAACCGAATGCCGTATGCACGATCCTTACACACCTCCCTTATAAAAACAGAAATAAGAATTACTGGCCTTAAAAGCAAGATCACCTATTTAAGTAGCAGCTACAAGAATCAACTGTACCATACGCAAGTATTTTTGTATAGTAGCCATCTAATCTATACCAACGGCAAGTAACCTTTACTCTTGTGACTATGACAATGTGTACACTTTAATTTTAATAAATGTCCCATAAAGAGATCATCCAAAAATACCTATACTCGGTACCAGAAATAGTGCCTTTTATCGCCGATATAAAGTTTCCACGAATCGCCTTTTGAAAAGAATTCTGTGAATTTACGGTCGTATAAAAGGTTGGCTGGCAGCTAATTTAATTAGTTCTTGTAGCAATTGCAACGATGTAGTTGATATTATTCGACATTTGACATATTTATTCTTAAATATTGTACATTGCTTAATTGCATAACTTGTTTCTAATACTTTAACTAAAAGTACAGTCAAATGACTGTACTTGACTGTAATATTTTGCTATGAGAATATAAGGAATATTTTAATAGTGTTTATTAATAGTTAAAAATTTTAATAAAGCCAAAACTTTATGAAAAAAGTATTACCTTCAATTGAAATGAAAATAAAAACTGCACAACACGTTAAGCTTAGCCAATTTGATATCAAGTTCAATCAGTCTTATTTGAACTTTATATGAAATTGGCTAAGCTTTACATGTTGTGTATCACGCTTATACTTAATTGTATATGAAAACGTAGGTTACTTAGGCGTGACGTCACAAGATTTTGTGTGAAGATAATTTTTGAAGATTTTTAACCGACTTCAAAAAAAGGAGGAGGTTCTCAATTCGACTGTTTTTTTATAGAAAAATTCAGAGGATTATTTGATAACGTCAAGGATAATGTACTTAATGTGCGTCATATAATTTGTTGCATTATAATATTAAACAAATAATGTAGCTGGCTAGTTAGAAGCAATATTACTACCAGTTCTTCGTTAACTAATAGATAAAAATAGAAACTGAAGTACTGTTAAACGTTTAAAGGAAAACTTGACACCTGCAAATGTCGCATAGTCCGTAGCAATGAAACATTCACAATAGAAAGTGAATTTCACGTTTGTGACGTCAGCAACTCTTGTAGCTAATAAAAAGTCACCTAATAATAAGTTATACAGGGTGACACCGATCAACTCGCATGTCACGCAGTTGCTTATTCGTGTCTACACAAGCTGGGTCATTTCGACTGCGGGAGTTATAGTCTCTCACGGAAATATATACATACTAAAAATAAAACTGTATATAAAAAATAGTGAAAAAGTAGTGATATATGGCTAGCTCGTCGCCTACACGATCACATACCCAAAACCCGATTAATGGTATATTTATCATATTTTACGATACCCCATGTTAGTCTGCAACTTACAAATAATGTGCTAATTATGTGACTAATGGTATATCAGGTTTTGGGTGTGTGATTATGCAGGTGACGAGTTAACCACTTATCACTACTTTTTCAATCACTACTTTTTCACAGTTTTCCATCTAACCCATTTGAGAGAACTAGCTGCCTCTTTGACTCTGCCTACTCCTTCGGGTATTGCGGGCATGATAATATGTATATCAGCTGGGTCAGCTGGACTGCGGAAGTACTAGTCGCTCACAGAAAATTTGTGCAAAATAGTAGCACCTGAGTTACTGAGTTTCATCTGGTGAGTGAAAGTGCCGGAGGCCCAACCCCCTTAAGGGCCGAAAGCCCCACCCCTTTAGGGGCCGGCAAAGCATCAGTTCTGCCTGCAGTTGTGTACATGCAGTGATTACTTACCATCAGGTGACCCACTAGCCCGTTTGCGGCCTCTAATCCAATATTCTATGTATACAGTTAGATATTAGTTAGTTCAGCTAGACTTAGATTTGTTGTTAAGCTCGAGTCGGGCTCGGGAATTTGGATTGGATTTGGAACGTTAGGATAAAGAGAATATAAAATTAAGACAGGTCGCCGAGGTTAGCACTAGCTCCAATTCTAGTTGGTATCTAATTGTTTACATTAGCACACCAATTGTCTTGATAAATATTATACCTATTATTTTTTACACTTCTTATACGAAAAATCATGTCCGCGGTCCCTGAAGGTTGTGTCCAAAAAGCAGTAAGCTCTTTAAACCACATTTAGCCAAAAATCGATTTGGGTTACATGGAAAATTATAAAAGGCAAAGTAAGGAATTATAAATATCACACTACATCACATACATTGATCTGACTCCGAGGTAAGTAGCTTAAACACTTGTGTTAGGGATATAAGAATCGACAGTGGTACAAATATTTATTTAATATTCAATATTAACACCCAAATACAGAAAAACACTCACATTATTCGTTAGTATTCATCACAGGAATGTTTATCCTGGGTGGGGATCGAATTCACAACTCTTGGCGCATAGTTCATGGTCATACACCCACGAATGAGCCCCCGAGCTAGTCGGCAAGTAAGTAGTTAGATGGTAAAGTAAATAAGTGCCTGTTTAGTCATAAACATGATCATGTTTATACCAACTGTGATTTATTGGCTTTGTGATTCCAAACCCCACACACCACAGTCGATATCGACTATTGTTATAAAGCAGCAAGGTCGTCGTCTACATAATTTTACACTTTAAATAATAGACTGGCCCGTTGGTCAAGTGGTCAGAGACCCTGGCCACGAAACCAAGGGTTACGGGTTCATATCCTGCTAGGGCCAAATGTTTCGTGTGATGATCATGGACATTTGTATTCGAGTCATGGATGTTTATAAACGTATTTAATGTAAGTATGTCTATCCGTTCACATAGTATCCATAGTACAAGCATAAGCTTAGTTCGGAACTAGGAAATTGGTGTGTCAGTCTGGAAAATTTATGTATTTATGTAAAATGGTCTAAATAAGATATGTATTATACCACCCTGTATATTCAGTATATGGTCGATGTCACGGCCGGCCCAACCGTTCAATTACACCTTTGATGAGGCACTTGATAATAAATTTAGTCAAGTCGATGCATTCAATACACAGAAACATTTTGCCGTTTTTTTTTCCGATAGCTTAAAAATAAACCATCAAGCACTTTGTAAAGGCGAAACGGGGTTTGGCCGTCAATAGAAATGTCAAGGTAAACACCTATTTGGAGACAGTTTAATAAATAATAATGTGTAAACGTCAGGTTGGTTAAGGATTATTTAACGAGTTCGAGAAGGGGGGAGGGCGAGGGGGGGCTATTACGTCAATGTTCGTTAATGTCCGATCATACTAGGTGTATAAAAAATGGGAAATGTAAGTGAGATTAGTACCTTAGGTTTCTACATAAGCGTCAGTTTATGTATTAGATAGTGGCTATTATGTGGATTGCGTTGTTTTTTTACAGTATACCTATATACTGCTTTTCTGAGTAACGGTCCTCCATGACCACAAATCTAGATTTTATTCGTCCAACTTCTGACGCTATTAAAACTGTCATTTGTTTTGCGTAACATTCTCTAAAACTAAACGAACTTGATCTCCTCTTCTTCCTCAACGCCAAACTACTGGTGTAAATCCATTTATATTTCAAGACCTGGCAACTAGTTGATCTAAACCTTCGACGGCCATGATCCTCACTAATGAAGGATTATCAGGGAGATTGATGAGTACAGGCTTGTTATATCATTCACCGTGTGTATGTGGCCACTTCGCTGAGACATGTACAAATTACTGCGACATTCACTTGTGCTGGACTTCTTATATTCATAGTTTTAGGGAATTAGAGTGGTGAGGCAGAAGATTTTTTGTCTCTTTCATTCTTTTGTAGAACAGGATAAATCAAAACCTTAATGCTATTACTATAAGACAGGTGTCTCTAAACTTGACGATAAACGGCGTTTGAAAAATGAAGTTCTGTCTACGTTTATTATTATTATAAGTAGAAACCAATTATAAGTAGAATATCATGCGCAAAACTTTTCAGATAATTATCCATCAGTAATTTCGATTTAACATCACGCCCATAATCCCCGAAGGGCAGCAAGCGCCTTTAAACCAGATTCAGGCAAAAATAAAACTTGGCTGGGTTAGATGGAAAATTGTGAGTGACAAGTGGCTAGCTCGTCACCTACAGTACAGTACATTTGAAAAGAGTAACTACGGAGTTTTTGCCGGTTTCTTCTTGTTGCGGTGGTAGATTCAAATTGTTCTATTTTGTATTAATTGACGATTTGTAAGTGATTTTTTGTGGCCTACGTAAATAAAGATATTTTGAATTTTGAGTTTGAGTACAAATTCAAAGTAGCACATTTTGCTTTCTGAATGCTTAAATAATAAATCAGCTCCTGGTTGCACATACTTAAATTAGTTTTTGGTATGCAAGTTTTCAATCACTGCTTTTCTAGCAGTATAAATAAATACGTGATCACCCATGCTATTCAAGGTCCTATTCGTACCAGTTTTTAATAAATACAATGTTAAGTCTATTATTGTCCGCCTGGCTCACGCATTAGTTTTGTTAATGATTTTGAAATGCCATGAAACAAATTGTACTTCAACAATTCATTTCATGTTATTTCGATCGATGAACTAGAAATCGCTACAATAGAATAATAAACACAATAGATTGAACACAAACATACTTCAATGGAACTATTAAATCATAAAAATATGGGTTAAAAGGGCATATAACGTTTTAAGGCAAAGTAATAATTTTGGAGTGCTCATAGTAAATGAGTTTAGTCTGTAAACTTGATCCGCTTATAATTAAATAGGCCTTGAGACCTTGAGTCTTGCAGACTTTCTTCTAAGGTCCTCGACTGTGGGCGTCTGATAGAGTTGAACAGTTCCCACTGATATCCGTAACACAAGTGTTTAAGCTACTTACCTCGGAGTCAGATCAATGTATGTGATATCGTGGGAAAAAAACATATATAAACAAACTCTATCTATGAAAATGGAAATCTTTATTGTAACAAGCATCAAAACAAAGCTTAATGTAGCCCTGGCTTCTGAGATAGGAGAACCTGTGTTACAGAAGCCAGTACCTTCCTATCTTTAACAAAATTATTGGATTGTTGAGATTTACGATACACGAGCATAATATGTTTATATAAACGACCTTAAAACATAAAAACAAAAAAATAGCCAAAAATATGAAAGAAATTAACACTATTCAACAACAAAGTATCTGTTTGTTATATCTGAGGACATACGCCACTTTTTCATCCTTCCAATATTAATAGATTCTACAGGATAGGACACAGTCTTTTAACCATATTTTATCCCAACGAGATTCCAAGCCAAAATCTAGTTTTACACAGAAATGCTCTAATTTCTATATTCTAAAACACATTTTCAGCCGACTTCAAAAAAGGAGGAGGTTTTCAATTCGACTGTATTTTTTTTTCTAACACCAAAACAATTTAACTCTTAGACTGTGGACGCCCCATCTGAATATCCATCGCATTATAAAGACCTACTAAATAAGAAGATTTAGAACTTGGAAGGCAAAAAATGCTTTACGCTACATTTAAATTGTAAATTAGATTTATACTATCGCTTAGCTGCTATTCAGGTCACATGGATTATTTAACGACTGAAATGTTGCGTAAACGCCCAGCACCAATAAAATAAGGCTACTTTGAAAAACAAGGCTAATTTGATTAAATAAATAAATTCTCCAGACTGTCATACCAATACCCTAGTTCAAAACTAAGCATGCATGCTTGTGCTATGGATACTAGGTGAACGGATTAAATACGTTTATAAATATCTATATCTCGAGTACAAATGTCCATGTTCATCACACGAAACATTTGACTCTAGCGGGATTCGAACCCGCGACCCTTACTTTCGTGGCCAGGGTCTCTGACCACTCGACCAACGAGCCTGTAAATTTAGGCCTTCTTATTTTAAAACTTAAAATAAGAGTGAGCATCATCTACATATTAGATCAGCCTCGAGAGTATGTTTTTTTATTTTCAAAAACTATTGTAAGTTCCGTAGGATCTACTACAATATTTTCAAAATAAAAAAGTGATTTTATGTTTTTACATACAACCAAAACGTCACACTAGCAATCGCCGAAAGAATGGGCAGAGTCAAAAGTTCCATAAACCATATTCATAAAAAAAATTAATGTCTCTCCCTCCCTTCTTAGGCTAATTAGCTTAAACGATTGGCTTACCAAATTTCATCGTAACGTGTTTGCTTCGAGCATGAAAAATTCACAGATAATTTAGTTGCTTTCGCATGTATAATATTACTAAGGGTGTTAACATTTAAAAAGCGAAATGAATATTGTTATAAGTAATCCACCGGCAGGCATGCCCTGGTGGTTCAGACATGTAGAAAGAATGGATGACGAAAGATTGACTAAACAGATATACAATGCGAAAGTGGAAGGATGTAGGAGCCGTGGAAGGCCCAGGCTCATCTACTACGACCAGATTGGTCGTGTATTAATAGAAGGTGAGCTCCGTAAAAGGATCATGAATGTTGAAAATAGTGAGGTGTGTAAGGATCATGCCATATGGCGTACAGTTCTCTCTGCCAACCTGGCTATGAAAGTGGCGTAAAGTTTAGTTAGTTAGTTAATCCATCGCATAGTCTGGTGACCTCCTTATACTTAATAGTTTTTACATCATCAATATTAGCAATAAGAAATAAGCTATATTCTGAGTTAATTAACAAGTTTGTACGTAACAGGATCAAGAGCCACTTAATCATGTCCAGATTTTAATGAAAACTCCCAAACGAACACTTGAGTTCAGTTAGTTATAACCGCGTAAAATAGGGTTGCTAGCCGTCTTGTTTTCTCTGAACATTTTTTGGTTTTTGGTTTGTCCTAGCAAGACCTAGATAGTTGTTATGCAGTGTCGTGGATTTTAAAGCACCTTGATTAGATGTCCTAATCTTTAAAATTGCTTATCGAACGCCACTTTTAAAAATAAAGACGTAACGTACAATTTTGTATTGTCTCAACCTTGCTACCAGATAAAATTGCGCAGTTCTTTTTTTTTTATAACTAGTCGTTTATAACTATTCCTACATAATTATTGAACATATTAATACAATATTACTGCGTCCTGTTTTAAAGCACATTCTCTTTTCAAACTGCAATTCCTAATAAAAAAATGTGTTTGGCAACCCTAGCGCTAAAGCGACTGGTTGTTTCAATCGGTATCGTCTGCATACGTTTTGCGTCCGCAGTATTAGTTCGAACGTAAGAGCCAATCGGACATCAATAAAAGCGAAATTGTTATAGATCAGGTCGGAGACAAATTAAATTAAAAACTATTCAAATTACCTTTATTTTTTCCCGCAGCTACCGTCCCGTGAATTTCTGCTCTACAGACATGTTATACTTAGTTTGTGTCTCATGATCTTTTTTTGGAAATTAAATTATAAAAACATCTCATATCTTCTCTCTTCTTTTATTAACCGACTTCAAAAAAAGGAGGAGGTTCTCAATTCGACTGTTTTTTTTTGTGTTACAGTTTAAACCGTAAAAAAGTTACAGGAAGAAAGTTGCTTTTCACGACTGGAAGGCCTTGAAATCCGTTAGAAACAAAAGACCTACAGATGTCCGTATTTTACCTCATTGATTCAAAATTTGTCGGCGCTAGGCAGCTCACCTTAAGTTAAACTAAAACCTTTTCGAAACAATGGGGTCCGTTTGAACCATAATCCTAAAATAAGTGTTATCCCTAATTATTTCTACGATAATGGTTTTAACGAACCCGTCCAGGACCTGAAGATAACCCAACAAGGGTAATGATGACCTTCCCTAAAATGGGATTTGAAGTGTAAGGGAACTTCTTGGGGAAATCCCATTTTAACCTAAATAGATTAGTATCCAAGTATACTGCGCCAATCAGAGCTCAGCTGAAGCACGTGTATTCGCGACATCCATTACCGCGCGCGCAGGATCCAATTTGTCACCGGATATGGCGCGGAGAAAGCGGAAGCCATGCGGAATGTTTAGCGGGTTTACTTTAACGTGAACGTTAAAGATCAGCGTGAAGTTTAGCGAGCGGGATAGTTCGCGAGGAGGGGGGGGGTTGGAATCGGGTATCCGATTGGGGTCGGTTTGATTTGGTAAGATTAGTTGATTTCCGAATGTAGTGGTTGCTTTGCAGATTCCTTTTGAAGACCGAAGCGTTTTGTTACTTTCATAGAGAGCCTTGAATTGTAGAATGAGATGAGATATAGATCGAATGTCAAAAAATGGGTTTAGTTAAAGTTATATTATGATTGAATGATAAACATACGAAGTTGCATGTTCCCAATGATTTAGATGTCAGCAGATGTCAGTCAGAACCAGCTATTTGACATAAAGTCAGAGGCGTTGACTACAAAACCAAAGAAAGGGTTGGGATTTCTCGAAGGGAAAATATTACTTTGATAAACAATAATAATTTATACTCGGGGTATTGTTCTTATGTCCATGGTCTATTAAAGAGTGTAGGATTAGTTTGGACATAAAAACATGGTAACAGAAAAATATATGCCATGTTAGTCTGGGACTTAAAAGGAATGTGCCAACTGTGTTTCTTGCCTAGCATGTCGTTAAAGGACTAATGGTGTATCAGTGTGATTTTTTAGGTGACTTGCCGCTTTGTCACTACTTTTTCACAATTTTCCATCTAACCCAGCCAAGCTTTGTTTTTTGGCTAAATGTGGGTAAGGGAGCTGCCGCTTAGACTCTAACTACTCCTTCGGGAGATTGCGGGCGTGATGATTTAAATGGATGCAAAAAAATATATACATGTCTTTTAAACAGGAGATTGCAAGTGTAAATTAAATATTACCTATCTCCATATTATCTACCTCCGGATTCGCTATCCATTGTGATTTTAACGGCTCCTATTCATAGATACAATCTCTGTAATACCCCTGAAAATAAGAACGATGATTTTACTCGTCAAACAAATTAATTCATTCAACGCAACAATGCGCCACCACCTCACCGCGGAGTGACAACAAAAGAGGTCTTAATATTCAAAATGGCATCCTTTTTTGGCCGTTTCATAATAATCCATCTTTAGGGGGAATTATAAAGCTCTAGGGTGTCAGTAGCAAACGTTTTACATTGTAATAGCGGTGTTAAAATGCGGAACTATTATGTTATTACCAGGATTATTCTGGGATTCCGTCTTCTTGCCTTGTTTTCAGGTTATCTGGGATTACCATTGCATATTTTTCTCTTCTTTACCTCCCAGTTAGTTTTTATTAAGCTATCTACTATTATATTACTTGAAAAACACGATTTTGGTATCGCAAGGAAAATAGTTCATTCAGAAAAAAAATTACTATTATCAAGTATTTTTGAAGTCCAATTACAAACATACAAATGTATTATTTTAATAATACTACATACATAACATCACGCCCATTATTCCCCGAAGGCGTAGGCAGAGCCAAAGGGGCAGAATGCCCCTTCAACCACATTCAGCTAAAAATAAAGCCGGGATGGGTTAGATGGAAAATTGTGAAAAAGCAGTGACAAGCGGCTAACCTGTCGCCTACACAATCACACCCAAAACCCGATATACGATTAGTCGCCTTTTACGACATGCTAGGCAAGAACCCCAGTTGGCATATTCTTTTTAATTCCCAGACCAACATGGGACAGTGGGCTGGGTTGGATGGAAAGCTGTGAAAAAGGAGTGACAAGTGGCTAGCTCGTCGCCTACTCAGGCACGTACCCAAAAGCCCGTAAACCATTAGTCGCCTTTTACGACATGCTAGGCAAGAACCACAGTTGGCACACTCATTTTTTTGTCCCAGATCATCATGGGCCAAGTCCCAGACCAACATAGGACATTAATAATACTAGTTTAGCTAAACTTAATTAGATAAACCAGTCTACTGGTTATATGCTCGATGATAGAAATACCGAACCCAAGAAACTAGTGAGGTGGTACTTGATTACCAAGTCGGGAATAAGCCAGCTAATACAACCATTAGTCCAAGTTCTAATAAGCCTGGTAAGTAAACAGTTTGCGAACAAATTATGTAAGTTGTAACCTAGTAACTACATAGTGGGGAGTCTACTTTATAGACCGGGTTGCAGACGATCCTTAACCAGGGTTATTGGTTAAGTGATGACTGTCTTACATAATGTATATCAGGGTAAATATACCTACTAACTCAGACAGATCTTCTTCCTAGAGATACGTCTCGTACTTATTCAGGGTTCGCATAGGCCATAATTATTTAATTGATGTGGCTATCTGACCTTCGCAACTTTAGTTATAGGAATCAGACAAATTGGATTATGGTGTATAACAATGATCCTATTTAACTATTGATGTGTACCCATAGTTATTTGAATGGGCTGGTTTCACAGATAATTCAATGAGGATAGTAAACAAATATAGTTTATTTGAGTTGATATCTTATGGTGGATTTTCTTGATACTTTCCTAGAAAAAGCATCATGTGCTAAAATATTTTTTTAGTATTTGTTGAATTGAATATAATTCGCTAACAATTTAATTATTACGTTTCGTATAACATTTACATTTCTTATATCAAATTGTCTTACTTAATAATACTAAACGTGAAATAAATAACTATCCAAGTCTATTTTGCAGGAGTTGTATTTCTGATTTTAACTTTGTGCTGAAATAAACGAAAAATCTCAATTCTCATGTATTTAAAGTTTTAACTGATACCGCTTGGACTATACATTCCGTACACTGACTTATGCGTGTAAATGCTTTTTCGCATGCCAGTCTTCCGTTAAAACAGCGGATGGTAATCTAGACTGTAATTAAGTACTTATTGAAATGTGTTACGGGTTATTTTCGTTTAAAAATCGCTCGGTTCCACCCACTGCTGTTTTAAGTAAACTTATAAGTTTCTTTAGAAGAAAAGGATCTGATTCAGCGATAGCTCTGCTTTAACTGTTCAGAGATGGTAAGATTAGGTTTTACACACGTTATATTGCGTCCGCAATCCCGTAGGGGTAGACACCAGACAGATTCCAAGGGGCAGCAAGCTTTTTACCTACTTATACCCAGAAATAAAACGAAGTTGGCTTAGATGGAACATTTTGGAAAAGAAATAACAAGTGACTAGCTCGTCGTCTACATAATCACATACCCAATACATCATTAGTCACTTTTTAATCCTTGCTGGATAAGGAGCGCAGTTGGTAGATTCTATAGAAATCCCACAAGTTTCATAAAACTTTTGAGTTATTTATAGGATTGCTATGTTACGCCTGAAAATTGCATTTATTTATGTAAATAAATAAATAAATTCTATGATTGTGCTATAGATACTAGGCGAACGGATAGACATACTTAAATACGTTTATAAATATCCATAACTCGAGTACAAATGTCCATATTCATCACACAGAACTTTTCCCCTAGCGGGATTCAAACCCGCGACCCTTGGTTTCGTGGCCAGGGTCTCTGACCACTTGAACAACGGGCCAGTCGTACCCAAAATAACACAATTTTCTGAAAATTTTTAATATACTTTTTTTATTAAATGTCAATCAAGCGAAAACAAAGTAGCTTTTACCCCAATTCATTATCTTAGAAGGTGTCAAATATTACAATCTTTCAACGGAGCACTTTCTAAAATAACCTTCACAAAAGCCAAATTATAAGTGGCGCTTCCATTCTGAAGGGAGAAGGGATTTTTGAAAGAACTTTATTAGTTCTTTGTGTGACGGTGTCAGCGGTGATAAATGGTTCAGTTCGCTAATCCTTTTAACCGATCGACGGTAGAAATTTTCCTTGTAATCATTACGGTGAGGTATATTGGCCTTGGAATATATAAGTTCAAGTGATTTGGTTTTCTATCCTCCGTACAAGTGTATAAATATACGTTTATTTTAGTTATATTATCGAGTCTTGAAATTTAATTTCAGTTGACCTCTCCTGTTTTAAAAAATAAAAACTTATTTTGAAGACAACTGAAAAAAAATAAAATAAAAATTGACTCGTACTTATTAGTAAAATCAGATGTGCACACATTCAAGCGACATATGTTATTCCCAAAGTACTATATCCTAGAAATGCAAATGGCTAGTACGTACATACATACTTACACAAGTAAAACATCATTGCTTATGTTCCAAGCCCAAATACCCTACAAAAACTTCCATAAAGAACTTTATTTGAGTCATTTGTGCGGTGGAGTGAAGTCGACGTGTGATTAATGGAAGCAACCGATCCCTTAAGCCTTCGAAGGGCAGGTCTGGAATTTGCATGTTGTTGCTACTAGTACGGGTATAGGCTTTTAGGGTGAGCAAGCACAAATAAATAGGCCACACGTTCCATTGTATACTATATTAAGGAAAATATGGCTTTTAGCTGAAAAAAAAAAAACCTTCAAACTAATCTTCTTATTTTCAACAACATATGCTTCGTTTTTATGAAAAAAACTAGCGACTTGCCACGGCTTCGCACGGCGAGCACCAAACAATATATAAATACCTTTCTCTTGAATCAGTCTATCTATTGATGGAAACCACATCAACATCCTTTGGGTAGTTTAAAAGTTCTAAGCGAATAGACACAGGCGGCGACTTTGTTTTATACTGTGTAAAGATACTGAAAGATGGGGACCTCTGGACCGGAAGGGGATCCCTGAAAGATAGCGCTAATGGTTACAAACAATATTTAAATATTAACATTGTATCATGTTTTCTATTGCCGGGTGTATTTTATTTATTAACATTAATATTCTGCTATATTTATAATTAAAAAATCCCTGCTTTGTCATTCTATATGATGCGTTTGAAAATATATTATATATTGTCAATATTTTTTTATTAGTTTTTGACTATTTCTAGTTCTGATCTGTCCTGGGTTGTGCCTCAAAAGACTGGAGCGATTTTGATGGGATTTTCACTAGTGGTGATAACATAGCTGGTTTGACAAGCTCGATGGCGCATTCAGTAGTGATCTGCCCCATGCGCCAAGAGTTGTGGATTCGATCCCCACCCAGGACAAATATTGGTATGATGAATACTTGTGTTTGTTCTGTATCTGGGTGTTAATATCCAATATTTAAGTATTTACTTGTAACTAGCTGTGCCAGCGGTGTCACCCGCGTTTATGGTTAATATTATAAAGACTATTTCCGTCTACATGATTTCTATGTAACTTTAACCATTCAGGCTGCACACGCGACGGAAGCTTAAAAAATGGAGTAACTTCTCCCGTTTTCCCAACATTTTCCTTCACTACCCTGCTCCTATTGATTGTAGCGTGATGAAAAGTATACTATAACCTGCCCAGGAGTATGAAAAATAATTGTACCAAGTTTCGTTAAAATCCGTCGAGTAGTTTTTGTTTCTATAAGGAACATACAGACAGACAGACAGACAGACAAAAATTTTACTGATTGCATTTTTGGCATCAGTATCGATCACTAATCACCCCCTGATAGTTATTTTGAAAATATATTTCATGTACAAAATTGACCTCTCTACAGATTTATTATAAGTATAGATACCACTGTTGTTTCTGATATCTGTAACACAAGTGCTTAAGCTACTTACCTCGTAGTCAGATCAATGTATGTGATGTAGTCTGATATTTATATTTATTACAATAAATACATAACTAATGTTACCTTTATATTTTAGACAAAGGAATAAGGACGACGTCCAAAAAAAAAAAAAAACAAACCACTGATCAAACGGATAAGATAACAGATAAGACAACGAAATAATGTAATAGGAACATGACCGCATGCTTAATGGTAAACTGAACTAACTCAAATTATGCTGCTGATGGAAAATGGACCTAAATTTTTGAACACGTAAAATCAATTTAAATATGCAACAAATTTTGAGTAAGGTCACTTTACCATTAAGCATGCGTTACATTCTATCCTAAAATCACAACCCTTTTGGCTTTGACGTCGGGTAAAAAGTGATCAAGTCAAACACTAGATTGGTACATCCAATGCCGGCTCTGACAAAGACAAATAGCGGAGGCTAACAAGGTCTCCGATTGGCCGATAGCATTTGAGATCCGGGTGTTTGATAAAAGGGACGAGCGCAGCGATCGACATAAAGGCTCGATTACTGGAGGCAGCGACAGCGATAAACGTCAAGAATGATATTTCGATAGTGACACAACTACTAATCACACAAAAATTTATAAATTCTTTAACTGGTTTATGGGAATGGAAAATGATTATACCATTTTCCTTAATTTATAAAAATAGTTCTGATGCATCAAATCCAAATATTTTAGTAAAGTTTTAAAGGAAATATAGTTTAGTTTTATTTAAAATAGTTAGAAGTATTCTAAATTGCATAGGGTTTTTACAGAAAATCGATGATGTTTAATAGAAGAAAAAAAATGCCTTCTGTCATATGTTCTCCATTTATTTTAAGTATTAAAATCTGAGTTTCAAGTTTAAATTTATAAATAACTATATTCTGCATATAGTCGGCTACACAATCGTATTTTTATTTTGTTCTAGCTTACATAGTTTTCTTATAACTAACGTTTTTATCGAGAGTTTCCGAGCGATTTCTGGAGCGAGATCGCACGCCGTGTTACCTGGACTTTTGCGAGCATTGACAGTTCGCGGCGTTGACGTTTTAGTGGATATTCATTTTAATACTATTGGTTTGTCTATTATTAAGATTATTTAGAGCGTAATGTTGTTGTCGTTTTGTGTTCTAAATTACTGTACATTAATTTGCGTTCGTACCTGCATCTAGTGTTGTGATATTTTGCCCAACGTATTCCGCGTTAAACACTGTCCTGCTAAGACCGGGGGAATCAGCGGGTTGTGTCAGACTTCTGGAATCCTCTGATGGTAGGAGGGACCTGCTCAGTTCATAGTGGTCTTGGTCAGAGTATATCGTATGAAATCCTGAAACTACACCTTTATGTAAGATGACCACGATATTACTCAATGCTTAACTACCCTGAACAAAGTGTACACAAAGTTAGATTCTAATAGGATTTGAACCCGTTGCGAGAATTGACTCGGTTCAACAATGGCGATAAAACCGTCAGGCCGTCACGCAGTTAGCGAGTGTCGTGACCTGCACTGAATGTCAAATGACTTGTATCGACGACTTGCTTTGATGCATGAGACACTAATATACCCCCAAATGTCTGTGTTTCATTGACACTTTTGGGAGTGCAGACTACGCGATAGTGACCATTGAAAGTGAATGACAAAAATACACTTTTAACTGACGAACATGGATAAAAAGATAGAAGTAGCAGAAGCTATATAGATTGAATGTTCTGTGCCTACGGAATGATATTATTAGATAAATAAATAAATAAATTCTCCTGACTGACACACCAATTCTCTAGTTCTAAACTAAGCTTATACTATGGATACTAAGAAAACGGATAGACATACTTAAATACGTTTATAAATATCCATGATTCGAGTACAAATGTTCATGTTCATTACACGAAACATTTGTCCCTATCGGGCTTCGAACCCGCGACCCTTGGTTTCGTGGGCAAGGTCTCTGACCGCTCGACTAAAGAGTCAGTCAAAAAAGCAATAAAGTAATAAAGTATAGAAGATGAAAACTTACTTTCACATTAACAAAATTCATGCAACGTACAAAATAAAATAAAAAAAACTAATACGATATGAGATTAAAAATTTGAAACGAAATCGCGATTTGTTATCACTTATAGCTTGCTTCTATTTTTTACGTATCTATGTCTTTTCAGTTTCATGCATTTACTTTGGCCCGGATTACTGTCAAGCTCAAAGCGTCTAATATAAGAGAATATTCCAAAAAACACCCAAAAAATCCTGAACTAAAAAGGCCCGTTTTTGCTATGTGGTTAGGTACTGTTTGCATTACCTTTCTAAACTGTCTTTGAAGAGGAAAAGCCAATTACTTAGATATAGACAGAGGAACATTGTAAGAAAAACGTCGATGGTTGAAGTATTGATGTTTAAAAAGGAAATTGAAGTTAATAAACATCAGCCTATGGGCATTATTTTAATTGATACGCAAAATAGCCATCTATATCTATCATTAATTGAAAACTTTAATTTAGTATTCATCTCTAATTGAGTACAAACACTAAGTATTAATAATGAGTAATTAATATAAATTATTTGATGTTAACTTTTATATTTTCAATAACTATTCTTTGAAAGCAAAGTTCGGCTAACATTTCATGTTTGCCCTTAAATATTACACTAGTACTTACATAGAAATAAAGTATAGAATATGTAAAGTCATAAATAAATTATCATTTATTTATTATCACGCCCATAATCCCTGAAGGGTTACGCAAAGTCCAAAGGGCAGCTACCTTAACAATATTCAGCCAAAAAATAAAACTAGGGTAGATGGACAATTGTGAAAAAGAAGTGACAAGTGGCTAGCTCATCGCCTATTTTTTATTATAGTTTCTATAAAATACTTGCCGCCTTAATTAATATAGACCGGTAACCGAATTTTGATACAATCACGTCCATAATATCCCGAAGGGGTTTGCTAAATCCAAGAAGCAGTGAATTTCTTTCAGTCAGGTCAGAGTTTATTGGATATTTCGTAGATATTACATTTTTTAATACGGTTTCACAGAAAAGACCTAGTGACTGTTTTAAATTATTGATAAGCTTAAAATATAATCTAATATACGACAAGATCGATGGCGCATTTAGTAGTGACCCTGCCCCATGCGCCAAGAGTCGTGGGTTTGATCCCCACCCATGACAAACATTCGTGTGATGAATACTTATGTTTGTTCTGTGTCTGGGTGTTAATATCCAATATTTGAGTATATATTTGTAATACCACTGTTGATTCTGATATCCGTAACACAAGTTCTAAAGCTACTTACCTCGGAGTCCGATCAATGTATGTGATGTTGTCTGATATTTATGTATATTTACTTATTGTAGATTGAAAAGAAGTTTAAATCATAACTCAATTGTTCAAGTGCTTCTAGCAAGAAATTAGCCATAGATGCATATATACTATCACGCCAGCAATCCTCGAAGGAGCAGGTTGTTCCAGGAGGATAAACTCGCTAAGCTACATCTAGGCAAAAATTAAATTAATCGAGTTCGACGGAAAATTGTAAAAAAAACATGGACTAGTAAAAAAGAAGGACTCCGTGTCACTAACTAAACGTTTAGGCATCTGCAGACCTCCAACTTGTTACAACACATATTATTGTCACAAGCGCTCCAAATGCGCTCAAAAAATCTCACTCACACATGCATAAGGGCTTCACGCTGTAGTATGACAGCGCGGAGTTCTTCCATTTTACTAGTTCGTGGAAAAAAACTAAGTGAATTGGCATTTATTATAAACATTTACAGTATCATTTATATCTAATCCTATTTGCTGAATATAATCCATCTTCCTTATCTCAAAATATGAAAACATAATATTAAATTTAGCCAAAATGTTCGCGTCATTTGTCGCCTCGTGGCTGAGAGGTGATTCAAATTAAATTAATTATAAGATGCGCAAAATTACACAAACTGTCATGTTCACAAAGCGAGAGTTGTCTTGGTGGAATTACGGGCTTGCTGTTAATTAAATTGTGTGTTACTTACGCTCCTTGCATCTACATATACATATAGATAAAAAATAGAGACGTTGACTGACAAGTCAATTAAAATACTTTTTAAAAGCTGTCAAAACGCTATTACTTCATAGATTTTGTATGGTCTGGTCAGTTTATGACGTCACTAGTTCGTATAGTCAACTGACTAAATATTAAGCAGTTTTTGTAAAATTTTAAATCGTAGACTCAATATAATTCAAAATTAATATTTTTTTACAACATACTACGACACTATATTTTACGAAATTGATATTACAAAATTAAATATAAATGGTGTCAATATCCCCATTATGATTGTACGAGTATATTCTTTTATTAGTTTGAAATCATTTAATTAGAGTGTGATAAAAATTTGCTAGGTTTTTTTAAGGACGCTTAAGGTTATTTAAAAAATCTTGTTATTTTTATAATTTTAGGGCCTAAAAGTCCGTTCTGCCATGTTTTGGTTTGGGACTTAAAAAGAATGTGCCAACTGTGTTTTTTGGACATGGACATTTGTACTCAAGTCATGGATGTTTCTAAACGTATTTAAGTATGTCTATCCGTTCACCTAGTATCCGTAGCACGAACATAAGCTTAGTTTGGAACTAGGAAATTGGTGTGTAAGTCTGATCTTTTTTTTTTAACAGATAAAGAAATGCAAGTATAACTTCTGAACCACTTATTTAAACGTTCCACTTCAGAGACTTAGCAGAGCATTCTAAAAACTTTAAGCTCGATCAGACCGTAAATGGAACATTTAAAAGCTCAGTTGGAAACTTACGTTTTGTTTAATGGACGCATTTTCATTACTTTGTGCAACGAACCGGGTTGGTCTTAAGTGCGGAGCTAAAGTATGTTGTTCTGGGAAAACACTGTTTTAATGGCGCATGCTTCTCTGCGATGCTCATCATCAAGTGGAGGGGGAACTTTACGTGTATCATGAGCTATATAGGGTCATTTGTAAAACATTAAAACCCTGCAAGAGTAGATTACTGACATAAACGACAACGTTTGTTCTATAATTCTTCATAAATCGACAAAAATATAAGAATGTATAAGTATTAGTAATAGATATATGAAAGGTAGCTCAATGGTTAGGTCACGCGTATCATACGCGGGGGTGTGGATTCAAGTCCAGCTACGTAGCTTTAGATTTTTATATTTATATATACGCATTTATACAATTAGATCGGCAGTGAAGGAAAATGTGGTGGTAAAATCTGTACATTCAAATAGCTATAGATATGTAACCATTACCCAAATTGTCTGGATTCCTTATCTAAAAGTTGCGAAGGTCAAATAGGAATTCGTTTTAATTTATGTAATGGGTTATGGATGAAAATAAAAAGCAGAGATACAGATTATTAATTTTTTTTATTAAAACCTCGCGTAGGACTCACCACCGGATTTAAACAGGAAGGAAAACACTCTGACACTTTAAGATGTTCGTTCAGAAACTTATTTGCTATTGTATGTCATAGATGCGAGTGAACGTTTAAAAACCAACAACAATAACCAGACTCGCTGAATTCAAGATCGAGGTCTTGCTGGACCGCGTCTAAGCATGATTAAATATAATAACGCGGGGAAGATGACGTTTTAAGAACTGTATTTAATAATATAACTAGATGTGCCTCAACTGCAGGCATAGCTAGTTTAGCACCCGAGTTTATGGTTAATATTATATAGCCTTATTTGTCGATAAATGGGCTATCTAATACTGAAAGAATTTTTCAAACCGGACCAGTAGTTCCTGAGATTAGCGCGTTCAAGCAAACAAACAAACTCTTCAGCTTCATAATATTAGTGAGAAGTAAGATTCAAGATTCAAGCTGTCCTGCGCTTAATAGAAAATGAGAAACAAACTGTCACAAAAATATTTAAGTTATATTTTGTCCAATCTCACTTTTACTCGTAATAGCGGTAATACTACCCGATCTCTAAAGCACATATCTCGGCGACAGTAAAGCTAGTAGACTGGAAGAATTCCAGTAATTGTCTTCTGAGTGGAAACGATGAGGGACACAATAGGATTTGGAACCGTAACTACTGAGACTGATACCCCGACACAATCGCCTAGCGTTCACTTGTTCAGACATTAGTAGTACTTACTTATCGGAAGTAATCATTGTCCCATGTTGGTCGGGGACTTAAAAATAATGTGCCACCAGGCAAGAAACATCTTGCCTGGTGTTACCAACTGGCCGCAAGGCCAATTTCAAACTTTTTTGATACCATTATATTTTATACTTCTTTTTTATATTGTCAAATTCCTTCCTGTCATGATTGCTGAATTGGTTTGTGCCACGTAATTTTCTACTCCTGTATTTCTTTATTTCATTTAATATATAATATCAATTTCTTTTCTGAGCCCTTTATTACCTTATTCCCATCCACCCTTTCACTCCGTAACACCCAGCATGTCGTAAAAGACGACTAATGGTATATGGGGTTTTGGGTATGTGATTGTGTAGGCGACGACGACGAGCTAGCCACTTGTCACTACTTTTTCACAACTTTCCAGATTTTTTCAATTTTTCAATTTCTCAGGCAGAATCAAAGGTGCAGCAAACCCCTTTAACTACGTTAAGCCAAAAGTAAAACTGAGCTGGGCAAGATGGAAAATTATGCAAAAGAACTGATAAGTGGCCAGGTCGCCTACGTGATCACGTAGAAGCCAGGGTACAGAGCGAGTCGCGCATTCGCAGCGACCATTACAGTTCAGCTATGAGCGAACCTTGTCTATAGTTGAAGCGACAACGGAACAACTCAAAGTGCGGCTAATAGAGTGAAAGAATTCTTCTAATTGTGTCCGGAGTCCGGACGCCGGACCGGAGTGCAAAAGGGCGAGAAGACACAATCGGACCTAATTGTCGCTCCAATTCAGCGAATCGCAGACCTTCAATTTAGCCCTTTAAAACGTTTTTCATTCCGTTGCGTGCGGAATTCTTGAAAAAGTTGAACAAAATGTTCAATATAAATGTTACTTGGTATACTTGTGAAAACTTTTCCAAGCCTTTATAGGATTGGCCCATTGGCAGGCAAATGCTTTCTTTCGCTTCTTCAACACAAACGGTAAAATTATTGTTTTTATTAAAAACAGGTCAGTGCAATTTTTTTATTTTTTTTATAAGAACTTTTACCTGACAATAAAAAACACAATTAAAAAAAAAATAGCGAAATCGGTTTAGCTGTTCTCGAGATTTGTGCTTAGCAACACATTCAGCGATTAATTTTTATATTAAGTATAGATAAATACATTACTCAAACTTATTCTGCCATCTCTATTATTTACACATGAAAGAAACCTAGGCTTATGAATACAAACTTTGACATATATTTATCAGACTTCATGGTGCATTTACATTCATTATCATCACTTGCACACTTGTCAGTCATCGTTTAAGTCAATATACCTACTTTCGCTTTTGGTTTTTATTTCCTTTTCAAAGGTGTCAAAATATGCATGTATCTTTATCTTAAACTAGCTGTCCCGGCGAACTTCGTATCGCCCAGTAATTGACATTTAACATTGACAGATACGAATCCCACCGTTTTTTATGAGAAAATACTTTTGCTTTTATTTTGTTTTATCGTCAATTTTACAATGTTTTTAATAGTTATTCTGTTATTCTGGACGAGGACAAATCCAAAAAATTAAAAACAACGTAAATCGGTTCAGCCGTTTTCGACTTGTGTGGTGTAACAAACACGACTTTGTTTCATTTATATATATAAGATATAAGATATATAACATTATAATTTACCACTTAATATCAAAAATTACTTATTAAAACACATGCAATAAAAACAACCACGTAACACATTGCGTATACAAAAAAATGGATGCAAGTACTCTTTCCATCCAATTGGAGGATTAGGCTGTGATCACACGGCGCATGGAGCTGCCAAAAGTGCACTGCAGTTGGCAAAACGCCATTTTGTTCGGCAAAAAATATTGTTGGACGTCGTTTTTAGAGGAATGGATGAACATGAAGTTTTGCAACGTTAACTTCAAATAACCTCAAATAGTGATCATTGTAACAAATATCCTTAATCTATACTAATATTATAAAGCAGAAGAGTTTGTTGTACTGTTCTATAGCCCATATATCGATCAAGGAGGACTATATAAAATTATCCATAAACGCAGGTGAAACCGCAGGCACAGCTAGTTAGTAATAAAATTGTACATAACATCTACCATTGAAACTTTCTTGTATTTTTTTTTCTCAACCACTAGTTTTAATGCAAATTTACCAACTGAAAACATCCGGAATCAACAATGTCTGAAGATTCCATCTATATACTTATAATAAATCTGTAGAGAGGTCAATTCTGTACATGAAATATATTTTCAAAATAACTATCAGGGGGTGATTAGTGATCGATACTGATGCCAAAAATGCAATCAGTAAAATTTTTGTCTGTCTGTCTGTATGTTCCTTATAGAAACAAAAACTACTCAACGGATTTTAACGAAACTTGGTACAATTATTCTTCATACTCCTGGGCAGGTTATAGTGTACTTTCATCATGCTACAATCAATAGGGGCAGAGTAGTGAAGGGAAATGTTGAGGAAACGGAAGAAGTTACTTCATTTTTTAAGTTTCCGTCGCGTGTGCAGCCTTACTGGTTAAAGTTACATAGAAATCATGTATAACGGAAATATTCTTTATGATATTAACCACAAACGCGGGTGACACCGCTGGCACAGCTAGTTGACTCATAAAAATCTATAAAATGCGCCAACCTCTGAACATTTTAATAAATGTGTGAATTTAATAAATGACATTAATATGTCTAAAGATATATTGGACGTAAGGTATATATCCTAAGTTATCTGATTAAGGACAACAGGTATGGCTATCATTACTCACTCTTACTACTATGTAACATAATCTTCATGTGAGCTAGAGCAATGTTAGCAAGCCCCATGTTGGTCTGGGACTTACAAAGTATTAATTTGTATTGTAATGTAATTTGTGGATAAGTAATTGCCAACTGTATTCCTTACTTACCATGTCATAAAATGCGACTAATAAAGTCATCGGGTATGTAGTGTCTGATTATGAAGGCGACGAGCTAGCTATTTGTTCACAATCTTTCTTAACCCAGTTTTATTAGGGTTTTAGGTGTTAATATCTAATATTTAAGTATATATTTGTAATACCACTGTTGATTCTGATATCCGTAACACAAGTGCTTAAGTTACTTACCTCGGAGTCAGATCAATGTATGTGATGTCGTCTGATATTTATTTATTTTTTTATTTAATAGGCAAAAAGTGATTAACGTGCCCTATTTATTAATTCAACATTCTATATATCGGCTGGCCCGTTGGTTGAGTGATCAGAGACCCTGGCCACGAATCTAATGGTCGCGGGTTCGAATCCCGCTAGGGGAAAATGTTTCGTGTGATGAACATGGACGTTTGTACTCGAGTCATGGATGTTTATAAACGTATTTAAGTATGTCTATCCGTTCACCTAGTATCCATAGCACAAGCATATGCTTAGTTTGGGACTAGGGAATTGGTGTGTCAGTCTGAAGAATTTAATTATTATTATACCTACTAAAATATCATTGGTAGTAACATTGCCTTTATCCAAACTATCGATAGTTTGGTTATCCATCATACGAAGCTTAGTAGAATGGTCCATTCTAAGACGACGATTATGGTGTCAAATAGCCAATAGTATTACGCGCGGAGTTAGCTCATTTCTCATCCGTCAGACCTGGACGCACCCTAAGGGTTATGCCCTAAGTTCTCTAATTAAGGGCAGTAATAGTAATGACCATCATTTCGTCGCTCACGGTATTACGAGCGCTGAAATGAGAACGGAAGGGTCACTATTAGGCCAGTACAAGATTATGTATAAAGTTGAACGGTTTAATGCGAAGACCCGTGTTCAAATTAGCATGAAAAGGTTTAAGGATTTGCTTGTAAAATGGAAAGTGGAATTTTACACGCGGATTGGGAATTAAGGTGGATTTAGTGTACTTGCGTTTTGTCAATTGAATACTCGAAAAATATATGAGGCCTATAAAGTTTTTGATGATTTGCTTCAACGCTTCGAAAAAAAAAGAAATGGTCACGATTACCGAAACCGGTTAGGAACGAACCAACAACCAACTAACGACTGAGGTCCTATGGTGCTTGTTCTGGTCGCTAGCTCGATAAATCCTTAACAAACCTTCGACGTATTGGCAACTTGCTTTCCACGACAACGAATGTTTCACTTCCTTGGTATAAAAAAAAATATTGCATGGATTTGACTGGTCATGACTGGCCCATTGGTTGAGTGGTCAGGGACCCTGGTCACGAAACCAAGGGTCACTGGTTCGAATCCCGCGCGGGGCAAATCTATTGTGTGATGAACATGGACATTAAAATTTGTACTCGAGTCATGGAATAAACGTATTTAAGTATGTCTATCCGTTAACCTAGTTTTCATAGTTTAAGCAAACGCTTAGTTTGAAACACGAAAATTGGTGTGTCAGTCTGGAGAAGTTTATTTATTTATACGAGTTGACATTTATAACCTATCACTAGGGCATCACACATATATCCGTACGATAAAATCTCTGTAAGATTTAAACGAAAGTGGAGCCACGGCCAAAGCTACTGCATAAGAAATGTAACCGTAATTTAATATAAACTATATAAAATAAATTAATTCAAACTCACCCAACATAACTGCTATTATGTGATCAATACGTCGATTCTGACGTCAGTGAATGTCTTTGACAAACAAACGCGTAATAAGTCTTCACGGTCGCTCGTCTATTATTGAACAAATAAACAGTAATTATATATATTACGGCAGTTACATACGGGTTTTGTCTTGAACTTTATGTTGTACCCCGATGGTTAAAGTGCTATTTGTGAGTTATTAAGTAACTAATATAACTTGGTTGTCTCTTTTGTACGGTATTGTGGAACGTGGGTATTTATAGAATAAAGAGAAATACTCAAAAGGAAGGAATGCTCGCATTGTTTGTAAATATAAAGACAAATATAATGTTTTTTAACATCAGATGAAAATAGACGGACTTATCTTTCTTTGTTTTAATGTTTTCAAAAATACATAAGTACATCTTTTGGGATAAAATAATGTATTTATTAAAAACATATTTTTTTACTAAGGTATCATCTTATGTATTATGATTTCCCTTAAGGGGTAGGCAATCAAAGTGGAACCTGGCACTCTCAACCACAAGCATCCAAAAAATTAAGCCGGCTAGGTGAGTTGGAAAATTGTGAAAAAGAAGTGATAGGTGGCCAGCTCGTCGCCTACTCAATTACACACCCAAAACCCGATGTACCATTTGATTAGTCGCCTTTTACGACATGCCAGGGAAGGAACACAGTTGACGCATTCTTTGTAAGTTCCAGACCAAGATGGGACAACATGCTATTGTTAATATCAGGTAATTGAAATCTAGCTTTCAGTTGAAGTAGTAACACTCCTTCGTTTATCCTTACAAACGTGTACATTAAACATATATATAATCCTTACAAATCCGGTAGGAATATTTTATATTTGGATTTAGCGTAGAAACAATCTTTTCCATACATCTGCCTCATCCATACATCTGCCTATCTAAAACGTTAAAATTCCAGAGTCTCAAAACTCTGTTCACTAATTCCTTGATGAAGATTTTTAAAAGAATGGAACTGCCTTCGTTTGAAAACAAGAACGGCTTCCTTGAAAAATAATTTAATTATCTTTCAATATCGACCCTTCACCTTAAATTAACAGAATCACTGTGTTAAGTAAGAAGAATTTATAAATAAAAAAATAGAAGAAGTACAATTTTATCCAGCAAAATTTTCGTTACTTCACTTACCAGACTTCTAATATAAGGTCTTCTACATACATGTATAAGTATCTTCACGCCCGTAATTCCCAAAATCGCCACATTCGGCCAATAAATAAAACTGGGCTGGGTTAGATGGAAAATTGTGAAAAAGTTGTGACAAGTGGCTAGCTCGTCGCCTACACAATCACATACCTAAAACCCGTTATCATTAGTCGCCTTTTAAAACATATTAAGGAAGAAACACAGTTGGCACACCTTTTTTAAGTCCTAGACTAACATGGGACTAATAGGTCATTATACGAGTAGGATTATTTGTTTTTAAAAATCATATCAAACGATAAAGTAAACGCAGTGAACAGCCATTGTTGTCACAGGCAAATAAAGCAAATTCCGTTAGAAAAAAATCACACGCCTAACGTAACGTAAGTCCAAAATTTAAAAAAAATTTAGGTATTGTTCAAATATGTTTATTTACATAATTCATGCCATAGTTAACTTTGTAAACAAATAAAGAGGTCTGCTTTTGTATTAAAGCCGAAGTATGTTTCCTTTTCGTCATATAAAGCAATATACTACACCGTCGATCATAACTTACCCAGCCTCCCTCCGTTCCATTACTGACGTAATTAAAATAATTCCATTTCACCATACATCCATGCTAAGAGTTCTAACCCTACTAACATTAAATTCCCGCTATAATTATAAGCATTTGCCGGCTCGTAACTCAAAAGGCGGGAACAGTGCTCATGGCTCAAACGGGAAGTCTCATAATCCGCTAATTATGGTAATAGAAACGTGTACGCCTCGCAAAAGGCAGTGTTGAAACGTATAGCTACGTACATAATGTAAGGCTTCTCAATCTGGGCCGTGTACCTTTTAAAGCATCTGCGAACGTGGCGAAGAAAGACAATTCTGTCTGATTTATAAGTGCGCTTTGTAATATGAATCTAGCTATTATTAAAAATGTTTAAGTCAGTTTGGTACTATTTTAATCGGTCGTCGTAAAATTTTGCATATGTATTATAAACGTTACATAAGAATAATGCATCTGGTAAAAACAGGTGCATATCTCACGATGACCGTGAGTGCTAGAGGCTCAAATTTAATGAATCCCCAACAGAACCTTCAAATAATAAAAAAAATAATCCATTCTAAAGGCACTCTGTTAATTTTATTCAAATTTTTATTGACCTTTAAACGGATGCCTAAATATAATAAAATAGGGACTTAATAAGTCCACTGTCAATTATATTCTTTCTTACTACACAAATGTGCGTGACTTTGAAGAAGATTTTGTTATAATTATTTATTCACCAATTTTTTATTTAAAAATCCTCGCCGCCCAATTTCCCGCTTCAAAAACAAAAGAGACCTTTATCATTCTTTTTAATTACTGATACATAATTCCGCAGTATAATAAGCTATCCATCGAAGCCCAGATGGTAGCTTAATTGTTTTCGAGCGAAGCGAGCGAGAGATGATAAATAATTAGCCATTCTTCAAACAAAATTGAAGGCCAGAGGAGGACTATTCATTTCCTGCCTCAGAAGGCGGCTTGTACTGTAGTGTACAGCTGCATCTGTTGTTGTAGATAAATCTTTTGTAAGGGCTGGCTCAGCCTGTTAAGTTTATTTATAGTCAAGGTAATTAAAGGCTGTGATAGACTAGATTTTAATTAAGTTTCTAGATTTGGATAAAACTTATCTGTTGCTAAAGCAGTATCAGTAAGCTTGTCACTTAACACTGCCTCTATACAATTGTCCATCTAATCAAAGTAAATTTTATTTTAGTACAACACATGTAGATGTGGTTCAGTGACGTTACCGCTCCTCGAACTCTATCTACTCCTTCGGGGATTTTTTACATTTCCCAAATTTATGTTATTTGTGGGAATAAAAAAAAAAATCACAACATTTAATATTACATTATAACCAAATTTATCCTTATTTTTCAGGTATACTCGAATATCTGTAGTCAAAGTTATTGTGTTAAAATCCTTACTATTTAAATGCAAAACATCAATGATTTTGTTTACTGTAATTATTCAAAAATCCTACAAAATTTTGCATTGACTTCATAAAAGATGCAGAAAATGTCAAAGGTTACTTCAATCTATACTTATAATAAATCTGTAAAATAACTATCAGGGGGTGATTAGTGATCGATACTGATGCCAAAAATGCAATCAGTAAAATTTTTTTTCTGTCTGTCTGTCTGTCTGTATGTTCATTATAGAAACAAAAACTTCTCGACGGATTTAAACGAAACTTAGTACAGTTATTCTTCATACTCCTGGGCAGGTTATAGTATACTTTTAATCACGCTACAATCAATAGAAGCAGAGTAGTGAAGGTAAATGTTGGGAAAACGGGAGAAGTTACTCTATTTTTTAAGCTTCCGTCGCGTGTATGACGGAAATAGTGTTTATAATATTAACAATAAACGCGGGTGACACCCCTGGCACAGCTAGTAAAGCATAAAATTGTATTAGAAAAAGCATAAAATAAAATAAAAAAACCTTTGAAAAGCGAGCGGAACTATTAAAAAAATATACATCAGCAATCATGCACAAATAAGGTATTTACGCACATCTACCATAGTGTAAACAAGTTTGCTTATAAATTAATCAGAGAGCAAGAGAACCCCTTCAATGCATTAAGTAGAAAAGCGGATGACTGCGCCCTTAGAATTCCTGAGTCATTAATTAAGAAGCTCCGTAAACGAGGAGGAAATAGTGATTTTGCATAAATTTATCGCCTCAAAGTGATCAAAGCCTTTGATGGCCGCAGCCTCACTGGTAATTGAAGTATTTACATTTCAGTTTTCAATAATATAAAATGTTGAGTAATAGTCTAGGAATATAACTAAGATTTCAGGAGTGAAATTGATAGATAGAATAAGAAATACGGTAATGATAAACGTTATGGTGTAAAATATTGAATTAACCTACAAAAAATATGCTTAATAAAATTTAAGAGAGAAATATATGAAGCCAATGTGCATGGAACCGCTAAAATGAGTAGATCTCTACAGTCGATCCATGACCAAATTAGAAAGTATTTATAAAAAAAATACTAATCAAGTAACCCTAACCAATGAGAATGCATAAGATACCTATAAGTGTAGAAGAACTGAAAGAAAATGATTTGGTCAGACCATTGAAGAATATACGGAATGATATCCTAACATCAATTAATGAAATGATTGATAGAACTGTGGTGTGACAGTTGGGTGTCATAAAAATAAAAAAAAATATCCACAGATATCTGTATCTGTACAACATACATAAAAATATCTAGCTTCACGCTGATGTCTATACTACAGACACAAAAATATTTAGAAAAGTAAAAAAAATAGTGGTAATTTGTATTTTGTGTGATAGCTTTTTGTTTTAGTAGTATAGTGGAATTTGAAATGCTAGAGTGGCATTCCACTATAAGAAGATTTGTTAATAATTTAAACTTTTTGGCGCATTTCAATAGTAAAAAAAAATTAAGGATATTATCCATTATTTAGAATATCTACAGAATGTTGAATCAATCGAAAAATATTTAACATTTTTTTATTAGACTGGTTGGTTTAAATGCTAAAGTGGCATTTCAAATTCCACTATAGACGCGTATTGATATGACATTAATAACTCTGGCAAACCGCAATTTGAATTATATCAACGCTTTGAACTAATTAAATACAGACAGCCGATTGCGTTAGATGCGACCGACCGTGGTGTAATCAGATATCTTTGCCGTTGCCTGCTAAAACCAATAAAGTCTAATTTTATAAAAATATTTTATTTTTATATTTATAAATTAATTAAAAATTGTACAGCTTTATTAACTTTATTATATTTAAAATTCTTCCATGATAACCTAGTCCAACAATACTCACATGTAAACACAAATATTTTGAGGCTGAAAAGATTAGCTTTGTGCAAAATTAAAAAAGCATAAAATATTGTTGTATATGACACACATTTATCAATAAACTATTTAATATTAGTATCCCTTACAAATGGTATAGTGAAAAAAACTGATCAACTAAATATGTAAAACTATAGTTATCGGGTTTCTCTAACCAGCCGTCCCGAAGGCTTTTAGAAACGTAATTAACTCACGTTCAGGGCGTCTCTTGAAGTTATTAATAGATTCCATATAAGCTGTAGCAAATAGGAAGATACCACTAATATCTGATGCGATAATATGACTACGGAGTTTGTTTATTTATATTAATCGGAAACAGGAAATGTATAATTGAGTGTTGTACTTAGACGAGTATTGCCGAACTATCGATAGTTTGACTATCGATAGTATAGCCCATAGTAGATAGTAGACTTAATATATAAATAGTAGCCGACAATATTGCTGAATCGATAGTATTTAAGCAAACGGAGCTATCGATTCTATCGATATATCGATACTGTCTATAGTATCGAGGGGTCTATAAATAGGTACTATTGCTTTTGTATCAACTTGGTCTTTAATGCACTATCAAAACGGCAGCCTAGCCTAGACTGTTGAAATGTTATATCCTAGGATATATTACTACTAAGGTAATGCTTATATTCTAATCGTGTTATCAATAACCATGATCCAAAAATTTTTTTCAGACAATTTTTGGATTGGACGAAGGTTAGATCGGCAGTCGCTTCAATGTAATTACCAGACTCGCTAAATCCTGGATCATGGTCTAAGCGGACCCCGTCTAAACACGGTACATAATGCTAGGAAGATGATGTTATCAATAACGACTGTTTCAATAGCGTTTAATCTATAATAGCAACGGATGACGTTTAAGTACCTCTTGAACATGTGTAAGCTCTGTCTGAAGATATTCAGGGTCTCAAAGATTATGAGGTCTTTTTTAAATGACGTAACCACGTAATGAAGATGCCTGGACACACGTATAGGTCACACACATTGTGTGTGACATATCCGTGTGTGATATCCATGTGTGCTGGATTTCTATACACAGTATGTGACAACTTGCCAGCTTCCCTGACCCCAACCAGAACATCTAAGAAAGTCAAAGATCTGTTGCTCTTCAACTCATAAATAAACTTCAATCTGGGGTGAATGTACCACTAACTGCCTTGCTTTCAAAAGGTTACTGGTCCGCGTATTGTTAAGCTCTAAAAGAGATATGTTGGTGATATATTTTGTATCATCAACGGAGTTTAGCAAGAGGTAGAACAATATGTTTAACATCCGAAACTCATTCACTTAAATTTACTTATGAGTTGTAGAGTTATAATTACCAAAAAACAGAGTTAAAATTACAAGTTCCCTGTGCCCCTGATAATCAGTAAGCAATATTTTACGATTATCAATTGAGTAGATAAAATGTAAACAGACAACTTCACTTTCGCATTTATTATACTAATGACGATTAACTTATCGCGGGAATAATCTATGGCGCTATGAATATCCCGAATAGTTTCCAAAGCCCATCAATAGTGAAACTATCGATAGTTCCGCAACACTAGTAATTTATTAGCAGAGTTGATGGTTGTTTACTATACGCGCGTTTTGGATCGGATTGCTAGACCACAACGAATTTGGTTTGACAAAGTATACAGTTACTGTGTAGGGGCCCGCTTAAAATCGATTGACTAACTTCATGAGTCCCATATAATGGGTGTTTGTAGTTTAGATTCGAAGGAATATCCTTAACGTGTGACGTCAAATAACTTTGAACATTGTAGTGTATGCGCGGGCGTGGTGACGTCGCAGTCGCTTACCAACCGTGAACGAGTGCAGAAGTGTTCCTGCTGCGCAAAGCCTGTATCCACTAAGGTGACATAAAATGTCACTCTAGTGGATACAGGCTACAGCATCAGCAATGTTTGTATTGACTCTCTGGCCACTACAAACATTGCTGATGCTGTTGTTATCCTTTCTTTTTTTGACATATTTACTATTTTCTTTTATCATCTATAGCTTTAAAATCATGACCACATTCTTTGTCTGCTCCTAGATAACGTCTTTCATATCTTTATTTACTCCCACTTCATTCATGTTAACTTTCATACAATCTATCTATCTCTTCTTTGGTAAACTTCCTTTTTGACCACTATTTTCGTTACGTCTCTTTTAACCAACTTCAAAAACAAAGGAAAAGGTTCTCAATTCGATTGATTTTTTTTTTCTATCTACTTGTCACATATCCGTACCAAAACAAGCGTTTTACTTTCATATTTTCTGTCACTAATCCTACTTCAGTAATCTCTCTTATTTATCCGCTTCGCATCTTGTCAAAATACGTAGCAGCCACAAAAACTAACCCATCTCAAAAGAGACTGTTCCCGTCAACCCGAATAACGACGTGTCCCGAACGTCTGTCATTGATTCTGTTTAAATTAAGTCACCCTTTTAACCTTGTTACGTTCGAGCGGACCCTTTATATTCTTAATCTTCACGCTTGAGCAAACTCCTGGCGATTTTGTCGCACTCGAGTACTCGTGTTCGAATGCGGGTAATCTTGGGTCCAGGAGCCGGTGCCTTTTGGAAAAGGTAGATGTTTCACTTATTTGTTTTAGGCAAATTTGCTTAGGATCAAAGATAGGACTAGTCTAAATAAAACGTTAAACGAAGTATAATGAGATTAGGCTGTGTAGCGTAATTGTCGCTCCGAAATGTTTAAGGTATTTTTTTTTGGCTCATGGTCTGAAAGAGGAATTTAATTAGTTTTAAGTTTGGGTGAGGACGTCAAAGGGAATTTAGGTTGACTATGTGTACGTTTTTAGATTAAAATATTATCTGCACTTACTATTTACCTACTACAAATAATTTATCTAGCTGTTGTTGTCGAAGACAAAGACTCAGACTCACTTTGCATCGCGACGCCAACTTAGTTGAAAAATTAAGACCGGACTACGAATGAATTACGCTTTGAAAGGTGAGTCTCTCTCTTTGAAGTCAATTAAATTGTGTTTATATTTGCAAGGTAGATATAAAAATAAAAATATTTGGCCTACAGTTGATTTTGCCATTGTCGTTTAAAAATAGTTAAACAACTACTCGTGTATAATAACAATTGTCTTTTTTCTGACTAAACCGATATTATTGTAATATACCTGATAGATAAATCCAGCCAGATTAGATATCAAGTTTCTAAAATAAGATAACACATTTATGACAAAATATCTATAACATGATCAAATCACATAATAAAACTAGCATTACTTTTCTCTTTTATTGTTAACAAAAATTTTAAAATGAAATATTCCAACACTAACGTTATCTTGTTAAAATAGTAATATGTAATACTACAGAGTAATCAATTTAATAGGTAATGTGTATTAACCATTGCCAAATTAAAGGCATCTTGTTTTACAAATCCTTGGTATGTATCAAGTTTCATTGCTCGTAAGGGACGGAGATTTAAACACCTGAACAATAGGAAGCCCTAGGAAAGCATTTAATAAATCTGTCACGTGTACCGCGCACATTAGTCAGCCTAAACGGCGTATGAAGCTGTAAACTACCCGACCATTACTGGTAATAGTTGATAATTCGGCGGAAATGTTCGCACTAAACGCACAGTGTATTCACAAACAGTATGAAAGTTTTAAGCAAAAAAAACTTCAAACTGATTTATTTACTTATAAATTAATTGTTATATGACTTTTAAGAAAACATCTATTTGGTTATCCATTTTGGTCTGGGTCTTAAAAAGAAAGTGCCAAGTGTGTTCGTTGCCTAGCATGTCGTAAAAGGCGACTAATGGTATATCGAGTTTTGGGTGTGTGATAGTGTAGGCGACAAGCCACTTGTATGTATACCACTAGTTTTTTTACAAATTTCTAACTAGTCCAGCCCGGTTTTATTTGTTAGCTGGATGTGGTGGCGGGGTTTAGCTGCCTCTTTGATTCTGTCTACCCCTTAGGGGATCACGGGTGCGATTATGTATGTATGTCATAGTTTAAGGACAGTATTGTCACTGTTGATCCTAATAAAATAACACGGTTCAATGGGATTCGATATTATTTTATTTTTGCAAATAAGGCCCGATATGTTCCTTACCTACAATTCTACTTAAAGGTGAAATACTTAAAATAATAATAAAATGATTAATTTATTTTAAATTTCTCTTAAATTCATGATAAAATAAATAAAATAGCAAAAGGGATAAATATTACGAAGAAAATGATGTCAATTAATTTAAATTCTGAGAAAAGGAGTTTTGAGATAAGAAGGGACATACCTTGAAAACCTTTAGTAAAGCTTATAAAAAATTATTTGTCTTAAACATTGAAATCGAAATAAATATTTCGGTTTCAAACTACAAAGAGAGAATTAAATTCCTGAAACACAATATCTATTGTTCACAATCAGTTGTAAACAAGATATTACCAATTAAATAATTCTCGCGCTCTGAGCGTAACGAGTTCCATTGCTTTAAAGGACGTAGATTGGATCATATAAACAATAGGAAACCATTTGATAGATCTCTGACGTGCACTACGCATGTTAGTCAGTCTAAATAGCGCATGAATCTGCTAACCACTCCAACTATTACTGTACAGGTGGTTGTTAATAGTCGGATACGGAAATATACCCATTTAACATACAGTGTTTGACTAGCTGGCGCATTCGGTAGTGACCCTGCCCCATGCGCTTAGATGCTTGTGGGTTCGAACCCACCTAGGGCAAACATTCGTATGATGAATACTTGTGTTTGTTCTGTGTCATGGTGTATTCATATCCAATATTTAAGTAGATATATATTTGTAATACCACTGTTGATTCTGATATCCGTAACACAAGTGCTTCGTGCATCCGTGCTTAAGCTACTTACCTCGGAGTCGGATCATTATATATGATGTAGTCGGACATTTATTATTTAGTGGTTAAACGAACGGAGTTGGGGCTTAAATTGACAGATAGTCGAATTTGGGTGCTCTGACGAAATTATAAATAACCCCTTTTTTAAAAACTTTTTTATTAAAGGGTATTTAATAAAAAGGTCCTGAATGGTAACTTCAGTTACCCTACATGGCTAATTAAGAATCTCATAGATACCATTATCTTTAAAATAAGTTTCTCAGGATGCTTGGCCCTTTCGGGAATTGTGAGCATATAAATAATTTCCAGTAACTGCTTTACTTATACTAATTTTACTGTGCCAATTAAACTGTATAATTTGATTGAAAGAATAGGCCGTAGTTTCTTCTTTGTGTTTCTTTACTATATCATTACGAGTATATTGAGGTAATAATTCATAGAAACTATAAGGGGTGTACCTACACCGGACTATAACGAAAAATATTTCCTATTTACAAAATCAGATTAGGAAACCAATGTTCCCATAATTTCATATGATTTAAGGTATCGTTTGTTCGTTGTGATTGTTTTAAATATCCCATTTTATGACCAAGTAATTATATGGCACAGTAGTAGGAATTTATCTGTAGACTGCATAATACTGATTATTTACTGACTGGTTAATATAGCATGCCTCGAGCTATAATGATGAAGTTCATTAGAAGAACATTTGTCTTTCTCGGGATTCGAATTCACAGACTTTAAATTATGTGTACATACATTTATATATATCATTATGCATGTAGTCCCCCAAGGCAGAGTCAAAAGAGCAGCGAGCCCCATCTACCACACTTAGTCAAAAAATAAACTGGGCTGGGAAATAGAAAACTGTGAAATGATAGTGACAAGTGGCTAGCTTGTCGCCTACACAATCACATACCCAAAACCCTATAAACCATTAGTCGCCTTTACGACATGATAAGCAAGGGACACAGTTAAGGCACATTATTTTTAAGTCCCCGACCAACATGGGACAAAATAGATTATTTTGTTATCTTAAAACACTTTTCCAAGCATTTAGTTGCACATTGACAAAATATAAAAAAGCAGATTTCAATTACACCATCCAACGCATCTCAAAGCTATATAAATTAATAAGAAAAAGCAGCTAAGCCGGTGCGGTTTTATCGTAACAAGGTTTAAGGATTTATGGCCGCCATTACACTCGGATTCACAACTTAAAATGGCTGTCAAGAGCAGTGATCCTTCGAGAGTGAAAAAATACCTTTTAAAGACCTTCTTGGATGCAGTTGTGTTGTCGGCGAATATATATAAAATGTGAAGTGAACAGATGCCGTCTCTCAGCGCTCTTACAAGTAATTAAGTTACGAAGTAAAATTTACTGTAAGAATATTGTTTTTGTAACTCCTTCATAGTACAGTTGTTCCGGCATATAAATTGATTTAATTGCTTTGTTGGTGGTATAGTGGTTGATATAATATCAATTTGAATAATGAAATTAGTCGTGACATTTGATTTTAATAAAATATGTCCTCTTTCACATTCATAGATATTTACTTATGAAATGAAATAAAATTTTCTTCATTTACTTACGTAAAACTTACGCTTAAAAAAAATCACTTATAAATCGTCAGAATGAGATCAATATCTACCGGTTTAAAAAGTAGATTCTACCCAGAAGAAACCGAAAAGAAACTCAATAGTTACTCTTTTTAAAATGCCAAGTTTTAATAACGATTAGTTACAGTTTCTTAGTCAATGTAAATTTAGCAGTGCAGGCGAACAGTCTATTCTGAGTCTTACATGATATTCTTATTATTTAAATAGTTTTCTATTTTGTAGTAGCCCTTTTTAATCAAATAATTTTTTATTTATAATTTAAACTTATGTTTCTTTCACAGCTTTCCATCCAACCTAGCCCATTGTCCCATGTTGGTTTGGGACTTAAAAAGAATATGCCAACTGTGGTTCTTGCCTAGCATGTCGTAAAAAGCGACTAATGGTATATCGAATTTTGGGTGTGTGATTGTGTAGGCGACAGGTTAGCTGCTTGTCACTGCTTTTTCACTATTTTCCATCTAACCCGGCCCGACTTTATTTTTGGCTGAATGTGGTTGAATGGGCATGCTGCCCCTTTGAATCTGCCTACCCCTTCGGGGATTATGGGCGTGATGTTATGTTGTTGTTGTTGTTGTAAACTTATGTACAGGTAAATCAATGAGAATTTGAGGTAACTTATTGAATATTTTTATACTTAAGCTGATGAAGGAATTACCACTACAGGTAGCCTATTGAGCTTGAAACAAAACCTGTATTAATTCAAAATAGTTAGGCTGCTTTTAAGCTATGTGACATATTACACACACACACACTTATGCTGTAATATGCATTTCTTTGCAAGAAAGATTTTCAAAAATCCATCTGCACAAACTTTCTCGTTCTTAATTGTTACAATACGGTAATAAGCGGCCAGTTTCTGTATTTTATATATAACATTTCTACTAAATTTCTATCGCCACCAATACTAACGGTTTCGTAGATTTCCCGAAACAAAACTACCGTTTAGTTCCGACCGGTTTCCATTATTTGATAGCCCAGCAAGTGCGACCTGAATTTCTTCTTTATCCCCAACACGTAGCTCGATAGCCGACGGTTTGCGGAAATCACGACCATAAATTATTTGGACGTTACATTCTCTAGTCACAATGTTTTGTGGCGTTTATATGTTCCGATCCTACCGGTAATGATTAATGAATGTTTTGTGGGGCTTAAGGTTTTCTTCAGACATTGCTGATTCACAGTTGATAAAAGTCGATTTTACTTAACACAAGAAGCCTTGCCTTGAAAGTTAAATAGAGGGACTCTTTTTGAATAGTCGAAATTTGCGTAATAATAATGAAGATCAGTATGTGCTTATAGTTAAATACTGTAACCATAAAGATCCTTTAAACAAGAATTTTTTAAAGGAACCATTTCTACAAACTTAACTTTCAGTCAATAAGCTGTATTTCTTTCGTAAATAGGCAATGAGAGTTTTTTGAATTAAAAATCTAAAAGATGGCGTAACTGTGACGTGCTATCTTGTCACCCTCCTCATTGGTTAGTTGTCAGAACAAACTGACATGCCGTCAACAATGAGCCAATAGTGACAGTGATAAGACCACGAGACTCCCTCGTGCTACCTAGCGAATTTTGTGTTTTTAAAAACCCTCATTAAGGAACAAAATTTCAAGCAACGTCCCATATTTCCTTATTCATAGCCTGAGTACTAAATTAGACATCAAATTATACGATTCTACAATAAATTGATGGAAATTTAGTTCTGAAAGCATTAAAAAACATGTCAGCAGCTAACCTTTGCACCTTTAAAATTTACGAAGATGTTATTACATAACTAACTTACTAAACTTCACGCCACTTCCCTTTTATTATTTACATTCCGGTAAAATAATAAAGAAATCAACAAAAAGTTTTATTGGTTCAAGCCATCCAAAGAATTGTCGCTACAAGTTCAAGTGCAATTTAAACTGTGTTGAAAGGTTGTGTAATTATTATCATGAGTGACGTAAAATTAGATTAGATCCTTTAAAACCGTGAGAAGAAAGGTGCTAGAAAGAAAATTTCATGGAAACTATGTATAATCATCTGAAGTAGACCTAATTAACTGTTTCAAATGTAATTGACATTGCCCAAAGCTGAAAATAGTTGTCATTTTGAGTATCTGCTTAACGGTCTGCGAAAATCCGCTCGTGTAAACCGCCCTTCGAAGAGAGAAGGAACACTTCAAGGGCGTTTAGAAGCCCCACTTGTTTTCGCTTCTGCAAATTTTAATTTCCACCCTATTTTTTGAGACGTATAGTTCAAATTCAAATAGCTGGGGCGGCTCCCAGATTTGCATAAATAAGCCATTATCACATTGTTTGGCTTATATAAAAGTTAGAAGGCTTGTTATTTTTTTTCTTTGAGATTAAGTTGACCTTTTTAACTTCATATTTATGAATGAACGTTTTAATTTCTACCTACATTTACCTAGAAATTATTATGGAAATAACGTGAATTACTGACACGGGGTACCAGAAAAACGGTATATATCAATTACTCGGTTTTATTTATAAAGATTTAAATGTTTCCAAGTAAACAGAAGCTGGAAAAGTATGAATAAAACACTATGAATGTGAAATATCCTTCATATTCTGCTTTCACTATTAAAAGCTAAACCGATTACTATGGAGTTCGATTTAATAAAATCTTGAAGCCTACTTATTATATATAATATAGGCCCAAAACTACTTTTTATTCGGAATTGGTCCTGAGGATCATAATATGAATGATAGTCTATATGAAACTGGTTTTCCGGTTTTTACTTATAAGTAAGTAAGTGAAGTGATAATGGGTAACCGTGATCTATCTTGGTTGTACTGCTAGACCATAAACATCTTAAAATAAGCTTTAATAGAATACCCAGACTCAGTAAATCTAGAATCATACGTCCAAATGAGTCCGATATATTTTTTAATAACTTTGTAAATAGTTAATATATCAAGGAACGCTATATTTATTATACAGTTGTATTGCTTGTAATTGTATTAAGTGGAATAAGACTTAGTTACTTACTACATTTTATCTTTGTTATGTCCAGAATTTTGCTTAGTTTATTTTGTTGAGTAGTTTAAAGTGTTAATGTAATGTGTGTTTGGGCAGCACTGAACGCCCCGATCTCTAGGCATCCGCTGAAACCCAGCATCGCGGTGAGCATAGTGCCACCGCGACATATGCTGAGCGGAGACCTTTTAGGTGCTACATATTTCACATCTTTTAAATTATGACAGTCTGTCATTTTAAATATTTGTTATGTATGTATTTTGACAAGCTCGATGCCGCATTCGGTAGTGACCCTGCCCCATGCGCCAAGAGTTTGGTTTGATCCCCACCCAGGACAAATATTCGTGGGATTAATACTTGTGTTTGTTCTGTGTCTGGGTGTTAATATCCAATATTTAAGTATATATTTGTAATACCACTGTTGCTTTTGATATCCGTAACACAAGTGCTTAAGCTACTTACCTCGGAGTCAGATCAATGTATGTGATGTAGTCTGATATTTATTTATTTATTTATGTATGTCTGTTACCTAATAAATATTTTCCTTTCTTCCTTTCGATAAAGAACAGCAAATAATTCTAGGAACACTAAAAACTAAACTAACCTCTCGCCTTTTTCCTGGACGGATCGGCAGAGACCCGAGCGCCATTTGACACGGTCCTTACACTCTTCACTCGCTTGACATTCATAATTTTATTCATAAGCTCTACAGTTAATATCGTTCGTTACATCACTTTCAGTTAACACACGACTAATTCCGTTTAGTTTCGTCGTGGTAGACAAGTCTAGGAATATGACGATTATTAACTTGTTAACGCGTGAAAAACGGTTCCGTGAGACCATAACGCTTTCAACCCTTAGAGCAGCAAATGAGAGGTGTGGCAAATAGCTGCCATATATCGCGCGGTTTATAAGGCGTGCGTGATTCCAGACCGCTATCGGTACAGCAAAATTTAGCGAGGGGTCTGTTATTCATATGGGCCATATTTTTAGCTCTTGGGGTTGAGCGCGATACGGCGTTTGGTCAGCCAAAACGTGTTATGATGTTTTGAGATCTGTTTTTACCACCATCTATGTGATGTTAAGAGCGTTGGTAGTTAAATGGTAAGGACGCGTGCCTCTTAACCGAGTAGTGCAGATTCAAACCCGGCCACGTACCTCTGTATTTTTCAGATCTATGTACGTATTTTTACTACTACGAGTATGGATGTGTAATCATGATCCAAATATTCTGGTTATCCGATCTAACGGTTCCGAATGTGTTCGGCAGTCGCTTCAAAGTATAATACCAGACTCGCTAAATCCTGGATCATGGTTTAAGCGGACCCCGTCTGAGCACGGGACATACGTGAGAGTGAGAGAGACAGGAATATAAGATGATGTTAATTTCATATAATTTCTAATATTATATTATTATTAATATGCCATGAGAAGAAAATTAAGGGCTGTCGGCGTTAATGCGGTCCGGAACGAAGTATCACAAAAAAACAATAAACATAAAATATGGAAGTACTGCATATCGACTGGCCCGTTGGTCGAGTGGTCAGAGACCCTGGCCACAAAACCAAGGGTCGCGGGTTCGAATCCCGCTAGGGGCAAATGTTTCGTGTGATGAACATGGACATTTGTACTCGAGTCATTGATGTTTATAAACTTATTTAAGTTTGTCTATCCGTTCACCTAGTATCCATAGCACAAGCACAAGCTTAGTTTGGAACTAGGGAATTAGTGTGTCAGCCTGGAGAATGTAGTATTTATTATATGTAAAGCAGTCGTTGTTAGGTATTTTTATTGTAATTAAATATGTTGTATGACAGTGGAATTTTATTTCATCATGCGCGGTGGTAGCTCAGTGGGTGTCCGAGTTAGAGGTTGCTTTGACGGTGATCCTGGGTTTAACGAGTTTGTAATGTTGAAGCCCAGTGGTTTCAAATTGAAAAATGTTGGTTTGTAATTGGAAACCTTTCTGTTTGGTAGTCCAGATGCCTGATGAATCCACATCAGGCATCTGGACTACCTGTTTATAAACGTATGAAGTATGTCTATCCGTTCACCTAGTATCCATAGCACAAGCATAAGCTTAGTTTGGGACTAGGGAATTGGTGTGTCAGTCTAGAGAATTTATTTACTTATTGAGTTTACCAATCAATAAAACCATTGAACACCAATCATAACAAAAATATGCTAGAGGATCTATTATTAAAAAAAAAAATTGTGATGCTCGTATTTATTGGTTTCCGTAGTAAAGTACCCGATACTATGCCATCAGAATTTAATTCTTTTGTTTTACAAATGAAAATGTCCCATGCCTGTTTTTGCTAAATATATACTTGCAAATGTTTGTATGTGGTAGAAAGTCAAAGAGAATTATTATCTTAATCATACGTTGATAACAGTAATTGTATAAGTTTCGAGTAGTCTTTCAGGGATATTACTTGCTTAAGGAAAACATTGCAGGAAAAGTTACTTACGTTTATTACCCAAGGGGGAAGGATAAGAGTAAACATCTATACATGTTGCTGATCGAAGTTGTTTATCGCATTTCTCTATTAGTCTGTTAGACAGATTTAATCACTATTTGTTTTATTGCCTTATTGTTTCTAAATCTAATTTCTACATAGCCAATATTCTTTCATTCTCAACCGGGTTCCGTTTTTATCAACTCAAAATATCCAGATTTACAAAAACCAGGACATGATGATTATTACCGGACGTCTTTGATAGATTAACCAGAGAAAGTGATGATACACTACACAGATATAGGCTATCATAATGTAAAATAAATATCAGGCTAGATCACATACATTGATCTGACTCCGGGGCAAGTAGCTTAAGAATTAGTGTTACGGATATCAGAAACAAGAGTGGTATTACAAAGTGGTATTAAAACAGCACAAACGCAAGTATTCGTCACACGAATGATTCTCCTGGGTGGGGATCGATTCCACAACTCTTGGGGCATGGGGCAGGGTCACTCCAAATGCGTCCTCGAGTCAGTCAAAGTTAATGTACGATCTGAATATAAAAATAACGCACCTTCGAGTAAGTAGTGTATCTATGTGTATCTAATGTTACAAACACTTTATTTGAAACAAGTTTTAAATCCAAAAGCAACACCCTACTCTAAGCAGGAGGGATTTTTTTTGGCAGTCAAGTCAAAAAAGGTTTTGTCAACATAGATATTATTTTTAGTTTCACAATAACAAATTAATTTTTGGGTCTTAGGCTTAAGGATTTGTGTGATGATTCCCACTGTCGCCTTGCGGCCCTTCTCGAGAGAGAGGAAACCTCTTCCCAGAACACCTAGTCTGGTGTGTACGACAATACTGACAGCTGTTTGACCCGCATCCTAACGTACAGGGTACGACACGAGTTGCCGTCTTCTTCGGGGACGATTGAGTGCTAGAAGGCTCCCCCGCTAGCTACCATAACCCCAAAGGCCCTTTTAGTCGCCTCGTACGATAGGCAGGGATACCTCAGGAGTATTCGGAGCCCCGCCTGCAGGGTGCAGCGTAGAATACACTAGAATAACTATTTCGGTCTATTTTTGTGTCATATTTACGTCGGTCACAAGTTTAAACATAGTTACGCCTTTACAAATATTTTCATATTGAATATTGTATTACTCGGAGACATGTAAAGTGCTCGACTCAAGAATCCATATTGCATCGTGATTTCATATTTCCCAGAGGAATTTCAGGTTGCGATGCTTTCTAAATCCAGGTTGTATTTATTTTCTGAATACTTTTAGGGTTGCGTCTGAAAGGTGAAAACATGACCCTGTGTTGAAAATAAAACGCATTTTATATTTAAAGAACTTATAATGTAGATATCTTTGAACAGAACAAATAACAAAAGAACGCAATCGGGGTAGAAGTGTCAGATTGACAGATAGTGCGGTGTCAGATTGACATAAAGACAAACAAATAACATACATACAAAAAAAAAAAAAAAATTCAGTCGAATTGAGAACCTCCTCCTTTTTTTTGAAGTCGGTTAAAAAGGCGGCAATTTTATACTTCAACACAACACTGCCACTTAGCCTTAGGCTGGGTAAAAAAATATTGGTATAGCCCCTCTCCAACCAACTCAGCCTACTCCTTCAAGGATTGTGGGAGTGATGATCGATGTATATGTTCTAATATAACCCATTAATTAATGCATTATTATGATTTTCAAGACCTTAGAAAGCAAACATTGCGTAGGAGCGGGATTTCAATATGCAAAAGCCCTTCGTATGTGTTAAGCTTTAAAGCGAACTGGGGATTATGAACGCTATAAAATATCACCATGTGGAGCGAAATGTTCGCCAAATTTTAATGTTTAGATGGGACGGCGAATCGAATTTCCTCTTCGCAAACATTGTCTGTTGCTACACAAAAATCGTGATGTAATAGGAGCTTGGCAAGGTATGGTTTTCGTTTGGTTCCTTTGGTTCAGTATTGTAAAATTATTTACTGAGATCAACACGTCTAAAAAATTTAATAAAGAAGATAATTTAATTATTTTTAAACAAAATAAAAATTTCATCGGACAATAACGCAGTGGTGATTTAAAGGTTGCAATTAATTATGAAAATGATTAATTTATTTCCGTACGATTAGTCCCAAGGAAAATATAATTCATGCTGCCTAGTTAGAAACTGGTTCATGCGTTATTCGATAGATGTTGTCCAACAGCATGAATTATACTAATCTAAACTATTTTTTTCAAAATATCCTATAACCTATGTTAATCAGAGATAATGTAGCATTCTAATAATGAAATAATTTTCGATTCGGTCCAGTAGTTTTGAGTTCCAGTAGTTTTGTTACTTATATACAAATCTTTCCTCTTTATAATAATGTTGTAGATAAACTCTGCGTAAAGGGGAAGATATCAAGTCAAGTAAAGTCAAGTCAAAAATATCTTTATTTACGTAGGCCTCAAAAAAGCACTTGTGAATCGTCAAGTAAATACATAGTAGAACAATTTGAATCTACCACCGGTTCGGAATGTCGCATCTACCGAGAAGAAATATCTATATCATATAATATTCACATTTAAGTAAATATGTATATGTAACCATGGCCCAGTCTATCGGTTTCCCATTTCTGTGGCATCTGGACTACCAAACAGAAAGGTTTCCAATTACAAACCAACATTTTTCAATTTGAAACCACTGGGCTTCAACATTACAAACTCGTTAAACCCATGATCACCGTCAAAGCAACCTCTAACTCGGACACCCACTGAGCTACCACCGCGCATGATGAAATAAAATTCCACTGTCATACAACATATTTAATTACAATAAAAATACCTAACAACGACTGCTTTACATATAATAAATACTACATTCTCCAGGCTGACACACTAATTCCCTAGTTCCAAACTAAGCTTGTGCTTGTGCTATGGATACTAGGTGAACGGATAGACAAACTTAAATAAGTTTATAAACATCCATGACTCGAGCACAAATGTCCAAGTTCATCACACGAAACATTTGCCGCTAGCGGGATTCGAACACGCGGCCCTTGGTTTCGTGGCCAGAGTCTCTAACTACTCGACAATGTACATGGCAACATTTCCTTTTATATTCCTAACATCCCTCCTAATTCTATCAACAGCTGCCACTAATTTCCAACACGTGTGTTTGAATTTTTAACAGCTCCGCCTTTGATTTCATCCATCCTGGCGAGCTAAATTCATTGTGTAAATGTACACTAGGGTTGTACAGAGTACGATTAAACGTGGTTGGTTTATCGATTAGTAGGCCATTCCTTGATGAGTCCTCCATCAATATTTCGGTTCAGTATTTTTTTCCATAAAAGTTCTATTGGTTTATCTACGATTTATTATTTATATATATAAATACTTGTATGAAAAAATGGTACCCTTACCTAACATAAGATAGATCTTATGTTGGGTAAAGGTACCTTTTTTCTGATTTATATTCTAAATGCTAATTTAAACTACTTAAATTATAAGCATTTAGAATATTGAGTCGAGTAAGTAGACTTCAGTTTCCGTACTAATAACAAAATGTATAGATACTAACAAATTTTTATTGACGTCTTAATTCTTAAAATAAATAAAAATTTATTTTTCTCTTTTAAGTAACCATAGTTTCAGCAGACTATCTGATAACGAGCGGGTACATATCGAAATATTAAAAGCTCTATTATCGTCGGGATTATATTTGTAGTAAATGATTTCGATACTGTCTATATATGTAATCTACAGCTCAAGTCACTCAAGTAGTCAACCTGTAAGTTTTTACATTTCAATTGGCAATCACTGTATTCTTGTGATTCCTTATATATTTTTTTTCAGGATATCGATAGTGTCGATAGTATCGATGGTCGCACATCACTATTGTACACTAATACGTCGCGCGCGTCCTTTGTGCGTATTTCGTTCGACCCCGTCCGCAACTAGATCCCACTTTGACGCGGCGCGCAAACTTCGTTACTGAAAGTTAACTCGTATGAGGTGGCTGTTTGAATAATGCTTTTTATTCGGCTTGATAGCTGTACTATTGTGTTAACACAATGAAAATTAAATTTGCATAAAGGAAGGCGTAGATAAAAAGAGTATCTACTAGGAATAATTAATTAATTAATGATAAAGTTGCCGAAAGATATATTTTTGATACTGTAAATAGCATCGATGTAAAGACTTCAACGGTGGGTCAATGTATTGTTACGATTATTTGCACTATCATATTTTTATTTGCACTATCGATCATGATATCGATAGTATCGATATTCGTGCAACACTAATGCACACTGATACGCCGCGCGTCCTTTGTGCGCGTTTCACTCGGATCCGCAACTAGATCCCACTTTGACGCGGCGCGCAAACTTCGTTACTAAAAGTTAACTCGGATGAGGTGGCTGTTTAAATTATGCTTTTTATTCGGCTTGATAGCAGTAGTATTGTGTAAACAATATGCATTAAAAGTCGAGGGGAATGGATTAAAATCTAAAACAATACCCACAAATTTAAAATCACAATGTTAAAGGATATTAGTGATTATCAGTATTACTTACGTACTAATTGTACATTTGGTACAAACGTGTTTCATAAATGACTTCAATAACTATTATCAAAAGATGTGCAATAAGAATAGTTATCTCTTATATTTTACAATTTGTGTAATTGATACTTTTTGAGTTTATTTCAGTTTTCAAAAGCGTACTCTTAAAATGTCAACTGATACCAAAAATATATTCTAAAATCTACATCAAAACACATTTTTTTTAATTCTCCTCATTTCTGCCTCTTCATGTTTCGCATGATATTGTGAAATGTCATTATGAGCAAAAGATAAAAGAAACATTTTATTGGCAACATGACATTGTGAAATGAAAAAAAAATAAAAAAATTGGCAACGCAAGCTCGCTCTAGTTTCAAGTAGCATTTCTGACGCACAGCACAATGAAGACTTTGTTATCGAAAAATAGCGGGAAATGAGATCTGGGGAGCGTGTTGTGTTATTTGAGAAATGAGATGTACGATCCTAAGTGAAAAGCACTTGGTGCAATTTTTAACTTGTTATATTATCCACTCATAAAATATATGTTTTCATTACTTTCTCACGGAACGTATTACTTTATTTGTCCTGTGTTGGTCTGGGACTTAGAAATAATGTGTCAACTGTGTTTCTTGCCTAGCATGTCGGTAAAAGGCGACTAATGATATATCGGGTTTTGGGTATGTGATTGTGTAAGCGACAAGCTAGCCACTTGTCACTACTTTTTCACAGCTTTCCATCCAACCCAGCCCACTGTCCCATGTTGGTCTGGGACTCAAAAATAATGTGCTAACTGTGGTTCTAGCCTAGCATGTCGTAAAAGGCGACTAATGGTGTATCGGGATTTGGGTGTGTGATTGTGTAGGCGACAGGTTAGCCGCTTGTTCACAATTTTCCATCTAGCCCAGCCCGGCTTTATTTTTGGCTGAATGTGGTTGAAGGGGCGAAGAGCTAGTCTTCGCCTACTCAGTCATATACCTAAAAGCCCGTAAACCATTAGTCGCCTCTTACGACATGCTAGACAAGAACCACAGTTGGCACATTCTTTTTTTTTTTGTCCCAGATCAACATGGGACCAACCAATTCAACTTGATTTTTTATTAAATCTGAAGGAGAAACACCTCCTTGGATTCCGCCTACCTCTTTAGGGATTACGGGTGTGGAGATAGTTACAAGTTTGACTATTTATACCAAGAGCAGCGAATGATCAATGGTTTCTTTCAAGAATTTTATCGAATTGTTGTAAAGACTGTAATATTTACATTTTATTTTATTTTACATCATAATTATGTACGAATTTCAAATTGCTGTCAATAAAAAAGATACTATGTTTGTTACAGATGCCGCTTCAAGAGACCAAGTTGAACTGAACGCAACCAAGATGGACCTCCCACATATGATTTACCACATTTACGAGATAAGATGAATGGCCCCCAAACGAAAATGACCTTAGAAGCTGCACTACATACACCCAACAATGCATGAGTTCGTGTTTTTCCATCCACTCTCATCAAAACCAGACAGAGACTTGCACAATTGGGACGTTCCAGTCAACTTCAGTTGGGACTTCAATCTCAGTAGTGCCATCAATGGAACAGATGGAAATGCGACTTTGGGTATAGAGGAAGGTGGTGTGAACAATTGGTGGGCTTTAGTTGCGTTAGTTCTGGTGGTGTGTACAGCAGCTGGGAATGTGCTCGTCTGCCTTGCGATCTACTTGGAGAGAAGGCTGCAAAACGTGACGAACTACTTCTTGATGTCGTTGGCGATAACTGATCTGCTGGTGTCGATTTTGGTGATGCCGCTGGGGATATTGACTTTGGTTAGAGGTTAGTCGATTTCTTATTTATCATAATTTAGGTTAAAGGCCTCCTTAGTTGAAGAATTTGCTAGTAATATTACAGAGTCGAGCATTACATCAGTGTAGGAGGCGAACCGAGCATTACAGTGCGCAATCTATAATGTTACAGATTCGATTGTTAGATTGGTGGTGGGAAGAGAATCGAGCTTTACAGTGCGCAACTAAACAATATTATGTAGATAATTTGATAAAAGTTGTAACATTGATTCAACGACGAAATTTTACATTACAGGCGATTACTCCAGGTGATGGAGCAAGTTCACATGATGAGAGAACTAAAAGGATTATTTTAGTCATTAAAGAATTATTTGCGAACTAATAAAATATGCATGCTTACGTTTATGCATTTGCTTTTTTGACGAATGAGAGCGTTAAATCCTGCTCGTATTAGAAAACTCGCTTTAACCGAGTTCCTAGATTGAGGAAGTCTAATTATTAGATTAAATCGATTGCCACATGACCTTTGTAACTTTCAGATAGGGGAACCAGATAAATTGAATCATAGTTACACAGCCTAAGTTACAGCAATTTTTACGTTCAAGGTTCCTTACGATGTCATTTAGCGCCGATTTATTGTTTTAAATTCAGTCGTAAAAACAAAAATCTAGCCGTACTTTAAATATAACCCGTCGCATTGATGTAACTTCATTAAAACAATTCGTTTGATATATTTCAATAAATAAGCCAGTCAGTCCCATGTCGCGACATGTCAGTCTGGGACGCGAACACAATTTTTTGTCTAACCTAAATCGATGTTTAGCTAAATGTGGTTTAGTGAGCTTATTACTCATTGCACTTTGTCAACTCCTTGGGCTATTTCAGGCTTGATGATATGTCTGTATGTAAGGGATCAGTCATCAAATATCGTTTCCTGTTTTTAGACGTAAGGCACCCTCACTCATCAATTGCAGATGTCATTTCAAACAACCAAAGCCTAGGGGGATAGGAAACTCAAATCACCCTGATCATAATCACCCTGAAAAATGCCGACTCGTTTATCTAAATCGCTAACTGGGAACTGACTGGCCAAATAACTCTGTGTCTTCTATGACAAATTGCTTCCGAGTTGTTTTAATTAGTTTATGTTATACAGGAAAGTTAAGCTTTCGACGATCCGAACAGATTCTTAGACAGGCTAAGGAAAAATACCTGAAGTTTGGTAGTTAGGTCGTGACTTCGTGATAGAAGAATGTAGGCAGTATCTGGCAGTAATTAAGTATTTAGTTAAAGCATATACCTATATACTATGTTTTTTTTTAAAGTATTGCACAATAAGGAGATATATTTGATTTCAACTGTAAAATAAACTTTGTTGGATATATTATACATGTCCGTTTTATCTTTCGGTATAACTGCTAGCTTGTATTTGAACTTCCCTAGCACTTCCCTAGGTAGGCAGAGAGTACCGAACGCCATATGGAACGACTCTTACACATTTCACTTGCTTCTTACACATTCTTGATCCTTTTCATACAAGCTTTACGGTTTTTATGGCTCTTAACATCACCTTCTATTAAGATTTCAACTCTGTTATTCCGTGTTGGTCTGGGACTTATAAAGAATGTGCCAACTATGTTTCTTGCCTAGCATGTCGTAAAAGGCGACTAATGGTCTATCGGGTTTTGGTTATGTGATTGTATAGGCGACCAACTAGCCACTTGTCACTACTTTTTCACAATTTTCCATCTAACCCAGCCCAGTTTTGTTTTTAGCTGAATGTGGTTAAAACGGCCTGCTGTCCTTCTAACTCTGCCTATCCCTTCGGGGATTATGGGCGTGATGTTATATATGTATGTATGTATTTGAACTCTATCTACCCATAGCATTATGATAAGTGTTTAGTAAAAAACAGTGTTTGGTATGTACCTAACAGCTTTTGTAGCATATATACCTGCACACACTTATCTTTCGACTCATGGTAGTCAAAGATTTATTAGTTAATAAACCTGACTTTTGTATAAGCTTGTGTGGAGTTTCGAGTTAAAGATTTGGTATCTGAACAATTTATAAAATTTTTCACCACTCGCATATACCCAACCGAAACCTGAGCTAACTAGTTGGAAACTCGCAAGTACCCAAGACCTGGCGGTGACGTCATAGCTTGCATACTTTTGACAACACCGCGCTTTTGAGTCAGGTATTTACAAGGCATTTTGCTCATCCTTTTGTTATGAGCCCAACGTTAAATTTACTCTCGGCATCTCCGCAAACAATGTTCAACCTAATCTGACAGCTTTTGTTGCTTTTAAAACTCTTACTGCGAATTCGCTGGAACATTTCGTTTCATGTTAACAGGCGTACTCCATAATTCCGTAATTTGTTTACCGTAAGTGATGTGTATAGGGTCAAATAACAAGAGACATGATGCCTATTATAAGTCGGTTGGTTTGTCTTGATAGGATGGAAGCAAAAGTTATATCAAATATATAAATATTGTATCAAATATATAAAGTATATATTTGATACAATATTTATCAAATATATATACTTTTGCTTTGCTGGAGCTATATGTCACGGCAGTGGCGGATTTACCCTAAGGCCCAGTAGGCCCGGACCTAGGGCGGCCAGATATTAGAGACGGCTAATCGTGATAAAAATTAAGTGATGACGCGTTAGTTCTGAGAATTATGGCCTGGGGCCTAGGGCGGCCAAGCTTGTAAATCTGCCACTGTGTCACGGAACTCATCTTATCTGAAATGGACCACATCTTCTATTATATTCTACACTGTACTATGTTGTTTAGTTTACACATACATACATACATAACATCACGCCCATAATCCCCGAAGGGGTAGGCAGAGTCTTGTCGGAAAATTGTGAAAAAGTAGTGACAAGTGGCTAACTTGTCGCCTACACAATCACATACCTAAAACCCGATATACCATTAGTCGTCTTTTACGACATGCTAGTCAAGAACCACAGTTGGCACATTATTTTTAAGTCCCAGACCAACATGGTACAATGGGTTGGGTTAGATGGAAAATTGTGAAAAAGTCGTTTTTTTTATCTACTCTTTTAATGTACCTTTCCACTTTAAGGTCAATAAATGTTTTTCTTTCTTTCTTTCAAATCGGGAGAACGGAAGATGAAATGGTTGATGATAAGAAAATCTAAAGTGTATAGCAATGTATGGCAATGTGTAACAATGCAACTATGTAAAATAAAAATTTCTTATACTCCTTAAGTTTCCCAATAATTAATTAATATATAATTTTCATCCCAAGATCTGAAGTTAAAAAGATATTCTCTTACTTGTTCTCGTATTAGGTCATAATTTCTAAAAATATACCTAATCTTTTATTTACAAATTTATGACGACACACTAACAATTCAAAATGTCAGATGTCATGGTACTAAATTAACTTTATTCTACTCGTAATAATTAAAAAAAACAACATCCTACGTAATCAAAACACTTACTTATTTCTTACGTAATCCTCATAATTATGAGGCGATCGCCCACCCCCAGATATATTCAAGAGTCCATTAATAGCATAATCTAATTTGCCTCCAATTAACAGCTAAATTGGTCTTTTGTATCCAGTACAAATAGCCTATAATTACAGCCCACGGAGAACAAATTAAGTTATCAATACGAAGTTGTGTCCAAAGGTTCATTAGAAATTTGATTGTCTTAACAAGTTTTAACAAGGTTAAGGTAGTTGGACGAAATCGATACCGGAGCTGTGTTCAGTATTCTTCAGGATTTTTGGTGAACTAGTCAGCTATGCTGAATGTACTTGGAGGTTTAAGTAGTTTTAGAAAGTCTTGTAATTTGTTTTCTCTACACTGCAGTTATTTGTTGCGGGTCGACATTTTGCAACTAGATAACATGGGCTAACATTCAGCTTTAAGCGACTATATTTTATTGCTAATACTGATACCGAGTCAACATGCAAACATGTTTTAATAAAAAGTAACATTTTTTATTCAAATAACTGATTAACATTTGAAAACGTTCCTCATTTCAAAAAGCTGTGATATGAATGCATGATATTGACAAAATCAATTAACTAACGAGAGGTGCTATTAATAGCTTTTCATAATAAAACAGGAAATATATACAAAACCACCTTTGAAAGCAACCTTAAATTTTCAAAGTGCTTCCCAGAATCACTCTACAAGTTACCTATGTTGGGACTTTGAGCTTAATTTCTGCCCACACAATACTGTAGCAGGTCCATTAGACTTGCATTGTGGAATCTCGGAACAATCGCTGGACGTGGGATGTGACGTCACGCGGCATCATCTATCAACACGCGCCCCTTCACGACGGGACGTGACGGTGAATTTAATTGAAAGCTTTGGAAGGCTGTGTTAGGTAAAGCTCAGGTGAGACGCCATGTTTGTTTCTGAGGGCGTAACACCTAGGCTAGGGTACGTAATGTGTTTTTTAATCATTATTAGGAATTGGAAATGTAGGGCCTATGTCTAGCAGTAATTCGACTGGCTCGTTGGTCGAGTGGTAAGAGACCCTGGCCTCGAAACCAAGGGTCTCGGGTTCATATCCCACGAGGGGCAAATATTTCGTGTCATGAACATGGATATTTATACTATGTATGTACATAAATGTATTTAAGTATGTCTATCCGTTCACCTAGTATCCATAGCACAAGCATAAGCTTAGTTTGGGACTAGGGAATTGGTGTATCAGTCTGAAGAATTGATTATTGATTTATTTAATTATCTTGAAGACGTATGTTAAGTAAATTAAAGGTGGTGGTAGCTCGGGGGTGAAACCACTGGTAAAACTTCACTAGCAAAGGGTACCTTGAACTCGGGTACGTTATCTTAAGATTTGTTAAAATCTAAGTTCAGATTTCTACACATGATAGTGGTAAGTGAAAATGTTGCAGCGTTGTAAGTATACCTACCTGCATATTCAAACAGCTATGGCTTTGTAACAATGATGCAATTGATCTAGATCAGGGACAAGGTCGGATAGGAAATTGCTGCAATGCAATCGGATCCCGACTAATCACGGAACATTGCACTAAGAGAATAATGTTACGGTGACCGCTTCACACTAAGCAAGCTGTTACGTAGATTTTTGTGTATTTAAATAAAACACACAAACATGCATGTATACATACATAACATCACGCCTTTAATCCCCAAAGGGGTAGGCAGAGTCAGAAGAGCGGCAAGCCCCTTTAACCACATTCATCAAAAAACAAAACTGGGCTGGGTTAGATGGAAAATTGTAAACAAATTGTGACAAGTGGCTAGCTTGCCGCCTACACAATCACATAACCAAAACCCGATATACCATTAGTCGCCTTTTACGACATGCTAGGCAAAAAATACAGTTTGCACATTCAGTTTAAGTCTTAGACCAACATGGGACAAATAAAAGTTAACCGATTATCGATGTAAAGCATAAAGTTATAAATTCTATATTTTACGTGTGAAACAGCCAATGATAAAATTTTATAACCATTCCAACTGTTGAAAAATCGGCCTTTGTTGTATATAAATAAGAGTCTTTTGCACCGTTTTTAATATTATGTTCTACTTCACTGTAGCGTTATCGGTTCAGTCCTATCAAAAATAAAGCTCTTTATCGATCGAAAGCTTTCAAAAAGCTTTTCGTTTTGTAACGAAAAACAATTAAATAGAAAGCCTTGTCTATTGAATATGGCTGATCGAAGTAGTGTAAATTGAGTAAGTAGTTCAGATGATTGATTTAACATGGAATATTTTATAAGTAATTCTCCAAATGCACATGTTTGTAATTAGTGTAAGTCGGAATACAAATGTTGTTAAGAAAACTCGTTAATTTGTGTCATGTTTGTCATCTACTAATACTACGTACGTATTGAAAACTATGTCTGTCTGGATGTTTGTCACTAATCGTACTATTTTTTTTTTATTTGACAGGCCGTTGGTCGAGTGGTCGGAGACACCGGCCACGAAACCGAGGGTCGCGGGTTTGAGTCCCGCTTGGGGCGAATTCGTCGCTTCAATGTAATCACCAGACTCGCTAAATTCTGGATCATGGTCTAAGCGGACCTCGTCTAAGCAATGTATCAATGTAACGCTAAGAAGATGATGACTGTGTGTTATTTACCTTGCATGGCGACTAATAATGTATAATTAGATATTTGGTTTGTGATTTATAAGCGACGAGCAACTTCTCTCCTTTTTAAAACTAAAATTAAAACTAACTCAAATTCAAATTCAAAAAAATATCTTTATTTATATGGGCTTCAAGAAAGCACTTATAAATAGTCAATATACATAAAAAAAGGATAAGAACTAATACTACCACCGGTTCAGAAGGTAGACTCTATCGAGAAGAATCTGGCAAGAAACTCGATAGTTACTCTTTTAAATGCCAAATTTTACAAATTTGTAAACTTAATTATTATATACTTAAGACTATGTAGATATCACTGCAGGTGAACACTTCATTATGAAGTTAACCATGAATCCTTGTCATTGAGGTAATCTTGTATCTTGTAATAACCCTTACTCATTAAAAATGATTTAATATATAATTTGAACTTATGTAGGGGTAATGTTATAATACTTTGTGGTAGTTTATTAAACATTTTAATACTTAGACCAATAAATGAATTACCACTCTTTTGGAGTCTTTGAATAGGAACAGCAAGTTTGTGTTTATTTCTAGTATTAAAACTATGAGAGTTTGACTTTTTAGGAAATGCTTCAATATTTTTGAATATATACATTATACAATCCAGAATAAATTGTGATGCTATTGTTAAAATATTTATTTCTCTAAACTAACTAACTAACTAAAAAACTAACTAACTAAATGAATGTTGAAGAAGCAAGTGAGGCGTGTAAGAATCGTGTCATATGGTGTTCGGTTTTCTCTGCCTACACCGCTAGGGAAGTGGCGTGAAGCTTAGTTAGTAAGTAAGTTAAAATTAATACCACTAAAACTGATTTCTATGTATAAGAAGTTAAAAGACCACGCTGCTCTTAAATCAACGTAACACTTCGGGAACATCGGACGTGTTATTATATCTGTGTGTATAAATTAAGTAATACATAATGCGGTGGTAGCTCAATGGTAAGGACACGCGCCTCTTAACCCAGGATTGCGGATTCAAATCCGGCCACGTACCTCTTGATTTTTTAAATCTATGTAGGTACGTATTTATACCACTAGCTCGACGGTGAAGGAAAACATCGTGATAAAACCTGCAAATTCAAACAAATTTGGATTTGTTACCATGATCCACAAATTGTCTGGTTCCCCTCCCTATCTTAGGGTTACAAAGGTCAGATCGGCAGTTGCTTCAATGTGATTACCAGACTCGTTAAATCCTGGATCATGTTCTAAGCGGACCCCGTTCAGGCACGGGACATAACGCTAGGAAGATGATGACAAAACAAAGCCCTAAGAAATTTCCAATAATAGGTATAAGGTTTTTCCCTTGAGTGAATACGTAAGTGCTAAATAAAGAAAACAGCGGAATTTCCGATTTATTTTCATGGCGAGGTGATAAAGAGTTTCCAACAAAAACCTTTCGGGCATTCATGTCAGGTTATATTAGGAATTCGAGTTTATGTGGGTTTTGTTAGGTATTGCTGCGTTCGGGATTCCAGAAAAGGATTCCAACTTGAATAACGGACAAGCGAGGGTCGAACTCACACACTTGGATTTTGCAATATCTAGCTATTGTGTTTTAAAAGCAATGAAACTCTTTTTAACCTCTCAACTGTATTTTGCTGACACAGCAAAGGTTAGGCGATAAATGGTTTTATTTTCTACTAGCTGTGCCAGCGGTGTCACCCGCGTTTATGGTTAATATTATAAAAACTATTTCCGTCATACATGATTTCTATGTAACTTTAACCATTAAGGCTGCACACGCGACGGAAGCTTAAAAAATGGAGTAACTTCTCCCGTTTTCCCAACATTTCCCTTCACTACTCTGCTCCTATTGATTGTAACGTGATGAAAAGTATACTATAACCTGCCCAGGAGTATGAAGAATAATTGTACCAAGTTTCGTTAAAATCCGTCGAGTAGTTTTTGTTTCTATAAGGAACATACAGACAGACAGACAGACAGACAGACAGACAGACAAAAATTTTACTGATTGCATTTTTGGCATCAGTATCGATCACTAATCACCCCCTGATAGTTATTTTGAAAATATATTTCATGTACAGAATTGACCTCTCTACAGATTTATTATAATATTTTCTATAAACTATATTAGTTTCATATGTAAATATTAAATTCTAAATAGTTTTACAACATTAATGGCAACTTCTATTGCCATACATACATTATAATCATGCCAGCAATCTTTGAAGGGGTAGGCAGATTCAAAAGGTACAACTAGCCCCTTTAACCATATTCAGCCAAAAAACTGGGCTGGATTAGGTGGAAAATTATGAAAAAGAAGTGAAAAGTGTCTAGTTCGTCACCTACACAATCACACTATCAGTTGAGGGTTTTGTAGCTTCTCTACAGACCTCCAAAACCGATTCCACGTGCAGACATGTGGCCGAAGGAAACCTTTTTCGGTGTTCTGTCGTATTGTCGTCGACACAAAGAAAGCTTTCGACAACCGATCGATTCTCACCGCCGCCCTTGACTTTCTGACAGGGCGACGCCACTGCCCTATTAATGACTTCTGTACACCTTACCTTTAGGGTATGTTCACACCGAACATAGATACCCAAATGTGTATGTATGTATTAAATCTATAACGCTGCCTTACAGTCTGCTGTGGCAGTCCACAGCAGACTGTAAGGCAGCGCGACTGTAATGCAGCGCACACATTTGGGCCCAGGTTGGACTGGGACTTGAATATAGTGTGTTAACTGTGTTCCTTGCCTAACATGTCGTAAAAGGCGACTAATGGTAAATCGGGTTTTGGGCGTGTGATTGTGTAGGCGACGAGCTAGCCACCTGTCACTACTTTTTCACAATTTTCCATCTAACCCAGCCAAGTTTTTTTTGGCTGAATGTGATATAGGGGGCCAGCTGCCCTTTTGTCTCTCCGTACCCCTTAAGGATTACGGGCGTGATGATATGTATGTATAGATGTAGAATACACATGTCCTACATTTTCACACAAAATTCATGCCAAATAACCGATTGTGATGGAATTTGCCCCATGTTACTTTTGGACTCGGAAAAACTGTCCTTGCCTCGTATGTCGTAAGAGGCGACTAATGGCATATTGATCGTTGGCTTTGTGATTATTCACAATTGTCTACTGTCATTATTACTTATTCACAATATTCCACCTAATCAAATTAATTTTATTTTTGGTTGAATACTTCTTGGATTCTGCCTGCCTGTCTGCATGAAATTTTGCATCCAAAAGATGGACTCGGAAATAACATTTGTCCCTTAGTATTTAGTATAAATTTAAAGATCCTGCCAGACACAAGTCTATATGACAACCCAATCCCAGTGATCCAATTTGTCTTGTCTACCTCAGGATTACAAAGGTCAGAGGGCAGTCGCTTCAATTTAATAACCAGATTCGTTAAATCCATGGGCCAAGCAGACCTTGACACATAGCTAGGTAGAGCAAGATTATGCACATGAATATGTTACAGTTTAATTAAATTAAAGTAAACACATCTCTTTAATAAGACAATAAGATGCTGTACAAATATTTTTATTTTTATTTTGTGATAAACCTTTGTTAATATGGGATAATATACAACATTCTAATGGTGAAAGACTTTTTGAAATCGGTTTTTAAGTTTATTTGTTACAAACATACAAAAATATTTCCTCTGTATGATGTTAGTGTCGATTTAATATTGAGCATAAAAGTAGTTGAGTAAAATCTGCGATTTGCGTTCTGAGTCAAATTTAAAAATATATATTACTATCTGTGCCTGCAGTTTCACCCCCGTCTATGGTTAATGTTATACTATATATAGCCTTCCTCGATAAATTGGCTATCTAACATTGAAAGAGTTTTTAACTCGGACCTTTGGTTCTTGAGACTAGCGTGTTCCAGCAAACAAAAAACTTCGCATCTTTATAATATTAAGTATAGATAAAATATTATCTAAGGCCAAAAGTTACTTAGTTGTTAAGCTGCAGGAATGCGCTTAAACTTAACTGCATTATGTTTGCGCACAGCGTTTACGTAGAATGTCGGTTGGTTGGCCACAGAATAATATTTAGCTAATTAGTGGTTTCGTGTTAAACTTAGTTTTAGATTATCTTATGTTTGTTGTAGTAAAATATTGTTGGTATTCATGTTGTAAATATAGACCTCTAATATATTAAAGCACCCACGTTATTAAACTAATAAAGGGAATGCTTCTCACACATACAAAATATACAAGTAACTTATCAAACCAAAAGCCCGTAAACCATTAGTCGCCTTTTACGACATGCTAGGCAAGAACCACTGTTGGCACATTCTTTTTTTTGTCCTAGATCAACATGGGCCAAATCCCAGACCAACATGGGACAAGGTTAGAAACTTAGTATACTCGCATATTTACGTCCTATTCTACCTACCAAATATATAAACAAAATTTAATTAAAATCGGTCAAGCCGTTTCGGAGGAGTTTAAACGCAAACATCGTGCCGCGAGTTTTTTTTAAAGATATATGATTGAAACTAAGACTTTCTTAAGCTATTTCAAAACCAGATTCCTCATTAGCTATCTGTAATGTGTGTGTAAATATACATTCTCCGCTTAAGTATAAATATATTATAATTACATTTAAACCAAACAATATTTTGAACTCCAAAAATTATCTCTTAAATTTCGAAAATTAAAATATCATAAATATGTACGTTGCGTAAAACCATGATGAATTTACTTCATTATAATACCAAATTACATGCAAACTAACGACCTTATATCAAAATAAAACAAAAATCTGGTACAGTGCTATTGTTAAATTCGAATTCATGTTTAACACACTGAAATATTATTATTATAAAGTAATTATAATAAAATTAACATGTACATGAAAATGTGTATGACCTGACAAATCAATGTAGTTTATCGAAATTTGAAAAAATCCTATTTAGAATTTTACATGGAAATACTTTTTTTTTTAATATTGTATTTTGTTCATATCTCGTCACTTTTAAGGCAAAGGTATTAAATAAACTATACACCATAACGCCCACAATCTCCAAAGAGTCTTCTCAAAAGCAACTACTATGTACCTGACTTTTGTTAAAGGAAAAAAAAGCTACTTGACTATAAGTGCCTTTATGGCAACTGTACAAACTATTCCGAAGTACTACTTAATTTAGTTTATCACCCTATGTGACTTTAGAAGGATATTTTTGCATTTAAGGAACAAGAATTCTATAGCACAAGAGATAAGACCGCGATAGCTAAGCCAAAGTGGCTAGGTACCGAGAAAAAGGATATTAGGTATACTAGTTTACTAACGCAGCTGAGCGACAAAGCAGCTCTGTTAGATAAGGGCTTAGCCGTGAGATTTCTTTATATACAAAGCACGTGAAAGTTATGTGCAGGGGATAGGAGAATGGTGCATCCATACTGCAGTTACTTTGTGGTGCGATATTATGCAATATCATAGGTAGAACCAATACCTAACTTGATGTTAGCTCAAAATTTAACGTCTTTTTTTAATCTAGATCAATTTTATATGCTTCCTTCTCTGTTTTGGCCTTGGGGGACCGAGATGGTTATTTGACTGAGATGCAGCTACGCCTGAAGAGACGCTGCGGGATCCCCTAAGTAAATTGGTAGTGACTTACTATCAATCCCCGAAAGGGTAGACCAATCCAAGGAGCTATAAACTCCTCGAACCACATTTATCACATAACAGAACATCACGCCCATAATTCCCAAAGGGGCAGCATGCCTCTTCAACCACATTCAGCCAAAAATAAAGCTGGGCTGGGTTAGATGGAAAATTGTGAAAAAGCAGTGACAAGCGGCTAACCTGTCGCCTACACAATCACATACCCAAAACTCGATAGATACCCGATTTGTCACTATAGTCAAAAATAAACTTCAATTGGGCTAGGTTTCTATCTAGCCAAACTTAACCGTTAAATACTTTTGACAAGTGGCAAGCCCGTCGCTTGATTTTTACGCCATGCTAGGTAAGGAACACAGCGCATTCTTCACTAGTCAAGACCAAAATTGAAGAATAAACTAGACTAATATCAAGTGTCCAGACGTTCACAGACCTTGAATAATCTTGCCCATCTGATAAAATTAACACGTCCACCCCAAACTGTAACGCCCAAGTCCGTAAAAACCGTTAAATCCAAAGACGCAATAACAAGACAATCTCCCGGCACATCTCTGAAGCGGGCAAAGCAAATATCCCTTCCCGGCTCTAAGCATCCCTCATTAGAGACCAATTGGTGTTTGCCGAGTCCGGCAAATTGGACCTAATATAATCCTGAGTGAGGTGGGAGTAGTTCTTGAGTTGTCGACTGAAGGGATTATTGAACTCGGATTTTTTAAACACCTTTTTCTGCTTATATTAGAACGTATATTTGTCCATATCGGGAAATATGCAAGGCTGTATTGAACGATTTTCTTCAGTCGAGTGGGGTTGATATGAGGATAATAAAACAAGTTATTAATAATCCTGCTGTTATTACTTATCGATCGTAAGTAAAGATGTAAACAAACCTTTTGATTAATATAAGGGATCATTGACGAAAATAATACAAAGATCATCAGTGGTATGTCCCGTTTCTAGAACTGACTAAAATTTTGGTCTTAACCGACTAGGCTTTAAGCGACTTATACTTTCAGTAATCACTGCTAATAAACATTGCAAGTAATTTTGCACTTTTAAATAGCTAAATAATCTACTACTGCTATTACTACTAAACTTCACGCCACTTCCCTAGCGGGGTAGGCAGAGAGACCCGAACGCCATATGGCACGATCCTTACACACCTCACTCGCCTCTGCAACATTCATGATCCTTTTCATACAAGCTCTACGGTTTTTATGACTCATCACCTTCTGTTGATACAAGACCAATCTGGTCGTGGTAGGTGAGCCTGGGCCTTCCGCGGCTCCTACATCATTTCACTTCGGAAAGTAATGTTTGGTGACTAAATTAGTTTGTAAATAAAGTTTCGAAAACATGCAATCTTTTAAATTTTTTTTTATCTTAGTTCTGCGATCTGCCTTGCTGGGCATTTAACTTCTGCTTAAAGGTTTAATATTTAACATTATGGTAGGTTTAGTTTAGGTTAAGACGGTAGGTTAACATCACGCCCACGTTTTGTTTTTTGCTGAATGTAGTTGAAGGGGCCTGCTGCCCCTTTGACTCTGCCTACTCCCTTGGGGATTATAGGCGTGATGTTATTAAAGTATGTACTGTAGGAATCTCCAAATCTCGGTGCAGCTGAACGTTAGTACGAGGAATAAACCATGGAGCGTTCGTTATCATGCAGATTGTTTTTGACTGGAAATGTTGTTTTAAGAGAGAAAATGCAATCTGTCGCTTTACTTTTTCCAATTATATATGTCTCAAAATGAATGTTCATATATCGCAGCAAAACCTTTTCAAATATTGTGCGTACCATTCCAAGTGATTTCGCTATTGAGTAGTTTACTCAGCGGTCCTAAATTCGGATATTAACACCAATATTAAAACTGCGAGGGACGTAACGGTCATTGAGACGTCTGGAATGGACGAGGTCATTAAACTGCATTATTATTCACTAAACGCCCCTCCCGACTTTGCTTGATATACTTAGGTAATTTGCATTCTATACGATTTATAATTAAATATTTAAAGTGCTGTGTTTCTGATGATTATTTTCAGTATATAAATAGGTGATGATAATTTAAAAAAAATAGTTCTTTTTCTCTCTACTTCGTACTTTGAATTGGCACTAGTAATTTCCTATCTATCTGTAAATGGATAAGATAATAATATATTTCAAAATACATTAATTGAATACACGCAAAAAACCAAAAACTTTTTAATTAACATCGAAAATATATACATAACATGACGCCCGTAGACCCCGAAGGGTAGGGTAGGCAGAATCAAAGGACAGTATGCCCCTTTAACCACATTCAGCCAAAAATAAAACTGGACTGGGTTAGATTAAAAACTGTGAAAAGTAGTGGCAAGTGGCTAGCTCGACGCTTACACAATCACGTACCCAAAACCCGATATACCATTAAGATATGCTAGGCAAGAAAATATCAAATATAGTACATGTTAACTTGCGTAATTTATCATCAGTCAATACAAAATATTTAAAATTATTCTCCTGCAGCGGTCATTTCTTGGATATTTTTATATGAAACACAAACATAAACTATAGTAAATCACCTAGTTCTATAATGTTTTTTGCGCAATTAAGAATATATCATGCACTTAATATTTGAACGGAAAAATAAGCCCCAAGCGTAATTCATAAAAAGTTATACACCAGTGCCTAGATATAACTTGATCGATTCACCATGTCTGGCAAATTAATTGGCCGTTTAATTGCTACTTCGTTTTAGAATTAGATGAGGCGTTTGACCTTGCCACTTCTACAAATTCTCGGGAAAGAGAGAGATAGTGCGATCGTTAATTAGTGAAAGCGAAAAATGATTTCTTACCATTTTTATTTCGCATCTGGTTTTAGTACGCATTTGGTTCTGAAAGACTTACGCAAATTTTTAAACTGTATGATTTTTCAATTTTTTTTTTCTTTATCTATCTTAAACCGGCGGGAAATTGGCGTAAAAGACAACAAAAAAAGCATTTTCTGTATTCTATAGCTATCCGGTGTCATGATCGAAATGAAATTTATTTATTTTTACATCAGCACGACATAATAATGTACAATTTAATGTATCGCTACAACATGTGATAGTAAAAACTGTGTTACAGGCTGTAGTGGCTTCTCCAATCGTGGTTCACAATATTATTATGATGAGTAAACTTCAATAGGTGCAACCTAATTGCACAAAAAATTGAACAAAGTACGATAACAATAATATTTTGCCAAGCTCGATGGCGCATTCGGTAGTGACCCTGCCCCATGCGCCAAGATTTGTGGGTTCGATCCCCACCCAGGACAAACATTCGTGTAATGAATACTCCTGTTTGTTTTGTATCTGGGTGTTAATATTCAATATTTAAGAAATTATTTGTAACACCACTGTTGTTTCTGATATCCGTAACACAAGTGCTTAAGCTACTTACCTCGGAGTCAGATCAATGTATGTGATGTAGTCTGATATTTATTTATTATTTATAATAAATATGTATTCCTATTATTAGATATATTCAATTCTAGTCGTATATTTATATCTATAATATATTTAAAGGTATTAGATATTTTTGGCTAAGATATGTCATGTGTGTGTGTTTCGTGTGTATGTATGTGTATTGTGTGTTTGTGTGTGAGAGAGTAATCGAATTCATATTTAATTACTCACATATAAATATTTTCTTTCTGTAGAATCTTCTCAAACTCATATATTTAAGCAATGTGTCCGTTTTATTAATATAAATGAACGGTTAATCCAAAATATAAGGGATTCGTAGCAAGCGCCGTTATAAGCCGCGAATAAGTAAGGCAATAAATTAGCAGATATGCCACCATATAAGCTATTGTTCTTGGAATATTTTACTTGGCAGTAAAAGGGAAAGGTTAATGGAAGCACAGCAGATGGCTGAAGTCGACTTGGGGAAGAAGGCAGTGACATATTGATGCTTTACCGCGTTTTTATGGACGCTTATGAAACTTTGAAGCGAAGAACTCCTCGAGAAGTCGTATGCCGTTGAAATATTGCTTTTTTGGATAAAATGTTTCACACTTAAATTATGACTTAATGCGCGTTGTAAGGTCGTTTTGAAAGTTGGTCGAGTGGTATAAATAAATGTACCTACGTAGGTGGATAGTAAAATAAAATAATAATAATAATGTCCTCCTAACCGATATCGGTGACGGCGGCCAATCTCAACGAGGATTAGCCAACTGCGCAGGAGATATTATAGTGCACAAGTGTGTGCGCTAACACAGGTGCACTCTCTATTCCTTCACTCTCATAGTCCGGTGAGACGGCAATTCGACATGACCGGAGAGAGGTTAGGTGCAGGACCAACGGCTTAACGTGCTTTCCGAGGCACGGGGGTGATTAAACCGCCAACTTCCTGACTCCGGGCTGTTACTGAGTAATTTGGATATTGAAATACCCAGCCACAAATTTTTGGCCCGACCCGGGATTTGAACCCGGGACCTCTTGGTCCTTAGGCGGCGCATGCTACCACTAGACCAACGAGGCAGTCGTGGATAGTACGTGTAAACAACAGACTATATCTGACGTAGTAGAGAGACAGCGTCGGAGTAAAGGTAAGAAAAGTCATGCTCCGGTAGTTCGGACATGTGGAAAGAACGGATGACGAAAGATTGACTAAACAGTCATACAATGCGAAAGTGGAAGGATGTAGGAGCCGCGGAAGACCCAGGTTCACCTACCACGACCAGATTGGTTGTGTCTTAACATCACGATGTTATAAGCCATAAAAACCGTAGAGCTTGTATGAAAAGGATCATGACTGTTCAGTCATGTCTGTCGGGAAGTGGCGTGAAGGTTATTTTAGTATATCTTGGGTATAAATGGAACATTTGTATGTTACATCTGGTAAAGATTGTATATATTTTCGTAATAATAACAATGTTACCGACTTTTATAAAATAACGTCCATATTTTAATCACCAATCAATCAGTAATGTAATGTGTTACATAAAATGAATGGGAAATTAAAATTAATAAATAACTTAGAAGCAAAATCGTCTCATATTAAATGGTATTATTTATCGTATGAATGCCTACTGATACTTGCAATATAAATAGGACTTACATAAAAACGACTTGAATCTAATTTATAGTCACCGCCCGCGCTGAAAACTGTTTCACTGTATATTTTAATTTTTTTTAAGTAGGAATCGTAACTACTGATCCAATCACGAACACGAGTAAACGGCAAATTTAATTAATTGATTATCTTTGTTTCAGGTTACTTCCCCCTGCCAGCTGTGTACTGCCTCACTTGGATCTGCCTCGACGTGTTACTTTGTACTGCATCCATCATGCATTTATGCACTATCAGTGTTGATAGGTAAGTAAGTTAAGACTACTAAGTGTGTCACAGTTTACACATACATTGATCATCCCCAAAGAGGAAGAGTTAAATAGCTCCTTATCCACATTCAGCCGTAAAATAATATTGGGCTGGGTTTGATGGCAAATTGTAAAAAAGTAGTGACAAGTTGCTTGCCGCCTCAGTCACCCAAAACCCGTCGTTTTTACAACATGCTAGGTTACTGTTGGCACAATCTATTTAAGTCCCAGACCAAAATAGGTCGCCGTTTATGGGGTTCCTAAAGAAGGGCTTACGAAGATAGTTGCAAAAAAGCGGAAATACTATGATATCATAAAGATATTGACTGACCCGTTGGTCGAGTGGTCAGAGACTCTGGCCACGAAACCAAGGGTCGCGGGTTCGAATCCCGCTAGGGGCAAATATTTCGTGTGATGAACATGGATATTTGTACTCGAGTCATGGATGTTTATAAACGTATTTAAGTAAGTCTATCCGTTCACCTAGTATCCATATCACATGCTTATAAGCTTATTTTGGGACTAGGGAATTGGTGTGCCAGTCTGAAGAATTTATTATTTATTAATTTATTATATCTATAATGTTGCATATGTAAAAAAAAAAACATTATTACATAGTATTCAACTAAGAAATGAAATTTAATACATACATAACATCACGCCCATAATCCACGAAGGGGTAGGCAGAGTCGAAAGGGCAGCAAGCCCCTTCAACCACATTTAGCCAAAAATAAAGCCGGGCTAGGTTAGATAGAAAATTGTGAAAAAGCAGTGACAAGCGGCTAACCTATCGCCTACACAATCACACACCCAAAACCCGATATACCATTAGTCTCCTTTTACGACATGCTAGGCAAGAATCACAGTCCACAGTCAAATTTAAGTACAGAATTAGATGTCACGAGCTTTGTTAATGTGGTCCAATTAACAAAGTATGCTACATACATTTAAGCGACTATAAGTTTAACATTTGTATATTTTTTAAAAATAGACTTACTTTTATTATATCACTAGCTGTCCCGGCAAACTTCGTATCGCCCAGTAAATGAAAATTGACATTGATTTGTCGATTGACATTTAACATTGACAGATACGAATCCCACCGTTTTATATGAGAAAATACTTTTGCTTTTATTTTGTTTTTTCGTCAATGTTTCAATGTTTTTAATAGTTATTCTGTTATTCTGGACGAAGACAAATCCAACAAATCAAAAACAACGTAAATCAGTTCAGCCGTTCTCGACTTATAAGTGGTGTAACAAACACGACTTTGTTTTATTTATATAGATTCAAAACTTTTCCTGTGTATATTTGTTACAGGTACCTCTCACTCCGTTATCCTATGAGGTTTGGCAGAAACAAAACGAGAAAAAGGGTGACCATCAAGATTGTGTTCGTGTGGATATTATCAACGGCCATGAGTCTTCCGTTAAGCTTGATGTATTCAAAGGTGAGTTATATTTCGGTAACATGCCCATATCTGTTGGGTGAATATAATTTTTTACTGTCACCCACTTCTTAATAAAAATTTCTTACCAGAAGAAAATTGAGAACCATAATTATATATATTTTTTAGATTCGAATACAGATGCCAGAATTTATAAACAATTGAACTATGATTTAAAAGTTTCCAAGTTTCCTGGTGATTTACTACTTTGGTTTCCTACACACTTATTCTATGAAAATATATGTATTTACCACTTAATATGCATAACCTCATCATAATCATTATCACCAACCTACAGTCGCATGTTTAATGGTAAAGTGACTTAACTCAAAATACACTGCTGATGGAAAATTAACCGTAATGTTTTAACACATAATATTAATTTAAATATACAACAATTTTTAATTCTGTTTTTACTGTTAAGCATGCGAGATGTTCACTGCTGAACATAGGTCATCCACGACGACCGATTCTGGGCTGCCGTCATCCATTGCTCGACCAGATCGTCGGTCCATCTTGTGTGTGGACTCGAGAACTGTCTATTTTGTCATTGTATGTGTATTTATAATTTCAATAAGTACACATACAATGACAAAATAAAAGCAGCATGCATGGCTCAGGTATAAAAGTAATCTTCTTCCTAGACCATGATCCAGGATTTAACGAGTCTGATAATTACAATAAAGCGACTGCCGATCTGACCTTCGAAACCCTAAGATAGGGGAACCAGACAATTTTTGGATCATGGTTACAAATCCAAAGTTATTTAAATTTGCAGGTTTCATCACGATGTTTTCCCTTACCGTCGAGCTAGTGGTATAAATACGTACATAGATTTGAAAAATCCAGAGGTACGTGCCCGGATTTGATTCCGCACTCCTCGGTTAAGAGGCGCGTGTCTTTACCATTGAGCTACCACTGCTTTGTACCGAATTTATAATAATAATACAAACTATATAAATATAATAATTTGAGTAAAACACTTCTGAGCTACTCAGTACAGGTTTATTTCGAAAAATATTCTACAATATCAACTCCAATAACAACTTTCAACTAGACCCATTGAACAACTTAAGTAAAAGTTATACAATTAATAACATCAATATTCATAACAATTAACAAGTCCAAATTGAATTAGGCTTTCGTTTTTACAGTCTGCCTGTTCGGTGTTCGATTTTATTTGTTTTTCTCAGCGGCTATGTTCCAGACTAATTGGATTTGAAAGGAGGCTAGGTAGCAAATGACATTGTCAACTTTGACACTTGAGTGTTGTGCAACTTTAAAATTTCATTTACATTTTTTATTCATACAGTTTTTTAAGTTTGTTAGAATATATACATATATAGCTTTCATATAAAAATAAATATACATTATTGTCTTTACTTGAGGTCAATTTGACCTATAATAATAATGGATTGAGCCAGTCTAGTTGACTTTGAAACAACCGTTGTGTGACTTTCATCATTCTAAGATAGGGTCCCAAGATCCCCTTAGTTAATAATAATAATAAATAAATTCTTAAGACTGACACACCAATTCCCTAGTCCCAAACTAAGCTTATGCTTGTGCTATGGATAATAGGTGAACGGATAGATATACTTAAATACGTTTATAAACATCCATGACTCAAGTAAAAATGCCCATGTTCATCACACGAAACATTTGCCCCTAACGGGATTCGAACCCGCGACACTCGGTTTTGTGGCCAGGGTCTCTGACTACTCGACCATCGGGCCAGTCACTCGACCATCGGGCCAGTCCGACCATCGAGCCAGTCAAAGTCAAGTTAACATGACGAAGCCAGCCTGACATCCATGGTTATTCCGATTTTTATTAAACAAAGTAAATCCTCGAAAAAATTGTGGCCACCGCGCCACAAGATAGCTAAATATTTATAGCTCCAAAAATATGTCAACCGATGACGTTGATCGAACATACAGAAAAGCCATACATTCCTGCATCGCGCTGACGAAGTCATTCTCGCCACTAAGTATATATACGATACACCAAGACGGTTAGTAGGACCTAGGTCTCCGAGCAAGCAACACCTAGCTCGGCGGACGTACTTAGACTTTTAGTGCGAGCGCGTATGTTCGCATAAAATAAATAAAGAACTACATACATACATACATAACATCACGCCCATAATCCCCGAAGAGGTAGGCAGAGTCAAAGGGACAGCAGGCTCCTTTAACCACATTCAGCCAAAAACAAAACTGGGCTGGGTTAGATGGAAAATTGTAAAAAAGTAGTGACAAGTGGCTAGCTCGTCGCCTACACACATACTCAAAACCCGATATACCATTAGTCGCCTTTTACGACATGCTAGGCAAATATAGAACTTTTCGATACTTACCATCTTAATTCAGTAGAATTATAACGGTGATACTTGTTACCTTTTGTTAGGTGTACATCTCCTTAATACATTTTACCCTTGGTAAGGTTATATCAAAACTATGTAGTTTTTCGAGATGAATCCCGACAGTGGGGATCCCGTTGGTTTTGCGTTAGCGCCCGAAGAACGGCAGCCTTGAGGTTTAGTCGGTAGGGGGGCTGGAGATCGCTACCGGCTTCGAGCCCGACACACCCTGTAGGCCCCATCCAGGTCTATTTGGACGGTGCGTAAATGCATTCCTCAAGTACAAAAAAAAAAAAAATGTAGTTACATATCATCGTAAATTGGATACCTATGCTCTTTTCCTATATGAGGGAAACGACATATGTATCATACTTGACACGTCGTATATTTGATGCCTATGCGTACGTCTGAGTGCTCGAAGTCTCTAAGGGCTTACTATGAATATTCTAGTACCTAATATTATAAATATGAAAGTCTGTTGCCAGTTCACATTTTAATGTGTTAAATGAAATTAACATTGACACACATAAAGATAGGTATTTATTTCACATTTATTCCATTTTTGCATTTCCCTCATATGATATGCCTACTGTTATACAAAGGTTATTAAGGTTCCGTACCTAAAAGGTAAAAACGGGACCCTGTTACTAAGATTCCGCTGTCCGTCGGTCCGTCTGTCACCAGGCTGTATCTCATGAACCGCGATAGCTAGATAGTTGATTTTTATTACAAATTATTTATTTCTATTGCCCCTATAACAACAAATACAATATAAAAACAGAATAAAATAAATATTTAAGGGGGGCTCCCAAACAACAAACGTGATTCTAGTGTCGTTTTTTACTCGATATTGGTACGGAACCCTACGTGCGAGAGTTCGACTCCTACTTGGCCTTTTTTTTTAGTTTACACGAAACCTTTAATTAAAAAAAAATATTTACTTAAGTTAAATAATATCTTTTTTTCCAACATTTGTATTGAAAGTTAAAGAATTTTGCTTATCTTCCTAAAGCCTTACTAACTTCATGCCACTTCCCTAGCGGGGTAGACAGGGGAACCAAATCTAGAATTCTAAAATCTTATAAATTGGTTCCTTAGAACAATGAGTTATATATGTAGGCAAGAGGTGACGTATATATTAAAAATAGCCTTGTATATTTTTCCTGGCTTAAGTTTGAAGTTTGTGTGAAAAATGACCGATGCCGGTACATAAAGAAGAAAACATTAAAAAGTAATTTGCAATAGAAAACAGACAACAGTTTAATCGACACAATTAGACATGAATACGCTGTAAAAGTATCCAATAACAAATTCGGGACTGAGGAGCAAGACCCAAAAGTTTGTTGAAAATATTCAAAATCGCGATTGGATTCCGAAGCGGGAAGTTCGTATACAAAATGTTTTTGAGACATAACGGTCTAGGAATCCGCCAGTACTTCGATATACACCTTCAATATTATACATGCCCATGTTTGTCTGGGACTTAAAAAATGTGGCAACTGTGTTCCTTACCTAGCATGTTGTAAAAGGCGACTAATGGTATACCGGGTTTGGGTATGTCGTCTACATAAGTGCGACGAGCTAGCCACTTGTCACAATTTTTTCTCAATTTTCCATCTAACCAAGAATTTTTTTTCGCGGAATGTGGTTAAAGACGTTTCTGCCCCTTTGACTCTGCCTACCCCTTCAGAGATTAAGGGAGTGATGTTTTGTATATTATCTAGATTATACGACTATTCTCTAGTCCCAAACTTGCCCTGTATACCTGTGCTATAGATATTACCTACTTAAAAACCGTGACAGTATATATTTATGAATAAGTGGAGTTATATAAAACAAAAAATCGTGATGCATCATTTTGTACGAGAAAGTCTGATTAGCTTTCTAATAAACTAGCAGCGCCTCATGGGGATAGAGATAAAATAGAGTCTATGTTACTTGCTAATAAAATAGCTTTCAATTGGTGAAAAAAATATTCAAATCGGTTTAATAGTTTCAGAGCCTATTTAATGTAAATAAACAAAGAATCAAACCATTTCTCTTCATAAAATTAGTATAGACTAGCAGCGCCGCGCGGTTTCACCCGCGTAGTTCCTACTCCTGTGGGAATATAGGGGTAAAATATAGCTTATGTTACTCCCTGATAAAGTAGCTTTCCATTGGTGAAAGATTTTTTCAAATCGGTTCTGTAGTTTCGGAGCCTATTCAATACAAGCAAACAAACAAACACCAATCAAATCTTTCCTCTTTATAATATTAGCATGAAAACTTGATTATTATTGTGAGACGAAAGTGTTCCACGATTTTATTATTTAATTTTTTTTTCATAGACGATAACAAATTTACTCAAAAGCTGTTGTGAGCATTTAAAAAAAATAAAACTGCGCGAAAAGTGCGGCTGTCAGTTTTAACATATTTAGATTTTAATTTACTTTGGATCCGAAAATGTAATTAAATTATTGGACGTCCGTTCAACGAACTTGGCAACTGTGAGTCTCCTCGGACGAAAGGCGTAGCTTCGTAATATCGAAAAAGTTTTGCAATATTTAAGAATTGGATGAAATTTTAATAATTCCTTGCCGTAGGTATGTCGCGCGACTTGTCTCATAAATTCTCTTATTGGTATCGAAAGAAAATGTTGTCGATAATAATATGCAAGACTAGGCTTTGTGCGCGACTTGGATAATTATTATAGACACATTATCGTATATCTCACGAATTTTTTTTTAAAGATAAAATGTAACTATATACTTTTTCACAATTTTACATCTAACCCAGTCTAGTTTTATTTTAAGTGGTTAAAGGGGTTTAACCAGATTAGCGTAATTTCGTCATAATCTAAGTACAAGTACATTTTCACAACTAAGCTATGTAACAAAGTTATATAGCTTAGATGTAAAAATGGTACTTTCGCATATATTCAAAATTAGTACGAGTTCTAGAAAGATCTTCAAATCTCTCCTCAAATGTTTCATACTCCGTAACAGATGAAGATCGTTCGTAAAAGCGGCGGCCGTATAATAAAACGCTAATGACTAAATTTGAAACCTTCAAAATTCCGGTCCCGATGGAAAAGTGAAATGAAATGATTCCGTCTTATCTGCGTCCCTGCAAAATCGGATCCAAGATGAGTCGATTGATAACTGAAATTTAATTAATCCGCGAATTCGCCGAACACATTCGAGCTGGAGCCTAAATCTTTTGTGGTTACCGACGTTTTTCGTTAACGTTCTGTGTGTAAGCTGATTTGATATTTGCTTGTGTGATCATAACGAACACTTATCTTCATTGCTTAACTCTGAAATTGCCAGTGACATTTTAAAATTTTGTCCCATTTCGGTCTGAGCTTCAAAAAAAATACAAAAGGTTCCTCGTCTAGGATGTGGTAAAAATCGACTGATGGTATTGGGTTTTAAGTTTTTTTTATTGTGTAGGCGACGAATAGCCACTTGTCACTTTTTCACTATTTACCATCTAACCCAGGAATGAACCCAGCCCCGTTTTATTTTTGGTTTCAATGTGGCTAAAGGGGCTTGCTGCCCTTTTGACTCTGCCTGCCTCTTCAGGGACTAAGGGCGTGATGTTATGTATGTATGTATAGTTAACATAGTCTCTTGGTTCTTGGACTCTAAATAATCCTTCGGGGATAAGTTGAGGGGGTGATGGCATGTACATTTAAGTTGGTAAAGAGTATCTAGTAACCTTTTGTGGTTATAATTTGCGTTAACGTTCTATGTGTAAGGAATTTTGATATTTTCTTTCATGTATAAACGGAATGGACACTTATCTTAATTCTCAAACTTGCTAGTGAAATTTTTAAATGTCGTGAGGCATACATTTTGTATGTTTTTAAAAGCATATTGCAGTGAATGTACCCATGTGACCTTTAATCCCTAATATGTTCAAACACTTTATTTATTAAAATAGAGTTGGGTTCTACCAACTCATATTATAATAACATTGGCTGAAATATGATATTTGTTGGAGGTGTCGGAAAAAATTTTGCTACTGCGCGGGCGGAGCCGCGTGCGAAAGCTAGTATCTAATAAAATTTGAATAGCTCGCACTCTCTCCTGCGTATCCCTTCATATTCGGGTTATTGATCAGCCGGGAGTACAGTCAGAAACAATTTAATTATTAAAAGGGAGCGGCGGAGGTACCCATATTCCTTAGTTCAGGTAGCCACATCTCCAGAGCTTATAGAAAATTGTTGAATTATTAATTATGTTGCTTTTAGCTCGTGTTTGATCAATAGGTCATTCACTTAGTGAATTCGGGGGACGCCTTTGATATTTTAATTTATTCGTGTCGATATTATGTAGATATTTTTAGGGCTTTAAATATTTTAAAGAAAGCGGCAATCACAAAAAAGCAACTAAGTATTCTTAAATAATACCAACTTAATTAAACATTTTGGTATATAGGTATAAACAAAGTGCTTAATTAGGGCATTATGAATAATGCCATTTTGTGCTTTATGAACAGTGCCCGGACAATGTGATTATTTGAATAATTATTATCAAATTGCTCTCTCCTTCCTATTGATTATTTTTTACCAATAATTACCAATTTATCACTTGGTCCGTAACACGTACACATATCATAAAGCCTGCAATCCCTGTAGGGGTAGGCAAAGTCTATGGAGCGATATGCTCCTTGAACCACATTCATTCAAAATAGGATTGTGTTAACGAAGGTGGAAAATTGTAAAAATTTTTTGGTAATAAGAAATTTTTCTGTTCAATAATGAAATTACACTAAAAATATGAAAACGGAACTTAGAATATTTCTTTTGCGGAGGAAATATCTTCGGTATTGGAAATGGCTTTCGTACAAACGGTATTAAAGTAATTACCGAATACATTCCATGGAATGGCTTATATATGAGATTCTAGTTACGTCACAATAATCAAACGAAGTTCTAAAGCGTGAAATATGACGACACTTAATGAAATTGGATCCGGGGTGAGTTGATCGATAACCATAACTCAACGGTTTTCTTTATCAGGTTCTTTCTTACCTTTCGGTTACCTTGAGAAAAGGTTCGGTAATCGGTAAAATAATTCGATCAAGTGCTATTGCCACGGGACGAACCGAGAAGTGCTCTTGAAATCAGTCCTTTTTGTGAGAAGTTATTGGGTGATGCTTAACAAATTGTGTTTACCTAAGATCAGCAGCGTTATGTCCCGTGCTTAGTCGGGGTACGCTTAGACCGTGATCCAGGATTTAGTGTCCTTACCATTGAGCTACCACCGCTCTACAATAAAAACAATACTCGTCATGTAGGTACATCGTACTGTCTTATCAGTATATCGTAAAAAAGTCAAAGAATAACACGTCTACAATTCTCTTCCGTTTCTCTTCCATCTTCTCTTCAGTTGGATTCCATATTGGGACAAATATTTGGTGTTAAACTTGCCTTAGATTCATACTAATGTTCTTTTTTTTTTTCTAACAGAACGAAGAGTCAGTCCTGATCGGCGGTTCCTGCCAAGTCCCCGACCCGCTGTACAAGGCCATCGGCTCCATCATCTCCTTCTACATCCCGCTGGGCGTAATGCTGCTGACGTATGCCCTGACTGTGCAGCTTTTGGCTCGCCAGAGAAAGGGCCTGGGCGCCGGGTGGGCGGCGGGCTGGCTCGGTGCGCCTCCAATCGGTATCTATATAGCTGAGATGATGGATATACGAGAGAGTGATGGCTTAGGTATACCGGATAGGGTAACGGGATAGGACAACGAGGGAGGCTGTGTTTGGTATGTTAAGCTATACAAGAAAAACGGCGACACGTGTCTCCGTCCACTAAATAGGATCTATATGATGTAGTAGTCTAGGTTATAAGCTTCTGTGTGGTAGATAAAATTGCCTTTAAGCTTATAGTCTCAGTTAAATGACCACTGTTATATTTATCTGCTAAGGTAACTGACCAAGTTTTATCCTGTAGGAATGCTAGGTCGTTTGTCATAGAGCTATCAAGGATCACCATTGGCGTGATACTGGTGACGTTAGCTCTGACTGTGCTTAGTTAAGGTCCGCTCCTTCTCTAAATCCTCTCCTTGGATCATGGTCTACCATCCAGAATTTGTAACTATGTAATGTTAAAAAATCTTTGGTTCTGGCGCTTCGCCTGCCGCTGCCGCGGCACGCTTGCTTCGCTCGTTCGGCTCGCGCGCTGAAGGGTCGCAGTTGTACCTAACACTCCTCATCGCTTCGCTCTTCGTCGTACCTATTATTCTATTTTGCTTTTTTTGATTCAAAAATTAGTATATAAAAAATATAAATTAGTATAAAACAATCGTATGATTATTGACAAAATGAATTTCAATTGTCTCTGATTGGTTAATGTATCACGAGTTTTTTCTCTTCCAGCATATTGTCAAATGTAGCTTTATTATCATATTGCCCAATGGTTATGTAGCAATATTCATAATGACCAGACAATGTGATAAATAATGAAGTTTAAATAATAATTCATCAGTTTCTCTGATATGACTAGCCATTATACATAATGCCCGAGAATTATACGAGAGAGTGCTGGGTTAAGCATAGAAGATGGGGTTACGGGAAATAGGACAACGGGTAAGCCTGCCTTTGCAACGCTAAGCAGTTCCAGGAATGGGACAACACGTGTTTCCGTCTGCTCACAAGGATCTTGGTGACATAGTAATCTTTGATTCGACTGCCTCGTTGCAGCATGCTCTGCCCATAGACTAAGAGGTTCAATTCCCGGGTTGGGCTAAAATTGTGGCTGGTTATTTCAATATTAAAATTACTCAGTAACAGTCCGGAGTCAGGAAGTTGGCGGTTTAATCACTCCCGTGTCTCAGAAAGCACTTTAAGCCATTGGTCCTGCGCCTGCTTGTCTCCGGTCATTTCGAATTGCCATCTTACTAGACTATAAGAGTGAAGGAACAAAGAGTGCACTTGTGTTTGCGCACACACTTATGCACTGTAATATCTACTGCGCAGATGGCTAATCCTTGTTGAGATTGGCCGTGATCGATATCGTTTAGGAGGATATTATTATTTTACTGGAAGATGAAGAGATGAAGACTTTATGCCTACGAGTCTTGGCAAAGTGCCACTGCCATGTTTAGTTGTTAGGGAAACTGGCCAGGTTTCATGGGATGGGAAACTTAGGTCACGACATAGAGTTGTTAAGGGCTACCACGGGCTACTAAAGGAGATCGGTACCAAACCTAAAATATGCAGGTTTTTCATACGAGGATCCATGATAGTAGTATAAATACAAGGTAATACAAGGTAGTAAAATACAAAAAAACCTAGAGGTGTGTACCTAGATTCAGACTACGAGCCTTTCAATGGAAGTGTTAATATACATACATACATACATTACATCACGCCTGTAATTCTCGAAGGGGTAGGCAGAGAAAATGGGAAGTTCTTTAACCACATTCAGCCAAAAATAAAACCGGGCTGGGTTACATGGAAAATTGTGAAAAGTAGTGACAAGTCGCTAGCTCGTCGCCCACACAATCAGTATTAATATACATGTATATTAATATACATGTGTAACATTAACGTTAGTTGTGTTCAATATTGAGTTTACAGGCATTCGGCGGTTCTGTTACACAAACTCCAAAATAGTTCCGATCAATCAATTTGGGGCCAACCTTCGTAGTGGTTCCGATCTAATAATTTGTAGAGCGCCTGGGACTAGTTTAATAACAGACGCTATACAGCCAGCTAAGGGGCCCAAACCGTTAGAACGTACCAATTCCATCAGATTCCTAGGACATAACGTGTGCTAAGTTAATTATGAGTGAAATGGCAATCCCGAAGGAATGTCTACTACTTGCTTACATAATCTGTATATACTAATTAGTATTTACTAGACCGGAATTGTGTCTGTCATCACAGTCTGTGTAAGTTTCTCTTGGGAGTCTTATATATATTTGTAGTATATTATATATAATCTGTATGTATTTATTTATGTCCCATGTTGGTCTGGGACTTGGCCTATGTTGATCTGGGACGAAAAAAAAAAGAATGTGCCAACTGTGGTTCTTTTACTAGCATGTCGTAAGAGGCGACTAATGGTTTACGGGCTTTTGGGTATGTGACTGAGTAGGCGACGAGCTAGCCACTTGTCACTCCTTTTTCACAGCTTTCTATCCAACCCAGCCCACTGTCCCATGAAGGTCTGGGACTTAAAAAGAATTTGCCAACTGTAGTTCTTACCTAGCATGTCGTAAAAGGCGACCAATGGTATATCGGGTTAGCCACTTGTCACTGCTTTTTCACAATTTTCCATTTAACCCAGCCCGGCTTTATTTTTGGCTGAATTGGTTGAAGGGGCTTGCTGCCTCTTTGACTCTGCCTACCCCTTCGAGGATTATGGGCGTGATGTTATGTATGTATGTATTTATTTAATCATAATATGTGAGTTGTTAGAATAAATAGATAAAATATAACAATATATGTTTATTCACGGATCGTACGGGCCGTCATAAAATATGAAATTAAATTAGAACACTATGAAATTTATATCTATTATTTTTTACTTATTAAAAGTGTATATAATTACAGGTTTGATTTATAGTGTTACATATTATGGCACTTAATTGTTAAAGATCTCAAGTAAAATTGTTCTATTCATATTTCTAAGGTAAACGAAACATCTTCCATCAGATGTTGACGACCTCTTACAGCCGTAATGTCATTCAGTAAAGAACGTCTCAATTCTCTCACCTTTTTAGAATTATCTCAGTCCGTAATACGATTTTCGACATTGACTTCCCAAATCGGACTTAAAGGGCAAATACGTAAGTATTTTAGTTTCGTTTTGAGTCCGCGCGCGTGTCGCATTGTCTTGTCTAATAGCCTTAAAGGTTTAGTAACTGTTTATGTTTATGCGTTTATCTAGAGATTGCATGCGCCACCTAAGGACCAAGTCTTGGGCTCAAACCCGTGCAAAAAAAAATTACTGGGTATTTTTATCTAAATATTGAAATTACTTAATGACAGCCCGGAGTCAGAAACTTGGCTGTTTATTACCTCCGTGCCTCGGAAAGCATGTTAAGCCAGGCACGTCAGGCTATCGTCGTACCGGACTATGAGAGTGAAGGAACAGAGAGTGAATCAGGGTTTGCGCATACATTTGTGCACTATCTCCAGCGTAGATGTCTAATCCTTACTGAGATTAGCCGCCTTGGCCGATATAGGTTAGGAGGATATTCTTTTATATTAATGTATATTAACCGCCACGAAAGTTCGTAGCGTTTCCAAATAAAACGGTAGATAACGTTTCCCGTGTTGGTCCGGGACTCAAAAATAATGAGCGTTAATAATAACCCTCGTTGGGTTTGTGTTTATGTGGGCAACAAGTTAGTTTCTACTTGTCACTACTTTTACATAATTTACAACCATTTTTAAGTGAGGAATGCATTTACGCTCCGTCCAAGTAAACCTAGATTCGGCCTACGAGGGTGTGTCGGGCTCAGAGATTAGGGAAATCACTTCACTACCGACTAAACCTCACGATGGTCATTCTTCGGGTGCGTAGCAGATTTCGAGCTCCCCACTACGGGACTCTTCGGCACGCCACAACCGATCCATGCGGCTTATCTCGAGGGTGAGGCAACCTCTTCCCCAGAACACCTCGGAGTCGTAAGCAGACGGCACAGACCACAGTATCACCTCATATTATTTAGCGGACGGGGATCCACGTGTCGTCGCCTTCTCTGGGCTGCTTATCGAAGTGAGTGCAGGCCCGCAATCACCCCACAGCCCCAACGGCCCTTTTAGTCGCCTTCTATAATTTACTTAAGTCAATTTCCGACTGGCTCGTTGGTCATGTGGTCAGAAACCCTGGTCACGTAAACAAGGGTCGCGGGTTCGAATCCCGCTAGGGGCAAATGTTTCGTGTGATGAACATGGACATTTATACCCAAGTCATGGATGTTTATAAACGCATTTAAATACTAGTACAAGTATACGCTTAGTTTGGAACAAGGGAATTGGTGTGTCAGTCTGGAGAATTTTTTTTTTTTTTTGGCGTGAGGCTTTTTCTATTACAGAGACCTTATCTTGGGATAGAAGTATCATATGATTTTTTAGGGTCAGATCAAATTTCATCGTTCTAGTGGTTTATGCGTCCAAGTGTGTTAAGATATTTTGAACCTTTTTCACACGAAGTCATGATCGAATTGAAAATTTAATACTTATTAGACATTCATCCACTAATTAACCGTTTAATTAATACCTCGACAATGATGTCTTCTTGATTAGCCTATTTGGCAATTCTATGCATAAATGAACATAAATTATTATGCAAATAGAACTCTACATAGACTAAGCTTGTGTTGAATTCTAACGATGACGATTTTGATAGGGACTGTAACTGAAATGAGAAGAATATATTTATTCCTCGTATTTATATTCATCATCTGGTCAGCGTTATATATCCGTTTCAAAATCGCGGTCTGCGTATTCTATGATCCTGGATTGATCCAAAAAGCGACTACTGTCAGCAGCCTATTACATTAAAGTTACTTTCATAGCCTTTAAGATGTACATACAGACATAACATCACGCTCATAATCCCCGAAGGGGTAGGCAGAGTACCTCTATAACCAGGCGAAACTATATTTACTATATTAACTATATTTTTAACGTTAAGTCCAATTTAACTAAAGAATCCAAAAATATTTATTCATAAAATATTTTCACCATTACGCACTTAAACAATAAACCTAATCCAAGCGAGTTCTCGACCGATTACATTTTTTAACCCTCAAATGAATATGCAAAGTCGAATGAAAGCTAAAAACCCTCTCATTCAAAAGGCTCCATCGCGAGCCCTTTTTGACAGAATAAGCATATCTCCTATGACAAATTAAGCTCCCGTCTCAGCGGATTTGATAGCGAACCTCTGTGTGAATGTAAAAAATTGTAATCTCAATTATTTCCATTCGAGAGGGGACGTGGGACCGGTTTTGATTATCTGTTTTAATATGAATTGACTTTTTGTGAGATTCTCTGAGTCAGCGTTTTAATTTTTATTACGGTGTTTCATGTATGCACTAGAAATAGTACTAATTTAATATTTATAATAATATAACATCACGCCCACAATCCCCGAAGGGGTAGAGTCAAAGGGACAGCAGGCCCCTTTAACCACATTTAGCCAAACACAAAACTGGGCTAGGTTGCCTTGGACGGAAAATTGTGAAAAAGCAGTGACAAGTGGCTAGCTTGCCAAATAAATAAATAATACTAACGGAATGTTAATAAGGCGAGAGTTAATGGTACTCTATATCCTTGGATATTGGACTACGATAATATCGGTTTATGAATTTTACATCACGGACTAGTAAAAAAGAAGGACTCCGCGCCACTAACTACTTAGACGTTAGGCATCGGTGGAGCTCCAACTTAACATGCAACTTACATTACACATGAAATAAGCGCTCAAAATATATTACTTACATATGCACAAGGGTGGCATTATGCTGTAGTATGACAGCGCAGTCCCTCTATTTTAGTAGTTCGTGTTTAACTATTTGTGTAAAGTCATTGTACATTCTACAATTAATTACTCTACAAAAATATATTTATCTCTAAACAGTTTTAAATGGAATATTTGTCTTGTTGCTGGCTCCATCTCAAAATTACTTGTGGGTCCCAAAGACCAAGTCTATCCAGTAAGGGTTATGAATGAAATCGGTATGGTCGTTGTCAAACTATCGCGCCAAGGGCTGGCGAAAAAAAAAGTCCAAAAAGTGGCAACGATAACCAAACCAGTTTGACCTATTATTATTATTATAGCGCGACGAAGAGGGAAAAGGGATTCATTTTTATATAAAATCATCACGCCCGTAATCCTCGAAGGGGTAGGCAGAGTCAAAAGGGAAGCTAGCCACCTGTAACCACATTCAGCCAAATAGATGGACATGGCAAGATGGACATCTGTGACAAAATAGTGACAAGTCGCTTACTCGTTGCCTACACAATCACACACCCAAAACCCGATACACATTTTGTTGCCTTTTACGACATGCTAGGTAAGTAACACAGTTGGCACATTCTTTGACTGGCTCGATAGCTCATTCGGTAGTGACCCTGCCCCATACGCCTAGAGTTGTGGGTTCGATCCCCACCCAGGACAAACATTCGTATGATGAATACTTGTGTTTGTTCTGTGTCTGGGTGGTAATATTGAATATTTAAGTATAATATTTGTAATACCACTGTTGTTTCTGATATCTGAGCTACTAACCTCAGAGTCAGATTAATGTATGTGATACGAGTACAGTGATTATTATACCGCCTCTTTTCCCGTTACAAAGGCGGACGAAATCCGAAAAATCCTATTGTCCTAACTTTACGGGTAACGTGAAATCCGAGCACATATCCAAGGCGGGTATCCGAATCCGATCCCACGTGACCTTTCCTGGCGTTAATCCGAAGAGACATTAGTTGATTCGATTCGGTACTTTCACGCCTTAGGATGAGAAAATAGGGCTTTGTGCGTATAAACGTTGGTTTTTGACGGAGCCTTTGGAGAGGTAGCTGCTATATTAAGTACTAGCTGTGCCAGCGGTGTCACTCGCGTTTATGGTTAATATTATAAAGACTATTTCCGTCATACATGATTTCTATGTAACTTTAACCATTAAGGCTGCACACGCGACGGAAGCTTAAAAAATGGAGTAACTGCTCCCCTTTTCCCAACATTTCCCTTTACTACTCTGCTCCTATTGATTGTAGCGTGATGAAAAGTATACTATAACCTGCCCAGGAGTATGAAGAATAATTGTACCAAGTTTCGTTAAAATCCGTCGAGTAGTTTTTGTTTCTATAAGGAACATACAGACAGACAGACAGACAGACAAAAATTTTACTGATTGCATTTTTGGCATCAGTATCGATCACTAATCACCCCCTTATAGTTATTTTAAAAATATATTTCATGTACCGAATTGACCTCTCTACAGATTTATTATAAGTATAGATATTATGTAAGAATTAAACTTTTAGGAGGAATTTTGGTGTTGGGATGGAATCAAACTATGTTTGGGATCGTTAGTTTATTAATTAACAACAATATTAATTAAACTAAATAAACATCTGAAACTATAAATCCTGTTTCAGAGAAGTGTTATAGGACTAATAACCGTTAAATTAACTACTTTTAAAATGTACTTCCGCCTCAAATTCCGTTCTTCAGAACTTATGGAGTGAAAACCCTTTTCAATTGGAAGTAATATCCTCCTTCTGGCTGGTAGCCAGGTTGTAACGTGTGCCAATTGACAGTTCAGCGGAAATGTCGAAGAGATTGGAAACAATCCTCCTTGGCTTTTTATTTCACGATAAGTGCCTTATGGCAAACATTTCAACAATTGAGCCTTACTTTTAAAAAGTTTGTAACCTATGGTGATTACCCATTTTTTTATTCAGATACAACCTACTTATGTATAAAAAATAGTATATAATAAAGGAAATATATTATTACGTCATGTATTATTACGATATAAGATTCGCCAGTCGTTATAAGATATTATGGCACTAACAACGGCTATTTTTGTAATAAATAATGTATATCTTAGGAGTTTCGATTCCTACAAGTATTTTACAATGTTTTCACATGCTATATAACGTTAACATACACTGATTTGATTCAAAATTAGCATATACAAGCATGAAAATCAAAGGTAACCAAGCTTCCGCATACATTTACACCTAAGACAAATATCAGTTTAACGAACACTGTTTGCCCTGTGTGGTTTTAACCCGAGCGTTGGCGTTGCTATAACAATGACCATGAAGCACTCTAAAAAATACATCCAGTATGTCTTAAGAGCTTGGAGCACATTATTATTTAAAATCTATTCCGAGAAAAGCAATTTTCTCCCTAGTGTTACGTTTTCGTTCTGATTCTACTGTTAATCATTATTTAAATGTAATAACTAAACTTGCTAGATGCAGCAAAGGCTGATTTTATACATACATAACAGAAAATTACACCCATAATCCCCGAAGGGATAGGCAGAGTCAAAGGGGCAGCAGACCCCTTTAACCACATTCAGCCAAAAATAAAACTGGGCTGGGTTAAATGAAACATTGTGAAAAAGTAGTGGCAAAGCTTGTCGCCTACACAATCCCATACCCAAAACTCAATATACCATTAGCCGCCTTTTATGACATGCTAGGCAAGAACCACATTTGGCACATTCTTTTTAAGTCGCAGACCAATATAGGACAAATATAAATTAGGTAAAAATTGCCGCTGCGGCAGTTAAGGCTAGGCTAGACTAGAGTGTAAGTACCATGGGTATTTTGCTCATGGTACTTCCACTCTGGTGATGAGTGGGGTTTAGTAGGTATATCCCGGCCACCCACATCTTTGACTCGAGGGCCCCTGGGAGTCCCACACTCCAAGCCGGTCCCCCGAGTGGCGTGACAGTGCGTAAGGCATTCCCCACATGAACGTCAAAAATAGGTAATAATTGCCGATTGACATATTGCAGTAAAAAGGATTTTATAATAAATGGAAAACAAAAAAAAAAAACTTTATTGGCTTATTATTTTTTCGTTCTATTAAATTTTTTTGAACTATTAAAAAATGGGCAATAAATCTGGTTATCTATAATCTACAGAAAGTTCCATACATACATACATATCAACACGTCCGCGTTCCCCGAAGGGGTAGGCAGAGTCAAAGGGCCAGCTGGCTCCCTTTACTACATTCAGCCAAAAAATAAAACTGGGCTAGGTTAGATGGAAAATTGTGAAAAGGTAGGCTAGTTCGTCGCCTATACAATCACACACCCAAAACCTGAAATACCATTATTCACCTTTTACGACATGCTAGACAAGAAACACGGTATCTACATTATTTTTAAGTCCCAGACCAACATGGGATAGACAGTTGTTGGCTGTCTGTGAAAAATTTAGTCATGACCTACGTCAACATTTATCTGAATAAACAGGTTTCTTAATAACATTTTCCTTATCGCTGAACTAGTAGCCGTACATTCTAACAAAAGCAATATGATCGACCCCCCGAAGTCGGAACCCCACCACGCTAGAAATGAAACACGACTGCCACTCCTAAATCCCTTAGGTCCTACTCCTAGATTACATCCGAGCAATCAATCCTCCGGGATTACTATGTCCATTTTGTGCTGAATGTCAATTTTCAAATCCTTTTTTCATTAGACGACTCTTGTGTGTTTTGCGGGAGGATTACTTTCAAAAATGTTGAGCTTTTGTGGATGGCTCATCGGTTTTTTGCTTCTCGAAATCGAGAGTGTATCGTGATATTTTATTTATAGAAATAGGTACGTGGAGTTGACGTGTGATCTGTAAAGAGACTAAAATATATTTTCGGTAGGTTTTTGTGTTATGTCAGACGTTTGTTTACTATTGATTCAATTTAGATGTTACTTTTATTATAATTAAGTGGTAAGGGTAAAAAACAAATGTACTTCAATATGGTAGCGACCTTTAAATTATTAATTCATGCCTTGACATGTCAAACTGGGAACTAGAGAATTGATGTGTCAGTCTGGGGAAATAAAAAAAAATAATACAAAACAAAACAAAAACAAATTGGATACTGGATACTGAACTCGATTAGAATGGAATATAACTAATAATAGGAATAAATATTTATATATATATAAATAAATAAATAATTAATAAATATCAGATCATATCACATACATTGATCTGACTCCGAGGTTAGTAGCTTAAGCACTTGTGTTACGGATATCAGAATCAACAGTGGTATTACAAATATATACTTAAATATTGGATATTAACACCCAGACACAGAACAAACGTAACTATTCATCACACGAATGTTTGTCCTGGGTGAGGATCGAACCCACAACTCTTGGCTGATAGGGCAGGGTCACTACTGAATGAGCTATACAGCCAGTCATATATCCACCTCCCGTGTAACTATAGCTTCCCACAATGATCAATTTTGAAAGAAGTAATTATACAAATGAGCAGGTTTCCTTATTTAATATCCCTCACCTTCAAAGCAAGTATAAATCAGACCCATTCTTAGAAATAAAAAATCCAGACTTTGACGTAACCATACTCATCATCTTCCTAGCGTTATGTCCCGTGGTTAGACGTGGTCCGCTTAGACCATGATCCAGGATTTAGCGAGTCTGGTAATTACATTGAAACGACTGCCGATCTGACCTTTGTAACCCTAAGATAGGGGAACCAGACAATTTTTGGATCATGGTTACAAATTCAAAGTTGTTTGTAATTGCAGGTTTCATCACGATGTTTTCCCTCACCGTCGAGCTAGTGATATAAATACGTACATAGATTTGAAAAATCTTGAGGTACATGCCCGGGCTTGAACCCGGCCTCCCTCGGTTAAGAGGCGCGTGTCTTTACCATTGAGCTACCACCGCTTCTACGTAACCATACTAAGAATACTTTTCTTTTTAAGTAGTCATTGAGTTCGTAATCACTGTCTCCGTTTTCAGTAGATCCTAATCCTGCCCTCAAGCCCTTCACTCTTCCCGATAAGACTCCGTGTGCCACAACATCTATGCTATGTTTACTAATACTTTTAACTGTTAGTACACCCCAGTGTACCTATTTAATCCGTTAAAAGGTTTCGTGTTTGCCATCGCGCTCCTAAGCGTACGATGTAAAAAGGGTTCGATTCGGAGTAGTTCGAGTATAAATGGAAGCGGGAATTATATCTTGTAGGTACGCTTATTGTTAAATATATTATACTAGCTGTGCCCGTGGTTTCACAAGCGTTTATGGTTAATGTTATATAGCTTACAGCCTTCCTCGATAAATGGGATAACTAACACTGAAAGAATTTTTCAAATCGGACTAGTAGTTCCTGAGATTAGCGCGTTCAAGCAATCAACTCTTCAGCTTTATAATATTAGTAAGTACTAGCTGTGCCAGCGGTGTCACCCGCGTTTATGGTTAATATTATAAAGACTATTTCCGTCATACATGATTTTTATGTAACTTTAACCATTAAGGCTGCACACGCGACGGAAGTTAAATAAATGGAGTAACTTCTCCCGTTTTCCCAACATTTCCCTTCACTACTCTGCTCCTATTAATTGAAGCGTGATGAAAAGTATACTTTAACCTGCCCAGGAGTATGAAGAATAATTGTACCAAGTTTCGTTAAAATCCGTCAAGTAGTTTTTGTTTCTATAAGGAACATACAGACAGACAGACAGACAGACAAAAATTTTACTGATTGCATTTTTGGCATCAGTATCGATCACTAATCACCCCCTGATAGTTATTTTGAAAATATATTTCATGTAGAGAATTGACCTCTCTACAGATTTATTATAAGTATAGATAGATTTTACTATACCTAAGAACGGTGTTAGCTCAATGCGAATATACAGATGTCGTTAAAAAAGTTAGGAGCGTACACTAATAAAATATTAGTAGATTTGACTTGCCCGTTGGTCGAGTGGCCAGAGACCCTGGCCACGAAAGAGTCGCGGGTTCGAATCCCGCTAGAGCCAAATGTTTCGTGTGATGAACATAGACATTTTTACTCGAGTCGTGGATGATTATAAACATATTTAAGTATGTATATCCGTTCACCTAGTCTTCATACCACAGGCGTAAGCTTAGTTTGGAACTAGGGAATTAGGGAATTGGTGTGTCAGTCTGACAAAAAAAATGTAGCCAATTTTTATAGGGTCTTAAGTCTCCAGTCTTTTTTTCTTCGGAGTCCTTGACTACCAAGCTTGTGTACAGCAACTGCCACCTACATACATCTGTGAAGTTACAAATATTTTGAGTATCGTTAGCAAAACGTCAACTGAATATTCGTGGAAAGTTTTATCCATTTAATGGATTTTATCGGAATATTGATAAAATGGAGCGCTGAAAGTGCAAACGAGTTGATCGTACGATATGTAACAGTTTTAAAGTAATATGTCTGGCTCTCTCACGAAATATATGTTCGAATGAAGTTTGTACTTTCAGTTTTGATCACCCATCTCTCTATTGGCTCTTGTCGTAGTTACTTGAGTTTATATATACTTATGATTAATGAGTAAGGGTTATTACAAGATACAAGATTACCTCAATGACAAGGATTCATGGTTAACTTCATAATGAAGTGTTCACTTGTAGTGATATCTACATAGTCTAAGTATATAATAATTAAGTTTAAATTTTTTTTAAATTTAGCTTTTAAAAGAGTAACTATCGAGTTTCTTACCGGATTCTTCTCGATAGAGTCTACCTTCCGAACCGGTGGTAGTATTATTTCTTTTCTTTTTTTTTATGTATATTGACTATTTATAAGTGCTTTCTTGAAGCCCATATAAATAAAGATATTTTGAATTTGAATTTGAATTTGAATTGAAGGAAAATTATGCGCTCCCCGCCACTGCTCTATAAGAACCTTCTCCAATTAGTAAAAAGTACGCTAAGCTTCAACTGCCAAATTGAATCAAGATTAGCCAAATAATAAAATTATCAATTTGGTAACAAGATTTGACTGGGGAATATTCAAAAATCCTATGGATTATAAGAGCTAAATTTAATTGAATTTGTAATTAAAGTCGTCTTGAAATCAAGATGCCTTTATTTTGTAAAAGTTTCTTCGTTTTTCTTAGAATATTGTTTATTTCACGTCAAAAATTTTGGGTTTAAAGGCTTCAACACTATTACAACTGGGAAAGTGAGTTATGATTAAAAAATGTTTTATTAAACTTGCTTGCCCATCTTTCAATCGTTTCGTATAATTAATTGCAAAAATCTCTCTTAATTTTTTATGACCTCTATGCTAATAGCTATGTTTTTCCCATAGCTTCTCTCGAGTAAATATAGATTTTGTCAGTCCGTCTCCATCAATCTCGAGTCAAAGTGTTTGTTTATGAGAATAGGTCGTTATGAATTTTTCACCCTCCTACCCACACCCCCTATTTTTATCTCGAGAACAGGCGTTACGAAGTTCGCCGAGATAGCCATTATTTTCATAATCCTCGGCAACGGTGCCAGCAACCGTATTCATCACGTGAATATTTGTTACAAGTAGTATTGGGAACCTTGTCAAAGTCAAAGTCAAAATATTCCTATTTATATAGGTTTCAAAGAAACACTTATAAATCATCAAAAACAGTCGAAAGAGATATGATTCTACCACTGGTTCGGAATGTTGCATCTACCGAGAAGAATCCGGCAAGAAACTCGGTAGTTACTCTTTCCGACAACAGTATTAAAATCATATTTAACTTTGAACCATGTTTCAAAGTGGGCCTGGTGTGAAATAAGAAAATAAAAATTTATAATTATTAAGAAAAAAAATATGACCCGACCAGAGCAGACCAGTCCCCAAGGGCGGCACCTGTTCCCAAGCATGACGTATTGTGTCAGCCATCGCTTCACTCAACCATATTTTAGTGAATGTAAATGTAACTTGGGTTTCGTAGTCGGTCTAACGGGGCTCAACAAAATATGACAGGATCGTGAGTGATAGACCTAATGGTACTCTTAAATCTTGGGGCCTCAAAAAACTAAAAAAAAATCATTGACTTCCACGTAGCAACACTTTATGACAATAAAGTGCAAAGAAAACACTGGAGAAAGTAATTGTAGCTTATAACTCCGACACAGTAATAAATAAATTAATAATATTAATAAATTCTTCTGACTTACACACCAATCCCTAGTTCCGATCTCAGCTGATAAGCTTGTGCTATGGATAGACATACTTAAATAAATTTAGAAACATCCGTGACTCGGGTACAAATGTCCATGTTCATCGCACGAAACGTTTGCCACTAACGGGATTCGAACCAGCGACCCTCAGTTCCATGGCCAGGGTGTCTGACCCCTCGACCAACGGGTATTGTCATCCAAGCCTGTGAAATTTATCATTCTAAGCTCTATTTTCTATTCCAGAACGACGATGTACCTGGCGAAGATTTCTTGGGCCGAGGGGGACACCTCAGCATTCGGCAGCCTCCACCGAAACTGAGCTTCCTCCTTTGGACACCAGGGATTTGTGGCTACAGGATTCCAGGTAAATTGTGTCCGGAATTGTACAAAGGTATACTTGTATATGTATGTGTTTAGTATGTCTTGATGTATAATATTATGTTTAATATGTTTATGTGTATATGCCGTCACACGATCTAAAATAAATTAAATAGATGTCGGACTACATCACATACATTGATCTGACTCCGAGGTAAGTAACCTAAGCACTTGTGTTACGGATATCAGAATCAACATTGGTATTACAAATATATACTTAAATATTAGATATTAACACCCAGACACAGAACAAACACATGTATTCATCACACGAATTCTTGTCCTGGGTGGGGATCAAACCCCAATATAAACTACTATTGGCGCTGAGGCAGGATCACTACCAAATGCGCCATCGAGCCGGTCAATGCTCGATAAGAAATAATGTATTAAGAAGTAGTTCTCATACTTTATTACATGTAGAAATAGATGTGATGACGATGGTAATTTCCGCTATAACAGACGTCCTTATTTTGAAGATTTTATATAATGTATTTTTTTTTTTAAATAGCTGACGACATATTGATAGATCGCGGTTCTGAATCCCACTAGGGGCCTAATGATTCGTGTTTTGAACGTTTAATAGTGACGAACAGTGCCTAATTTGTTACCAAACATGTATTAAATTAGTCACACACTTACGTTAGTGTAATAGCCAAATTATGATAATGTCATGATGACGCATGACGGGACTTATCTAGGTAATATAGTCAGTAGGTCGAGTGATTGTCCATCAATTACAGGTAAAAATTATAAGTGTTGAAATATACTAGATACTGTAGTTGCGTCAGATGGTACGGATAAAATATGATGTTTAGTACTACTTTATTGCTGATAGAAATATTAGACTTTTTTTTTAAATACTAGTTAAAAAAATTAAGAGCCATTTTTATTGATTATGAACATTATTTTCTATTACTATAGGTAATTCCATCATGCATTTATTTGCTCAATTAATAGTGTAGAACAAAGTATGTATCCATATGAAAACTATTTACTGACGGACTGGATTCTATGTGAATTAAATTGTATCAAAAATATGAAAGTGGAAGGATGTAGGAGCCGCGGAAGGCCCAGGCTCACCTACCATGACCAGATTGGTCGTGTATTAACAGAAGGTGATGTTAGTAGTCATAAAAACCGTAGAGCTTGTATAAAAAGAATTATAAATTTTGTAGAATCGACCGAGGTTTGTAAGGATCGTGCCATATGGCGTTCGGTTCTCTCTGCCTTCCCCGCTAGGGAAGTAGTAAAGTTATATATAGTAGGGAAGTATAGTGAAGTTTAGTTAGTTAGTTAGTTTGTATAAAAAATATAACATTAAATGAGGTTACGTTATTCAACAGAAATTAGGCTTTAAGTATTGAAACAAACGACAACTAATTACTTGTCATTTTTCTTAGATAAACATTTTCTGCCGTCGGCTACTCCAATTATATCTCTCCGCGATCCAAAAAGGTTTTCACTCAAACAAGGGAATCTTGTTTGACCAGTAACCCAATATTTTATCTGGCACAAACTCAATCTTTTACTTAAAAAATAATGGGGCTTCCACCCGTATTAATTATTAAGCTTAGTGCAAATTTGCCGAAAACGCCATGAGTCCACAAAAACTTCGCTTGACGAGCTCCAAGCACTTCCCAAAGTTCTTTGAGAACTTCTATTGATGCAATAGTGGAACTTCGGCCGATAATTAATTATCTTCAGATCGGGGAATCGAATTGTGGGCTAAAAAAGTGGGTCGGTTCAATATCGCGGATTTGTTCTAAGCGGTTCTTAATTAATCAGTTCTGAGGGTTAAGCCTTTCTTTGTTATTTTCATGATATTGGGAGCGGTTGGGTAAATAACAACTGCTATATAAAAACTCATTATATCTCGTAACTACATTGGCAGATCATCACTTTCCAACTCTGCCTTTGGTCCTAATGGAGTCACGAACTGTTATACAAATAATTCCAAAATCCATTTCCTCAACACGTTTCAATTAATTATCACTATATTCTATTATCTTGCAAGTACATACATATATAGTATGCATATACATATCTTCACGCCCGTAATCCCAAAAGAGTAGGGAGATTTAATTCAGCCAAAAATTAAAGCTGGGCTGGGTTAGATGGAAAACTGTAAAAAAGTAGTAACAAGTGGTTAGCTCCTCGCGTACACAATCATGCACCTAAAATCCGATATAACATTAATTGCTATTTAAGACATGCTAGGCAAGGAACACAGTTTTTTTTAAGTCCCAGACTAACATAGGACTTGCAGAAGGGATATGTAAGTTCTAGACGATTTATAAGTCTCTGACGATTTACAAGTTTGTGCTTTTTTTAAGCCTATATAAATAAAGATCATTTCATTCTTTTAAAAAATTGTTGCTATAAAATCATAAAGTCATTTGTCCAATGAATTTGTTGACGTCTTGCTCTTGACAGATAATAAAAAAATATGACATGGTTGAAACTAAGGATTTCATGAAATCTTTCCCCATTATCATACACGATATTATTACCTGTGCAAAGGAAAATATGTGGGCGTATTATGCGTGCCAAAGTGTCATCCTTCACCTCTAAACAGGGAGGCAAACAAAACGCCGCTTTTCAAACGTATCTGTTTCACAACAGTGTCCACAGTGACGCAACGATGTCACGAACGAAATGACAATCGCGGTGACGTCACGAGCGTTTTGACGTCAAAGGCGACAAAAGCAATTTTATAGTTTTGTTAAGCAATTCTTGTATGGAGATGGTCCTTCGAGCCGGACATGAGTAAGCTACTTTTGCAAAATAAATCTTTCGCCTTAATAGTCTTTTCCGTTTCAGACAGATTTTATAATAATGACGAAATTTAAGCGTTGTGAACTTTCACTTAATTACATCAAAAGTTTTACGGCACAACATATGAAACAAAGTTCCCCTCGTCGCGTAAATGTACATGTCGCGTAAATGTAAATGTCGCGTAAATGAAATACACGTTTGATTTTTGACGTATTAAGCAAAATATTTAATAACTAGCAATTGCCTACGATTTAACGAAGTTATTCTAGTGACATAATACAGGAAATCAAGTCTTTCATACAAAATTAAAACTGCCAGTTTTTTTTTTGTAAAATCCTCTTTTTCTAGTGTCCAGTTACGTAATAGACACCTGTGCAAAATTTAATGGTTCTAGACCAAGAATTTTTGAACTGTGCGTTAGTAAAAAGTCAGCTAGCCTTTTTTTTTACATACATAATATATTTCATCACTCTCGCAATCCCTGAAGGGATAGGAAGAGTCAAGGGCAGCAAGCCCCCTTAAACACATTCAGCCAAACAAATGAAACAGGGCTGGGTCACATGGAAAATTGTGAAAAAGTAATGCCAAGTGGCTAGCTCGTCGCCTACACAATCACATACCCAAAACCCGATATACCATTAGTCGCCTTTTACGACATGCTAGACAGACACAGTTGGCACATTATTTTTAAGTTATAGACCATTAACAAGATATTCATGTATAGATATAGTGATTTTGAAGAGTACCTACAAAACACTTCCTCCTCAACAATTTGTTCATCAGCATCAAAAGTCTGCATTCTTAATCGTATTCGTAAAGCTTTCACGAGTAATTAAGGGCGTTTTACACTTAACCGCATTTGCGAGCGTTTGCGCAGCCGTCGTGTAGGGCTTTTATTGCAGCCGCGCTGACAAAACGAATTAGCGTCCGAATAGCTTGAATGGCTAATAACAGCTGTAAATAGGCGTTACGTTATAGCGTTGCGACACTGTCGATAGTTCACTATCGATATTTTGGATATCAACATTTAAGATTAAAAAAACAGCTTTGTAAATAAAATCGTTAATGATTAACTAATATATTTTGTATGTTGACATACAGTTAAATCGTAAGTAATATTATATTGCGATAGTCGATTATTTGTTTGTGAAGGCGGCTTATGTATTTGAAAAAAAAAAAAACATACTCAACTCGGTAAACTTACGTATAAAAAGCATTGTCAACGTAGTTTAGCTGAAATTACCACAATAGTATTACAGCTGATATCCAATTAAAACAAACCATTCGTTTGTAACCAACCTCTGTGGAACAACACTGGTGATGTAATTACATAACAGCTATTGATTATGGTTAGTGCAAACTATATCGATAAACTAACCGCACAGCACTATTACTGGGACATGTACTTTGTTATTCCGTAATATTGTGGATGTGAGAGATTTTAGTTGATTAAACAACCACGCGTACAAATATGAGTTTTGACGAAAATTTGCGGTTAATTTAGCATAAACATAAATAAATAAATATCCGACAACATCACATACATTTATCTGACTCCGAGGTAACTAGCTTAAGCACTTGTGCTACGGATATCAGAATCAACAGTGGTATTACAAATATATACTTAAATATTAGATATTAACACCCAGACACAGAACAAACACAAGTATTCATCACAAGACTGTTTGTCCTGGTTGGGGATCGAACCCACAACTTTTGGCGCATAGGGCAGGGTCATTACTAAATGCGCCATCGAGCCAGTCTAACACATCACATCCAGGACTTCACGCGCTCTATACATTTTGGGGCAATGGTTCTTAAACTGTTAAGTAATTCTTTTTAGTACTAATATTTTTCTTTAATGGCCCGTTGGTCGAGTGATGAGAGACCCTGGCCATGAAACTAAGGGTCGCGGGATCCAATTCCGCTACGGGCAAATGTGTGTCGTGTGATATACTTGGTCATTTGTACTCGAGTCACGGACGTTTATAAACGTTTTTAAGTATGTCTATCCGTTACCTAGTACCTATATATATGCACAAGCATATATGCTTAGATTGAAACTTGGAAATTGGTGTCAGTATGAAGGAATTTAATATTTAATATTTTAAATACGAAAGTTAATACGAAATTTAATATTTTAAATACGAAAGTAATTCTGGCCGCTCGCCTATTAAGTTTTTTATTCTTTACAGAATGTAAAGAAATTGGTACGTTTTTTATCCTGGAAATAAATAAGCCGTTCTATCTTGATGTAGTTTACAAATATCCATCAAAAGTTTTGACACGTGTTGGTCTGGGACAAAAAAAAAAGGTACATCTGTTTTCCGTGCCTAGAGTGTCGTAAAAGGCGTCTATATGGTTTGATTTATGTAGGCGACGAGCTAGCCACTTGTTACTACTATTTCCAATTTCCAATCTAACCCAACTCGATTTTTGGCAAAATTTGGTTTAAGAGGTTAATTGTTCTTGGTCCTACACTTTCGGGAATTGCAAGCACAGTCAAAACTTTTACATTCATAATAGAAGTAAAATTCAATTTATAATTACTGAACTTTGCACTAAGCCAGCTTTGGCCTGCGACTTCGTCCGCGTAGAAGTCAATAATGTTAAAGGATGTTTATTTAAAATTTGAAGTAGATTGGACCAAGGAATCACGTTGTCCCAAACAAACTTTGTCGCATTTTTTCACTACCTTAGGGGTAGGATTTCTGAAAATCCTTTCTTAGTGGATGCCTACGTCATACAAAGAACACACTCTCCAAGTTTCAGGTTTCTACGATCAGCGGCTTAGGCTGTGCGTGTATCCGTCAGTCAGACATTCAGGACAAAGCATTTTATATGTATAAAAAAAGTTAAAGGTACTTTAAGATTTGAGCAACAATTCCTTTTGCAATAAAACGTCAAACGTGCGCGACTTTTAAATTAAAACAATTTTAATTAACTACTATTCCAAGCATGCGTGCATAGTGCCACTCAATTACCTCACTTTAGTAATAATTTCATATGGGCTTTAAACACTAGCCTATTAAATGCACGAGCGATGCAAATTTGTAGGGTTCCTTAGCTAGGATATTAAACACGAAATAAGCATACGAAATGGTTGCACACCAATCCTCTACCAATAGTGAAGAGCGGTGATACTTACAGACATACATATCATCACGCCCGTAATCCCCAAAGGGGGTAGGCAGAGTCAAAGGGGCAGCTATCCCCTTTAACCACATTCAGCTAAAGAATAAAACTGGGCTAGGTGTCTAACCTACTTTACCCTAAGTCACTACACTACTTTTTAACAGTTTTCCGGACGGAAAACTGTCAAAAAGTAGTGACGTTCGTGTGCATATTTACGTCAGGAAAACTGTCAAAAAATAGTGACGTAACTAGCTCGTCATAAAAATATTAGTTTTTGTTTATTATTAAATAAGGACAGAAAATTACTATATACCTAGATAGTTATCTAAAAAAATCTGATAGTTCTTACGCACAGGGAACAAAATTTTTCATCTAAGCCTTCACTTAATCAATGTGGAATGCTCGTCGCTACAATTACAAAACCAATACATCATTAGTCGCCTTTGCTGCAAGTCACATTTTGAGCCCCAAACCTGGCAATAAAAACATGTTCAAAATTTATTCGACTACAACATTATGTTCTTAAAGCAAAATTATTAAAACATTTAATTTCAACCAAAATATTGATACTGACACTTCAATTTATAATTTTAAGTGAACGAACCCTTGTTCCACGAATCAATCACGCAAGCTTTTATATTTCTATGAAAATTTGTAAGTAAGGTAATGCTTAGTGCCGTAATGAAAACCGCTTACATAGTGGCAATTGAGTGAAATTACTGTACTAACGTGTAGTAATTTCACTCAGCATATTTCCAAGAGCTGGCTGGTGTTTTTTAAATTTTTGATTTATTGCTAGCTCGCTTTTCCTAGATAGTATACTTAGAAGTTTTTAAAAAGTGTGCACAAAGGTTTTTTTTTTATATATAAATGTGATCAAAACCTTCAAATAGCTGCCCAAACTCTATGGAACCTTTGGGTACTAACAGTTGAAATAAAAGTACTTTATGGATTGATTGTGTCGACTCCTCTATTCCTAAACGAAAACTAGCTTTAATTAATATCACGTATTGTTAATATTTATATTTACATAAAAATGTTTTTACATTCACGTAGATGCAATACCTCAAATCAAATGCATAAAGAAAATAGCTAATTCGCAAAAAAACTACTAACTAACTAACTCAAACTTCACGCCACTTTCCTAGCGGGGTAGGCAGAGAGAACTGAAAGCCATATGGCACGATCCTTACACACCTCACTCGCCTCTTCAACATTCATGATCCTTTTCATACAAGCTCTACGGTTTTTATGACTATCATCACCTTCTGTTAATACACGACCAATCTGGTCGTGGTAGGTGAGCCTGGGCCTTCCGCAGCTCCTACATCCTTCCACTTTCGCATTGTATATCTGTTTAGTCAATCTTCGTCTTTCATTCTTTCCACATGTCCAAAAAAGATCCCAAACTTACCAGTCCAATTTCAACTGTAATCCATTTACCCCCAAACTCCTCTGCGACTACGATACAAAGATTAAAATTAGGGGTTGAACTTGTACACATTAAATTATAACTTCAGTCGGAAACGTGCGAGCGTACAAACTAAAAGTTAACAGAGTTCCTGCTTTGTACGTTTATGTAGCGGTTCAACTTTAACAGAATGTTTTTTCGGGAAAAGACCACAAAAAAATATTACAGAGGGTAGTCATGATGATAATGAAAAGAAACGCTGATAAAGTAAATAGTTTCGGTCAAGTCGTCAGGAAATACATCTAATAAATATGTTTAAGACAATAATAATTATGCTTACTGTACTTAAGTACCTAAAGGTTAATAATAATATAAAAAGAGCTTTAAAAATCTAGAAAGAAACACATTTGTATGTTCTCTATAGAAAAAAATCCTAAAAATTATCTTCGTCATTATTAACTTTGGTCTATAGTATTGAATGTCATATTGCCGCTCACAAAATGAGATGTCACTGATAACTTAATCTGACAAAACCTGTCTAAAAGCAAACCAAAATTTCAACTGTTCGGAAAATAGGAAGATGTTTTCAAATAGCTACTATTCGGATAATCGCGAAGGTTCAGATGAACAAAATTTACAGTTGACGGATTGAGACACTGATTGGCTGGTTTCATACAGCTGCGCACTTAATTTATCGGCTCGCTGCCTCACTGATTGCATAATCTATACTGACATTTATAAAATCGAAGCGGAATATATAAAATACGGCAGGAAAGATATAAATCTTTACCTTTGCCATCTGTTTTAAACAGGTTAGTCGTTTCGGATGTAATTTTTTTAATAGTAAAGTATTATTTTTCATCCAACCCAGCCAGCCCACTGTCCCATGTTGTACTTAAAAAGAATATGCCAACTGTGGTTCTTGCCTAGCATGTCGTAAAAGGCGACTAATGGTATATCGAGTTTTGGGTGTGTGATTGTGTAGGCGACGAACTAGCCTACCTTTTCACAACTTTCCATCTAACCCAGCCCGGCTTTATTTTTGGCTGAATGTGGTTGAAGGGGCATGCTGCCTCTTTGACTCTGCCTACTCCTTCGGGGATTATGGGCGTGATGTCATGTATGTATGTATGTAAGTATTATTTTGGTGGCATTGGGATTGCGATAAAATTCAGCACTCTTGAATCCTTTGATCTATTTTATGTCTTTAAAAAAATATATCACGTGAGACCCGTAACAGAGTTTCTGTAGCAGATCGTACCTATACCACGCGGGCGGAGCCGCGGGCATAAGCTAGCGTAAACTTAAATTTATAACTTTAATTTTAAATGAAAATAGCACTAATGTTAACTTACTAAGTGTCCTTTTTTGCTAAAATCTGAATTTCGTCGTCACGCCTCAATATAATTACTCGTAACACACAAACTCTAAGCGATGAATAATAAAAACGCCTACAATTCGTAGAAAGCCGTAATGTTCTCGTGGCGTGTCGGACATTCTACGATTTGTCGATTAAAAAATGTGTAGGACCTGTTTCGGCGAATTGTATATGGAGTTGTGTTGTCAAAGTACTTTCTTCGAGCTAGGTATTGTGTTTGGGGAGCTGAGATTGATCGTCTTCGTTTATTGTATATTAGGAGCGGTGGTAGCTCAATGGTAAGGACACGAGCCTCTTAACCAAGGAGTGCGGGTGCAAACCCGGACACGTACCTCTGGATTTTTCGAATCAATGTACGTATCGTACCACTAGCTCGACGGTGAGGGAAAACATCGTGATGAAACCTGCAAATTCAAATAACTTTGGATTTGTAACCATGACCCAAAAATTGTCTGGTTCCCCTATCTTAGGGTTACGAAGGTCAGATCGGCAGTCGCTTCAATGTAATTACCGGACTCGCTACATCCTGGATCATGGTATAAGCGGACCCCGTCTAAGCACGGGACATAACGCTAGGAAGATGATGTTTATTGTATATTAGCGATGACGCCTCGTGTTGATCTGGGATGAGAGAAATCTACCAACTGTGTTCCTTGCTTCGCATGGCGTAAATGGCGATTAATGGTGTAGGTGTAATGAGTATTTCGTATTTGATTGTGCAGGCGGCGAGCTAGGCATTTGTCACTATTTTCCCTTTCTATGTTAAATCAATTTAGTTGTTTTCTTTGTATAGAATTAATTATTCTGACCCTTTAGGGTTTTGGGGGCTTGCAAGCGTTATATTATGTATTTGCGTACGATCTAATGTATATTCTGACCTCTCCCCGGTAATGTCAAATTGCTGTATCACCGGACTATGAGAGCGAAGGAACAGAGAGTGCAGTGTGGCTTCGTTGAGATGGGCCGCCGTGTCCGATATCGGTTAGGAGGACATTAATTATAGGAATGCAATATGTATATTTTTATAACGATATACCGTTTAAACGTCAGGTGTATAGGAAATACTTACTTAGTTACGAATTATTGAATAATTTCAAGAATAAAACATGAGGTCCAAATAGAGTTCAATATGAACAGTGGCCAGTTTTCTACAAATGAAATGATAAATTCTAAACTAACAATGAAATAACTGAAAGCAGAGATAAATGATTTGAACCAATATAAACAACATTGCCAGGAAATCAATTTGGAAACTTCGCTGTTCATTGTTGTCGACCAAAATGGACCAAGCCTTATTTTCGTTTGCGAATACGAATGGTTTCGGTCGATTCATCGTATTAATTGTTGTTTTTGCCTTTGTGAGAAAAGTTAGTCGTATTTTCGACATTCACTGCCTTTGTCATCATCATGCGTCTTATAAGTCCTAATAATATTATACTAGTTGTCCCCGCGACTTCGTCTATGGGTAATTTTATAAAGGCATTTTGCGTGGAAAGACATAATTTTTCTCAAATAAAAGATGCCAAAGTTGTTCTTAGTAATATCGGCTATTTATTAGTGAAAATCCTATTAAAATAAAAAATAACTTTACTTTTATTTTAGAAATTAGGGTTCTACCCAAAAAGAAAAAAAAAATTTACCATAAGAAAGCTACTTTATCAGGGAGCAACATAGACTATTATTTTATCCCCGTATTATTCGGAATGGAAAATACGTGGGTGAAACCGCGGGGCGCTGCTATTAGCTATAATTTTGATATTTATATTTACGCTAAATTTTTCCAAGTTTCCCCGAAGTTTCAAAAGTAAAAGAAAATTGCCTATCCATAAACTATTACGTTACACAATGTTTTTGTCGCTAGTCTATCCCTATACGCCTTCCTCATAAGTGCCATTCTTGTCTTACATCACAAAAACAATCAAATTAATATTAAAATCAAAGCGAGTTACATTGGGTTCAGGCAAAGCCGGAAGAAATTTGGGTTTAATGGTCACCCGTCAATGTACATCGATTTAACATAGCGTTAACTCAGTTAATTAAACCCTGTTTTGTACCAAAACAAGACAATATCCAAGTTGCTCCATATGTTAGGAGTTTGTGAAGGAGAAGCATATAGAGGCTCAACGGTTCCGCGTAAAAGGAGCATAACTTAAAAAATTTCAAAATTGACCATTGATGTTGCGTCGGTAAATGCGCTTATAACATACTTTACAAGTCTGCTAATGATATATATTATGTCTTTTACATCCCATCAAAAATATAAGTGAAAAATAAGTATTGAATCAGATACAAGTATTAATCATCATAATTGTTCAGACTAGCCACCAATTAGCTAAATAAATTCTAAGCATAGGTATGACTGCACTTAAATATGCATATAAACATGACTTTAGACTTTATGAAAAAAAATGATGAGCTCGGTAATTAGTAAATTACCGAGCTCATTACTTTTTTTCGTATTTTTATGGTAAGGTCTTTAAATAAAAAAACTACCGGCCTATCGTGCATAAATCTACTTATTTAAATGTATATTTATTACAAAATTCCTTCAAAAATGCATTTTATGACTTACCTGCTTGTAACCTTCAGCGTCGGGTTAATAGTGTTATCTTTATACATGATCGGTCACTTTGGCTTACACGTGCCTACAACTGACCTACATTATCATTGTTGTGCCCAAGAGGTATGCAGGTATATACCTACCTCTTATAGTGTTAAGTTTGCAAATAGGAACTTATGACATCTATATATTTACTAAAGTACTGTATTAACCACAAACCTTCGATAAACTGTGCGTAATTAAGATTTAAACATTTTATAGATTTTTATTATATATTCATATTAGTGAAAATATTGGGATATTTTTTCAATAAAAAGTTATTAGGATGTAATCCCTGAAAAATCTCATTTCAAACTAATTTCATATAAAAAAAACTAGTTTGTTGATTGATTTTTCAAGTTTCAGAAACTATTTGTCGGATTTTTATTTACTTTCTCAACAAGAAAAAATGAAGTTATTGAAATAAAATACTAGATTGCGAACGCGACAACTATCTTATAGAATTCAGTCTGAATAACAAAGATTTATATAGAATTCATAAAATAATCCATGCCTCTATAAAAAAAAGCAAACTGGTTATAATTTTGACGATAGTATATAAAATTGTATATAAGATTAGGAAGAAGTGATGTTTGAGACATTTTTCAGCGAGGAAAATTATATCTAATGCATGATAAAACTCAAATTCGATACCTGCTATAAATGTTTGTACATATGTATCGTTCCATTTGCATAATTGTTTAGTCCCATCTATGTGTGCATGCAATGTGTAATAACAAGTTGTCAAACATATTGAATGATAGTAACAAATATTTCATGTCTTATTGCATTGTACGTATTTGTTTACCATTAATAATCGTCATAAATGCTAATAATATTCAATGGGCGTTATATTCAAAGGCCATTGGCGAAATTGTAATACAATATCATAATGAAACAGTTTATTAAAACTTAAGACTTATCTTGTTCAAAAGTAGATTCCGAAAATGTAATAAATGTCAAATTCGAGAAAATTTTAATAATATACAAACTTTGACTAGTGAGTTTGTGAAAAAATAATGTTAGGAATTATTTTGATTCTGAGATAATTTAATAAAACTGCATATCATATTCAATTTTAAAGTACTTAAGCACATTTGCTTACAAATTTAAGTGTGAAATATGCTAACAAAAACATGTTCTATAAATTCATGGCATGTCCAATGGTTTACTTTATAGTCACAAAGCTAATGATGATTGATCGAATGTAGCAATATGGGTAAACTGTTTCATCGATTTTACACGAAGTATTAATAAATTACTAGATTTATTTTTTCCTAAAAACGAAAAACAAACGATGTTTGATTTTCGAACGATATATTTTGAAACATAAAAAAATAGAATTTCATGTGCTAATTTCGGGAAAATTGTCGCCAATGGTCAAGATCTATGTTCAATGTTGCTGTGCTGTATGCATATGTAGACCTCATACGTTATGTGTTGTGTTGCACAGCGAGCCCGCTCCGTCAGCAATGACTGCACTACACCAGTTCGGGGCAGAGATGTTGCGCCTCTCGCGCGGCTTGGAAGCTTCCGCTGCGTCCAAACCACACTACCGAGGGTATACCAATTGGCATTCGATTGTTCGCTTCAAAATTCCGAAAGCGCTGTTGCAATTGCTTCTTGCAATCAACGCTTTTGTTCTGCAGTTGCTGAGCTGTCTTAATTGTTGACAGGACGAATATATCGGAGCGGGGAGGCATGCTGACGCCGGGATCCCTCAGCGTGTCGTCAAGCTCACCGTCTTCTATGCTACAGGACAGAAGACGACCTTCGTCTACTGGAGACCCGAATACCCCTCTTCACAGACCCAGGAGTGCATCAGATGACGAGAGCAACGACGGTCTTCTAGCACCAGCAACTTTGACAGCTAAGTCAAGGAGCTCAGAAGACGGTCTTCTCTTACCTCCCCCATGCACATGTCCGTACTTTGGTACTGAGTCCACTCCACCTAGAAGAACGACAGAAGTAATAATCGTTCCTGGCGGAGACATCAATGGGTGTAACGGGTATCCGCGCAACGGGAATTTGAAGGATGATCAGCATTACTTTAGGAGGTCTAGCCGAGGAGCAGCATCTATGGTCACTTGGGATGAAGCTAGGAGGTTTAGGAGAGGGTCTAGTTTTGGTGGGGCTAGAACAACTCTGTCGACACCAGTGAGGAGTATTCGAGGTCAAAGGTCTATTAATGCTCGTCCACAGCAAACTGTGTCGCCGAGTCCTCAACGCCAGACCCCAAGAGCTCATCATTCTAGAAACTCCAGTGTCATATCGAGGAATTCCTCTCGTCACGGGAGGATTTTGCGTTTAGAGCAGAAAGCTACTAAAGTACTCGGCGTGGTGTTTTTCACCTTCGTAGTCCTATGGGCGCCATTCTTCATCCTGAACATGGTACCAGCCGTGTGTCCTGAATGTGAGAGGCGAATTGCCCCTTGGGTTTTCGACTGCGTTCTCTGGTTGGGATACGCGAGTTCCATGGTGAATCCTATATTCTACACTATATTCAATAAGGTGTTTAGACAAGCGTTCAAGAAGGTGTTGCTATGCCAGTATTGTAGGTCCATGAGGTAGCCTGCGCCTTGGGAGCGCGTGCGTCCCACATCGGACCCGGGATTAGGCGCGCTCTCAGTAAATAGGCAGATACGATCGCAATTTGTATGAGATTATAATGAGCTTTAATTAAGAAACGCTTTTAGTATTAGTCTTGTAATGCGTGATGACTCCTTCTATTTGTTTCTAAGATTTACATACTTAATACTCAGACCAATAAAAAAATAAAGACAGAATAGGAAGCTGATAGGGCTATAGAAAGCCCACCGCCCGCCATTTCGCCTTCACCATTTAACAACACAGGACGGCATATTTAATTTTTTTTTAACACCAAATTAACGACGTGCTCTGTCACTTAATGAAGGCGAAATGGCGGGCGGTCGGCTTTCTATGGCCCTATCGGCTTCCTATTGGTTGCCTCACCGCGTAGTATGGGATGGTTCTGTCTTTCTTTTTTTATTGGTCTGAGACTTAATAATGATACTAATCTTTGGTGTTGCAAATTTTAGGCATGATGATAGCATAGGTACTGAGCCGGTCATACCCTTATTTGCTACCTTAATGTTATAATCAAAATTCAATATTAATTGATTTTAATGCAAGTAATTTGTTTCTGAGCTTAGCTCTGAGCAAGTAGGCTTTTAAAAATATATTTATAATCGAATTTAAGTTATTTTCATAATCGAAACATTTTACCAAAAAGACTTGGAGCCGTATTTTGAAAAGATTAATTGGCAGCATTTATTATTTTAAGTAATCTGTATTTCAAATTCTTCATAATTCATATTGCTTAAAATTTTAAATTGAATTAAAAAAAAAAACAAATAGAAGAAGGAATCACGCACAAATTTCTTGAACTTAATAGCGCGAGTATCTCAAGAAACTATAGTATTTCTTCACAAGATAAATGTATATTTTTTTATTCTTCTGCTGTGTCACTCGTTACAAGCAGCGCACAAATAGGATTATGCCTTCAATTCTGACCTCATAAATGTACCTGTGAATCCACTATATAACGCTTCATTTAGGCTGGTTTCAAGGTCACGCTGACCAACAGCGGAGGCAATGACGCGGGCCACGAGCTAAGTGTGATTACATTTCAAACACAGTTTCGAGACGCTTGTCACCCGCGCGGGCTATCAGCGTGACTGTGGAACCAGGCTTAGATATGTGTAAATAATATTTATAAAAAACTTAATTTATAAAGACTGAATGTTTGTTTATTATTAGCAATATGTGTAGTAGGCACTTTTAGGGATTAATTTTTAATTTTCAGTTTGGCCCTTCATTTAGTGTATTTATTCGTATTTTTTTTTTTTTTATCTTGATGATAATATTTATTGAAGTCCAAATATTTTATCTCATGCGAAATAAATTGCTAGAATCTCTATTACTTGATTGACCATCATCAAGAGTCAATACGTATAAAATCAACTGTTATTGATACAAGCAATAACTGTTAGAAACTGATTATCATCTTTCATTTGCAAGTGCGTGAAAGGGATGCAACGAACAACTCGCAAATTCCAGCCAGAAATAGACAAGAGCTTCACTCTACATGTTCTTTCTTTTATTATATTCATATTTTTTAATAACTATGATAATTTGATTTGCTTCTAAGTATGTACTGTGATGGAATCTCCACAGTACACAAAAATACCGTCTAGGGGGTTTCCCCTTAAATCTGCTCTTGGATACAAGTATATCTTCGTTCGTTTGTAAACTAACTTATAAACGATTTCCATACCCATACCTGTGCAGTCAATTTACTATTTATTTATGATAATTTATAAGATAATAATTTGCCTTTTAAATATCCTCTTTGATCTAGACGACTCATGAAATTCTATGGAAATGTATCGTTAACATAATTTCCTGGCTGGAATTCAAAATAGCTTGTGAGTAGTCTTAGCCAATAATCGTAGTATAATATTGGGATTAACTTTTCATTGAGGATATTGGAAGATCAAACAAATTGGAAGTTTGATGAGAAAAACAAGTAGGTATTTTTCTTGTTAGTCCATCAAAATGTTGATTTGAATTATTATTGTAATATCAGGACAGGAATTTAATATAAGAAAAAAATTATATCTGATATAATATATTTATTTTTTAATACAATTAAAATGTGTATTCTTGGTACAGAGTCACTGCACACAAGTTGTAAACTTCAACAAACTTGGTATATTTTAGTATGTTATATCTTGAACTTAAATGCCATGCCTATCATCAAAGTTATGGTGCGGTGTATTTCGCATGCTTAATTGTGAAGTGACCTAACACAAATTTTGTTGTATATTTAAACTAACATTACGTGTTCAAACATTATGGTTCATTTTCCATCAACAGCATTTAAGTTGTGTCACTTTACTATTAAGCATGCGATGTGTAAAAAAAATATTTCCCATAATTAAGTACGATAGAGTGGTGGTGGTTTAGAGACAGATTTGCCTCAATGTAAAAGTTGTAGGTTTAAATCTAAGCACAAACCTTACACATTTGCATAATTAATAAATATATCTATATATAAACAATTTTATATATACCACGGAGACTGCTTACTACCAAGCACGCTATGTGCTAGTTTTCCACCTTCATAGCCTGAGGAGTATATTATTTTTATCATCATCTTCCGAATCTTAGTCGAAGTCCATTTGAACTATCATCTTCATCTAAATATCTTCGTCTCTTCCTTAACTGGATCTACTCAATTCGGCCCATAGTTATTTCAAAGTTTTATTTTCCACAGTTAGTTTTCCCTCACCGCCGAGCCTAGTGGTATAAATACGTATTAGATTTAAAACAATCTTGTGAGAGGTACGTATCTTATCATTAAGCTACCACTTCTGTTCAGTTTCCTACCTCAATTTATATATAAATATTATATGTCACTCATTACGTTAACATTATATACTATATACGAAGGGCTGACCTAAATAAACTTAGCACATTATGCCTAAATCAATTTTTATTTTGCCACAATGTATCTAATCTAGTCAAAAGAGGAGTCGCGAAGGATTATGAATACCATTTTACAGAAACAAAAAGTACATATTGTTTATTGATATTGTAAATTGTCGTGTAAATGTCGCAGTATTTATAAAATATTAAATAAAAAAAATTAAAGTTATCAAAAATCAGTGTATGTACGTATGATAAAACTTTTATTTAATAGAATGTTTTAGACGATCTGTTTAACGAATTATAAAAGAAAATACATTCATATTCCTTTAAACTGTAATGCCTTAGATTTTCCTACCAAAATGTATAGAATTTATTAGAAAGTTTGGTGATGTTGCCAATAGTAAAAATATAGCAATTTACAGTTTAATATTAATCCTTTATTTATCCCAGGTACCTACTATCAAAACACATAGCATTTATATGTAGGTCTGGGTCTTAAAAAACCAGAGACAGCCAAAAGTCGCTTGCACTAAAATATTCCATATGATTACTTGCATAATAATAAACATTATTATAGATGAAGATTATTTATTTATTTGGACAACAAAACAGCAAAAATTTACAGCCAGATTGATATCCTAACAATATTGACACCACATTCATCAAAATGCAACAGTGGTTTTTATTTAAAAAAAAACGTATAGTACTAAAATAAATTATCCTTTTGACTTTGACGTATTCAAATAATAAAAAAAAAACAAGTAAATATTTAATTAAATCCTATAAAAGATTTGCCATCAGCCCAGTGACCAGTCATTTGTTATTTCAAGGGAAAAGCGTATCCAAATTTTCGAATGTAAACTTACGCCACACATGTTAGCGATTCACCATCCCTGTTCTAGTGAGATAAAGACATATTTATGATATTGGCAACATACCATGACATCTAGCTAGTTGAACAAACTCATAGTTTTAAGTTATGGAACTGCTAAATCGTATTATGGAATAGTTGTTTTTTTCCATCTAGAAGATGGCTTTTTGTCAGAGGCATCAAATAGTTAGGTAAATGTCACGGACTAATACAAAAAGAAGGACTCCGCGCCTTTTACTAGACGTTGTGGCACCTGCGGAGTTCCAACTTGACACGCAACTTACAGCACACATAAACGCTCCTAAAGACATATTTCCGATATCTGGTTTCCATAAGAATCTGACTCACACATGCATAAGGGTGGCTTCACGCTGATAGCGTGGATTCCTTTTTTTATTAGTCCGTGAGTAATTTTATTTCTCGACGTGTTATCCATACCAAAAATTAATGTATTAAAGAGTTTATATGTGTAAATATCGTATAATATATTGTAAAGTATTATTTTCATTTGTCAATGACCTACTATGACGTAAGACTTAATTTATCTTTGTGAACTAGAATGTGTTGTAAATAGAAAAATAAATGTTTAATATGTAAAACAAATAGATATTTGTGTACATAAATGAAGGCGATATGTCAATGTGAATATAAGAATACATTATGTTTAAAATAAAGCGATATGATCGTGTGTGTTGTTTTCATTATATACCTACATTCAATGTAAAACTTTTAGCTAGTTTCCGAATTGATATCATAACGAAACTGAAAGGTGTCTTCTACATCTACACTATTATTATAAAGAAGAAAGATTTGAACTCAAACAACTGTTACAACAGCTCAAAATACCTATGTTTATTTACGTTGGCCTCAAAAAAATACTTACAAATCTTCAAGACACGTCAAGTGTAGATTAAAATTTCTCTATTTCGTACCTGTAATAGGTACAATTTGAACAATAGAAATACCACCGGGTCGGATTCTTGCATCTACCGATAAGAAAACGGCAAGAGACTCGGTAGTTACTCTTTTCAATGCCAGATTGAATATAAATATTAAAATTATATAGATATTTAAACCAAGTCATACAGTTAATGTCCGTCAAACATTCAGGCGAGTATTATAACAAAAAGGTAAACCGGAGCGGACCAGCCTCTGAAGGTGGCACTTGTTCACAGGTATGACGGATTTGTATGTATGCAACACAAACTTAATAAACTACTGGACTGATTTAAAAAAAATCTTTCACCATAAGAATCCTACATTATTCCTGATTAATATAGGCTTTATAACATTTTGGTCAGAAAATAAATGCCGCTAGTACGTAATAATTTTGATATCTATCGTCTTTTTGAATTAAGAACGTCTTAAACTTAATTTCAGTCGCTGAGAAATTACAAAATAATAATTTTATAATATATCTAAAGGTTACCTATGTTATTATGCTCAAATGCTATAAATTTGTGATAGAAGCAGGAAAATAAAAAATTGGTCGAATCTGAGAAGTAGCCCTTTCTCCGTACATTACATTACAATATTGCCATAATGAGTTGAAGGTAACACAACACAAAATAATATAGACATCAATTGTCTCGGATATCAAATATTACTCAACCTCTACATGTATTTTTCTCAAGAATAAAATGGAGATAATGTTCTTTACTAATACCATTTACTCGAAAATTTTTCGAAGGTCAAGGCTATTGAAAGGTGCATCAATTAGAATTAAACTGAAAAATACTTTGTTCTATTAAATATACAGTAAAATATACGAATGGTTCTATATCATATGCTTTGATCAGAATCAAAAATAAAGTTTTTTTTTAAATATAAGTACTATCTATGTATAAAATAGACTTGATTTACAGTAGTACGTTTTCTCAACAAAAAAAAAACATTATTACAAGGAGTCCGAGCAAAAATTTTAAAATATGAACGGTGCATTTCAGAATTGTATAATTTTTTTAATACATTTCCAACGAACAAAAATAAGTTAAACTTCTTTATTCATGAATATGTTTATTTATATCAAAAAAAGAACAAAATATATATGCTGTCTCGCCCGAAAAATAGTGGCACTGATTTAATAACAGCCAAGCACCATGTTGCCTTGACGTGTATAATGTCACGGCTTCTATTTTGATATCTATTTTCCTTTGAAAGAGAGATTGAACGTCTTGTTATTACTTTGAATTGTCGAAATGTTATTTATTAATGATAAATATGGTGAAGCTAGCTCTCCCTTTGACTCTACCCCTTTGGGGAAAACGGGCGTAAAGATATGTATCTATGTAATCTATGTTTTTTTTAAATAATATCAGATTACTTCACCTACATTGATCAGACTTCGAGCTAAGTAGCTTAAGCACTTGTGTTACGGATATCAGAATCAACAGTGGTATTACAAATATATACTTGAATATTGGATATTAACACCCAGACACAGAACAAACACAACTCTTGGCGCAGGCGCGGGGTCACTACCGAATGCACCATCGAGCCAGCTAACTCGTATGTATAAATGAATAACTTACTTTTTTTTAAAAAGTACCTTTAGTCAGGATCTAGTTTTTAACCCTTTTTCAATAGCAAAGCAGTGAAGTAAAAAAAAAAGGATAAAATGGGGAAGTAATTTCTGATGAGTAAGAAACTGAGCATACTGATCCACACTCAAGCAGTGAAACAGCAGTACAAACTAATTAATATTAAATAAAATTGTTATTTATTTTGTACTGGCATGCTACTTCACCCGTTCCAACCGACCAACCGCCATAAAAAAAGCGTAAACCACATAATATACAGCTCCGTTATACCAGAAGTGTTTCCAGTTAACCCAGTTTGTGATTCACCATACGGAAAAGAAAGAGAAAAACAAACGTTACCCTGAAACGGCATGATAAATGACAGATGCCGTTTATAAAAAGAGTAATCAAAGCGATCCGCCCCCATTTATTATTCAAAAGGCACCTTCGTACGTTTGCCAAGAAAACAAATTTGATTCCACATCAATTCTTGTAGATGAAATCTGTATTAACAAATATGTCGTGTGCCCTTAATATTTCGTATCCGTAATTCCGTTCGGGAAATGAAAAACCAATCGAAATTTCATCCTGTAGTCGTCGTCGACTGGGAGACAACTGTTCTGATTATTTTCCCAACAAATTGAGGACCTTGAACTTTATTGCAATCCCGGGGATTTAAGGGATACGCCGAATCGTTTGATTCACCGTATTTTGTTAAACAAGGGTAAGGTTTTGTTAATAAAGCAAGGTTTTGTGCGACTACCCTGGACAACTAATTTTTTATTTTCTAACATGTTATTTCTATTTAACTCCCATAAGGGAAATTTTTTTAAATCTTTTAATGCCATATTTATTTACATCTAATCAAATTTCTGAAAATTTAATTTAATCCTTCTAGCTACAAAAATGACGAACATCCATTCAAATTTTTATCCCCTATTTCAACCCCTTTAAGGTTTTTTTCTCGTCCAAAAGTAGCCTATGTCCTTTTTCAAAATCTCCTCTACTTTTATTTCAAATTTCATTGAAATCGGTTCAGCGGTGAAAGTGTAACAGGCATACAGACACAGAGTCATTTTCGCATAATTTAAAATATTAGTAGGGATGTAGGTATATTTCATGCATAAAGAGTTGGTAGAATATTACATTCCAGCTACTTTATTATGCCTTGCACAAGTGCATCTTCTACTCAGCACAAGTTAAACCCTACTGCAGCCTGCAACTGCATTCAATAAACGGCATGATTCCCAATCGTCTGCAACATACCATGCTATGATACGATAATAATGCAATGTAGACACTACCTCACGGCACGTTTGACCCGAATACGTAATCAAATTTCGCCGCACTAGCTTCCCATCGAGTGTAGACTACGCCTGTACTGCCCACCCGTTATGGGGAATTGGGTTAAGGGCTTTTTGTGATAGTGGCTTTATGGATAACACGCCATGGGTAGTAGAAGTACAACATTTTGTGTGGTATTTTAAGCTTATATATTAAAAAAAAAATATAAGCTTAGAATACCACTAATTGAAACTCACTGCGGGACCATAATGGAGAAGAGTTGCCAAATACAGAAAACAATGGAAGTTACTGGAGGAGGCCTTTGCCAACAGGCACACTAAGCTGAGAGACTATATAGTGATACAACCAACAACTAACAAAGTCTAAATTCTCTTACTCAGTCTATGTAGGCTATGTAAATAAATAATAAATACATTTAAAAAAATAATGTACACAGGTAAATTTGACGTGTAAGGCTAAAAATGTGTAACATGACTCTGAGCCATGAAATAACGCTAACTTAATTCACTGTGCTGGATGTGGTAACTCACTTCTTGAGAATGTGTTGGCATTAGGGATTGCTATCCAGCGGCATTGAACCAGCACACGTCGATGAATCTAGCACAGATAAAATTCTGCTAAGCCTAGCTGGATTACTGAATCCAGCATTGTAATCCCTAGTTGGCATATAGCCCAATATATAGGCTTGAAAGAATTCGTTTTTTCACAATTTTCCATCTATCCCAGGCCCCAGCCCTTTGCCCCATGTTGGTCTGGGACTTAAGAATGTGCCAACTGTGTTTCTTGCCTAGGATGTTGTGAAAGGCGGCTAATGGTGTATGGGGTTTTGGGTATGTGTTGTGTAGGCGACGAGCTAGCCACTTATTTCTAGTTTTTCACAATTTTTCATCTAACCCAGCCCAGTTATATTTGTGGCTGAATGTGGTTCAAGGGGCCTGCTGTCCCTTTGACTCTGCCTACCCCTTCGGGGATTATAAATATTTCAGAATATAGGTACTTAATTTTACTAAAGGACCGGTCGAACTATAAAATACTTGCTACTCCTATTGTAAAGCAGCATTTTAATATAATTCTCTATATATATCAAACGCCCATTTAAAGTTTACGATAAATGATGTCAAAGCTTTGTGCCACCAGTCTTTTTAGTAAATTTACCTTTTTTTTTTAATGTAGTCGCAATAAAAGAAGCGAATCACGTTGACTAATTAGATCTCTAATTAAGGATATCAATTCGTATAAATACTGTGTAGATAATTATTTTGACGAAACAAAAGAAATCTCTGAAAGGACGGATGAGGATAAATCAAATACAGCAGGGAGATAAATTTTAACAAATCCTTATAAGTTAGAAGCTTAATAATTGAGAAAAAGCTTAAGTTAAATGTTAGTTAGCCGTAAATTAGGTGTATATTTTGTACTACCAACCCGCCCTGGCTTCACATGTCGAGCACAAAGCAATTTAAACTATACATAAAAACTTTCCTCTTAAATCACATTACTTTATCTGAATGTCCATCAACACCCCTTGAGTAGTTAAAAACTATATGATAAAACTCCCATACATTTATTTGAATTTATAACACATAACAGCACCCTGTGGTTTCACCCGTGTAGTTCCCATACTATAAAAGTTAGGTTAAGTTAGAAAATAAATGTCTACCCGTGCGAAGCCGGGGCGGGTCGCTAGTTATAGATAAAACACAGCAACCACACGTTTTGACAAACCAACAACTTAATACGATAAATATAGTATGTAATAATTAATACATCTCATCTTCCTAGCGTTATGTTACGTGCTTAGACGGGGTCCGCTTAGACCATGATCCAGGATTTTGCGAGTCTGGTAATTACATTGAAGCGACTACCGATCTGACTCCCTTTCTTATGAGAATACAGGGATAAAATATAGCCGATGTTTCTCATTGATAAAGTAGCTTTCTGGTGAAAGAGTTTTTCAAATCGGTCTAGTAGTTTCAGAGCCCGAACAGGCAAATAAACAAATAGACAATAAATAAAATATTTCATCTTTATAATACTCGTATTAGAAAAGTAAGTTTAAATTAAATTATTAAGTCTGTAAACACGTTACTATTTGCCTGGTGGCTCATTTAAGTATTACGAAGTATTAATAGCAATCACATCATTGCAAACCAGACTCGGTAAGTCTTAGATTATGGACCAAATAACTTTGATTGGAATATTAAGTGCTACCTACGCGTATTATTCCTAGAAGCAAGATATCCACTTCATCTCACACACGAGTCTATCAAAATGTATATTTCCGTCGGTAGTCTTATCTTTGAACGGGTCCCTAATTCATGAGCTCGCCTAGTGTATAAAGTAATAACTCCCAGGTACTCTATTCCATCACACACCGTGGACCTTATCACTTTGGCATAGAAACTATTTTAGTGAAGCACTTCTTCAAACATCAGCTGATTGGTATGGATTGCTCAATGCTATATACCGACTTGGGGACAAACTTGGAATTTTTCAACGAGATTAAATTCAGTGGAATTTCTTGAAATTCGGTAAAGTTGGACAATAATTGAGTGTCATCTGTTTCATAGATGTTGTAAGTCGATAATTACTTTTCATTTGTTAAGTTAAAGCACGTTTATTCAAGAATTCATTTGAAAAGCTCTCACTTAACTGTCAAAGAACCGAGCTTTAAGATGACACATTTTGAAGATGCAATAAAGTCCATCCAATATTGCCAGATCAGATTTTATCAAAATGAAAATAGTCCTGGACCAAAATAGCATAGTGTGTTTACTTATGTGATTGGCTAACGTAAACTTCATATTTTAATGAAACGTTTACATTGAAGCGTTAAAACGTTAGGTTAATCTAATTAATGTGTTATAGGATTTTTCAAAAGTTTTGTGTCCAGAGAGATATCCATTTCTTAGTTAGTAATGAATAGCAAAATAAACGACATTTTACATTAAATCTCCCAGAAAAAAATCATCAACATCAATTCCTTCCGCAATAATGTTACATTACCGCACATACTGTGATGTAGTTAATCAAGAAACTACGCGAATCGCAACAAAATTGTTCTCAAGATTAAAATTCCCGAGAAAATGGTGTTAAATTTCCCTCCAGTCGCCAGTTTATCCTTATTTTGCCGCTAAAATTGGGTTTAGAAGTGGTTGCATAGCCGAAACTGAAATTTATCGCTGTCTTCCACGCTGCTTAAATCTATATGCACTATGCAGGAGTCGGTGCATTGTACATGGGGTAAGAGGGCGGTCTGAAAAGGTTCGTCTTTAGTACCGTTGCCAGAAGTTGTTCGGTTTAACATTATTTTGCCTTTAATCTTTAGTGGAGCTTCATGCCTTCCAGGTACTTACTTTTTAGTGTTTCTCTGGCGAAACTATCTCTAAAATGAGAGATAGTGCAAGTCTACAAAAATAAGCTACATACATAAATAATATTACGCCCATAATCCCCGAAAGGGTAGGCAGATTCAAAGGAGCAGCAGGCCCCTTTAACCATAAATATAAAAAAAGAAAATTGGGCTGGGTTAGATGGGAAATTGTGAAAAAGTAGTGACAAGCGGCTTAGTTGTCGCCTACACAATCACCTAAAACCCGATATACCATTAGTCACTTTTTATGACATGCTAGGCAAGAAACACAGTTGGCACATTAATTTGAAGTCCCAGACCAACATGGGATGATCTTTTTAGATCATTTTGTTAATGGGTTCAACTTTGAATTGAATGTCTCATGTAAGTGAACTTCACATTTGTGTTTTTTGAAACCTCAAATCGGAAAACCACCACAAGTGATGAACATGTTTACAAATACCAATTCATTTAGAAGAAGCGAATGGTGTAAGCCAGGGTCGTAGCAAATGAAAATATATTCTCAGACTACCCCAATGGGAAAAAGGGGTAATGTAATTTATATAGTAGAAGGAATTGGTAGAGTGGCTGTTACATGGATCAGTTATTTGTGAAAGCTCACCCCATAAATATGGTGCCTCAAATAAAAGGGGCGCTGAACACGTATTTTGAGTTATCAAATATAATATTGGGAACTTTATAGCTCTCTCCATACTTCCTCTAATACTGGCTGGTTGTTAAGAAAAATATCTGGAGAAATCCGCACAGCAAATACTTGTAACTATGATATGACCTTGATTCAAATTGTGCGGATTTCCTGAATAAACATTACATGTCAGCTAGCTTATATTCATTACTAGCTGTGCCAGCTGTGCCAGCGGTGTCACCTGCGTTTATGGTTAATATTATAAAGACTATTTCCGTCATACATGATTTCTATGTAACTTTTACCATTAAGGCTGCACACGCGACGGAAGCCTAAAAAATGAAGTAACTTCTCCCGTTTTCCCAACATTTCCCTTCACTACTCTGCTCCTATTGATTGGAGCGTGATGAAAAGTATGCTATAACCTGCCCAGGAGTATGAAGAATAATTGTACCAAGTTTCGTTAAAATCCGTCGAGTCAATTTTTTTTCTATAAGGACAATACAGACAGACAGACAGAGAGACAGACAACAATTTTACTGATTGCATTTTTGGCATCAATATCGATCACTAAATCACCCCCTGACAGTTATTTTGAAAATATATTTCATGTACAGAATTGACCTCTCTACAGATTTATTATAAGTATAGATGAGATCACAAACTAAGCGTAGGATTAAATAGACTGCTTATTAGCAAGAAAGCGATCCATATTTTTTGTTATTTGACAGTGAATGCGTAAGCGTGTATAACAACACGATGTTGAATCTCATGTAGTTTCCATTGTAAATGTCTAACTGATGGATCACCCACATCATTATATTGCTGACAGGCTAACAAGTGGCTAGTTTTTTTACAAAATGCTAGGCGAGATACAATTGGTACATTAATAAGTCCTGTACCAATCTTACTAATATTATAAACGTGAAAGTTTGTATGGATGGATGTATGTGTGGATGTCTGTTTAGTATTTAACGCAAAAAGTACTGCATGGATTTAAATTAAACTTTACAATATAAAGCTTATAAATTAGAATAACACATAAGCTATGTTTCATTAATGTACCACGCAAGCAACGCCGCGGGCAGAAACTAGTATTAGAATAAGCTAACATCAATTTCCTACCCTTACTGTACCTAGAGGATCACACCACTCTCTGTTATTATTGTACTAGCCGTCTTGGTCGCTTGGACGTGTTGGTATGACATACATAGTAATGCATGTATGTCGGCTAACGCTGCTTTATTACCGTCCACTACTGCTAGTGTTTGAAGAGGATTATGCTTTAGGATGTTATCTTAGACTTAGAAGTACCTGCATACAGGGTCATTCGTAAAACATCAACAACCTCGCAGGAGTAGATTACTGACATTATAAACAACAACGTTTCTTTTATGACTTTTTCTAAATCGACAAAAAAAAGCGGCTCTCCATACTAAATGGCTGATGTAGTTTGTATGAAAATTCTATTTTTTTTGTCCATTTAAGAAAAATCGTAGAACAAATGTTGTTGTTCATAATTTCAGTAATCTACCCCCTTTTTTTTTATATCGCTAAGAAATGCGTCACGCACCGTCACCCTACTCGGGGGGGCAGGGTGGTGTGTGCGACTCCCGGAGGCCCTTGAGTGGGGGCCCCTGCTCCGGCCAAAGATGGTAGTGGCCGGGGTGTACCCACCAAAACTCCGCGGCACCCCTCAACGCCTGAGCCTCCACTCACGGTTTACGGGAATCTCGGCACAGCCTTCGCTGCCGTAAACACCTCCAGCGACCGGCCCGCCCTACACGGCGGGCACCACTTTCCCCCCTCCATCCGGGGGGGCGACAGGGATAGCCGGGCGTACCGAGCTATTCCTGTCAGGCGACTGCAGAGACGCGTGAAGTAATCTACCCCTGCGAAGTTGTCGATGTTTTACAAAAGACCCTGTATAGATAGTACTAGCTACAGCAGTAGCATAGCCTAGCGTTCATTTTGACTGTTACGTTTAGTTGATGTACTTTCTGCAAGATCTATCTAAATATTCGAGGAAAAAATTGGCTTTTTAAAATGTCCCATGTTGGTCTGAGACTGGGACTCGAAAATAATGTACCAATGTGTTACTCGCCTAGTATGTAATAAAGTACGTCCAATGGTGTATTAGGTGTTGGGTTTGCGATTGTGTAGGTGACGAGCTAGTCACTAGACAGTACTTTTTCACAATATTTTTTTCTAAGATCACTCCATTTTATTTTTGGCTGAATGTGGTTCAGGGACTTGTCGTATGTAAAGAGTGGCTATCTAGAAACATTTGGGAAACAAAAAAATTATCATAACCTAACTTAAAAGCTCGCCTGTTATCCCGAGAGAGTAGGCAGAGTCAAAAAAGCAGCAAGCCCCTAGAACCACATTTACCCAAAATTAAAACTGGATTTTATTAGATGAAAAATTGTGAATGAGTAATGACAAGTGGCTACCTCGTCGCCTTCTCATTCACTTACCCTAAACTCTATATACCATTAGTCGCCATTTACGACATGCTAGACATGAAGTTGACAGTTGGCACATTTTTTTAAGTCCCAGACCAATATGGGATGGGAAAATTATGTTTACTGCAATAAATAAAGAAACGAATAACATCACCATCAAAACTAATCACCAGCACTGATGACGTCACTCGTAGGTACGCCACTGCCAAAATTAACTTGTTACCGTCTGCTAATGGCAATACATTTGCTCTAACCGATCCACGCCCTCTCGTTCGTTGAACGTGAAATCAGATCATTTCTATGCGACATTGATACATTGAGTCTAGAAGGAGCATAAGAAAATTCGCAGTGAATAAGGTAATTTTATGATGCCATCGGAGCATTCTTTCTCATACGTAGTAATGAAGTGTCGCTTCAAAATGGATATTTATGGTCTTACTTTCTAGTGAGGCTAATTACTACATACGAGCTATCAAAATGGTGGAGCCTTGAATAGTTTATTTGTTACACAGTTTAACAAAAATTATCGATTTCACAAATTTTCAAGTACCTTCAGTTTAGTTAGCCTCATTTTAATACTGTTCAAAATTGTGAATCTAACCCAAAGGAAATGGCAACAAAGGCTCAGGGTCCAATTGCTCCTTGGCCTACCTCTTCGTGGATTTAGAGCGAGATAATATAAATATTGGTTTACATTTATAGTGTCAGTATGATCTAGTTTTCAGTGGGCCAATATAATAATATTTTTCATTATCATTGACTCCATTCGGGGATTACGGGCGTGATGTTAATTATGTATTTTAGCAGTATATCCCGTATTTAGTCGGGATCCACTTAGTTAGACTATGATCTAGGCTTAGCAAGTCTGGTTATTACCATGAAGTGTCTGCTGAACTCACTTTCGTAACCTTTAGGGGAACTAGATTGGATCATGGTCATACATCCATAGTTATTTGGATGTGCAGGTTTTCTCTCACAGTCGTACATGTGGTATAAATACGCTCATCGATTTGAAAATTTCAGATATACGAGCCAGGGTTCAGACCAACACTCCTTTTTTTTATCCCGGGGAATGCATTAGGCACCGTCACGCCATCCAGGGGAGGATGACGTGGTGTGTGGGACTCCCAGGGCCCTCTGAAACGGAGGACCCCTATACGGCCAAGATGGAGTGGCCGGGGTATACCCACTAAACCCCGCGGCATCCTTCATTGCCAGAGTGGTGATGCTGTGAGATCCACGACAAAAGCTACCACAACATCACCGGCAACGGCCTGCTCTAAGCGGCGGGCTCCACTGGCCTCCTAACGTGGAGGCCGACAGGGATAGCCAAGGGTGCGAGACCATCCCTGTTCTGCGGCTGTGGAGACGCGTGCAATGCAGGCGGGACCCCCCTCAACCCATCACCTGCTGGTCTCCGTTGGGAGGGACAAGACAGACCAACACTCCTGGCTTAAGAGGTCCTGTTCTTATAAATGAGCTATCATCTAGATGTCAATATTTTCGCCGAATCAAAAAGCATGCGCTTCACGCATCCCTATATCCTGTTACGTCACTGCCACGAAGGCTATAAATCACAGCTGGGTTCCGTATAAACCGAAGTGCGCACGTTTGTATCGAAGGTGACGAGAGTGGATGCGGGGTCTTATCGAACTTTATAAGCGTAGTGGAATGTAGTAAGCATTTTAGTTTCAGGACACCAAACCTAACTTTAGTATAGTTTGGTATAAGACGTTTGAAGTTGATACTGTTAGGTGGCTCGGTAAAAATGAGCAGGCTATCTATGCATGTAATGTATCATAAACTTTCATGTTCACTATTTTCGAGAAATAATTGCACAATGTGATCATACTCTGGTCTTGCTAAAGAATAATAGGTTTATTGAAATTTTTATGCAAGTTCCTTGTTATATAGCCTTAGCTTTTTTTTTAGTTTTGCATGGGCAACTGAGACCAGAGGTATAGAATTGCGTTGTATTTTACTATAAATACAACGGACGGAATAACTCACTATAATAAGTACAGCTCCAACATTATAAGGATTAGGTAGGTACTGCAAAATGTGTACCTACTTACACTATATGATCCGTGAACAATAGGAACGCCTTTTTGAAAATACAGATATTTATGGATGAAAAAAAAATTAAAATTGAGGTAAGTCTGTGTTTAAGCAATTAAAGCATTTTATAAAATTTTTATTACTAATTGTGCAGAAATTATTCCTGTAGTCTAAATCCATATTTCATGGTTGAATTACTATAATACTATTTAATTTTACAGCCTCCTATATATATTTCGTAACTTTCTCCCCTATTCTGTGTTTACTAATATTGCGAAATGTAATTTAAAGTTAAGAGATTACGCAAACTCGAAGAAAATTGGACCCAGATCGTGGATACGTCATTATAACACAACGTAATCCCGTACCGTTTAGGCCATCCTGTATAAGCTTAGTTTAACTAACCCGCCCCAGCGAAGATTTCAATTAGATTCGTGGGACCGGGGATTGAATCAAATGTTATCATTTACAAACTATTTGAGGGATTTATGTGCTGGGAATCAAACAATCATGTAACTCTATAGTTAGAAATATGTTATGTGAACGACTTAATTGAAGATGGTCGTATTGTTCATTATCAGTCTCGTTAGATTTAAGATCAGATCAGGCCGGCTAACTAGGTAAGATTGGAGTAGATTCATAATGAATTATTTTGCACGTCTATTTTTTTATCTTACCAGCACGTTGGTGGTAATGGTTTTCATTAAAAGACAAAATACTAGAATACCTTATTTGACCAAATAAGTTTGGGTTTTGAATCTTTTATTATATCTATTTTTTATGCATTTCCTAAAAACAATTCAATTCCATTGTTAAACAGTTACAACTTCAACTGTAAAGGATAAAGTCTCAAACTCTTCGGATGATCATACATAGACGATGCAGTGGACCTTCTTTGATGTCTTAAATGAAACACCTACATCTCTCTAGCGTTATTTCCCGTGCTTAGACGGGGTCTGCTTAGACCATGATCCAGGATTTAGCGAATCTGGTAATTACATTGAAGCGACTGCCGATCTGACCTTCGTAACCCTAAGGTAGGGGAACCAGACAATTTTTGGATCATGGTTACAAATTCAAAGTTGTTTGAATTTGCAGGTTTCATCACGATGTTTTCCCTCACCGTCGAGCTAGTGGTATAAATATGTACATAGATTTTTTTTAAATCTAGAGGTACATGCCCGGGTTTGAACCCGCACTCCTCGGTTAAGAGGCGCGTGTCCTTACCATTGAGCTACAACCGCTCTTAAATGAAACACCTACAATAAATATAAATACATATAATTAGCCGAACTTTGATTTTGGTTCCAATACCAGCCTTTACTGGTCTTGTAAACAGAATCAATAGTACCCCCAACTTTAATCTGTTCCTAACAATCTTTAATGTTATATGAAGCCACAAAATTACTACTGTTAATGCAAGTTTTATAAAGCCGTCTACTCGTTTTATGTTAGTCTGGGATTTGAAAAAGAATGTGCCAACGGTGTTTCTTGCCTAGTACCTATGTCGTAAAAGGCGCCTAATGGTATATCGGGGTTTGGATTTGTGAGGAGGCGGCGAGATAGCCACTTGTCACAAATTTTTCACAATTTTCCATCTAACCCAGCCCAGTTTTATTTTTTGGCCAAATGTGGTTGAGGGGCTGGCTGCTTTGACCCTGCCTACCTCTGCGGGGAATTACGGGCGTGGTGATATCCATGTTTGTATGTCTAAAGTCGTCTAAAATCCACGCATTTAGCATAACGCAATAACAACAAGCTGCTTTTCAAAATTATCATCCAGGAGTTATGACTAACACAACAAACAGTAGGTATGCCTGCATCAACATGTTTTTGTGACAGAGACTAATCTTCACAGTCGCAAAACAGGAGCCGTGTCCCGTTGATTACGCCGCGTTCGCTCCTCGGAACGATAAAAACGACCGAATGATTGCGTTCGTGAAACGTTGTCGCTAATGAGTCGTTAGATGTTACAATGGATTGAACGGCGAAATGGAAACAAGAATAGTTGTACGATGTATGTATTATGATCTTTGATTTTGGATGATGCATGCAGTTTGTTTGTTGATTTTTGGATTTTTGAGTGATTTATGTGAAAAACGAAGGGATCAGTTATTTATTATCGCTTAATTTTGATATATAAGTAACTTTTAATTCGCTTTAGCTGCGAAAATATGGAATATAGTAAAAGGCAGCCGCAGATAACTAGCTTCGTGATACGCTTTGCGCCACCGCGACATAAACTGGGGAGACCTTTTAGGTTCAACATAGTTTTTATGTTACAATGTTGCATGTAAGTACCTACCTAATAAACCTTTTTCTTCTTTATTTTCTTAAAAATGGTACATTTAAACTGCTACGACTACATGATGAGCTCAAATGCTTAAATACCAATGTCATGTATGAGTTGTGGGTTCGATTCTAACCAAGGACAAACATTCGTGTGATGAATACTTGTGTTTGTTCTGTGTCTGCGTGTTAATATTTAATATATATTTATAATACCACTCTTGATTCTGATATCCGTAACACACGAATCAGATCAATGTATGTGATGTAGTCGGATATTGATTTATTATTAAATTATTTACTTTTTTTTTATTTCATCTTGGATTGCGACAGAAGAACAAAATATGGCTAAATATGAAGACTTAGCAAAATAGGCTTATGAACGATTTTCTAGTAGGTATCTAATGCAGTTGTCGTAACAAAACCGTTTACCTCTTAGCCGCAACGTTTTTGCTTGGTCCGATTAATATAAACCCCACTTCATTTGTTTAACCGATCTCCCTGTTTTGTTGTGCGATGAATTAAAACCGAAATAACGGTCTGGGCACTAGCGTGAACGTAATGGCAATTTGGGGGTGACCTCAAATAAAATAGCGGTCTTTTATTAGATTTCGGTATTATTTCATGAACTTATATTTGGGTTCATTAGAAGGATTCTAAAAAGAATCCTTATAAAATCAATTTGTTGGCGGTCTATTTTCCAATGTAGCTTTTGTCAGTCAGTCGTATTCTAGTATTTGACTATTTGGTTTCTTGTCTGTTATCTTCGATGTAATAAATTAATGATGATGGTGATATGATTTTAAATACCTACCCCATCGGGGATTATCAGCATGATGTTACGTTATGTTATGGTTGACTGCCTCGTTGGTCTAGTGGAAGCATGCGCCGGCTACGGACCAAGAGGTCCCGGGTTTAATTCCCGGTTCGGTCCAAAATTTGTGGCTAGGTACTTCAATATTGCGATTACTCAGTAACAGTCTGGAGTCAGGAAATTAACGGTTTAATCAACCCCGTGCCTCGGAAAGCACGTTAAGCCGTTGGTCTTGTGCCTGACCTTTCTCTGGTCATGTCGAATTGCCGTCTCAGCGAGAGTGTTGGAACAGAGAGTGCACCTATGTTTGCGCACACATTTGTGCACTATAATATCTCCTGAGCAGTTGGCTAATCCTCGTTTAGATTGGCCGCCGTGACCGATATCGGTTAGGAGGATGAATTTGCTTATGATGATGATACAAGTGTATAAATATAAAAGTAACTGTATCTTTTACGTCTTCACACCTAAACTATCTTATTAATGTTAAGGATTTAGGCTTATTTCTAACCCGGAAAAAAATATGGATCCTATACATACGATAAAATCTATTTAACTGGCAAAATTTCGGGACAGAGCCGCGGCCAATCGCAAGTAAATGGTAAACTATATTTTATACATATTATAAGGAATACGTACAAAATTAAAAATTGCTGTGCAAACATACGCGCTCGCACTGAAAGTGGAAGTACCTACTTCCGCTGAGCTAGGTGTTGCTTGCTCGGGGACCTAGGTCCAACTGATCAACTCGGTGTATTGTATATATACTAACTCGCGAGAATAACTTCGTCAGCGCGATGCAGGAATGTATATCGTTTCTAAATGTTTGATTGACGTCATTTATTTACATAAAATTGTAGCTATAATCTTGTGGCGCGGTTGCTACATAGCTAATTAAAATTTCGCAAGCGATCTCGTAAAAACATGGATCATTCCTTAATTATCTCACTAATACGTATGAAAACAACAAAAGTATTCATTACAAAAAAATAAATCTAATCTCGACCACCCCGGTGTTAGGGTTAAGGGGTGTGGGGGACACCCCTTTACCTTTAGACTCGTTTAATTTTTGCGAGTTTCGAAAATAAATTATTAAAACCTCCTAAGCAGTTGTGAAACTTTTCCGAGGTATTTCTTAACTCTTAGGAAAGTCGGGGGCGGAGTGTTTAAGATTCTTCACCCATTCTTTTCGTGAACTGGCTAGAACTGTAACACATTGTTACTGACTTACGTAACTTAGCTTGAAGCTTCAGTTTACACATCAGAAATTGGTTGTAATGCCCTATTTTAGGTTTTAAAATATCTTAAGTGATATGGTAAAGAAGAAGCTGTAATTTGTAAAAAAATACGTATATTTATGATAATTTATTCTTCGACTTGAATTTCTGATATATGTATTAGAAATAAAAGTTTGGTCGCTCGGTGATTTTATGCTTTATCTAAATTTTAACTTTATTTGAAAGTTCTGAAACTATATTTATTGAAATAATTTCTTTTTATATTTGTTATTGTATAAGTTGCGATAATGACTCATTTCAAAATTCCTCCTTTTGGTTTGCAGAGCATAATAAATTATAAGTAAGCAATATATTTTTGTAATCTCACTATTGGACTATAAACTGTAAATTCTTTAAGAAAAAATGGCAATTGGCTTGACTACCTTAGTCAATTAAGTAGCCAAGCCAATTGCCATGTTCTCTATAAAATCTACCTCACCGTCGAGCAAGTGGTATAAATCAGCACTTTGATAGTTAAACTCATAGATACGTACCCAGGTATGAACCAGCACTCCTAACCACTGCACTGCCGCGTCTGTGGCTTCACAACTATACCGCTTAAAACTTTTTGCAAACGTCATAATTCGCTAACACATTTAGTTGCTTAATTTCATTAACAGCTCGGCTTTGTCAACAGTTTGGAGAGCGGTCCCCAGTGGTTTGTCCGCGGTAGTTTTAATTTAAAGTTCCCAATTGTAGTTAGTATTATTTAAATTGTAGTTCGTAAAATTTTACTGCCTATACGAGCTAACGTTGCGCCACTGAATTGCGACTCTTGTCCCGTGGGAACATGATGTGTTTAAAAGCGGAATCGTGCCAGTTGAATATTGTTCGTTTTGTAAGATTTTTCATTGAACTTTCATTATGAATTTTCATAGGGCCTTTGCGATAAATGTTCATTGAATTTTATGACATTCATGTGTTGTTGGTCTGGAATTTATTTGCTAATCGTGCATGTCCTAAAATGTGACTAATGGTGTATTACTTAGTTTGTTATCGTGTAGGCGACGATCTAGCCTTGTCAATATTTTTCCACCATTTTCCATTCAACTCAAGTCAATTACACTTTTCGTAAAATGAAGTTGACTGGTCCTCGGACACTGCCTACAACTTCAAGAATTGCAGTCGCGTTAATAAATGCGTTTGTATAATAGTCAGAATTATAATTAACGAGTTTAAATCAACTGATGCAATTTAAAATTCAGTCTATAACGTCAAAGGGATTCCATTACCTTTTTCTTTTTTAGAATATTTGCAAAAACTTACTTGTTTGAAAAGCGTCTAATTTTTATATTGAAGCTGCTAATTAGGCATTAAATGAGTCCCCAAGGGTAGTCTTAATTAGGTTTTTTGCGTTAAACAAAAGTATAACGTCACCATATATCTTCAGTGGGCGTCTACCCGGCCTAGATAGCCTGTTTTATGTTAATTACTGTCTATAGGCGTCATTAAGCCCATTCAAATGAGCCGGGTGCGCCTTTCAATAAAAACTACAACCATAATAAAAGGTTTATTCATGGCTAAAAAGGTTATCTAATTTATATATATGCTTCTTGTAAAAAATACCCATAAATTACCCTACTCAAATTTACAAAATGTCATTATTATCATGATAATAATTTATACTAATAGGAGCGGTGGTAGCTCAATGGTAAGGACACGCGCCTCTTAACAAAGGAGTGCGAGTTCAAATCCGGGCATGTACTTCTACATTTTTTTAAATCTATGTACATATTTATACCACTAGCTCGACGGTGAAGGAAAACATCGCGATGAAACCTGCAAATTCAAACAATTTTGAACCATGTTGTAACCATGATCCAAAAATTATCTGGTTCCTCTATCTTAGGGTTACGAAGGTCAGATCGGCAGTCGCTTCAATGTAATTACCAGACTCGCTTAATCCTGGATCTAAGCGGACCCCGTCTAAGCACGGGACAAGACGCTAGGAAGAAGAAGAATAATCTATACTAATATTATAAAGCTGACGAGTTTGTTTGTTTGCTTGAACGCGCAAATCTCAGGAACTACTGGTCCGATTTGAAAAGTTCACGATAAATGGACTAGTGTTGGATAGCCCATTTATCGAGGAAGGCTATAGGCTATATAACATTATCCATAAATGTAGGTGAATCCGCGGGATCAGCTAGTTTTACCTAAAAAAAACAACTGCTAAGCATGTGCCACCTTTGTCCAAAAAGGTTGTTCCTGTTGCACTGCTATAATCTTTTTTTTTATAGTAATTTAAGTGTAATTGAATTATGTCTATGGTTTTATCTAGTATACACAGTAAAAACACAAGCTAATTAAAGAATAGAAGTAGGTTTATTTATCGGAGAGCAGTGATAGCTTAATGGTAAGGACATGCGCCTCTTAACCGAGGAGTACCGGTTATAACCCAGGTACGTACCTCTGGATTTTTCAAATATATGTACATATTTATACCACTAGCTAGACGGTGAGGGAAAACATCGTGATGAAACCTGCAAATTCAAGCAAATTTGGATTTGTAACTATGATCCAAAAATTTACTGGTTTCCCTAACTTAGGGTTACGAAGGTAAGATCGGCAGTCGCTTCAATGTAATTACCAGACTCGCTAAATCCTGGAACATGGTCTAAGCGGACCCCGTCTAAGCACGGGATATAATGCTAGGAAGGTGATGATGAAGTAGGTTTATTCATATAGTATAATATAAATAATAAATATATAATAAAAAATAAAAAATAAATATAGTGAATTCACTTGTTTTGTGAATGTTACTCCGTAATAAAATATTTTTCACGTAGGTGTGTTACTTAATAATAAAAAAAAACATATTTTTCTTTCTAAAAAATATCTTAATTTATTCCGAAACATTATTCAAAACTCCAAATAAATTTGACTTAAAATATTTCTAATTACTTTTAAATACTTACATCGCGGCATCGGTAATTACCTGTAAGTAACAGGTGCATGTTTACTAATTATCTTGTAAAGAAAACTGAAAGTTAATTACAAGTCGATCCAATTAGATCACTGATGTTAATAAGCTAAAAACATATCGGAAATTCCATACTTGCTAACTTAATTATGTGAGCAAAGTTATAAGAAGCGGTGTGATGTTGAAACTCGTAGTGTTTTTCTGATGGATACTTACATTTTGATAACTTAACGATGAAAGTGTGACCAGGTGGAGCTTGATTGAGGTTCTTTTGGAAATTTTGGAATAACCATCATTTCGTGTTTCGTCTTTAACAATAAATCAACATGTCAACAATAATTGAAAGAAATGTTTAGTCTGACTTTGTTTTTCTTATATTAAACAAACATCCAACTAAGGAAAATAATAAACTGCTATCTACCTATCCTGACTTGGGTACTGGTAAAGTAATTGAGACTAAATCTTTCATTTGCCTATCTCACACACTTTATCACGCTTCTGTGCAATTTTTTTCCAGGCCAAAATACTACAAAATATTAATCATTTCATTTTGATATCGGTTTTGACATCATAGTTATATTAGAGAAGATAATATTTTAACAACAACTGCTTTGAGAGCAAGAACGACATTCGACAATCGCAATTTTCGCGATGTACACCAAAATAAGACCCCACTCAGAAGCCCTCGGGAAATCATCCCTGAAATTAACGATACTAATCTTACGTTCCATAAGTTTATTTATAAAATCGTTTTGTCTTCGAGGAATTTCTATATGAAAATAGTTGTTATCAATATAAGCCTGTTATTGCGATTACGTGGGCTCAGTGATACAGTAATTAAATTATGAATGTTATTTAGGATTACTTTGTCTGGGAAATAAATATTTTTTTTAAGCTACAAGGTGAACGGTATTGTATTACTATATTATTGGAAATACTTATTATTTTTTCTCAGTTAATCGCCGACCTACTTAGTTAACCCAATAGGTTTCATAACAGTTTACTCGCGGTTAATTAACTAACTCACCTAATACCCTATTGTGATCAATGATGATGATGATTATGAGAGCTCATGAGCACGCTCGTGCTTTTTGTAATTTTCAACAACATTTCCAGTTCCGCGAAACTGGAATTTCAAATTTCATCAAATTTTTTGGAGACACATGGATATTACATAACATTTTTTGGAGGTCAGAAAACTACATATATATTATTTATCACACCCGTAATCCACAATAGAGCTCAAAGAGAGATAAGCTCCTTAAGCCGCATTTAGTCAAAAGAAAAATTGAGTTGAGTCCGATTGAAAATTCTGAAATAGGAATGATGATGCATTAAAAAACTATAATTCTATTAGTCCGTCAGTTAGACAATAGAAAAATACAAGACAAATATTTTTCGCTTTTTCAAAGTAACAAAAAATCACAAAGATATAGAGCATCAAAGTTTTGGAGTGGGGACTTGCGACGTCACTATTTAGTAAACATTTTACGAATATGTGACGTCTTTTCTTCAATGTTTGTTTGACAAATAAATAAAAAAATACGCGTTCAATAATTTTATATAATGTAACTGACAGACTAAACATTTTTTTTCCATCTTGCCTATTGTAGACAGGTGGCTAGTTACACAAAAAATGCATTATTTTGCAGATTTCCCTTATACGAGGAAAGCCACAGCAGCCAGCAAGAGACTGCTATAAAAATCGACCAACAAACATTCATGTAGTACCTGAATACCGTGACAGAAATAATAAATAAATAACTAAAAATAAAATTCATTTATTTCAGACCACAGTTAGTGACAATATTTAACTTAAAAGCCTCTGATAATACATTTATATTTAATTTAATTCAATTCATTTATAATAATTATTATTACTTGACGATTTACAAATGCTTTTATTAAGCCTACATTAATAAAGATATTTTGAGTTTGAGCTTGAGTTTTGAGTTTATTAATAGATTAATTTTAACAATACCGACCGCATTTCCCACACACAACGTTACTCTATTGAACGTGACGTATGTTATAACAGACACGTCTTTACATCGCGGCTAACTCGTACTTAAGCTACTTAACCCCTAAAAGTGGCGGGCCGCGACGAAATTGTAAATAAGTGGCACACTGGCCACTCGGGGGTCCCTGGCTCCTAATAGCCTATTAGTGTCGCGCGAACAGACAAGGGTCCTACGATTTTCAGCTTGTGTCATAGTGTGTTGAAGGGTTTGCGATTTAGTTTTTAAGTATAGTTCTCTGTAACGTTATATTATATTCCTAGTCGCAGTTCGCTTTGACCGTAAATTTATTGAATTAGTTGTTCAAAAGTCTGCTAATAAGTGTGTTTTGTAAAGGGAAAATTGTTTTCTATTTGCATTTGCATTTATTGTAATCTAGATAGATTACAATTGCTAAATTTCTTATTATTTTTCATAATTTTTACTTTATTTTGTTCAATATTAGGTATTTAACTTTCTAGTTGTTTGAATTTTTGCAACTGATTTATGAGACAAAATAACTAACTAATTAACTAAACTTCACGCCACTTCCCTAGCGGGGTAGTAAACACCGAGACAATATAAATTAATACAATAATCATAAACTTGTTGTATAGGAGTGAAATTATTATTACATTATTCGTGGAAATCTCACTATATGAACACATAATGGAAATGAGACGGGTCTGAATTTCATCCCATATAGCTGGCATGAAGTTTAGATTAGTTCCGCGAAACTGGAATTTCAAATTCCATCAAATTTCGCATTTTGCTGCGACATTGACTTTCCGTACATTGTACCTAAATTTTGAACATTGAGATATACGTGTTTACTGTTGAAATAGAAGCCGTTTTTATAGATTGGACGTTATATAAATAGGTTAATGCGGTTTTTTTAAAAACATTATAACAAATTATAAAAAAAAACACACAAACATAGCATCACGCCCATAATCCCCGAAGGGGTAGGCCGAGTCAATGGGACAGCAGGCCCCTTTAACCACATTCAGCCAAAAACAAAACTGGGCTGGGTTAGGTGAAAAATTGTAAAAAGTAGTAACAAGTTTCTAGCTCATATACTATTAGTCGCCTTTTACGACATGCTAGGTAAGAAACACAGTTGGCACATTCTTTGTAAATCCCAGACCAACATGGGACAATGGGCTGGATTAGACGGAAAATTGTGAGAAAGTAGTGACAAATGGCTAGCTTGTCGCCTACACAATCACATATCCAAAACCCCATATACCATAAGTCGCCATTTACGACATGCTAGGTAAGAAACACAGTTGGAACATTATTTTTAAGTCCCAGGGCGACATGGGACAACTTATAAAGGACATATTAGAGCATACCTATAACAAAGAAATCAAAACCAATGTCGAGATGTTTTAAGAATTTGGTCATAAGTTTTACGATTGGTTGATGTCTTATGAAGATTTACGATTTGCAACGAATTTATGACTATTTTTTAAGAAGCACCCAATTATGTCGTCAAACTTTAACAACATAGGTACTATGACATAATCATTAGAAAAGATTTTGTTTGTGTCTCTCATCCAGCCTATTTTAGACAAAGTAAATCACCTGAATTGCCTAGTCCGGATAATACATAGAAGTAATACATGATAGAAATTAATAACACTACATCACAAGTTCTTAGACTGAAATTTTATTATGAAAAAAAAAAGTTTTTTTTTCTCTGATAGATAGCAATGTGACCTCATTTTAATACCGGCTGCCCATTTCCCCGATCAGCCGTCATCTGAATTGTAATGATCATTAATCACGTTGCATTAATAATGACGTCACGTCTACGCAATTAATCATCATTGTGACGAAACACCTAGTGGGCGGTTTCACGGGGACGCTTTGTATATAATTTATGAAGGCGTTAATGTAGCGTTGTAACTTGTTTGACTAGCTCGATGGCGCATTCGGTAGTGAGCTTGCCCTATGTGCTGAAAGTTGTGGGTTCGATCCTCATCCGGGACAAACAATCGTAAGATGAATATTTGTGCTTGTTTCGTGTCTGAGTGTTAATATTTTATATTTAAGTAGGTTTCGATTAGGGTTTCGATCATCAACTTGTCTCACCCGTTGGGTTGGTATGCGCGGTGCAGACCTTTTTTTGGAATGCGTGACGCACCTTCACCCTGCCCGGGGGGACAGAGTGGAGTGTGGGGCTCCCAGGGGCCTCTGAGTCGGAGGCCCCCTTTCCGGCCAAAGGTGGTGAGTGGCCGGGGTGTACCCACTAAACTCCGCGGTACCCCTCGCTCGAGTGGAAGTGTCATGGGGACAGTTCTGCTTCCAAAACGCTTCCAGCGACCAGCCCACCCTACATGGTGGGCACCACTAGTCTCCTCTCATTTAAGGGGGAGACGGGATGGGAACGGTCGGGGGTACCGGGCCATTCCCATCCGGCTGCGATGGAGACACGTGCAAGGCAGATGGGGGGGCGGTGTAGACCTGGTACCCGCTGAAAACCAGCGTCGTGAGCTACCTGACTGTCAGGTGGCTCACGACTCAAGCTGAGCGGGCGCCCTTGTGGCACACCTTATTTTTGTGTGTTAATTTTCTTTCTTTTTGTTACTGTTATTGTTTAGTTTTTGCTTTTATCTGTATTCCTTGTGTGTGTGCCAAATAAAGCTTTTCTATTCTATTCTATTCGATTCTAAGTATATATTTGGAATACTAATGTTGGTTCCATTGCCACTTATTTCGGAGTTAGATCAATGTAAGTGATGTTGTTTGATATTTAAAAAAGAAATACTATTTTCCAATGACTTAAGTTTTAGTTTTTTTTTTTTCAAAAAGTTATGTCATGTACACAGCAAAGAGGCAACATTTTACGAACACGAAATTTGTAATATTGGTCTAGGACTAAAATAATGGTGTATCATATAAATAAGAAATAACGAACTACATCACATACATTGATCTGACTCCTAGGTAAGTAGCTTAAGCACTTGTGCTACGGATATCAGAAACAACGATGGTATTACAAATATATACATAAATATTGGATATTAACACCCAGACACATAACAAACACAAATATTCATCATACGAATATTTGTCCTGGATGGGAATCGAACCCTCTTGGCGCATAGGGCAGGGTCATTACCGAATCCAGCTTATCGAACTTGTATTGGGTGTGGGGTTTTAGATAACGTAAGCGACGAGCTAGCCACTTCGTTTTCCATTGATTTTCCATTGATGTCTTCACCAATATTATAAAGCTAAAGACTTTGTTTGTTTGCTTGAACGCGCTAATCTCAGGATCTCCGAGTCCGAATTGAAAAATTCTTTCAGTGTTACATAGCCGGTTTATCGAGGGAGGCTATATAAAATCTTACTAATATTAAGTTTGTATGGATGGGTGGATGTTTGTTACTCTTTCACGCAAAAAGTACTACATGTACTTTAATGAAACTTTACAAAAGTAAAGCTTATACATTGAGTAACACATAAAATATGTTTCACCAATGTACCACGCGAGCAACGCCACGGGCAGAAGCTAGTTAACCATAAACGCGGGAGAAACATCGGGCGCAGCTATTTATTGTTGAAACTAGTCTAGACTGGCCTGTTGGTCGAGTGGTCAGAGACCCTGGCCACGAAACCAAGGGTATTAATAATATTTCGTGTGATGAACATGGATATTTGTACTCGAGTCATGGATGTTTATAAACGTATTTAAGTATTTCTATCCGTTCACCTAGTATTCATAGCACAAGCTTATAAGCTTAGTTTGGGACTAGGGAATTGGTGTGTCAGTCTGAAGAATTTATTTATTATTATTTATTTATTATAGTCGCTAAGCAAATTGGTGTCACATTCAAAAATGATGGGACAGTTTTTCTCAGTGTTCCGGTGTAACAAGATCCCCAGGGAGCAGGATTATACATACATACTTGATGAGGTGGCGTGAGTAGTTTCGGAGACAGATCACGCTCCCAGTGGGGCTGTCACGCCAAACGTGCGGCAATTAGGAAGGGCATAATTTTTAATAGCTTCTGACTTAATTGCTTACCAAGGGAATAGTCTGATTAATTGATGGAAAAAAATTTAGACCATGATCCAGAATTTAGCGAGTCTGGTAATTACATTGAAGCGACTGCCGATCTGACCATCTTAACCCTAAGATAGGGGAACCGGTAAATTTTGGATCATGGTTACAAATCCAAAGTTGAATTTGCAGGTTTCATCACGTATTTCCTGACCGCCGAACTAGTGGTATAAATACGTACATAGATTTAAAAAATCCAGAGGTATGTAGTCGAACCCGAGCAGGATTTGAGCCCACACCTCTCGGTTATAAGGCGTTTGTTCTTACCATTGAGCTACCATCGCTCAAATACGGTTAAAAATTACAGACGTAAACTTTGTAGCACGCTCTACTTAGAAATGAAAAGCATTTTCATAGCGTTATGTTTTTTTCTGAGTTAGGGCTAGATTAAATCATGATACTGGTTAGAGAGTCTAGTACATTGAAGAAAATATGTTGACAGCTCAGTCGGTAGTGAGGATACGAGTGCAAGGACACCTAAATCGTCAAAAATACTTAAAGATGTAACCAAGATTAGATTTATCTAATCCACTTGTCTATGGGGTACAAAGAATAGTAGAACCAATATTCAATTTGTCTAGTCCACTTGTCTACGGAATAATAGGCAGGTTTACGATGATTTTGTGTTTTTTTGATCTAACACTGATTGAGTCATACCGCTATAGATACTTAATAACTGCCCTAACTAGTTTGTCTTAATGCTATTAAGATAAATGCACAAATGTATAGGTATAGGTTTATCAATACTGCTATACGCGAGGCGCTGAAGTCTGTAACACAGGTTTTCCTACCACAAGCAACAGTTGTCAACTGATTCCTCAAACGTTGTGAAACTTATATTGAAATTGCCTCTTGAATCTATGTAATGTTCGTTATGTCAATAAACGTTATTATGTCTATCAAACAGTACGTCAGAATCTAGAAAAAGTCTATGCTTACTGTTATAAAAATATTTTTTTATATTCACATGAACTTCTTAATTGCGTTTGTAAAGCAGCCAAAATATTACACAGTCAAGGACGTCATAATATCCTCCTAAGAACATACGCTGAAGGATTATTCTTAGAGAACTTATCAAGTAATTAACGACTTAAATTTACTGAATCCACCTCCACACCCGAGTTGTTCGAATTTCAACAAACATAATATTCTTGTCATGCCGAGACCGAGTTTCCAAGTTAAGGCTCACGCTACGTTTTTCGCACTCCAACTAGGTGGTAGCTAACTTGAGGAAATTGGAGTTTGTAACGCAATTGTCTCGCTACAATACGCTAATAGCCATGAAATAACACCTACCTACGACGCGACGATGGAGATAAGGCGGCGGCCATATTGGATTCAATTGTCACTGTACGTTGTTTGTTTTTTTTTTTATTACATTCAGTATATGTATTATGACATACTAGAGCGGTGGTAGGTCAATGATAAGGACACGCGCCTCTTAACCGAGAAGTCTGGGTTCAAACCCGGGCATATACCTCCGGATTTTTCAAATCTATGTACGTATTTATACCGCTAGCACGGCGGTGCGGGAAAACATCGTGATGAAACCTGCCAATTCAAACCACTTTGGGTTTGTAACCATGATAAAAAAATTGTCTGGTTCCCCTATCTTAGCGTTATGAAGGTCAGATCGGCAGTCGCTTCTATTACCAGACTCGCTAAATCCTGGATCATGATCTAAGCGGACCCCGTCTAAGCACGTAACATAACGCTAGGAAGACGAGATGTATTAAATATTACATACTATATTTATCTTGACGCCCGTATTAAGTTGTTGGTTTATCAAAACGTGTGGCTGATGTATTTTATCTATAATTAGCGACCCGCCCCGGCTTCCCACGGATGGACATTTATTTTCTAACTTAACCTAACTTTTATCAAAATATCCTATAGCCTATGTTAATCAGGGATAATGCAGCATTCTAAAGATGAAATAATTTTTGAGATAGATTTAGTAGTTTTTGAGTTTATTCGTTACATACATACATACATACAAATCTTTTCTATTATTAATAATAGTGTAGATCAGAGTTTGTTACACTAAATTTGTTTAAATTCAAGATTTAATGTACGAAAAAATATTAATAGAACTACCTGTTGTCAAAATTAGACGTTGTGAAATAAAGATCTTTTAATGTTAGTATTCTTTAATACATCTTGTTATTTGCGCAAACTATATATACTCGTACGTTGAAACAATATGTCAAAAATTACTACCGATAGTTCACTATGTTGATAATCATGAAGGTGTCGTCAGTCAAAATAAAATTTTACATACAAAAGCAACAGTACTTTTAAAAGGAAATTCAGCTCATTCGAGTACCCACTGCGAACGCGCCCTAACTTTTACTTGTGAACGACAATTGTGGGGAAATTTGATGCAATTCAGATAAACCGGAATATTGTATTTGCGGGAATTACATTCGGCGCGCCTAAGCGATTTGGGGTGTTTGTGCTAAACGGAATTCGTTTATAGTACAAGAGCCCGCAGCGATGTGGTAGAACATTCAGAAATTGTGAATGCTTAAACGCTTCAGAGAGCGTGTTGGTGGCACGGTTAGAAATAGTCTTTAATATTTCAAGTATAATTCTCTACATAAAAACAAAAACCTTTTTTGATCTGTAGTAAACCCACAAACGGGATTAAGACTCAGCTAAGGATTTGACATCGGCTCTTTTCATTCTTCTTTCTCCCTTCCCAGGGAGAAAGAAGAATCTTCTCTATCCATATCTCTAAATCCAGTTTTTTACTTTTTATTGTGCCTCAAATATTTTATATAAAAATTCTGCATCATTATAAGAGAATTTAAGTCTAATGATACTTAAGATAAGACTTAGAAAAACGGGAACATATAAAATTTTACTGTACCCCTTCAAGACTTAACATAAACGCGCAGATCAAAAGAATTCGTCCATTCGTTTCCTTGAGAGGGACATAGATTTTTATTTTATCGGTTCTTACTGCCAACATTGCACAGGAATATGTTCCACTAGTGGCTTCCCGTGACTTTGTCTACATAAACATCAGTTGAGTAAAAGCGGCAGATTTAAAAATCCTATAACCTGGTAAGACATTTGCTTATCCTGTTTATATCCAAATTGCAAACTTTTTTAACCATTTTTAAGTAAAGTGTAAAAAAAACTAATAAAAAAACACGAACACGCATCACGTCTCTATTTGCCATTCCAAAGACCCTTAATATGTCATTTTAAAGTCATCTATATAAAGACATCTCTTTACAACTTTTATACGTTTAAAAATGTGTGTTATAATATTAGAGATATTACTTAATATATTAAAGCTCGATCGATGCGTAAAAAGGTAGTTTAATGCGAAATACTCTACCCTGTGTGAAATAAATATATTAGTCAAGACTTTAAAAGATTAACAAGTTTAACTTTGAGTAGATTCAAGGTTGATTTTAGTTGAAATATTTTTAATGAAAGTCAAGTGCTCTTATCGTGAATCTAATTCAACATTTCGAAAACGGCTTAAAAGCAGCTTCGTGATAAATTGGCGTATTTTTTTTAATCACCTCTTGGTCTCAGTTTGATCTGGACTAATCAATTAATTCATAATTAATATATGCTCGTATCAACGCTTCGGGGTAATTAATTTCACGTGCTTATAACTAAATTAACGGATTCCGGGTACTAGGTTGTGTTAATTAAACATTATGTATAGGTTAGCTAACGTTATATCAATATGATAATCGACATTTGATTTTATATCGTATTGTAGTCTATACAGACATAACAACACGCTCGTAATCCCCGAAGAGCAATAAGCCTCTTTAACCACATTTAGCCAAAAATAAAACTGGGCTATGGAAAAATGTGAAAAAGTAGTGACAAGTGGCTAGCTCGTCGCCTACCCAATCACATACACAAAACCCGATTTACCATTCGTCGCCTATTACGATATGCCAGGCTAGGAACACAGATGGCACATTATTTTTAAGTCCCAGACCAACATCTGCGACTGACATAATATTATTAGAGATTTTTTTTTATTTTTCGAGTGTTATACTCTACTCATTTTTCTCCTACCACGACTAGATTGGTCGTGTGTTAACAGAAGGTTATGTCAGGAGCCTTACAAACCGTAGAGCTTCTATGAAAAAGATTATAAATGTTAAAGAAGCAAGTGTGTAAGGTTCTCTCTGCCTACTCCGCTAGGGAAGTGGCGTGAAGTTTAGTTAGTAAGTTAGTTAGTACTCATTTTTCGGCTCTACGTTTCATCTTATTTGCGATCCCAAAAGGTGACGGGGAAGTTTAAAGAGTAGCAAGCTTCGTATATCATATTCAGCTATAACTAAGTAGAATGTAATAATGTGCTATCGTAAAATGGAAATATTGGAATGGAAAATTGTTTATTTTTTCTGAATCATATTAAAATAATAAACGATATTTCGTGCAACGCTGTCATAAATCATCGGTTTATGAACTTTGACGTCACGCATACTTGTTTTTGTATGAAACGCTTTTACTTATTGAATAATAGATAAGTATAGATTGTCGTTGAAAATATTAACTGACATTCAAAACAGGACTGAAACCCTTACTAATAATAAAATTAACTCTGTCTGTCTGTTCACTTTTAAACTGCTGACTGCTTGCGACGAAATTTGGTAGATATGTCTAAAGTTTTAATTCTGTAGACAGTTTTTATTCCGTGAATATTTATAGACTAGCTGTGCCAAGGTTTCACCCACGTTTATGGTTAATGTTATATAGCATATAGCCATCCTTGATAAATGGGCTATCTATCACTAAAATAATTTTTCAAATCGGACCAGTAGTTCGTGAGATTGGTGCGGTTATGCAAAGAAACAAAAAAATCCTCTTCAGCTGTATGATATTAGTATACCTAGATTCCCGGATACACAATTATAGTCTGAACAAAATTAACCTCAAATGAACGGCGCCAGGGGAAAGGTTAAAAAACTCCAAATCGTTGTTCACAACTTTTGACAAATAATTAAACTACCACAAATTCGCAGCATTACCGCAATGCAGTTTTAATTCACTTACTAAAAATCTTAGTAACCGCTTAACCTGGCAACCGCAAACAAAATTGAACTTTACGCCTTATCATTACGTTGCGAATTACGAATGCAAATGGCACTTGAAATAGAACTGCGAATTTGGTAGCTACTTGTGAAATTAGACGGTATCGGGGCCCGTCGGGCCGTTATGCAAATCATTAGGTGCTTTTGTACCAATTATATTGTTTGGTCTTGAAATCAAATCGACGGGAAAGGGTTAACTTGAATAATTTGCGATTCGATAGGAAAACTTCGGCCGCTTTGTGTCCGGAAGACATCTGCTCTGGTTGAATCAGAGTCGAACATTGTTGAATAAGATTTTCCTGCTTGCTTCAATCTATACAAATCATATTAAACTGTTTGTAATGCCACTAATTGACTGGCCCGTTGGTCAAGTGGTCAGAGACCCTGGCCATGAAACCAAGGGTCGGGTCATGGATGTTTATAACATATTTAAGTATATCCATCCGTTCACCTAGTAACCATAGGACAGGCTTTATCGAACAAGGAAATTGGTGTGTCAGTCTGGAGAATTTATTTATTATTCACTAAAGTGAACCTAAAACAAACAAGGTATTTTATACGTAGTTATAACCTAGGATTCCGCTTTAGATCGGCAGAGTTAAAGGAGCATCAAAACCACTTATCTATATCTATACTTATAATAAATCTGTAGAGAGGTCAATTCTGTACATGAAATATATTTTCAAAATAACTATCAGGGGGTGATTAGTGATCGATACTGATGCCAAAAATGCAATTAGTAAAATTTTTGTCTGTCTGTCTGTCTGTCTGTCTGTCTGTATGTTCCTTATAGAAACAAAAACTACTTGACGGATTTTAACGAAACTTGGTACAATTATTTTTCATACTCCTGGTCAGGCTATAGTATACTTTTCATCACGCTACAACCAATAGGAGCAGAGTAGTGAAGGGAAATGTTGGGAAAACGGGAGAAGTTACTCCATTTTTTAAGCTTCCGTCGCGTGTGCAGCCTTAATGGTTAAAGTTACATAGAAATCATGTATGACGGAAATAGTCTTCATAATATTAACCATAAACGCGGGTGACACCGCTGGCACAGCTAGTCAAAAATAAAATTGGGTTAGACGTAAATTCGTGACGAAGTAATGCCAACTGGCTAGCTCTTTGCTTACACAATCACAAACCGGATACTCGATACACCTTTTACGACATGCAATACAAGGAATATTCCTGTGTTTTTTTCCTATATTGGTTTGGAACTCGAAAAACATACAAACACATGATATTTTTTCATTATATATTAATTCAAGTGACCTTGCGTGTCTAATGCTATTATAATTGCCTACAAAAAGCAATTTGGTAATTTGGCAAAAAACTACACAGTAGTCTTACCTTGAATGTCTTAACTTATTAATTCAATTAAAAGTTTTCGGAACTTTTAATTGAATCACAAAGTCTATTAGTTCTAGCGAGGAATTATAATATCTGTATACTTCATTTAACTAATAGTTCTAGTCGTCATAGTAAAGAAATGACCTGAAAACGGTTCGTACGGCGTAAATGACAGGTTAGACCGTCAACAAAATCAAAATTTCAAGGAGGTAATGTAAATTTCGGTACATATTCGCGATCCAGACAATTTTTTTGCGTTCTGTACCGACGTGTGTGACTAAAGACGGTTATAATGTGCGAGGGAAAGGGAATGATTAATTCAATTCAATTAATTTGTTCAGTTTCCAGTAATTTTACAACTCATTTGATGTTAGCAACATTATGTACGTAAAAACTATGTAAGTAGGTATAAATATTTAGGTAGGTACAACAGTGGGTAGTCACTTAAGTGCTACGCCGTATAATGCTGCCATTTTAAATTCGTTTCTTAAACGGCACGGGGTATACTATCACACCATCATTATCTCAGGAAAGAGTTCATCCAAAGAGTTCATTAATCACTTTTAGCAAAAAATAATTTAAGTTTGGAAATAATTTTAAAACAAAAGAAACCAGTGACAAGCTCGTCACCTTTACAATAACAATGCCAATGCCTAACACACAATTACGGATAATTTCCATGGCGAAAAGTTCCATGGCTTGCATGCCATAAAGACGGATCTTTACGGCATGCAAGCCATGGAACTTTTCATATACTTATACTTCAACAGGCCCATGTTGAAAAAACTTAATTAAGATTCATACACCTTTGTTAATATTGTTCTTGTAAAGAGTTTCTTGCCAAATTTTTCTCGGTATAAACCACACTCCGAACTGGTGGTAGAATCATATAGCTTTACATGCATACATACATAACATCACGCCCATATTCCCCGAAGGGGTAAGCAGAGACAAAGGGGGCCGCAGGCCCCTTCAACCTCATACAGCCAAAAATAAAACTGGGCTGACGATAAACTTTATCTGACAATTTATAAGCATTTCTTTTAATCCTATTGGTATAAATAAAGAATATATTAACTTGAACATAGATAATATTATTTTCAAGACCAAAACCGACATAGGATTGAAATAACTTGTAGACGTTAAACCTTTATTTACACCGACAAGTTCCCTGAATATGAAAGTAGCATTTAAGTCGTCAAGGTAAGAATGATATTAGAACGTTAACCTTCAATGTGAACGTAGACTATTGATTGCATGTTTATTTAATTGTATCGGGCAATTTTCGGGTATGGTTGTTTAGGAAAGATAGGAAATTAAACCCTTTGGATTTGTAAAACTGTTTAATATCTTCCTTAAATTATGAGCCGGTGCGAAGTCGTGATCAAGATCAGAATCCTAGAACTGGTTTTTATATTGAGGCAGCTGCCATTTGACCTTCGTGATCATTATATAGTATCCAGACAAATTGGATCAAAGCTGTCACAGCATATAACAACAAACAGAGAATTTAATAAGTATAACAGAAGCATGATGGAAGATCACAAAAGTAAATAAATGTACTTGAAGACTAACAAACTGATGTTTCACTCAGAAAAACATGTCTTATTTACAATACTACTGATCTACCTGAGCATAAGTTTAAATTATATATTAAAACTTGTTTGATTAAAAAGGGCTACTATAAGGTAGAAGATTATTTAAATGATAAGAATATATGTCCAGTCGCATAATATGCTATTCGTCTGCACTGATAGATTTAAATTGACAAAAAAAAATATTGTAACTACATAATAGGTATTAAGTCTTGGCATTTAAAAGAGTAACTATCGAGTTTCTTGCCGGTTTCTTCTCGGTAGAATCTGCTGTTTGAACCGGTTTATATTTATACTTATTTTGTTCTGACGATTTATAAGTGCTTTTTGTAAGCCTATATAAATAAAGATCATTTCATTTCATTTCATTTCAATACAACAAACCTTGGTGCTTGATGCTTGGTTACCTATGTCTATGACCAGTATATCTAGAGTGCAATAAAAGAAATAAGGTCCACTTCATCCAGATTCAAACAAAAGTTCTGTAGATATGTTTCTGATGGATAGTAAAATGACTAAAACGGTCGATCGGTTTGACAATATCGGCAAAATCTACATTCACAGCAGTGAAACTACGAGTTAGATCTGACCTTTGTAACTTAAACGGATATAGAATACGTTAGGGAGCCCATTGTCGTGCAACTAAGAGCGATGTTCCCTCGGCGCGGCGACGTTGCCTCTTGAACAGTCTTGTCTCTGTGCCGTATTGGCATATAACGTACGTTTATCAGTTCTAGTTTAATAACACGACTAAATTTGTCAGTTATTTTGATTGATTAGTACAATTGATACTAGAGAGCGGTGGTAGCTCAACGGTAAGGACTCGCGCCTCTTAACTGAGGAGTACGGGTTCAAACCCGGGCACGTACCTCTGGATTTTTCAAAATCTATGTACGTATTTATACCACTAGCTCGACGGTGAGGGAAAACCTCGTGATGAAACCTGCAAATTCAAACAACTTTGGATTTGTAATCATGATCCAATAATTGTCTGGTTCCTGTATCTTAGGGTTACGAAGGTCAGATCGGAGGTCGCTTCAATGTAATCACCAGACTCGCTAAATCCTGGATCATGGTCTAAGCGGACCCCGTCTAAGCACGGGATATAACGCTAGGAAGATGATGAGTACTATTGATACTGTAAAAGAGAGCATAATGCTGGTTTGAGAGGAAACATTCCTGTCCACAAAAGTAAAACCTTTCACGAAATGAATTGAAGTACAATGTGTATTGTATTTGCTATCTTTATTTTAACCCTAACAAAGGAGATCTGTAAGAAACTTTTTATCTAGAAAAAATGTACAGGACACACGGTATTCTCTGTTATATCGAATATCAAACAGGAGTTGTAGATCTTGAATTAATTGTATTAGTTTATTTTTTTAAATTAGGAACTTTTGATAAAAGCTGGAAGAAATTCTGTTAGGGATAACAGAATTTCTTCAACCATTTTCAATTTCTCGAATATACCACCTAATTCAGGCAGGTAATTTCTGCGAATAGCCCCGGAACATTTGCGTAGTCATCCCCACTCGTGACGTGTTCATGTCGAACGAGCCTGCTCAAATAGCTCTCGCGGGTAAGCGCGGCGGTTGAGTCGAATTGGCTGCGGTACATTGATGATGTATTGATATTGGCTCGAGGATATTTTGACTACCCTTACTAATATCACAGAGTAATAATATACTACCTACAACATAGGGTCAGTGCCCATACTTGAAAAGTTACTGCTATAACTCGCGCAAGAACAGCGACAGTGGTGAGTAATTGGAATTACAGCAAAGTTTAGTCTGTTTGTCAGGAATAATACAAGATGGCGCTACAAGCAAAGGTTAGTTGTTTCTTAGTAATAATACGCCATTTGTGTAAAATTCATGGTTTTAAAACAAAGATTATTTTGGTTTGCTTCTGAAGAAAATATTATATATTCATGTTTTTCACTTAAATTTAATAAATTATCTAAGAAATGACGTAAATAACTTATTTTATGAAAAAAACATTTTTTAAAAGTGAAATAATAACGTTTTTATTCGTTTTTTAATCTCAATCAGTTTAAATGACGCCTGTAGCTACATCTGTCTGTGTCAAGTCTATACGAAATCCAAAATGTATGTGACTGACCAGACAGGCTAATATTATAGATACGGGAGTAACTCTGTTCGTCTGTTACGTCGTATACATTAACGATGTGTTGATTTTGTCGTAACGATTGTGTCTAGTAGTATTTTAAATGTGGAAATGACTCTGTTTTTTTGTTACGTCTTCACGCTTATACTACTTAGCCAATTGCATTGAAATTTAGCATGCGTAAAGTTTCAAAACTGAGGAAATGCAAAACTACTTCTCATTCTGAAACAAATATATGAATCCCACATGGCACACGATAGAGATTTCGCAATTTCAAGCAGGCGGAAAGACTATTTTTAACTTAAAGATACACCAAATGGATATTTTGCCAAAATCATGCTCGGATCTTCTAGAACAGCAATTCCTCAACTTTGATAAAAAATTACAAAAATCACCCTTAGTTTACGCTAGGTAATTTCAACGAAAAGCCCCGGAACAGCGGCGTTATTCCTACTCAAGACGTGTCAAACGAGCTCGCTTAAATAGCTCTCGCGGGCTCGAGCTCAGTTGCGTCCAAATAGCTAGTACCTGGATCCGGAATACGAATTAATTCGGTGATGTATTGATTAGTTTACTTTAACGGCAAATGTTTCTCCTTACGCATATTACAAGTGCGAAAGTAGCTTTGTTTGTCTAGTAAGTCTTCTGGCCTCAATCTGATTTGCGATCAAATCAAAATCAAATGGATTGTTTTTAAAAATGATTAAGAACAAATTATGCCTACCCCGCTAGGGAAGTGGCGTGAAGTTTAGTTAGTTAGATAATTTTTATTAAGATCATTTGATTTAAGCCTTGAACTGAATCCACTCAACATTGTAACCGGTTAAAAACTCTTTTCAAACATTTGAAAACATGGGGTAGATGCAGGAAACGCTTAAATATATTAAAATGGAGTGTTTTTTTTTTACATTTCGTGAAGATAATAATTTGTTACGGTAAAAATTTCTGAAATACGATTGCTCAAATAATCTAAAGTGTTCAATTTATCATTCCTTAGTGTGCAATTTAAATCATTTTCAACTGATTGTTACTAATTACAATAAATTATCATGTAACCAAGACATATTACTGTAGGTTTAGGATAGGAAATAATTTTGAACGCCAGGAAACGCGTTCGAAATAGCTAGAATATATTCAAATCCATTCAATTCTCAGTCCCCTGGCGAGACCGTCTTTTACGTGTGATATCCTGTACATGCTATAATAGAATCGTATATATATCAGTCTAGATTAATCATGTCCAAACAAACAATTTGAAATCATTTTTAACTTATATAGCAATAACATAGCTTAAATTTATATAGACACTCATTCCCCTGGCGCGAACTGAACGCATATTTTCCAAAAGTGAAGTCACGATATATATATCAATATTACGTAGTATCAATATAATCAGACACTTTCTAGAAGTTACGAGGGATACATAATTTTTCACGCCAAGGAATCCCAACTGCAATAGCTTGAACGTATTCAAATGTATTAAATTCTCATTCCCCTGGCGCGAGCTAAACGCACATCTTCCCCGTATGACGTCACACGTATTACGGGAGCCCATTCACAGTCGAAATTATCTCATTCGAATTCGGCGTATTGGGATTATTTGCATGTAAAGAGACTGTTTTGTATGCATTCGGGGCGATGTATTTGTTGTTGTTCCGAAGAAACTCGGTCTTTGCGTGATGTTTACTTCAGTTGCGCAGGATTAAGTAGTAAGCTTTTGTTGAAATTTTTTTAAGCCTTTTAAATAAACAAATTATTATTTCGACGAAAAATAATTTTATATCTGTTTTATTTTTCATTTACTGGATTGTTCTGTTTTAAGTTTTTATTTACAATTTTATTCCAGTGAATATGTTTTTATTGTTACCTAGATAATGATATCAACAATGATCCGTTTTAAGCCACTCAATTACTCTCATTGCACAGGACAATTCGGACGCAGGACGAAAAAAAAATTAAATATAATTGTTATAATTCTCGAAAATCCCATACATATAACACCAGGAAAGAGAAGGTACTTTCAATTTGGTACTGACAGTTTTGTTGTAATGTCCACCTAACCGATCATTTGGCAGGAGATATTATAGTGCATAAGTGTGTGCGCAAACACAGGTGCACTCTTTATTCCTTCACTCTCATAGTTCGGTGAGGTGGCAATTCGACATGACCGGTGAGAGGTCAGGCGCAGGACCAACGGCTTAACGTGCTTTCCGAGGCTTGGGGGTGATTATACCGCCAACTTCCTGACTCCGGACTATTACTGAGTAATTTCAATATTGAAATTGAAATAACCAGCACAAATTTTTGGCCTGACCCGTGATTTGAACCCGAGACCTCTTGATCCTTAGGCGGAGCATGCTATTACTAGCCCGACGAGGCAGTCAGTCAGTTTTATTGTAACAAATATATGTACGTAAGCTTATATTATATAAAATTTTTGATTTAATCTAAGTACGTAAGATATCAATGTGCATACTGACCCCTACATGAGAAAAGCTGCACACAAAAACTGGATAGGTAACGACAAAATGCTGAAAAATATCTTTTAGAAATCTCCGTGATCTCAATCCAGATTGAGAGGAAAATTTTTCAAAAGATTACTGGATCCTCTTTGATTTAGCAAAAAGAGTAAAACTTTCTACGACAAAACCTTTTGAAATATGGTTTAAACGCTTTTGAATATCCTAGGGTTATCCGGCGACTAACTCTTTGAATACTAAAAGTGAAAATTCACGGAGCATATCTTTAAGCGAGACCGCTGGTTTCTCCCGTCTTCAAGTATGGATGAAAGGAAAACTGATATTTGTACTTTTAGGAATATTTGTTATACGCTCAATCTACTATAGTGGTCAATTTACAATTTCCGATTTTGATAAATACATACATATACCTATAATATGTATTTATCAAAATCAGAAATTGTAAATTTTCGGCTGTGAATACACATATCATCACGTCCGCAATCTTCGAAGGGGTAGATAGAGTGCAAGGAGCAATAAAGCTCTTTAAACCGCATTTATCCAAAAAAGGTTGGCTTGGATTAGTTCGAGGATTCTAAAGAGAACTGACAAATGGCTAGTCCATCGCCTACATCAACCACAAACAAACCCAGCACCCAATACACCATTAGTCGCTTTTTAAGAGTGGACACGAGCTGAGAGACATTTTAAAAATAGGTATTTGAAACAACTGTTGCTGTCGCTCTTTGGTGCTCGCGCCAGCCAGCCGTGTGATAGGGACAACTGCAGCTCGAGTTGAATATTGCGAATAAAAAAAAATCGACGTAAGGTTCTCGACGATTTTCTCCTTTAAAATTAGACCTATGTGAAAGAAATTTCACCCATGGAATAATAAGTAGTTGTACTAGGCCTTGGTTTTTTTTTTTTTTTTTGTAAATACTTATTGAATCTCTACACTAAACGTTTTTAGTATTGATAAAGGAGGTTTGTAAAGACAGTGTCATATGGCGTTGGGTTCTCTTTGCCTACCCCACTAGTGAAGTAGCGTGAAGTTTAGTTATATTTTTGTTTATATACGAATTATATTCTCCCTAAGTAAGGGGTAATTTTCATCATTACGGGCTTTTGTCCAAGTAAGAATGAAGTTATGTATTCCATTTCCTATAAAGATCACTATCCTAGACTTTAGAGAGTACGATTGGCGAGTGTGCGAAGATAAAACCGCGCAGTATGTCTCGGGGAAGCCATAACAGATTGATACTCGCAAATCTAGCAGGCCCTCTTGTAAAAGGCTTCCCCGTCCATCGGGTCGGATCGATTGTTTGACCTCAAGCTCTCGGACTACTCAGTGCATGCAGGGTCACATTACTAGCGATTTTTTACTGTTAACACCAATAAGCCACTTCACACTAACAATCAGTTAATACCTCTTTGTAACTGACAAAACTCCATGCTTGTTATTGGTAAATACAAAATTAGGTATACAAAATTCAAAAACAAAGAAGAAGAGACAGTCTCCCAGCGCTATGTATTACCTATTATACACAATTATTAATATGACTCCCAATATCTAAATTAAACCCGTCCCCTATAGGGGAAAACTGACGAAAACTGAGCCATTGTACCACAGTAGTTGTCGAATTAAGGATAGTTTACACAAATTTAGTTTATAGTCCGAAAGTTAGATTATAACTAATTAGTAGATTATTAAAAAATATTTATTTCGTATTATTTTTTCTTTATCTTATTCTCGAAAAATTAAAAGATACAGCGCTTGAAAGAACTGAAATGGGGCGCTTTACGTCACTTGGATGGTAAAATTTTACGGACCTAGTGACGTCACGTGGTACTTTAACGCGCTGTATCTTCTAATTTTTGGTTTGCTGAACAAAAGAAAAAATACTTACATGAGTAATATTTTTTTGTAATAGAAATCTCAATAATATAGACTTGAAACATTTTCGAGTTAACTATAGGGATAATGAAACCATGCGTAAATAATTCTAAGACGTACTTGATACAAAATAATAACGTACGTTCAATAATTATTGAAGACGTTAAATCATATCGCATTCACTGTTTTATTTATTTTTACATTTAAATTATTTTGAAAACAATTTAGTGGCTAGACAGTTGAGTATGTACGCTAACCAAACAACAACGTTCTGTTGTCTATGATAGCATCGAATTTAGATGGCTCATAAAAAGTATGCTGCATAATAATATTGATTCATAAATTTTCATCTTTATTCCGTTACGAAATCTGGAAATGTTATTCTGTGTCTTTTTGTATCGACAATATCACACATTGCAAACTAGTAGCGACATCTGGTATAGAATATGTCATACTGTATGCTTTATTTAAGAAAAAAAAAAATAAAGTTAGTTCCTGTTCGTAACCAACGCGTTTAATTTATAATAGGTTATGGGCCCAGCACGCTTCCACTGCGCAGTATAATAGTCTAAACATAAAACAATGAAGTCTGAATCACAACGAAGCGTAGGATAACTAGAAGGAATTATAAACAAACCTTTATTGTTACTGTATTTAATACAATTATTCCTAGCCATGACCTTGAATAGAGATTGTTGCCGGTTTCGGTATAAACAACTTCTTGGAAAAATCTTATTATAGCAAAGTGATTTTTAAATGCCTTTTTTAATTTCAATATTATATATTTAAGAATGAACTAAATTAAAAGGAGCAGCAACTTTTGATTCTGATTATGTTAATATAAAAGAAACGACTTTAAGGCCCGTTGGTCGAGTGGTTTGAGACCCTGGCTACGAAACCAAGAGTCACGGGTTCGAATCCCGCCAGGGGTAAACGATTACCATGGTTGCGGCTCTAGCAACAAAAGAGTTGTCACTAGCCTAAAACCTACACATGGAATTGAAGGTTTTATGCAGATTCACAGTATCGACAACATTTGTGATAAGAGCATACCAGCACTCTAAATCTTCATAGTTTGGATTTCTGTTACCCGTAATACCCTAATGGAATACACAGCATCTTCACGTTGTTTTCTGAGGAGGTAGTCCTAATTCTGCCGAGCTGTCCAGTCAAATCATGGCTCCACCATTTATTAAATAAATATCCGACGACATCACATATATTGATCTAACTCCGAGCCAAGTAGCTTAAGCAATCGTGTTACGAATATAAGAATCAACAGCGGTATTACAAATATATACTTAAATATTGGATACTAACACCCAGACACAGAACAAACACAAGTATTATCACACGAATGTTTGTCCTATGTGGGGATCGAATCCACAACTCTTGGCGCATGGGGCAGGGTCACTACCCAATGGGCCATCGAGCTTGTGTTCTCGAAGAACTTTCTGAGTATAAAAACATACACGTAAAATGATTTCAATTATTATTCAATACGCAAGATGGCACAAGCGGGGCTTCAGGCATCAGGCACAAAACCTTACAAAGTCAATTTCATTGTAATCGACTTGACCCCGAAATATCAATTTCGACATCAGAAAAGTCGGCAGCAGATGTCGCTCGTAGGAAACTCGGTAAAAAGTTCGGAGACAAGAAATTATGTAAATGCGGAATCGTGCATGTGTTATATGGGCGATGCTGGGGTCTGTAGCAATATAAGTTTTTCGGAAATTGATCTTGGCGCTTTGTCCTGTTTCTAGTTTGGATTCGCTTTCAGTATAGTTCTTGATTCAACTGGTTGTAACATCAAAGTGGCTTTTATGCGTATGCTGGAAAAATTAAAGCAAAGTTACAAATTAAAAAAAAGTTATTCATAGTTATACTTGTAGCTAAGCGGTGCAAAAAGAGCACCTTGAGGAAATCTGCGTATTTAACTGTGGGTTTGTAACTATCTCCGGAGGTTAACGGCAGTGAAGGATGTGCCGAGATCCCTGTAAACACCTCCACTCAAGCGATGAGGGGTACCGCAGAGTTTTAGTGGATATACCCCGGTCACTACCACCTTTGGCTGGAGCAGGGGCCCCATACCCAAGGGCCCCAGGGAGCCCCACACACCACTCTGGAAGGCAGCCCCCCTCTCCGAGATACTCTGCGAACGTCCTTCTGATTCAGCAGAGGGCACAGCGCGAGAGTGACCCCACGACGCTGGTCGCGCAAACGGCGTCTGATTTCTGGGCGGAGGAGTCGAGACGTGCTGGGTCACGTCTTTCCTGGTGGGTCCAGCGGGTCGGGGGGCTCTGACTGGCGCTTTACGAACCTACCCGACTGGGAAGACGACTGTATGCATCCGGTCGTCTCCACCCTTGGCGCGGGCTGACGCTGAGGCCTAGCGGAGGATTTCTTAGGGGCACCCGCGAAGCCTCAGTCGGCATGTAGAATGCATCCCAGAGTTTAAGTGGGTATATACCCCGGCCAAGATAGTATCGGCCGGGGTATATCCCCTAAAAACTGTGAAAACGGCACGATGCTGACCAGATCTTCAATGCATTAGCTGAAAGATAAAATCTAATTGATGTTAAAAGATGAAATTATGTTTTTAATTCTCTAGAATAAATGAAATACTTCAACGTAAAATATAATATTGATATAATAATCAACATTCCCGAAAATATCTTTACCTTGTAAAATAAATAGTCTATTTAAATAATTATGAATTATGCCATAAATACCTAAACTTAGAAAAAATATCCACGAATATTAAAGGTACCTTCATTTTTAGTAACTTCTAGCTAACTTTCAGAAATAATACTTTGTTGCATAAATTAGAGGTATAAACTTGTCTAGTCAACATCTTGAGAAAATAATTAACAAAATTAAATTATAAAGCACAACTTGAGAAATTAGCTAGAGGTGATTGTCCTAACATTAGAATGGTAAGTTATTGAAATTCCTGCTCTAACAAATAAATACAGATCGCAACTGAGTTGATTTTTAATAGTTTGGATGGATAGCTGTCTTAAAATGGCATTACCTACTTTGCTAATAAAAAAAAAACAGTACGATGGTTTCAAAACGAGGATTTATTTATTACTTTATTGCTCTGTTCAGTTTAGACATACACGCCATGCATGCCATCAAGTCCAAAATTTCTGAAAAAGTAAAAAAATAAAAAAATAGTCAAAGAAGTTGTAAATACCCTTAATCATATTAAACCAAAAATAAAATAGAGTTGGATGAGATGTAGAATCTTGAAAAGAGATATAAATAGGTAATTTTTTATGCAACTGAAATTGTTTCAGTATATTGACATTGGTCCATGTGGATAAATTAACTGGTAGGTAGTCTTTAAAAATTTTTGAAACAACAAAGTTAATCTTACGCACACTCCGACGCATTTGTCAAACATGTTACAAGCCATATAAATAAATCCAGCATAATCAAAATCGCTTGCAGTGGTACCATAAATATTGGAGCGAATATCCCATAGCGCAACGTGAGGGTTTAAAAGGCAATCTGAACGAAATTGCGCTGGTACCAGTAGCACGTTCTGTGGTCACAGTGCTTAGCTAACAGCTTATAACGAGACCTGGATAAAACAAGGAACTGTTTTCTTGGAGACCACCATACAACTTACTTAGTAATACCAACGAATGCAAAGTGTCTTTATCCTTCTTTCATGACTGGCCCGTTGGTCGAGTGGTCAGAGAGGCCACAAAACCAAGAGTCGCGGGTTCGAATCCCGCTAGGGGCAAATATTTCGTGTGAAAATATTTGTACTCGAGTCATGGATGTTTATAAACGTATTTAAGTATGTCTATCCGTTCACCTAGTATCCATAGCACAAGCTTATAAGCTTAGTTTGGGACTAGGGAATTGGTGTGCCAGTCTGAAGAATTTATTATGTAACGATGCAAGGTATTAGTATGATTTTGTTGTGTATAAGAACAGTTTGTTAGCTAAAGAGGACTCCAATCAATTTGCCAAGAGAAAATTTATAATACCTATAGTCTTTCTAAATAGAAAAATTTAATCATTGCTTGAGTTCTCAAGATACGACAATATAAACTGTTTTTAACGCTTTCAAAGAAACTCAATTTGCATTCATAATATTGGTTAAGAAACTAATAAGCGTCAGCTCAGAAAAACTATTGCCGAGCGAAACCGGGATGGCTCATTAGTTTAGCTTGTAAGTACTGTGAGCACATGATAACAGATTAACACAAGTACTCCAATACGTAAAAACATAGATTTAGTACAAATCGACAATAATCATATCCCTGTTTTATAAAAAACTGAAGAGTTTGTTTGAACGCGCTAATCTCAGGAACTACTGGTCCGAATTAAAAAAAATATTTTTGTGTTATATTTCATTTATCGAGGAAAGCTATGGGCTATATAACATTAACACCCGGGTGAAACCGCGGGCACAGCTAGTTACTAATATCCGTTGGACTTTATACAAATACATACATACATAACATCACGCCTATAATCCCCGAAGGGGTAGGCAGAGTCAATGTCAAAGTTATACAATTGTTCAGAAAAAGACTACTTTAGTCTCATATAGACGGAATGAAAATAGCCGACTTCATATCTATTCAGCCTGCATGAGCGCAGATTCGGATTGATCTGTTGAAGTACGTAGGCTGTGATTGTCGGGAATATGTTATTAATGTTTGCTGAAACCCCAGTCTCATAAAAATTATTACTTGTCTGTCATTGACTGCCATGGATTCTATTTTAGTTCGGTTTGAATAATGTTGAACGTAAGACTGGTCGATGAGTTTTAATATTGAGCCTCGGGAAATAAGGCAAGCTGTTGTATTCGCTTCCAATTAATTTATTTTTTATTCTCAAAGTAACCTACAAAATTTTTTTTAATCAAAATGTTTAATAAGCTGCCACAAAGTCTCACTGATCTACCTGAGCATAAGTTTAAATTATATATTAAAACTTGTTTGATTAAAAAGGGCTACTATAAGGTAGAAGATTATTTAAATGATAAGAATATTATGGTCAGTCGCAGAATAGGCTGTTCGTCTGCACTGATAGATTTGAATTGACAAAAAAATATTGTAACTACATAATAGCTATTAAGACTTGGCATTTAAAAGAGTAACTATCGAGTTTCTTGCCGGTTTCTTCTCGGTAGAATCTGCTGTTTGAACCGGTTTATATTTATATTTTTTTTTTGTTCTAACGATTTATAAGTGCTTTTTGTAAGCCTATATAAATAAAGATCATTTAATTTCAATACTTTTTTTTACTTTTTGTACAATATAAAATCATGATTTCCCATTTGATGTAGTGTTATTCAGTACTTACTTATGAAACGTTTAATGACGTCTTAAAATCTTCCATATTTCAATAAGTCGGATATTTCAAAATTACCTTAATGCTGCAATTATTCTATGAAGGTGAACATACGACTGTTAGCCCCTTTTTGATCAATATTATTTGTAAATATAGCATATAAAACAATAATAAAATTCATGTTAGAATATTCAAGTAAATCCACGTTACATAAGCTAATAGACACTTAAGAAACAGCATCATCCCAAATCTCAACCCTTGACAAAACGCACTCAAGCCCTCACCAATATAAAGCCCAATTTGGACAAAACCCCGTCATTTGTCACCTCGCCTGGAGGACGTCGATCCACTCAGTGGAGGAGAGCTCGAGGCGCCTCGAAAAATAATGCTCCTATAAATTCATACTGTAACGAATCTGCTGCCGGGGAGAATAAATATGTACGCAATCAATCTCGCGCAACAAGCTTTTTTTGTTCTGCTCTAGTATTTGCCTGTAACTTTGCTCGCGTTGAATTCGTTAAAGAGACTGGATGGAGATCTGTGTCTTTCATCGACAAAGTCAAATACATACCAATACAGTTGAATACAACTACTTTGAGAGGATAGCATTTTAATGATTTTGTGGCCCATTTCAAAGGGTTATTTGATTATTAACATATATTAACAATAACCATTTACAAATTTAAGCTTTAAACGTTCCATGTTAGACAAACATTGTTCTGTCTGTTTATAGATTAACTAGCTGTGCCTGCGGTTTCAACCGCGTTTATGGTAATATTATATAGCCTAGCCTTCCTCGATAAATGGGCTATCTCGTACTGAAATAATTATTTATATCGGATCAGTAGTTCCTGAGATTAGCGCGGTCAAGCAAACAACAAATTCTTCAGCTTTATAATTTTAGTATACATAATTTTATACATATATTTTAACCATATAAATTCGCTTTAAGATTTACATTTACGATTTGTTTTTGGGACATTTAACGGCGAGTTAATAATGAAACAGACAGAGTTTTAATGAAGACGCATTTAGGTGCAGATTTAGAACTAATTTGCTCGTTAATTAATCTGCGATCGCATTGAAAGCCGTGTACAATTGTCATCAGAAACGTGATTATTAAATTTTAAAAATATGTACCACGTTTCAGAAGTACCTACCAAAATACGTAAAGTGTGTGTTATTATAAAAAATAGTGGTCGCCTAATGGTAGAAATTTGACCATAATTCATAATTATTTTTTATGAATTTCTAACGCAATCTGTAATAAAATATTAGTTTTTTGCACTCCTTCTCCATATAAACTTCAACTGTGCCAAATCGCATATTCCTCCGTCCGCGTAATGTTCGTAAAAAGAGATACAAAGATTATGCTTTACGTATTAATATATAAAAAATATAACATGAACCTCAGTTTAAATGAGTTATTTTAATTCAAATAGTTACGATCTTAAAAACGTCAAAACATCCCGCCATATTCAAATGACTTATCAACGAATACAATTAATTTTTATCAATGTATCCAGATATATTTTATTATATATTTTATAAAACTATTTAGAGACCTATCTTTATTTTTTTAAATCTAAATCTCTTTACCCATTTCATACTGTCAAGATAACTTATATGTCAAATTTTAAAAGCTTTTAAAAATAACTTACGATAGCGACACGAAACGAGACATATCCGACCCTACCCCACAATTTTTACAGAAAATTTTTTACATACATACATACATACATACATAACATCACGCCCATAATCCCCGAAGGGGTAGGCAGAGCCAAAGGGGCAGCATGCCCCTTCAACCACATTCAGCCAAAAACAAAGTCGGGCTGGGTTAGATGGAAAATTGTGAAAAAGCAGTGACAAGCGGCTAACCTGTCGCCTGCACAATCACACACCCAAAACCCGATATACCATTAGTCGCCTTTTACGACATGCTAGGCAAGAACCACAGTTGGCATTTTATTTTTAAGTCCCAGACCAACATGGGACAGTGGGCTGGGTTGGATGGAAAGCTGTGAAAAAGGAGTGACAAGTGGCTAGCTCGTCGCCTACTTAATCACATACCCAAAAGCCCGTAAACCATTAGTCGCCTTTTACGACATGCTAGGCAAGAACCACAGTTGGTACCTACATTCTTTTTTTTTGTCCCAGATTAACATGGGCCAAGTCCCAGACCAACATGGGACCAGAAAAAATTTTGCACAGTGAAAAGCACTTTTTGTTGGAAACAACACCTTTATATGCATTCAGGATATGAAAATACGTTCAAACGGTATCTCGTGGGCCCGACCCGTCTGTTCATCATAATTTCAAAGCAATTTTCCTACTGGGGGCCTAAGTGCTCAACAGCTGTTGCAGGGTTGCCAAGGTTTGACTCAATTATACATTAGAAATATCTGTTTAAATAATAGACAATGGCTTTTTTATTAGCCAAAAATAAATGAATCAGCTATCGGTTAGTGGTTGAGTTGCGATGGTTAGACACATTATTGTTGAAGGTAGGCTTCTTGGTCAAGTGGGCATACGTACATAGATAGTTATTTCAAAGTTCGGGTTTTAGTTTATTTTCCCATACAACTGATCTAGTGGTAAGCTCGCACATAAAAAAAATACATACATAAATATCAACACGCCCATAATCCCCGATCGGGTAGACATAGTAAAAAAAAAAAAACATTGATTTGAAAAATTCAAAATTTTAAAACCAGCGCATTTCGCGTAGTGACCACTAACCTCCCACACTCCAATAATCCTTTAGTCATTTATGATTTGTGCTTTCAAAAAATGTTAAATAAGTGCATGTTTCCAGCGATAACTTTACAGACTTACAAAGTCCGCTCTCTATAAATTGTTAGTACAAAAAGTGTAGATCTACACTGCGAATCTCTTTCAACTCCACTAGCACCTAAGAGCTGATAGATAGCCCTAGTTCATTGCACTAGAACAAGTCTACGGACGCACAAAGCGAACCTTCCTGAAACGGCGCTTCGCTGAAATATTACCTCCCTAGAGCTTTTAAGCAAATGCATTCAACAGTAGGTAACTCTGTCAATAGAGTTAGGATTGAATGGGAATCGAAATGTTTTATCGTAACCTTTTTGCTTCTTTTATACATATTTTCGTGAAAGGTCTGCGTTATGGAGTTATAAGCGGCGTGTGCGGAATGGAAAATGGCTTTTGAGCAGGCTCTGCCTGATATGGGTATCAAGTTGATGGATAGTTTTTGGTTTGTTCATATTCGGCGCTTGAGTAGGGAAACTTATAACACACCAATCATGGTGTGTAAATATCAAGAGCGTATATTTTAATAGTTTATTGTTTATCATACTAAAATAATATTGTAAAAAGGGAAGATTTGATTGAAAAAAGGAAATTTATTTGGTGCAATACTTAACCTAGTATAACAAAATGAAACAGTAATTCCACTTAATATACTTATATGAATTATAAGGTAAGCTGTGCAGCCAAAATGGCTGTTTGTTTGTATTGAATAGGCTCCGAAACTACTGGACATATTTAAAAAATCCTTTCACCAATAGAAAGCTATTTTATCAGCGAGTAACATAGGCTATTTTTTGCTACTGTATTCCCACGGGAACAGGAACTATTGCGGGGCGCTGCTAGTACAAAATTAAAATAAAGTTGTTTAAATTTGCAGGTTTCATCACGATGTTTTCCTTCACCGTCGAGCTAGTGGTATAAATACGTACATAGACTTAAAAAATCCAGAGGTACGTGCCCGGGTTTGAACCCGCACTCCTCGAGAGGCGCGTGTCCATACCATTGAGCTACCACCTCATTAATAAATTTACATGTTTGCGGGTAATAAATGCCGATCATCATCATCTTCCTAGCGTTATATCCCGTGTTTAGTCGGGGTCCGCTTAGACCATGATCCAGGATTTAGCGAGTCTGGTAATTACATTGAAGCGACTGCCGATCTGACCTTCGTAACCCTAAGATAGGGGAACCAGACAATTTTTGGATCATGGTTACAAATCCAAAGTTATTTGAATTTGCAGGTTTCATCACGATGTTTACCCTCACCGTCGAGCTAGTGGTATAAATACGTACATAGATTTGAAAAATCCAGAGGTACGTGCCCGGGTTTGAACCCGCACTCCTCGGTTAAGAGGCGCGTGTCCTTACCATTGAGCTACCACCGCTCTTGGGTAATAAATGCCGATGATCTATTGATAATCTAGAACTAGGGGGCCCTTTAGATCGGGGGGGGGGGGGGGGCACAGAAGGGACTGTAAGCTAGCATAATGTAAGTCTTTTGTGGCCTGAACTGACTGAAGTATGTGCTAACGCAAATAATTTTAGTAACGTTCTTAAATTTAGTCTCATGTTGGTCTGGGACTGAAAAAAAAAATGTTTTCATTCCATGCAGCTCAGAGCTTAAACATTTTAACTACCAGATCCAAGCCTGGGACCATATTATGTAGACCAAATATTCGATTGAATGTTATGGCCATTTGAATTCCTGCTGTAGATGTTAACAATTATAATTTTTGTGTAACTGTTACCAGGTATCAATAATATAATATGTTCCGCCTGGCATATTCAAGTTTCTGGCGACCAGAACGCTGGGCTTCCTCAGCCAATGCCTGGCAATTCAAAGGGGCAATTTTACCAGTACTCTGGGTACCTTGATCGGCGAGGCGGACAACTACCCCTTTTCGTAAATATGTATATAATTATTTAACATTTTCAATGTACATTTGAATGGTGAGCAAATAAATTACAGCACTATATGGTATATGGTTAGTTTATAGTCGGGTGTCCTAGTCTGATTAATTTAGTTATATATGGTAAAAAATCAAATATTTAAGTATATATTTGTAATACCACTGTTGATTTTGACATCCGTAACACAAGTGCTTAAGCTACTTACCTCGGAGTCAGATCAATGTATGTGATGTAGTCGGATATTTATTTATTTATTTAAAAAATTGCAAAAAGGCAACGAGCATAAATTTTGATAAAATAAAATGCTGATATTAAAGTATAATGACTCATTCTAGTATCTATGTAACCGTTTTATACTTAAAAGATACTAATAATACCTGCAGTCTTTAATTCACAAACGACCCAAAGAAAATAGATAGCCAATTTTTCCAGGGGCTAACCTTTCAAAGGTCAGTGATCATGAACATTACCGATTAAACGCTCTCAGCAGAAAATAATTGGTAAGATAAATTTTAGTACAGCTGAAATGGGATACCTAAAGTACTTATTTTGATTTAACTTACTTCAAAATTAAGCCAAGGGGAATAATACTCGCATATTATCTCATAAGAACATGAAAGTTTAAAAAATTATATGTCGAGTTGAGTAAGAACATGTAACTTGTTGATATCTTTTTGCCATGTGTAAATAATTAAAATAACCCTAACTTGTCCCTTTTTAAATGGGACTATATTATTTGTCAGAAGTAATTTATCCCGGTATAAAACATTAAATAGCAGATTTCAGGCCTGGCGCGGCAAAGAGCTGTACGAGGCCCCTAGTAGGGATACGAGCAGTGTAAAAAGGCGGGGGGGGGGGGGTTATAGTATAATTACCGGAACTTGGAGATAATAGGAGGCCCCCCAGGACCAGAGGCCCGGGGCGCACCGCCCCTTCTGCCACTGGTATCTCACCTATTAGAAACTCTTTATTTAATAAAAGTATGCTATGTATGGCACTGCGAATTTATAATAAATTACCTAGGTACTGACATTATGGAGATAGAAAACATCTTTAGTTTTAAACGGATATTGTATGAGTATGCTAAATTAAAAAAAAAAAATACGTCATTCTCTGATACCTTCATATAGTTTTGCAACGCGATTCTGAGCTACTGTATTTTTTCTTCATATCTATATTAATTTTACTTACTTAATGTCTACATGACTCACCTTTAAAAATAATTAAAATTATATCCTAACATTCACTTACACCTGCTAGTATTTTAAGAGCATAATTTAGACTTATTATCCAGAAACTGAACTTAAACCTTGCGCAAACAATGCATCACAATGTACAGTTTTCAGTATACAGTATACTGTTTACGAGGACGCCATGTTTTATTGTACAGTAGCTTGTGAAGCCGACTTTACGCTCCTCTGTAGATTGCACAAATTGTTGGAACGGCATTAACTAACTGTGTTATCTCAACTCGCAAATGTGCGCAGTTAATTTAGCGAAATGTTGTGCATATTAGGACACGCATTAGGTAAATGTACAACAGAAGTCAGATGCGAAAAGCGGGCTTACTTTGCAGTTAAAGAATAACACTTTTGAGACTAAACGCGCGAATTATGAGGAAAAGCATTAGGTAAATGCGCAACAGAAGTTTCATTCATTAAGTGGATTTACTTCGTAGTTAAAGAAATGACACTTATGGGACTAAATGTAGGAATAGTGCATACTATGACGCGGGCATGCCCCGAAGGGGTAAGTAGGATCTAGAAGGTTTTTAGTTTTAGCTTTCAACGTATTTAGCCAAAATGAAACTAAGTTGGTTTAAATGGAAAATTGCAAAAAAGTTATAAGAGGCCATCTCAGTACACTTTACAATCACAAACCCATGGCCTTTTACATGATTAGTCACCTTTTCAGACATGCTATGCAGAAAACAATTATTTACCAACACATAATACCTAAGTCCTAACATGGGATATAAACTAACTAACTAAAGCGCGGTTAGTCCCGTTAGTGTTATTTCAAAGTATTCTGCGACCCGAATATTTAAATTCTACACTTTGTAGTTGGTTTAAAGAAGACTTATTATTCAAGCTATCTGGTTAAGTTAATTAGCTACTTTGTGAATTTAAATGTTGTGGATGTTATGACTTTTGGTTGTGATTAATTTCGTAGATCTCAAAGAGGTTAGTTAATGTTCTTAATTAAGCAATTAAGGGCTGGTTTTTGATCAGCCTTGTATAAGTGTACGATAAATCGCAATACACGATTTTAAAAGATCAGCACCTGTTTTTAAATACATACCTTATAATAAAGATATAAAAAAGATTTTTTTTACTAATTAGATATCCCAATAATATATCAAGAATATAGACGTATCAAAAACATGGATTAAGTAGCTCATTTTCTGTATCGTGGAATTATATACGAAATAATCAAGGTGACCGTAATTAAGTAGCTTAGACATGAAAGCGGTTACGTCTGATGCTACAACAAAAAATCTTTTCGCAGCCACTATTGGCTAGGATAACTCCCAACGTCATGCTTTCACCACGTTAATACAAGACTTTAATTACAGTGACGAGTCGTACGCCCACACAGACAAAATAGAAGGCACAGCCTCTACAGAGTCTCTTCACATCACTCGTATTGACATTCGCAAACTGATTTCGCACAAAGAGTATGCACAAGGCTATGCAGCGGAATCCTTTTTAAAATGGTGCTAGCGTTCTTTGATTCGGGGGATTTGAATATGGAGGGTGAACGTGAATACAGATTCAAATCTTTTGCCACTACTAACGGTTTTCAGGGTGGTTTCAGAGCCTTGTAGCTATGGGGCCTAAAAAGCCCTTTGGCTGAGTTTTCGTAGTTCATTTTTCTGGCAGAAAGCTGAAGCTAAAATTTGCGTTATTAAGTGTCTACTTTTTTTTTAGTTGTTGTCCCGTGTTGGTCTGGGACTATAAAAGAATTTGCCAACTGTGTTTCTTGCCTAGCATGTCGTAAAAGGCGACTAATGGTATATGGGGTTTTGGGTATGTGATTGTGTAGGCGACGAGCGAGCCACTTGTCACTACTTTTTCACGATTTTCCATCTAACCCAGCCCATTGTCCCGTGTTGGTCTGGGACTTAAAAAGTATGTGCCAACTGTGTTTCTTGCCTAGCATGTCGTAAAAGGCGACTAATGGTATATCGGGTTTTGGGTTTGTGATTGTGTAGGCGACAAGCTAGCCACTTGTCACTACTTTAAAACAATTTTCCATCTAACCCAGCCCAGTTTTATTTGGCTGAATGTGGTTAAAGGGGACTGCTGCCCCTTTGACTCTGCCTACATCTTCGGGGATCACGGGCGTGATGTTAAGATAAGATAAGATTTTTTTTTAGTTTGGCTGGCACCGACTCCAAAACTAACTGATTATTGTAAATATTTAAATACGTGTTAAAGATTAATACTTTCATCGAAGCAGTCGAAAGAATTTATTTTATAGACATTTAAAAAGCTATTAAGGCAGTTTTTACTTGTGTTTTTTTATAAACATTTTTTGCGGGGTTTTTTGAAGTCGATTTTTATTTTTGTTAAAATTTTTATTATTGCTTACGTCATACCACGTCACTTCATAGGAACAAAACACACAATATCACTATTTTTATATCAATTACTTTATAATATTTCGTATCGAGAAAAGCAACAGTAGTAGGAATGAAGAAATACTACAACACTGCAATGTACTATAACAGATTACTTTGATATATAAATACGCTAGAAATATTGTAAAATGCATTTTGAAGTATTTGTCAAACCTCAACTCCAAGATTGTATTTTCTAACTATTTGAGCTGTAACTTTAACTAAATATACCTACAAATCTAAGTGCCATTCTAAGGGCTGATGCCACGTATTCCTATCTCATTAATTGCTTCTGTGGTCTTCTTGACTACTATCAGTAGTTAATTAGATAATATTGTAACGTCTTTTCTATTGACCGTTAAAAAACAAGAAAACTGTTCAATTAAAAAAAAATCTTCATTTATTTTAACTGACTGTTGGTAGCTCAATGCTAAGGATACGCACCTAGTATGCTAATTAAACATGGTTAATTCAAACCTGAGCACATATGGGATTTCTAAAATCTACGCTCTTGTGTTTATTTCTAGTAGCATTAGTATGCGGAAAAATATCATCACAAGGAAATCTGCGGTATGGATGTATGTATAACTACAATCAATTTTTCAAATTCTTTTAAGAGTTAGGTACTAAAGTTAGATGACAATCGCTTCAATATTATAACCAGAATTGTTTAATCCGCGATCATGATCCTAAAAGATCTTGACACTAAAGCAGTCACTTCAATGTAATTAGAATCACTAAATCGATTGCCGAAGCGTACTTATTATTACAACCGGGATATTGTATAAGGAATAAGAATGAAGTCTACAGAAGCGAAAAACTGTGGAAAAGAAGAATACAATTCCACAGAAGCGACTTCTACTAGGCGAATTGAAGGCAATGCTATCATGAGACCACTTAACAGATACCGCCCGGTGCCCAGCTGTTTTGAAACCGCATTATTGGATTTAAATCCGTTTAAGTGCTGCCCGGAATCCCGGATAAAGGCTCTGTGTCATGAACATATTCTATTTATAAAAAAAAATACGTTACGGACAACACGATGTTGGTGGCTTAGTTGCTAGTTGGTATTAATTTTATAACCGGCTATGGGATAGTAATGCTGTTATATCAAGTTTATCAGGTTTCTCGTATCAAACTTTAGTATCCCTTAACATAACATAACATCGCGCCCATAATCCCCGAAGGGGTAGGCAGAGTCAAAGGGGCAGCATGCCCCTTTAACCACATTCACCCAAAAAAAAGCCGGGCTGGGTTAGATGGAAAATTGTGAAAAAGCAGTGACAAGTGGCTAACCTGTCGCCTACACAATCACACACCCAAAACCCGATATACCATTAGTCGCCTTTTACGACATGCTAGGCAAGAACCACAGTTGGCATATTCTTTTTAAGTCCCAGACCAACATGGAACAGTGGGCTGGGTTGGAGGGATAGCTGTGAAAAAGGAATGACAAGTGGCTAGCTCGTCGCCTACTCAGTCACATACCCAAAGGCCCGTAAACCATTAGTCATCTTTTACGACATGCTAGGCAAGAACCACAGTTGGCATATTCTTTTTTTTTGTCCCAGATCAACATGGGCCAAGTCCCAGACCAACATGGGACAAAGTAGTATTCCTTATTGTTTATATAAAGTAATACTTCCTCAAAAAGTATATTAATTATCATTGAATAAACACTTCAATATATATTGTCAATATAAAGCCTAATTATAAATTACTTCGAAATGAACAAAATTGCTTTTAAAATATATCGGTAGTTTAAACATGTAAATAGCTAATTCAGGTAGATATTCATGTTACCCCCCCGCCGGGGTCTTCGGTTTGTCGTACCGGGGGGGCTTAGTAGGCCCTGGGCACCAGGACAGGGCCGAAGCGAAGAGAGACCCCGAGATGAGCCGCGACTGCTCGGTTTGGGAAACGAGCAGTTTTGCCGAGGAAGAGGAGGAGCTGAGTGTGTCGTTGCTCGCCTTCCTTTCCTCGGCAACCCGACAGGGGCGCGCTGGGTCGCGTTGTGGTGGGTCGCAGAGGGATTGAGCGTCTCGATGCTCTCCCTCTGCGACTACAGGGCTCTGCCCTCAATTTGGGTCGCCAGGTGGAAGGCGGCCCCTTCGACGAGACGCTCTCCGCGTGCCCCTCTGGCTTAGCAGAGGGCACAGCGCGAGAGTGGGCCCACGACGCCGGTCACGGGGATGATCGGCGTCTGAATCCTGGGCGGAGTGGTTGAGACATGCTGGGTGGCCTGGCATGTCTCGACGCGCGCGCGTGCTCGGTGCTGTGCATCCGACGACTGTTGTCGTGGGCTGCACAGCATCGACCACCGCCGCGCGAGGTGAGCCGCGCAGCGCGGCATGCGCACTACCGGAGGAGCTGTCGTATAGTTCCGACAGTGGGGATACCGGCTACTCCGGAACTGCACCGCGGGAGGCCACGTTGGGGTTTTAGTCGGTTCGAGTCCGACGGAAGCAGAGGGCGACGGCTCGTGGGAGTTTCCCCAACAAAAAAAAAAAAAAAAAAGGTATTCATGTTACTGTGCAAATTGTATCCAATTATAAAAAAATATGTATTTTTTTTTCAGCAGTTCAACCATATATCCGATTTTTTAAGGAGCTTATAAATGACTTAAGTTAATCCTAAAAGCTGGAATGGAAATTTCTTTTATGACCGACTATATCATATCTCATAAATACTTGACACAGATAAAATCATCGCCTATTTGGAATCATCTTCCTAGCGTTATGTCCCGTGTTTAGACAGGGTCCGCTTAGATCACCCCAAGATAGGGGAACCAGATAATTTTTGGATCATGGTTACAAATCCAAAGCTGTTTGAATTTGCAGATTTCATTACGATGTTTTCCTTCACCTTCGAGCTAGTGGTACAAATGCGTACTTAGATTTGAAAAATCCAGAGGTACGTGCTCGGGTTTGAACCCGCACTCCTCGGTTAAGAGGCGCGTGTCCTTACCATTGAGCTACCACCGCTCTTCATACTCATCCTCCTCTATTTGGAATATTCCACAAAAACAAATAACAAAGCCCTACACATTACCTTGACCAAAAGTTCCAACCACCCGTTATTACGGAACTCCAAAACGGGATAAAACAAAACAATTTATTATTGTTTTCCCTCACCAATCACGGCGCACTCAATGAAATTGAATTATGGCTTCGAGTTATTTATGAAACCGATACCGAATTCGGCCGCAGAGCCAGCTGTAATTAGAGAAATGTCTAGTTTCAGTTTCAAATCCGGTCGCGAACGTTCGGCTTGATTTATTTATAGTTGGTCTGACAATCGGAATTAGTGTTAGTAACAACTTTATAGTGGAACCTATAGTTGCCATTAATTGACTGGCTCAATGGCGAACAGACTTTATAGTATATCGAGAATAGTAGTAGACACCGCAGAGGATACTGAGAAGTAGCGGATCTGAAGCTGTTGGGTTTTGTTCAGGGGCTAGAAGTACCAGAGCTAAGGCTAAGTAACTCTGAGGATTAATAAGGAAGAAAGAAAGGAAAAAAAATATGTTTATTTGGTACCAAAAATACATGTGAACACGAAGGAAATGAAATAAAAATACAATTTACAGAAAATAGGAACTTCTCAAACACACAAAGGGTAGGTACCAACTCAGTATTTAGCCATGACGAGCAGGGAGCGCGTCACGACCACTGGTATTCTGCACATTTAGAGCGCTTTAAACTCACTCTTGTCTCTGGTGCTGGCGCGTAAACGTCTCAAAAACTCTTAAAGGAATTGTAAATTTGAAATGTGATGTCACAAAACTTAGGACCCCCCCCCCACCCCTTGTCACACCATGTCACATTTCATCGACCCCCTTTCCCTCCTTTACATGTGACGTACTTTGAGATGACCCCTTAGGACCGTCATAACTGATACCGGACCCCGATAGACTCACCGATTTCCTCTCCTTTGCACCGCACCTATAAGCCGCACCTGCTCGCTGGCAGACTCACTGAGCTTAACCAACGGGTTCCACCCGGTGGGTCCGACGGCGCCGAGGGTGCGCCGGATAGCGCAAGGGGAGGACTCTCACGCCGAGAGGCCCACACTACCTCGGGCTTGAAGAGCTCGGGAGAAGCAGCCCGGGCACCCCGCTTGAGGCCCGAAATCGCTCCCGGGGGCGAAGAAACCCAACGACGAACTGATACCACTATACAATGCACCATACATAAAATGCCGGAAATATTTTTCCAGACCCATAACACGGCACTGGGCAATAGACGGCCACTAAAATGCAAAACTAAAACATGGCCCATAATTTACCGGTCCTTATACGTTAAAAGGGCTAATTAATTCCCTATTTACAACAGCCGTTCCCAACTTCAACCCCTCTATTGCCCCTATAAATAACCTCGAATCTCAGTTGGCCCGTTGACCCATTTCTTTTAGGTTAGCGGGGTCGAAATGACCGATGTTGACGCAGCGTGATTTGTATTACGAGTTGCAGGTAACCAAATGCCTAATTCCGACTTTACGAATACTTGAATTATTATTCCCTAGATCATGGTAGTGTTAAACGTCAACCGATTCGTTAAATGTGATGTCATTTGAAATTGTAGCTAGGAAATAAAAAAAATATATATTTCTACTAACTAGTAATATTTATTTTTGTTATTGCCCGGCAATTTTTTTTTAATCTACTGTTATGTTCAACTAATAAAATATCTATAAACCTTAGTATTTCAAAATAAAACAATAAGTTAAAATACGTATACTTACCTATAAAATAAAAGTGAAAGATATTATAAATAAGCACATTGTTTGTATATGTGCCTGCCTAATAAATTTTACGTATTTCGCTTCTTTGCATCTAATTCCATTCACCCCTGAGCTCGATTAAGAATCAAACACCTGACTGCATATACATAAATCCAAATTTATAATACGACTATCTTCTGCCCGCGACTTCGTCCACATGAAATAATTACTCCGAGCTAACGCTAACTTTAACCCGCGACTTCGTTTACGCACAAGGTGAAAATATTTTGAAAAAGCTCCTGTCCGCAGCTTTGCTCGCGTGGTACATAGATTATGTGTTATTCTAATGTATAAGCTATACTATTGTAAAGTTTCATAAAAAACCGTGCAGTACTTTTTGCATGAGAGAGTAACAAACATCCACACATCCATCCATCCATACAAACTTTCGCGTTTATAATATTTGTAAGATTTATATGAATTTCCAATAGAAATCGCTTCTAGGGAATCGCTATAACGGCCATTTTACGCGTTCAGATTACACGCAGGTCGGTTCGACTCCGTAATCCCATATTATTTGGTTGACCTGACATCAGGTAAGCTCCAATCGTGAAGATGGCCCCTGATTGCGGCTGAAATATGAGGTCGGGGTTGTTTTTGCGTTGCGGTTTCTGTTTTTGGACTTTACTCTTCGTGATTTATAGTTATCTATATTTATACTAATATATATAATGGTTCGATTGTTTGTTTTGAGTAGGCTCTAAAAGTACTGGAACGATTTGAAAAATTCTTACATCGATGAAAAGCTACTTTGTCAGCGAATACGTTAGAGGAAATAATTCACAATATTCTTATTATGAGCATACGTTTTCTAACGGGAATGAAAATTACGCAAGTGAAACTGCGGGGCGCAGCTGGTATACGGAAAACAATTACATTCGTTGATTAAATAAGGCTAAAAAGTTTTCATTTCATAAAGCTTAATACCGCAGACTCATCATCATCATCTTCCTAGCGTTATTTCCCGTGCTTAGACGGGGTCCGCTTGGACCATGATCCAGGATTTAGCGAGTCTGGTAATTACATTGAAGCGACTGCCGATCTGACCTTCGTAACCCTAAGATAGGGGAACCAGACAATTTTTGGATCATGGTTACAAATTCAAAGTCGTTTGAATTTGCAGGTTTCATCACGATGTTTTCCCTCACCGTCGAGCTAGTGGTATAAATATGTACATAGATTTGTAAAATCTAGAGGTACATGCCCGGGTTTGAACCCGCACTCCTTGGTTAAGAGGCGCGTGTCCTTACCATTGAGCTACCACTGCTCATCATAATACCGCAGACTCAATGTAGACATAAAAATTTGGAAAAAAATAACTTTATTGATCAAAATGATTTATAATTTATATAATTTATAATTGCAGTTATTTTTTAAATAACTGCAATTATTATTGATAATTTTAAAACTGCATATGTATGTAGTAATCTAAATCTGGAAATGGACCAAGATTATTTCTCATCATCTTCCTAGCGTTATGTCCCGTGTTACCAAGATTATTTCTATATTAGTTAAAATATTTTGATATTAAAAACAAATTAACAGAGACCTCACTTTAAGTAATCATTAGCGTTTTATTAATTGGGTAAGAAACCATTTTTTTTCGTGACTGGAAAAGTTTGTGAATTTTGACGTGAACACGAAAAATACACAAATTATACGTATTTTAAATTTGTTGAAACCTTATTTATATAATAAAAAAAACCTTTATCTTGTTGATTAATTTAAATGCAGATCTTAAATCGGCATTCTTTATATACTTTTTTAGAATAAATTTTCATGGAGTTTTATTCTAGCTTTATTTTTAGATATCCAATTAAATCCAATAATTGGACTGAGTAAATGAATGATTAGCAAATACGAGACAAATACATACCTATTTATTTAATTTTTGTTAGTCCTTAGATTTATTGTTAGCAATTTAATTAAAAAATAAATCCTACAGATTTAAATAACGTAAAATAATAAATAAAATCGCTTGCTCAATAAAAAGGGACCACTTGGTAGTAGTGTTTGAAAACCCTGATTACGTTATTACGATTACCAAGTATGGTCGCAGGTTTGAATCCTTTTGGATGCAAATTGTCATTGCTATGTATGTAAGACCAAATCTTTTATATCTTTCCATAGTACGAACATAATATACTTTGTATAGAACTGAAGAATTGATGAGCTGATTGAAGCCTTTACAATCGCTGAATCTGTCTACTACGACTGCCTAAGAAATGGTTATCTCAATTAATCACTTTTAGACAGTTTTATTTTTTGTGTTTAGTCCGAAGTTTCAGTGCGTTATTATTTATTTTGTATTTATATAATTGTAATGTAATGTGTGCACAAAGCATTATAATAACAATGAGAATTCCTCAAATATTAATCGGTTATAGTGGTAGGGTAAAGTCTCTAAGCCACGGCCAAACTTGTAAGTAATATTAAAGTGTTCGCTAAGACTAACTAATTAGAAACTTCTTTTTCTAGATTGACCCTAGAAACTGGGACTTGCTATCGAGTAGCTGAAAGTATTACATCAATGAGTTCATAACTCTGCCATAATTGTTTATTAATAACAGTAGTACTGTAAATAGTCTAGTGTAGTGTATCATTCATAAATTAATGTGTCGATATTCCTTACCGTGAAAAAAATATATAATATTAATATACAAACGTAGCATCATGTCCGTAATCCCCGAAGGGGTAAGCAGAGTCAAAGGGGCAGCAAGCCCCTTAAATCACATTTAGCTAAAAATATTACTGGGTTGGGTTAGATGGAAGATTGTGAAAAAGTAGTGACAAGTGGCTAGCTCATCGCCTACTCAACCACGTACTCAAAACCCGATATACCATTAGTCGCCTTTTACGACATGCTATGCAAGAAAAACAGTTGGCACGTTATTTTTAAGTCCCAGGCCAACGTGGGACATATTATATTATTAGTTAAAAAAAAATTACATCCTAGTTTTATTATTGTGATAACGTGACCGGAAACGCCTCCCTCCAGAGAGTGGCAGTATGGCAGAGACGTTTTTGGTTCTTAGGCTGAATATTTTTCTGAAGTCTATAATATTGAACTATTACAATTTGGCACCCACAATATTGTCTACGAAGGCTCATTACTAGTTTAAAAAAATATTCACATTTAACGTTTTTTTGTTGAATATGGGATATAAATAAAATAATAAAAAAGGTAGAATAGGTCGAATTCTTATTCCGATAAAACATATGTGTTAATCCTGGTTATTCAACTTATCGATAGTCGATATTGCTAGTAGCACTAACATAGGTCAAATATTAACGCAGGAAACTTTGGTCGGTTTAATATCCCGGTTGACGTACGTACGTAGGCACTCATAACTTTCTACATTTTAGATAAATAGGAAAATATGAGAACAAAGTGGATCGAATAGAAATTTGTTATCATCCAATAACTTTTGTGTTCGAAAGGTTTTATTAGACTCTCTAACTCTTACTAATTTTAAAAACTAACTTACTAAACTTCACGCCACTTCCCTAGCTTGGTAGGCAGAGAGAACCGAACGCCATATGGCACAATCCTGACACACCTCACTCGCCTCTTCACATTCATGATCCTTTTCATACAAGCTCTACGGTTTTTATGACTCCTAAGATCACCTTCTTATTATTTTATTTGTACGGTTTACCTGAGGAACCTCAGAAGCTAAAAAAGATCTATGAAGTTTTGTTATCATTCAACAATTTCGTTGTTATGTGAAAGAGAGTAAAACATTTTTTTAATAAAATCTATACTAAGTAATATTAAAAAGCTGAGGAGGTACTGGTCTGATTTGTAAAATTCTTTTAGTGTTCGATAGCTCGAGGAAGGCTATATAACATTTACCATAAACGCGAGTGAATCCGCGGGCACAGCTATATTAAATAATTTACAAGTGTAAGGATAAGTTAAATTTAATTAATATGTATGTTTATATAAACATACACATTTTTTTTTTCATTATCAAGTTGCGTCTCTATTTAACACATAACAACTTTGCGGCCGTTAATATTGTGAATTATTTCCTCTTAAAGCCTCTAAAACCGGCAATTACAATTCTATCCAGATTTAGAAACGTTTCAAATTAGGAATCTGTTCCACGTTGATTAATTTATTAGTTTTCTGAACAGTCACCAATGAAACTCGAAACAATATGAATACAAAAAGCATTTAAAGCTGTACAATATTTATCACGACCGGCAAATATTGGCGCGTCCATTTGCCGGTTTAATGCTGCGCCGAGTGACGCGTTATCTTCGGCGTCATAATTGCGTCAGTATTAATGAAACTGTACCTTGGAAGATAAAAAAGTTTTCCTTTAAATAAAGCTATTTATATGCTTACTTATATAATAAATTTTAAAAGTAACTCTGTGTGTATGTGATGTTTGTTTACGCCCCAACACGCAATCTTCACAAGTGCTTTTTTGAGGCCTACGTAAATAAAGATATTTTTGACTTGACTTGACTTGACTTGAATTAGATTAATATTACTCCTAATATTTTCATCTCGCCTAAGTTCAGCTTACTCAAAATTCAATAACCGTTCATGTATTATTAAGTTATTTTTCACTAAAAAGCACTCGAATAGTGTTCAAATAGTCATCAGCGAATAATATTAATACAAAAAGCATTTAAAGCCGAGTGCGGGCGCGGCGTTGTTTATCAGCGGGCGGCAAATATTTGCGCGCTCGAACTTTTGACGCTCTGACGCCGCGCCGGCAAAGCGTTATTACGTCTGAGCCGTTACAATTGCGACTTAATTGTTGAAACTGAAAGTGGCATGTACGAAGGAGTTTATTAATTTACAAATATGATTGTAATTATTTTTCTTTAGAATACAGTCTAAATAGTAATGCTTATGCCGATTAACTTATTTTCGCTGATATAAAGGACTCATAAGTATTACCAGCACTGATTGTTGGAATTTCACAAGAAAAATAGTGTCTTAATTATTTATTTATTTATTTAAATAATTTAAATACAAAAAGCATTATAACGCTGTTTATTAGTGGGCGGGAAATATTTGCACGGTCAAACTTTTGACTTTTTTTATATTTTATTACTTCTGATCAGTTACAATTTCGACTAAATTATTTAAACTGAACGTAGTAAGTCGAAATAAATTCATTAATTCGCTACTATGACATTATGTTATTTTATTATCGACACAATGTAGTCTTTACAGTAATGCTTACATTGATTTATCATACGTTAATTGCATTATACATACATACATAACAGTGTTCCTTACCTAGCATATCGTAAAAGGTGACTAATGGTATATCGGGTTTTGGGTCTGTGATTGTATAGGCGACAAGCAAACTACTTGTCACTACTTTTTTTTACAATTTTCTATCTAACCCAGACCTGTTTTATTTTTTAGCTGAATGTGGTTAAAGTGGCTAGCTGCCCCTTTGACTCTGCCTATCCCTTCGAGCATTACGGGCGTGATGCTATGTAAATAAGTTGTAATAGGTTAAATATGAGAAGCGTAAAAATCTGACATACAACTAGTATTACTGTCTTTCATTATTTAGACTATTTTTATAGAAATAAAAAGGACATAGTCAGGTTTGATATTAATCATTTTACTTATAAGCTTTTGATTAAGGTAATATGCATCGAAAGTATAATATAACTAACTATCTGACTAAACTTCACGCCACTTCGCCGCCACGTCCTCTCTGCCTACCCCGCTAGGGAAGTTTAATATAAATTTAGTCAATAGCCAAGATATTTAATCAGTGACAAAATACTCTTCTTGGGAATTAAATAGCAACTTAATTAATAACCTACATTCCACCAAAATAAGTAGCCCTTTCCTTTGCGACTTTGTCGTATTTTCAAATTAAGCTGTGCTTAGACTTAATATTATCAATTAGAAAGTTACTACAAATTTCAATATTTACTAAAGGAAATTGTAATTAAAGAGCTTAGTTTGAAAACAGGTAGCTAATACTTAGATTTAATGAGAATCAAGTCAAGGTAGAGCGATGGTAGCGCAATGGTAAGGACACGCGCCTCATAACCGAATAGTGCGGGTTCAAACCCGAGCACGTACCTCTGGATTTTTCAAATCTATGAACGTTTTTATAGCACTAGCTCGACAGTGAGGAAAAACCTGCAAATTCAAACAAATTTGGATTTGTAACCATGATCCAAAAATTGTCTGGATCCCCTATTTTAGGGTTACGAAGGTCAGATCAGTCAAGCAGTCGCTTCAATGTAATTACTAGGCTTGCTAAATTCTGGATCATGGACTAAGCGGACCCCGTCTAAGCACGGGACCCAACGCTAAAAAGATGATGAATGAGAATCAAGGCAAGGGTACATATGGGCTACGGACGCCGAGGACCCTGGAGGGGACCATTTTATTATGCACTTCATAATGTATACTTTAAGAGCATATATTGACTGGCCCATTGGTCGAGTGGTCAGGGACCCTGGCCACGAAACCGAGGGGGTCGCGGGCTCGAATCCCGTTAGGGGCAAATGTATGAAACATTAATGAACATGGACATTTGTACTTTAATCATGAATGTTTATAAATATATTTAAGTATATCTATCCATTCACCTAGTATCCATAGCACAAGCGCAAGCTTAGTTTGGGACTGAGAAATTGGTGTGTCAGTCTAGATAATTCATTTATTTATATATTTCAGGCATCCTCCAGTATTCAGTTAAAGAGGGATTTTTTCCTCAAATGGAGAGTATTTATTACCTATACAGAACTTGAGGGTAATGTATAGTACTTAAAGTGGTATAGTTGAAATATGAAGGACTTAAAATATATTAAGTGTTCTATATAACAGCTTAATTATGATATTATATTGCTTTTTATATGAATAAAAAAACATGACACATATATCTACGAGTAGGTTCATAACTTAAGTGTATCTAGTACAAAAGTAGCCTTCCTTCCTTCGTAAGTATCTTATAGTAGTTCCCTACTGTAATGTAGGCAAAACTGTAAGCAAACATCGGCGCAGAAAAGGACTCGGTGGAAGCTCGGGACATTATCTTGACAGAATTTCGAGCCTGCATCAGGACGCGTCTTTACAAAATACACTCAGAAAATTAAAATAGATACAGTGATATTTATCAGTCACTATGGGCGTAAAATATAGGTAAAATAGGGGTCACCTCGAGCAAAGAAACTTATGTCATTTAAAAAGAGATGACCAGTTCGGATTTACAACTGGTGTTGGCACTGGAACTGTTTGTCGTAACAGTTTTAGATAAAACTTAGTAACAATTTCACACGCCTGTTGGTCAAGTGGTCTGAGACCATGGTCACGAAACCAAAGGTCGTGGGTTCTAATCCCGACAGTAGTACTCGAGTCACGGATATTTATAAATATATTCAAGTATGTCTATATCTTGCGGGCGTGTCTTGTGAGGAAAGTGATCACGGAGACCAAATATATGTACTAAATATAGATATATGTACCGAAGTTATAGTTGTACTAACAATAGTCTGTAATGAATTGTTTCTACTAACAAATATGGATGTAAACTAGTCCAAAACACTTTTTATTTTATATTTTTTATTTATTTTTATATGTAGTGTCAAAAGCAGAAGATTGGTTAATTTAGAAATAGAGAAATTATTTGTTAATCACAAGACTTTTATTTCATAATTTTCACAATTTTCCATCTAACCCAGCATAGGTTTATTTTTGGATATATGTAGTTAAAGAGGCTTGCTGCCCCTTTGATTCTGCCTACCCTTTCGGGCGACTCTATCTATGTAGGTATGTATTGAATGAGCACTTCAACGTCTTAATGAGGTAATATCGTCCTCTGTACTCCATACACTACAATCTCTACATCCAGAGCTGTTTCAATAGCTGTCCATTATATTAGAGACGTGCTCCAATTTCTTCTATTTCAATTTATTAAGCTTGTGTGAAATGGATAGGAAATTGGTATAACGCGTATTGGTCACGCAAGTGTGCTTACCAGGAATGTGGTTTGGGGAGCCGAGTATACCGTCGGCTCGCCACTACCTCGGATTACGCGTCGTACAGGGCTTAGAACCAATCGCTTTGAAGGCACTTCCACTGTCTACATATGCTAGCTTAATATGTGAGTTTGAAGCACATAATGTTTACTAGCGAAATGAGGATTCGTGGCTACAATCGATCACTAGTGTCAAATGTAATTGGTTTAATAAGAGTGCCTCAGTTTATAATAGAATTAAGGGAGTTTGTTATTTAATACTTACTTACAAATAATTAACTTACTTTTAACACTAGGAATAAACACAAGCTTGCTGTTCCAAGTTATAGACTTCATAGGAGTGGTAATTCTTTTATTGGTCTAAGTATCAAAATGTTTAATAAGCTGCCACAAAGTCTCACTGATCTACCTGAGTAAGTTTAAATTATATATTAAAACTTGTTTGATTAAAAAGGGCTACTATAAGGTAGAAGATTATTTAAATGATAAGAATATATGGCCAGTCGCAGAATAGGCTGTTCGTCTGCACTGATAGATTTAAATTAGCAAAAAAAGATATTGTAACTACATAATAACTATTAAGACTTGGCATTTAAAAGAGCAACTATCGAGTTTCTTGCCGGTTTCTTCTCGGTAGAATCTGCTGTTTGAACCGGCTTATATTTATATTTATTTTGTTCTGACGATTTATAAGTGCTTTTTGTAAGCCTATATAAATAAAGATCATTTCATTTCATTTTATTTTATTTCATTTCATTAATTTATCTAATAGGTATATAAAATTTTCGGATCGCGGTATTTGTTACTAATCTTCTCCGGAACGGCTTGACCGATTTTTATGAAATTTTATATGTATTTTCAGTAAGTCTGAGAATCGGGTGTAATCAATTTTTCATACCCTTAAGTGATAAGGGTACTCCACGCCAAAAGCTATAACTTGAGAACGGCTTTACCGATTTCGCAAATTTTTTTTAGTTGTGTTTGTTGTTGTCAATTGAAGGTTCGTATGAAAGAAAAAAAAAATTCGCTGTAAATTAAAAAAAATGGGTATTGGAAATCCGAGAACGGGACGTTAAGAAGTGCGCCAGGTCAGCTAGTGTGTGTATAAGATTGTACCAACTGTAGTTGTTGCCTAGCATGTCGTAAAAGGCGACTAATGGTATATCGGGTTTGGGTATGTGATTGTCTAGGCGACAAGCTAGCCACTTGTCACTACTTTTTCACAAGTTTCCATCTAACCAAGCCGAGTTTTATTTTTAGCTAAATGTGGTTATAGAGGCCTGCTACCCCTTTGACTCTGCCTACCCCTTCGGGGATTGTGGGCGTGATGTTTTGTTATTTAATATATTGGACGGGAAGTTCTATTTCCAGTGTAAGACGCTTGGACAAGTGATCCTTTGATCAACTATGCCTTATCAAGGTAATTGCTCTAATAGGGACGGAAAACTTGATACGAAATGAGGTCTATAAATTTATCTTATTTAAATGTAAAGAGAAGAAAAACACATAGTGAAGTTAGCTAGAATAAGATATGTACCATCCTAATTTATTTTCATCAAGAACCCTTTTGGCGGGTCAGGATAAGAAGGTACCAAATATTCGTTCCTAGGGCTTTGAGCATGCCAATCGGCTTATTACTGTAGACCTGCAGACGTAATAGACAGACGGAAAAAGTTATTTTCGTAATTATAATATTAATATTGTTTATTAAATAAGGATGGCCATTTATACTGAGCGTTAGTGAGGTCATTAAGCTATATGAAAAATATGTGTCTAGTATTTTTGTAAAATCTAACTGACGGTCTAAATAGAATTATAGTTTGTAAATGCAGTCATCATCCCTATTCATCTATACTTATAATAAACCTGTAGAGAGGTCAATTCTGTACATGAAATATATTTTCAAAATAACTGTCAGGGGGTGATTAGTGATCGATACTGATGCCAAAAATGCAATAAGTAAATTTTTGTCAGTCTGCCTGTCTGTATGTTCCTTATAGAAACAAAAACTACTCAACGGATTTTAACGAAACTTGGTACAATTATTCTTCATACTCCTAGGCAGGTTATAGTATACTTTTCATCACGCTACAATCAATAAGAGCAGAGTAGTGAAGGGAAATGTTGGGAAAACGGGAGAAGTTACTCCATTTTTTAAGCTTCCGTCGCGTGTGCAGCCTTAATGGTTAAAGTTACATAGAAATCATGTATGACGGAAATAGTCTTTATAATATTAACCACAAACGCGGGTGACACCGCTGGCACAGCTAGTACAATATAAATCGAGAGAGTATTTCCGCTCTCTTTCCGCTACTATCTTTAATTTTAGTCCCACGATCGATACCATAATGGCCCAGCCATAGATATTATAGATCATCTTCTCGAAATCGTGGAAAACGTTTGTGGATAATAAACTGCACATTTGTACATCCAATTTAAAGTCTCTCTTGAACGTCTCAGGTCCATTCATCTGTCGCTTCTTTGAAAACAACATCAACAAAGGCTCAGGAATTCCGTCTGGTCGCTGGCAAAATAAATATTTGTTATACCCGCGTCGATCCGTCGCGCCTGGCTTACAAAGGAGCGCGAACTATTGTATGGAAGATGGAATTTTATATTGCTTCTTGGTTCACTCGCTCAGGGCTGACGTGGCGTGGTTTAATTTAAAACACAAGATAAGAGTTAAAATGAGTAGGCTCACGTGTACGTACCATATATGGAACGTTAGACCCATATATGGTACCAATATATACACGTATATGAAGGTATTGCTGCAAACTTAAGAGAAGACTGAAAAAAGAGATCAATAGATTGACTTGTTAAAGTTGATTTAAGTGGGCAGCATATGTATGTGTGTACCATATATGGAATCTGCATAATGTACGTAGTAATTGCTGTAGAAATATAAATGGCTCAAAGACCGATTTAGTGAATGAGAAGGCAGACACACGTTTATGATTATTAGTATAAAAACTGTAGGTTTATATCCGACACTGGAAACATCAGGGTGAAGCTATTTCTACTATAAATAAAGAAACTTTCCTCAACCACGTACCCTTATCCATATCCTTTTTAGATAATTACTAGATGTCAAGTTCAAGTTAAAAACAAAGGCTCAAGTGACATACATATCATGACATATTTCCCATGTTACGGCAGATTTTGACTGCCCCTTTGGTCGAGTGGTCAGAGACCATGGTCACGAAACCAGGGGTCGCGGGTTCGAACCCTGCTAGGGGCAAATATTTCGTGTGATGAACATGAATATTCACTCTGAATATTCACTCGAGTCATGGATGTTTATAAACGCATTTAAGTATGTCTATCCGTTCACCTAGTATCAATAGCACAAGGTTATAAGCTTAGTTTGGAACTAGGGAATTGGTGTGTCATACTAAAGAATTGATTTATATAATTATTATTTTTAAACAAGGATGTTAGGCATCGAATCAACCCAGGTTGGATGAAATGGCGGCAGGTCACAGCAGCAACATGCGATCCACGGATGCCCTTAAAGATTAAGGGCAAAATCTACAGAACCATAATAAGACCTGCCCTACTGTATGGATCGGAGTGTTGGGCCGTGAAGAAGACGGATGAAAGACGAGTGCATGCAGCGGAAATGAGAATGTTAAGGTGGATGTGTGGAGTGACGCGAATGGACAAGATAAGAAATGCATATTTAAGAGGAAGTATGAAAGCGGCACCAGTGGTAGATAAGATGAGAGGAAACCGTTTATCTTGGTATGGGCATGTGATGAGAAGAGAGGAAGAACACGTGACAAAGAGAGTGATGAGTATGAATGTTAGTGGATGGAGAGGGAGAGGATGGCCAAATAAGAGATGGATGGATTGAGTGAAAGATGATATGAGAGAAATGGGAGTGGATAGCTTGATGACGGCTGACCGGGACGTATGGAAAAGGAAGACATGCTGCGCCGACCCCAGATGAACTGGGAGAAGGGCAAGAGGATGATGATGATTTATTATTCTTTAAAGCTACATACCTACGTATATCTATTCCATAATAATCTGTAGCACAACATCCCGATGTTCCCGACTGTCCCGAGAGTACTGAAGTACCAGTAATTAGCTATATAAAAGTTTGACTTTATTCTAGACTTTAGCTCGAACAGCTATGTGGTACTGCATTTTCACTGATAACAAGACATTGCTGTGAACAATATGTGACAACCCTAGATATATAGATTGCTTCAGCAAGATTTAGATGTTAAATTGATCGTTCGTTAGCTGTAAATAATACTTTGTCGCAATTTTCATGTAATTATTGTATCAGGTTAGAATATTTAATATCGTTTCACGAGATATCTTTCTGTCGATTGTGGAATATTAAAAGGCGTATCGTATTATTTAGTAACAAGATACAAATAGAAAATATGAAATATCAGACGCCCAATTCGAGTCTTTGGGAATTCAGAAAGTGTTTTGGATTTTCAGTCAAATTGTTGCCTAAATAACTTATTGCAGATAAACCAAATTAAGATTAGAGATCAAGAATTTAAGCGGGCATACCTGCTCGTAATCCTATTATACTTATGATTGGCATAATTTTTGTATTCGCCCTATTACAGTCTGGGACTTAAAAATAGTGTGTTAATGTGTTTCTTGCCTAGCGTGTCGCCAACCGTTTTTCTTGCCTGGCATGTTGTAAAAGGTGACTAGTGGTTTATCGGGTTTTGGGTGTGTGATTGTGTTGGCGTCGATCTAGCCACTTGTCACTACTTTTTCACAGTTTTTCATCTAACCCATCCCAGTTTTATTTTTTGACTGATTGTGGTTAAGGGGGCTGACGACCCTTTGACTCCCTTCTGGGATTACTGGCGTGATGATATGTACGCATGTATAATGCTGTACAAGCGAAGAAAGATAGGGGGTAGTTAGCTTAAAAATAAAACATTCAAAGTACTAAAACATGTCTGAATAAGGCTTTATTTTGTAGTCTGCAATATAAAGAGAAGTAGGTTAATCTAAGGATTACATTACTGGTATTACGGGCTACCAAATATTGGTCAAGGAAAACTTTGGCTCAAAGCCTTAAGCCGCAATAACTGACACTTACCGACAAAAGCCGCCTTACTTTGGTGAATTCATGAAGTACAGAAAATGAATTAAATGTTTTCTTAAGTTACTTATTTCAAATGGTTAGTTAGATATGCAATTAGCCCGTGAGATTACTGACACAGCTTATGATAGCAGATTATATGATTGTGTAGGCGACGAGCTAGACGCTTGCCAGTACTTTTTCACAAATTTCCATTTATCCCATATTTGTTTTACCTAAATGAGGTTAAAGGCGTTTGTTGCCACTTTGACTCTGTCTACTTCGGGCGTGATGTTTGTTTGTTAAACATTTTTTATTGTTTATCCAAATTAAAATATACTTCTAACAAATTAAAAATACAAATTAAGAATGGAAAATACAATAGAGTTTCAGCTCATGCTGACTTCGATGGAACTCCCAGTCTGTGCTGGCTTTAAACTGCATCTGGTTAACCGGGATCATGTTTGGAGTGTCTTTCATTTACATTTTTAAGTTTAGTTAATAGATCAAGGGCTGTTTACCTTTCTGCCTTACGCAAGTTTGGTCGACTGGCTCGATGGCGCATTCAGTAGTATCCTTACCCCATGCGCCAAGAATTATGGGTTTAATCCCCTTTACAGGACAAACATTTGTGGGATAAATACTCGAGCTTGTTCTATGTCTGAGTGTTAATATACAATATCATATATATCTGTAATACCACTGTTTCTGGTATCCATTACACAAGTGCTTAAAATACCTTACCTCGGAATCAAATCTATGTATCTATGTGATACGGACGGATATTTTTTTTTCTATTTCTTGTTACCAAGGACGTTAAATCACGAACGAAACGTCAAGCAATAAGTACTTGTATACTAATGCATTACCTTAAGTCCCGTTATTATAATTTCTAGCTAAAAGTCTCAGTCAAAAGAATACTAAAACACCTATCATTCAAGTTCACCACTCGCTGAATGAATCGTTTCATGTAAGTCATTCCACAGTATGTGTGAAGTTGCTAAGAAAAATGCTTTGCATTTTTCAGTTGCGAGACCGTTTGAAAAAGCTGGAATGTCATGTGGTTCACAGAAACGTTTATTTTTAGCCCGCTTTGCGTAAAAAGGTATAAGTTGTATATGTTTTTTCCCAAACATTTGTGAGAAAAAGCTAGGAAACTGAAAAGACTGTTTCTTTTAATAAACAGCATCGAAACTATAAATGCAATTCGCATACATACTATTTTTGCAATCCTTTCAGGGCGAGCTATCCACGTGTATGCAAACTGTAGTACTAAACTAAACTTCACGCCACTTCCCTAGAGTGGTAGGCAGAGAGAACCGAACGCCATATGGCACGATCCTTACAAACTATAGTAGTACTAACTATAGTACCATATACTGTTATTACTTACAAAAAACGGCAGTTATAAAGAGGACCATCCATCCAAATTGAAATTCAAATTAATAATCTCTTTATTTATCCAGGCTTCAAAAAAGAACTTATAAACATAAAATATAAACAGAAAAAAACATTACCACCGGTTACAGGTTAAACATGTAACTTACTATAAATTTTTGCTCGACTCAGTAACTCAGAAAGCCTTTTTAAGTTACTAGAATGCCTACTAACGGGACTAAGCGCGATATGAATTTTGTAATACTTTCTCCCCAATGCAAATTCGTACTCTGTTTTGGAAAAATCACTCACGTAACTCAGCTGGCAAGCATGCACTATTACTACACACGCACACCTACTCACCCATACACACACACACAGACACATAGAATTTTTATTTAAGTTAACTCAAAAAGAGTATTTAAATTGAACTCATTTAATTGATGTTTCTTATTTTTTTTTTTTTTTTCTTCTTTAATAACCAATAATAATAATCAGTATTTGTATTTTTGAAATAGCCACTATGTTCCACTGCAATTTCCTTTGTTTGATTCCAACGATACAGGCCTAGCCTAGTGTGTGTGTCACAGTACAAATAAAGACTTTTTTTTTTAGTACTTACAGCTTGACTTTTCGGCCGTGTTGTTACGATCATGGTCACAAGCGGACTTAACACAAAATAAGGTTTTACGGGCTATTTCGAAATTTAAAAAAATCGAACAAACTGTCCTAAGCGTGGCACTTCTCGAATTTTCTGTGTCTTCTGTAGAGTGCTGTTCGTTAAACTCAATCTAATGAACAGAGTTAAGATATTCTGTGGATTGAGTTAACACAATAGGGTCCCCTATTGCAGTTACAGTGGTTTATAATGTATGTTATTAAATAAATATTAAATATTCGACGACATCACATACATTGATCTGACTCCGAGGTAAGTAGCTTAAGCACTTGTATTACGAATATCAGAATCAACAGTGGTATTATAAATATATTCTTAAATATTGGATATTAACACTCAGACACAGAACAAACACAAGTATTCATCATGCGAATGTTTGCCCTGGGTGGGGATCGAACCCACAACTTGCGCATGGGGCAGGGTCACTACCTAATGTACGAACCAGTCAAATCAACTCAGCTTTCTATTTACAAGCTACAGCTTCAGTTACCAGCTCCATATTTCAGCTGAATACGTCCTCATAAAGTTCAGCCCCTTAAAATATATTGACCCTTCATAATTGACAGGGTAGAATAGAAACAAAAATCTCGCTTCGTTCCACCCCAAGGCGAAGTGTTTTTTATTTTGTTGGGCCCTGAAAAAAGGTGTGTTATGTATAAAAAGTAAATTTAGGGCTCGGATCAAGTGCGTCCTTTTCCCCACTCTTATATCGATGGTGTGTAAGTCACAGGTGGAAGCGAGCTGAATTTAGCATAGGTACATCCACATCACTGCTGTTGTGTTATTGTGGTAAAGCATCGTGATAGTCATCATCTTTTATTTATTTTTATATTTTTAGAAAGAATTGATACATTTTGTACATATAAACACACGTAGCTAAAATACCCATCACTACATATTATTAACAAAGTCCTCCGTCGCGTCTATCTGTCTGTTCGCGACAAACTCAAATACAACTGCAAGGATTTTCATATGGTTTTTTCCAATAGATAGAGTGATTTTTGAGAAAGGTTTAGGAATATAATTTGGTAAGTTTCTGTGATAGACAAACTTTTTGATATCCAGTAGCTTAATACCATAGCGTTAGAATCGCGTTTAATCCCTTATCTTTGCATCAGAATATTTGAAAGCTCGGCTTATTCCATTGACGTGAAATTCACACCCGCCCTTCTCCTAAACCCCAAACCGCGCGTCTGGGAAAATTCGTCCCTCGAGTGCCGAGCCCGTTGAAAAGATACGAATGGACAGAAGTCGACTTCTTTTTCTGTAACACGAAATGTTTTCGTACCGTGGAACAGTCCGGGCTCTATTTACCTTGCGAATTTGTCCACCTCACACGGTTTTTGTAGTAAAACACCGCTTATTGCGGCTTAAGGTAAGCGGATCGCAGAGTAATGGTTTCTTTCGAGTGTGTTTTGTAACTATTAGCTTGTGAGACATCAGTTCAAGGGGATCAATTTGGGGGAAAGGGTTTTTAATGGGTCAGCGTAGAAATAAGTGAAATATAATATTAACAGACAACCTTGGAAATGACTCAAGGTTGTCTGGTGTGGATTTAGTAGGTGTTTCTTCCATACCTCTTCGTCAATCGTTGTGTGAATCAATGGATTAATAAAAGAAGAGTTTATATAATGACTGCGAAAAATCGTACTCTTAAAACAAAGACACAACTCATAAACAGTGTTCTCATTGGTAATTATTGTTATAAGAATAAACACTTCGTTTGAAACTAATAACTCTATGCTATTTTTATAGCTTTTAGGGTTAAGTACCTTAAGGGTAAAAACGGGACACTATTACTAATCCGCTGTCCGTCTGTCACCAGGCTGTATCTCATGAACCGTGATAGCTAGACAGTTGAAATTCACAAATGATGTATTTCTGTTGCCCCTATAACAAAAAAAAAAATAATATAAATATTTAAGGGGGCTCCCATTCAACAAAAGTGATTTTAATGTCGTTTTTTGCTTGATATTGGTACAGAACCCTCCATGCACGAGTCCGGCTCGCACTTGGCCGGTTTTTTAATGGTACTAGTTTGTATTCGCGGGTTAATTTATATACACAATTTACTCTTTAAAAAAATATATATCAAAACATATGTTTCAACAATTACTAATCGTTATTTCAAAATAATAAATTAAACTATACCATAATCCCAGTCAAAGCTAAGCTAAGCTTAAGTGCTTTTGTTCGACTTTCATTTATTGGAATCATAAGAGTTGTAAGGATTCCATATGGCGTTCGGTTCTCTTGTTCACCCGCTAGGGAAGTAGCGTAACAGTTGTCCCAAAGCATTCCTCCATCCACTATGTTCCCTCGCACCTCAAACCCTTATTGGTAGGTGACAAGCTCGATGGCGCATTCGGTAGTGACCCTGCCCCATGCGCCAAGAGTTGTGGGTCCGATCCCCACCCACGACAAATATTCGTATGATGAATACTTGTGTTTGTTCTGTGTCTGGGTGTTAATATCTAATATTTAAGTATATATTTGTAATACCACTGTTGTTTCTGATATCCGTAACACAAGTGCTTAAGCTACTTACCTCGGAGTCAGATCAATGTATGTGATGTAGTATGATATTTATTTATTATTTATAGCATTAATTTCAGAACACTCATATTACAATATAACCCCGGACCCCATCAAACTAACTATCTGACCCAAAACAAAAGTTATTATTGTTCTTTTAATACCAACTGGCACGTGTCCATCTAGCCTGTCTAAACTTTTAAGGCTTCAGTCCGCTGTTGTACGGAATTAAAGCTCATCAGCGTTGGAACTTTAAGCTTCGGAATATTATGATATTAGAGCTTTGGGTAATTTTAAATGTTACAATTGATTGTAATTGTTGGGTAGTTTTGATAATTAACAGTATTTTTTTTTAACCTATGTCAGTCTGGGACTTAAAAAGAGCCAACTGTTTTTCTTGCCTAGCATGTCGTAAAAGGTGACTAATGATATATCGGGTTTCGGGTGTGTGATTGTGTAGGCGACGAGTTAGCCACTATATGATTTTAAACTTTCGCGTTGCATATGCATTATTTAGTACATGAATACTTACAGCTGGACATTTCGGGAGTTTTGCAACGACGGTGGTCACAAGCGGACTGCTCAGTATTTCTTTACAGGGTCAAAGCGATGACCTCTGGATACTTTTACAGGATTGAAGTGAGAAATTCAAAAATTTTAAACACCGAATTGGTACCTACGTTAATTTGGAATTGTGTTTGACGATGCGGTTAACAATAGCGATATATGGCCATGTAGCCACTCGGAATCCTTGAGATTTAAAATTCCACCTATAAAACTTACAACATGTCAGGCATTGATAATGAGAAGCTTAGTAGACTTAGTAGACATATTTTATAACAATAATTAAGCACTCATACAGCTTAATGTATATCGAGATAAAATGGTGGTAGCATAGTAGGTAATGGTAAGGACACGCGCCTCTTAACCGAGAAGTGCGGGTTTAAACCCGGCTTGTACCTCTGGATTTTTCAGGGAAAACATCGTGATGAAATCTGCAAATTCAAACAAATTTGGATTTGTAACCATGATCCAAAAATTTTCTGGGTCCCCTGTCTTAGGGTTACGAAGGTCAGATCGGCAGTCGCTTCAATGTAATTACCAGACTCGCTAAATCCTGGATCATGGTCTAAGTGGACCCCGTTTAAACACGGGACATAACGCTAGGAAGATGATGACAGCTTAATGTATATATTTCTCATCTAATGTAAAGAAAAACCGTTAGTTGATAATCCATAAAAAAAATCCCCATTTTCCGACTAGGCCAGCTCGCTTATCACTATGCCACAAAGTTTACAAGATAACAAATAAACTCTTCACAATACCCGAGATTCAATCAAATTTTCCCAACAAATGCTACAGCCCTCGGAGCGGGTCTAATCTCTTTGTTTTGCCGCTTTTGTTCCACAACGTATCGACACAAAGGAACACAGGCTGCTCACTGCCATTGGCTAGTGCGACGGGGTAGCTAATTTTACTTTTACTTTTCGCTGCGATTGTACCAACGGCGGTGAATGGGTTAATAAAAAAAAATTAAAATCGAATGGGTAACTAAATAGTCTTTTGAATGTAAACAGTGCTTGATTTAAGTTCAATGTTCAAAAATAATGTGCAACTGTCTTCCTTCTAGTGTAACTAGTTTGGACGCCCGATGGCGATGGATGGGTTAAAAGAAAAGTATTAAAAGTGAATGGGTCTGAAGTGACGAAATAGTCTCTTGTATAAAAGAACAGCCCTTAACTTCAGGATTGCTGGTAATTCTAGTAAACCGGCGGAATAATTAATAAAGTCATCATCTACCATGTGTTATGGTCCGTTCTTTGGCTGGGTGCTTGGACCATTAGGGCCCTTGTTAGAAGTCCCTTAAATATAAATGCTCTATTATATAGGTATGGGCTCATACTTATTGTTTCGTTTTGAACAGGGAAACAGACTACGTAGCTGAAATCTTGATGCAATTTGTCCCATGTTGGTCTGGGACTAAAAAAATAATGTACCAACTGTGTTTTATGCCTAGCATTTTGTAAAAGGCGATTATAATAATAGTGTCTGGAGTTCTGGATTTGTAATTACGTAGGAGCAACTTGTTTTTCTCACAATTTTCTATCAAACCGAACAAAATTTTTGGCTAAATGTGGTTTTAAGGAGCTTGTTTTTACTTAGATTTTGCCTACCCCTTAGGGGATTACGGGCGTGATAGTGTGTATGTATGATGCAATTTTTTTTCGTCGCAAAACTCACAAAGGCACAATATTACTTTAATATAATAAGTAGACATACTTAATTTATCACGTCATTATTAATTACTAGCTGTGCCCACGGATTCACTCGCGTTAATGGTAATTTTTTTTTAGCCTACTTTGATAAATAAACTACACAGCAAAAATTTTTTTTTTAAATTCGGACCTAGTTTCTAAGATTAGCGCGTCCAAGCAAACAAACAAACTTTTAAGCTTTATATATTAGTACTAGCTGTGCCCGCGGTTTTACCCTCATATATGATTAATGTTATATAGCCTATAGCCTTCCTCGATATATAAACTATCTAACAATGAAATAATTTTTCAAATAGGACCAGTACTTTCTGAGATTAGCGCGTACAAGCAAACAAACTCTTCAGCTTTATAATATTAGTATAGATAAGATATCATCACAATCATACCAAACAAAATATCTACTAAGAACCGAACAAAACGTCACGAAGAAGATCCTATTACAATGTCTTAATGTCTTCTTAGCTGAGAGATTTATCATTTCAAATCAGATAGAACACAATAACCCTAATTGAGTTGACCTATAAAAATAAGCTTTTGCCTCCAGTACCGCCCACCGTCTGTCAGATGTTTTGTCGCTTGTCGTCCAAGAACATTTATTTTTCCGGGATAAAAAATAGCCGCTGTCATGTCACTGTCCCTGAGGGATATTGCAAAGCTCACGTCAATCTGTTTGCCAAGAACGCGTGAGTTGAGGAAATTGTTTGCATATTCTTGCATTCATAAGAATCTGATTCATATAAAAGCTTGTTAGAATTTAATGATGCTTATTATTCTTTCAAGTAATAACTGATGAATAAAACTAGTCACTAATGTCCTCCTAACCGGTGTCGGTCACGGCGACCAATCTCGATAAAGATTAGCTAGGTTTAACTGCAGCAACCGCAGGATTAACTGCGCAGGAAATATTATAGTGCACAAGTGTGTGCGCAAACACAAGTGCACTCTATTTCTTACCACTCATAGTCCGGTGAGACGGCATTTCGACATGACCGGAGAGAAGTCAGCTGCAAGAATAACGGCTTAACGTGCTTTCCGAGGCACGGGGGTGATTATACCGCCAACTTCCTGACTTCTTGGCCGTAGGCGGCGCATGCTGCTACTAGACCAACGAGGCAGTCACTTTATAAAAAAATACCGACTACACATATATCAGAATATATAAAAGTTAATATATAAATGTGGAGTAACTTTTATCTAACGTATGTCTTCCCACAAAATAATTACCAGAAACCAGACAAAGTTGCGGCAGATAATAGATAACAGTTATTTGTTTAATTCTCTTGAAATAAATGAATATCTTTTTTATGGCCATTTTTGTTTCATGGAAGGGGTTTATTAGACGTGATGGGTTATGAAAGAGATCTTTTCAATTTTGAAAAAATACTAGCAATTTTTATAACAATTGAACTGTACGAGTATCATATCTAACTGAAAGATTATAAATGAGACCTTGTTTTATTTTCCTTTTTTCACCTGGCATTTATATTCTAGTAAAAATCAAATTAACACATCTATCAGGATGTGTTAATTTGTTTTTTATTTTGTTAAATCCAGATTTGTAGGTTTCTTCCAGAGGCTATTCCTCACCGCTGAGCTAGTGGTATTATTTCGCACTTGAATTTATGTAAATCTACCGTCTAGATTAGCATAAATCTAATCCGCACTTAGAGTCTAGATTAACATAAATCTAAGAGCGAATTTATGTGTACTAGATACCATTTGAATTAACATTTCTCGTATGTGAGACAAGCATCTACAGTCTAACCAACACACAAAACATACATACATACATAACATCACGTAATCCCCGAAGGGGTAAATAGAGTCAAAAGAATAGCAATCTCCTTTAACCACATTTAGCCAAAAATAAAACTGAGCTAAAGGAAAATTGTGAATAAGTGGCTAGCTTGTCGCCTACACAATCACATACCTACCCAACACCCGATATAAGTCGCCTTTTACGATATGCTAGGCAAGAAACACAGTTGGCACATTATTTTTAAGTCCCAACATCCACACATAGAACTCAGCTAATAACTATTAAAACTTGACTGCAATAACTTTATCTTCAGCTTCTTTGACGGGTTAATTAAACATGCAAAACTGACTGCAGTTTCTCCGTTAAATGGCTATTCAAAGGCAAGTCTATTTTCTGGGCCCCATCGGAACACAATACAGGTCGTTAGAAGCCAGTAATGGTCGGAAATTACCTGAACCGTGATTTATAGCATGCCCGCCGCACAATATGAGCGACCCCGATAGATAGCGGTTAATCTCTTTCTGAAAATTCCGAAGGTACAGTCTGTAATTGGATGGCACGACGTACGGTTCTAGAAGTTATTGACTTGTTACTGATATGGTAACCAATTGCTGAGAAACCGTGAAATAAATATTTGGATTTTAATAAGGATGATTGGATGAGTTATAAAATTAATATGGTTGATTATTATAGAGTCATAGATGAGATGTGTATGAGTCAATTTGCCTGGTACATACAACTTGAATTATGGGGTTATGAGCGGGATATTATGTAAGTATGACATACATAACATCACATACTTAATATAACATTTGTATGCATGCATTGTATGTATACAAATTAAATAACTATTAATATGCTTAAAAAAGTATTTAATTAATTATTAATTCAGCGACATCACGTCTTAGTTTGGAAAATTAAAAGAGCACACATATGTCAGTTACGTCTTCACACCTAATCTATTTTACTAGTAAGGTTTAAATAGTCACATCTTAAATTAGAACACTATGAAAATATATTAGCAGCTTCTTACCCCGGTAATTTGTAACATCCCGTGGATTGCACGACAATGTTTCTGTATCAGACCGCCGCGGATAACAGCCAGCTCTTTATATTTAAAGAAAACTTTACTCTAAAATTAGAAGTATAGAATCCCTTTTGAGATAATAACGGATCTGAGACAAATTGATTTTCAAACAGATGAAGGGAGACTTTACTTTAAAACTATAGATAATCCCTGTAATAGGGTTCATATTTTCAATTTGAATCAAAACTGTGGCTTCTGTACACAAGACACGTCCATACATTCCACAAGTGACCCCAACGAAGTTGACTCGGTGGCTGGGCTCCAGCAAGGCTGCGTTTGAGACCAGCCCACTTTAATGACATATTATTGGCGCTAAGTTTGACGTCTAGTGTCAAATTGAACCCTTTGGTAACAAATGACGTTGCAGCGAAGTTTGCGATCGATAGTACTAGTCAGCGCATGATTGATGGGTGTGTAAAGGTGAGCATGCAGTTTACAGTTTTGCACGTATCGTTCTGTTGGTGAATTGAGAAAATCAAATTAATGATTTTAAAAATCAAATACATATCGTAACGTCACTAGAAATCTATACTAATATTATAAAGCTGAAGAATTTGTTTGTTAGTTTGCTTGAACGCGCTAATCTCAGGAACTACTGGCGGACCAGTCAAATCGGAATTTGAAAAATTCCTTCAGCGTTAGATAGCCCATTTATCGAGAATGGCTGTAGGTTATATAAAAAATACCATAAACGCGGGTGAAACAGCGGGCACAGCTAGTGCTATAGAAATTGAGGTGTGTTAAGATCTTGCCGTATGGCGTTCGGTTTTCCCTGTCTACTCATCATCTTCCTAGCGTTATGTCCCGTGCTTAGACGGGGTCCGCTTAGACCATGATCTAGGATGCAGCGAGCCTGGTAATTACATTGAAGCGACTGCCGATCTGACCTTCGTAACCCTAAGATAGGGGAACCAGACAATTTTTGGATCATGGTTACAAATTCAAAGTTGTTTGAATTTGCAGGTTTCATCACGATGTTTTCCCTCACCGTCGAGCTAGTGGTATAAATATGTACATAGATTTTTTAAAATCTAGCGGTACATGCCCGGGTTTGAACCCGCACTCCTCGGTTAAGAGGCGCGTGTCCTTACCATTGAGCTACCACCGCTCTCAGCTACCACCGCTCTCAGCTACCACCGCTCTCAGCTACCACCGCTCTCAGCTACCACCGCTCTCTACGGTTTTCCCTGTCTACTCCGCTAGGGAAATTGCGTTAGTACAGCGGCAATTTTGTGACGTAATAAGAAGTAAAGAGAGAGAGTCTAAATTAATCGTGCAACATGCATCATAATTGTTAAACAATTATCTAATATATCAATAAATTGCAGCTAACACAAACATATCTTTTTTCATACTATTCGTAATGCAAGTCATACTAATGTTCAACTTCTAAGTACGGTGCGTGCAAATATTTGGCTAATGTGATCAATGGAACTTGCTTCTTGGACTTTGTCAATCACTTTGGAGATACAATGAAATAAAATGAAATGAAATGTTTACTTATTGCAAACATAAATATGTCTACATAGTAAGCAGAAAAGGATAGCTATAATATTTGATTTACCCAATATTCACTTTAATTTGCAGGCGTTAATAGCCATCATCATCATGCCTTGCTTAATCAGGATCCGTTTAGACCCCAATAGATACGGATATAATTAGTATTCTTTCTGATACAATTATACTAGTGTATAATGTAGTCCGCTCAAATGTGCAGCCACCTTTTCCACGATTGGCAGCTTAAGTTAGGGCAGCGAGTTACGCGTGAGCGATGGTCGGCCTGAACGCGAACAGATGATCTTGCTATTTTTACGGCATTGTCTTCGTTCCAGTTCGACTAGTCGGTTGAGGGACTTTGGCTATTATGACGGAGCGAGTATTTATTTGATTTTGTTACTTTTTTGTTTGCGTTTGAATAGAACGTGCTTTGTTGTGCTATAGTTCCTTTTTTTGTGAGGTCGATCATTAGTTTCTTTTAGTATGAGCGCTGTCTTGTGTTTAGTACGGCTCTTTCTGGAACTTTCTGGTAGTTGTGCTAGCATTGTCTAACTGTAATCAAAATATTATGAATTTTTCATTATGTCACATTTGGAAGAGAGAGATGTTGGAAAAGGCAATTTTTTTTTACATAAATACCTATAGCTTAACGTTTCCAGCATATAAAGGAGCTTACAAATAAGCTATATCTATATATATATATATATATATATATATATAAGAGACCTTCTGTGACACCGGCGCCTGTCACCGATTCTGCGAATTGTTCAAACATTCGTAGATTGTACAACAGATTTTTTTTTTGGCTGAATGTGGTTGAAGGGGCATGCTGCCTCTTTAACTCTGCCTACCCCTCCGGGGATTATGGGCGTGATGTTATGTATGTATGTATGTATCACCAGATAATATATCCGAGAGATTGCATCTACTGTCCAGACAAGCTGACCCCGTCATACCGAGACAAAAGCGGCTTCGGCATACTATTGTCATGCATCACTAGTATCGTACTTAGAAGAATCATATTTTACCTATGAATATAAGTAGGTGTAAAGCAACAACTTCAAATCTTATGTTGCAGAGAAAATTTCGCGATAATTTTAGAGCTATTAGTAGCTTGGGATCGGAATGTTTCCCTATTTTGACAGGCCTGTTAGTCGAGTGGTCAGAAACACTGGCCATGAAACCAAGGGTCACGGGTTCGAATCCCGCTAGAGGCAAATATTTCGTGTGCTAAACATTGACATTTGCACTCGAGTCATGGATGTTTCTAAACGTATTTAAGTATGTCAATCCGTCCGCCTAGTATCCATAGCACAAGCTTATAAGCTTAGTTTTGAACTAGGGAATTGGTGTGTCAGTCTGGAGAATTTATTTATTTATTATTATTAATAAGCCGACAAAATAAACCTATCTCCGTAATAAACTAATTAGACGTAAAAAGTGGCGGCAGGAAGCAATAAACTGGCCAATAAAGATTCATACCGGATATCAACGTTTGACTGCCTGCGGAGCCGCCGTAAAACGGAGCACCGGACTTTTGTTTTACTTGAGAAAGCTGCGTTTGTGAAATGCTGATATGAATTATGAAATTAAATTTTCATTTAATTTCTGACATTAAATAAATAAATATCCGACTACATCACATACATTGATCTGACTCCGAGGTAAGTAGCTTAAGCACTCGTGTTACGGATATTTGTAATACCTCTGTTGATTCTTAATTGATACCACTGTTGTTGGACTTTTTTTTTCAAATATTGGATAAAAACACCCAGATACAGAACAAACACAAGTATTCATCACATGAATATTTGTTGAATTTGGCTATTTTAGTTATTAGCTATTTCAAAGATATGGTTTGTGATAATTGAACAGTCATCTGAGTATAACAAACCGTGGTCTGTGTATTTAAATGTATATGATACATACATACATACATATCATCATGCCCCTTATCCCCGAAGGGGTAGGCAGAGTCCAGCCCCCTTAAACACATGTATATAATAAAAAGTAAAAAGCGTTTTTCGTAAATAATACCATAGGTATTTAAAATTAGAAAAAAATAAAAAGAAATGTAAGTAGTATTTTATTACAGTTGCTTATTTAATTTTATTGATGACCAAACAAATATATATATATATATATATGGCCTCCTCCTTTTTTGAAGTCGGTTAATAATTTCCTATCGGTTGGCCAATCTCAACTAGGGTTAACCATCTGCGCAGGAGATATTATAGTGCACAAGTATGTGCGCAATCACAGTGCAGTCACTGTTCCTTCACTCTCATAGTCCGGTGAGACGGCAATTGGACATGATTGGAGAGTGATCAGGCGCAGAGACCAATTTATAGCTTAACAGACTTTCCGCATGGGGGTGATTATACCGCCAACTTTTTGACTTCGGACTACCACTAAACTGGAAAATAGGGAAACATCTCTATCCTTAGATATCTTTAAAACATTCGCGGAATTAAATAAATTTCCAACATAATATTAAAATTATCCAGTTACATTATGTTCACTTTTTGAAAATGATTCTCGCTGGTATACTTAAGTATCAAAATTATCTGGATTCCAGGTTTGATCCCGCCGTTTTGACAGACACAACTAATTTCAATATTGAAATAACCAGCCACAATTTTTTGGCGCTTCCCAGGATTTGAACTCGGGACCTTCTGGTCCTTAGGCGATGCATACGAGACCAACGAGGCAGTCAATGAGTCTGATAATATAACCTAAAATTATTTAAATAGCCTTGGCTCGTTATTGAAAGGTTAAATATATATAATTTTAACCATTATTGCGATCATAAATTACAGATTTTATAAACAGATAAACGAATATGGGTATTCCAATTTACAGTATTAAGATGTCAAGATACTTATAAATTCCATACAACCCAAAATTATCTGATCCTCGAGATTAATATGAAACCTCTTAAGATTTGCATTTCAGCGGTAAATCCAATTAGCTAATGAACAAAATTTGCGGTTTTCCGAGCGAAAAGCTGAGACGTGTACAATGTACATCATCATCTTCCTAGCGTTATGTCCCGGGCTTAGACGGGGTCCGCTTACACCATGATCCAGGATTTAGCGAGTCTGGTAATTACTTTGAAGCGACTGCCGATCTGACCTTCGTAACCCTAAGATAGGGGAACCAGACAATTTTTGGATCATGGTTACAAATTCAAAGTTGTTTGAATTTGTAGGTTTCATCACGATGTTTTCCCTCACCGTCGAGCTAGTGGTATAAATATGTACATAGATTTTTTAAAATCTAGAGGTACATGCCGGGGTTTGAACCCGCACTCCTCGGTTAAGAGGCGCGTGTCCTTACCATTGAGCTACCACCGCTCTTGTACGTTGTTTCAATCCAATATGTACATTGTACGTATACAATGTACATATTGGATTGAAAACCGCAAGCATTGCCGAAACCTTTAGTTAAACAACTAGATTGAGACGCTTGAAGTTAAATAAGAACTTGTATTATAAGTTATTGTTATTTTATAATAAGTAAGTATGTAAGAATCTTCTTTTGATCTATGATAGCCGGGGAGTTATATAAAATATGCCTATAAATATAATTGTTTTCCTTGCCTAGATTGGAAATGTTCCTCGAGTTTATAAATAAAAGTTCTTTTTTTGTAATATAATGTCATAATCGTTCCGCTTCTGGGGTGAGGGTGCTGGTTCTAAACAGGGCCCGTACTTCTGGATTTTTCGAATCTGCGTACGGATTTGTACAAGTCGCTCGAAGTTGAAGGAAAACAAGTATGCATATGGAATTGCACATAAAAAAACTATGAATGTGTAACCATGTTACAATTAAATCAGGCAGTCGCTTAAATGTACCAAAATTGCTAAATCCTGAATCATGATCTAAGTGGACTCCGATTAATGGTACATGACGCTAGGAAGATAATGAATTACTCCTGTTCTGATCTTTTTTTTCGGCCAGAATTTAAAAAAATCGTGCAATATCCTGCGGTCTCTTAATGCCCCAAGGGATAACTAAAAAGGTCTCTCATGTTGGTCTGGGATTAAAAAAAAATGCGCCAACTGTGTTCCTTACCTAGCATGTCGTAAAGGCGACTATATATCGGGTTTTGGGTTTTGTACAGTTTGTTACAATTTTCCATCTAACCCAGCCCAGTCTCATTTGATTAAAGGGACTTGCTGCCCCTTTGACTCTGCCTACCCCTTCGGGGACTACGGGCGTGACGGTATGTTATGTTATGTCAAAAAGGTAGCGGATGAGGTATACCAAACCCCCTAGGGTTTAACTTTCACCTAAGTAATCTAAGCTTGTAAACAACAAACTAGTCATGTGTTAACAAATATTTAATGTAAGTTGTTGAAGAACTTTGTTGATAAACTTTGTCGATAAGCTTATTACCTTTACTCCGACGCGTCCCGAAAACTGTGTCTTAATCTTCCTAACATTTCATAACTCTATTCAATAGTTGCCTAGTAACTAAAAAAATCTGTTTTGTCCGTCAGTTAGATTGTAAAAAAATATTGAACATTTTTTTTTATTTATTTGTCACACAAAGATTGACGAAGATACAATGCATTCAAGTTGCGCGTGACGTCATACTATCGTATAATTTTTACAAAATAGTGACGTCGCAAGCCCCCACTCTAAAACTTTGATGCTCTTTATCTTTGTGTTTTTTTTGCTAATTTGATAAAGCGAAAAATATGTGTCTAGTATTTTTGTATAATCTAACTGAGGGATTAAATAGAACTATAGTTTTATAATGCAGTCATCATCCCTATTTACTATATCTTATGAAGCTAACATTAATATAATTCGGACGGACTAGTAAAAAAAGAAGGACTCCACGCTGTCTTACTATAGCGTGAAGCGACTTTTATTCATACAATGTGTGATTGAGATACTTATGGATTACCAGGTATCGGATATCTGTCATTTAGAGCGCTAATTACGTCAATGTTTGACGTAAGTTACGTGTCAAGTTGGAGCACCTGAGGAGTTTCAATGTGTAATAAGTGGCGTGGAGTCCTTCTTTTTTCTAGTCCGTGATAATTCGTAGCCCAATCTGCATAAACCAAGTTTTTGCCATATACCCGCTGAAATATAAGACTGTGTAACCCTTAAAAAAATATTATGAGGTAAATAAATTACTAGTATTAGAAGTTTCAATAATGATACTTATCGACATACCAGTTATTTGAATATAGATATTTTTTAAGCCCATGATCTTTTCCTAAATAAAATATTAAGTCAAAGTCAAAGTCAAAGTCAAAATATTCTTTATTTATATAGGTTTCAAAGAAACACTTATAAATCGTCAAAAACAGTTGAAAGAGATATGATTCTACCACCGGTTCGGAATGTTGCATCTACCGAGAAGAATCCGGCAAGAAACTCGGTAGTTACTTTTTTTCAACAACAGTATTAACAAAGTTATAAGAATCATATTTAACTTTGAACCATGTTTCAAAGTGGGCCTGGTGTGAAATAAGATAATAAAAATTTTTAATAACCCTAATTATAATAAAACATACTTTATAAATATTTGACTGTGATATACGTTTTGTATGATATTTGTCTGATGATAACTACATGTTTAGTTTTAGCTAATTATAATAAATGAATAATAAATATATCAGAGTACATCACATACATTGAACTGGCTCCGAGGTAAGTAGCTTAAGTACTTGTGTTACGGATATCAGAATCACCAGTACTACAAATATATTTTATACTTAGATATTGAATATTAACACGCAGACAGAACAAACACAAGTATTCATCACACGAATGTTTGTCCTGTGTGGGAACCGAACCCACAACTCATGGCGCATGGGGCCACTACCGAATCCTCCTCGAGCCAGTCGAGCCAGTCAAAATAATGAAAAAAAGCTAAATTTAACGTTTTCTAAAAATAGGTTGATTTCTTTCTATGTGAATATATGTCCTAAAAATATTAACATACTAGCAGCGCCCCGCAGTTTCATCCGTTTCAGTAGGAATATGGAGGTAAAATATAGCCCGTTACTTCCGGATAATGTAGCCTTCCAATGGTGAAAGAATTTATGAAATCGGCACAGTAGTTGTTGAGTTTATTCATTACAAACATACACACACACAAAAATACAAATCTTTCCTCTTTCTAATTTTAGTATAGATTGCACTTAACTGAAAAATCATCCACGATGTTACGAGTGTATAGACTTTCTCCGTGTTAGAACATAACCGTCAATGTATATTTATAGGAGTCAACTCGAATGAATTCACGAAATGCGTCTACATATTTTATGGGCCTCAGAGGTCACGAGGACCCTTGAATCGATTCGTTCTCCATTATCTCTGCTTTCCATCCACGACTACATGGGGCCATAGGATAAGAGATTGGGGACAATCGAATTATGTGTACTAAGCCTGATTTTGCGAGGTTCGTATGAAATATAGTGTAGCGTTTTAGGTAGGGTTAGTATTGGGTCAGCCTAAATTAATTTTCGTTCATTTGCTTTGGGTGGGTAATATGCTTTGATGTTATATATAGATGCTGTATGAAACCTTTACTATGTTAGTAACACTGAACATAAATATATTTTTTAGTATAGTTAAATTATATTTTTTTGTCTGCATAATGCCGTTTTTTAGTTGCCCTTTTACACTTCATTTCATTACGTCTGAGAATTATCTATACTTATAATAAATCTGTAGAGAGGTCAATTCTGTACATGAAATATTTTTTAAAAATAACTATCAGGGGGTGATTAGTGATCGATACTGATGCCAAAAATGCAATTAGTAAAATTTTTGTCTGTCTGTCTGCCTGTCTGTATGTTCCTTATAGAAACAAAAACTACTCGACGGATTTTAACGAAACTTAGTACAATTATTCTTCATACTCCTGGGCAGGTTATAGTATACTTTTCATCACGCTACAATCAATAGGAGCAGAGTAGTGAAGGGAAATGTTGGGAAAACGGGAGAAGTTACTCCATTTTTTAAGCTTCCGTCGCGTGTGCAGCCTTAATGGTTAAGTTACATAGAAATCATGTATAACGGAAATAGTCTTTATAACATTAACCATAAACGCGGGTGACACCGCTGGCACAGCTAGTTAAGAATATTTTCCTTAAATGCAAATACCAAGACAAACAACGTTTTGATTTTATGTATAAAAATAATAATCTGCGGGCACCATAATGTTTTATTATTCTCGAAAATTATCAGTAGGTACCTACATAGTAAAAACGGTATTACATTTTGTATGACATGTCACAAATATCCGTCAAAAACTAGCGTTTGAGATAATTTTTTCTTCCATCTAACAATCTTTACAACAATTATCATATAAAATTCTAGAGTGAATGAGTAGTATAATCATTATTAATTATATCAGTGGTTTCCATACAAAAAAAGTAAAAAATAAATTAAAAGAACGCCTAAGTTTCGTATAAAGCGTTGGCATCGTAAAAAAAAGTTTAATTTAATTTAATTTTAATTCTTCGGACTGACACACCATTCCCTAGTTCCAAACTTAGCTATAAGCTTGTCCTTTGGATACTAGGTAAACGGATAGACATACTTAAATATGTTTATAAACATCCATGACTCGAGTACAAATGTCCATGTTCATCACACAAATCATTTGCCCCTAGCGGGATTCAAACCAACGACCCTGGTTTTACTGGCCAGGGTCTCTGACCACTCGACCAACGGGCCTGTCAAAAGTTGTTGAATTATTTGCATATTTGCAATTTCGTGGCCACACTCACGGCCGATTCCAATAGGCCAGAATTTTATGTCCATTACCAGTTATGATTCAATGGAAATGAGTGCGGAATTGGTAAATACACGGAATGGCTCGGATATTAGCAGCGCCTCCTCGCGCAGAGGTAGCTATGATTGCTGTCATCAGCCACTGTTTGGATTAAGGTTAGGTACTTAAGGGAATAACGAAGTAAATGTTTTTAGACGACTTCCTTAAGAAAACTTTAAGAAAAAAGAAAGAAATTGAAGAAGTAATCTTGAAGCAAACATAAGGTGGTGCTGACTCAAATTTTGAGAGACACAACATTTTTCTTATGTGCCTTGAGTGATTATATGAACCTATTTTGATGATGCCTATATTCCTTATCGTCTGATATAACATAAAAAAGTACTGTAAAAAAATAAAGAATCTGTTAAATCGTTACGATTTTTTTTATATTCACATATGATGGCTAATGTAGTTGTTCTATAGTCTCTTTCTAGTCATTTTTAGCGTTATGTTCCGTTTCTAGTCAGAATCTCAGATCATCATTTATGATGATGGTCTGAGCGGCGAAGTGATGAATCCCTTGTTTGTTTCCTACTGTCATCTTAATTGTTCAGTAAGTAACAAAAATAATCACTAAGTTTCTTATAAAAAAACATAACTTGCAAAATGACTTTAGCCGACTATGCCAATATTTTTGGATATAATACTTATCTCAAAGTATGGATAGAGTAGGTAAGATCTTGTGTCTAAACTAGACCTAAATCAACACCGTATCGCTTGTTTCGCCAATATTATTCTAAGCCTATATCAATATTGCACAGTATTAGAATTTGTCATAAATTTAATCGGGATCATCTTATATCAATTTAGTTTATAGTAACTACCTCTTACTTGTAATTTCAGATCGGCCCATAAACTTTTAGGTGAGAGAGAAATATTATCAAGGACTAGCTTCTACCTGTGGCCTTGCTCGCATGGTACATCGACGAAACTAGCCTATTATTACATTACATTTACATTGGTTGCAGGCTATGCGCCAGTAAGCTCAGCCAGTCCCCAAGAACTACAGGAATTCTGGGAGTCTGTTAGAGAAATTCTGGACCTGACTGAAGGAAATGAGAGGATAATTATGTGTGGAGATTTGAATGGTTAGGTTGGCACCAAGCGATCTGACTATGAAGCAGTCCTTGGCCCATATGGAGACAAGAGAGTGAATGATGCTGGTGAGCAAATCTTGGAAGTATGTTTGGAACGGAACCTCCTTGTGGCAAACACTATTTTCCGTCATAAGGATATTCACACGTATACTTGGAGACGGAATGACCAAAAAAGTGTGATTGATTTGATTTTAGTCGATAGCCGCCTTCGCAATAGTATATTGGATACAAGAGCCTACAGAGGCCCTACTCTTGAAACAGACCACTACCTGGTAGTATGCCGGTTTGCTGGGCTTTTCAAGAAGTGGAGGCACTGGCGAGTGTGTACTCCATGCGGAGGCACTGAAAGGATAAGGAATGAAAAACTGGAAGATGAAAGTGTAAGGAGTGTGTATGCAGGCTTAGTCAATGAAAGACTTGCGAATGCGAGTCTTTCTAACTTAGATGTTGACGATTGCTGGAACATTTTGAAAGAGAGCATGGTGGACAGTGCAAAAGAGGCATGTGGATGCGCAAAGAGACGTAGAACAATGAAAGGTGACGCATGGTGGGATGAGAAGGTCAAAGCCTCTGTAGCGAGAAAGAAGAAGGCCTGGCTTGACTATGTCTCATCTTTGCAAATGGATGAAAGTATGCTTGAGATAAAGAAAGAAATATACCGGTATTGCAAGAGTGAAACCAAAGCTTTAGTGAAAGAGAAGCGTGAAAGAGTAGCTATGAATGAATAAAGGAGACTGACGAATAGTTTCGAGGCTAATTCCAAGCTCTTTTGGAGGGAGGTTAAGAGGTCTCGGGGGTATTCGTCGGCATCCGGAATGAGTAAGATTAAATCTAAAGCTGGTGACATTCTTGCAAACCCGAATGAGATGTTAGAACGGTGGAGTGAATATTTTGGAGAAATGTATGAGTATGTCTCTGATGTTGGTACTAAGAGTGAGGCTATGTCTGATTCTGTGGTGCCAGCGTCTGATGAAGACATCACTATGAATGACATTGAATGGTCGATACGAAGTCTGAAAAGTGGAAAGGCCGCGGGAATAGACAAGGTATCTGCGGAGATGATCAAGCTAGGTGGCGCTAGCGTCCAGGACGCTTTCTGGTTCTTGTGCAATCTATGCTGGAGAAACGGAAAGGTCCCAATGGACTGGAGATGGGCAGTCATCGTGTCTCTGTACAAGGATGTTGGGTCACGTATGGACTGTGCCAGCCATAGAGCCATCAGTTTGATCAGCTTAGCAGCAAAGGTGTATGGTAAGATTATTGAGAGGAGAATGAGGGTGAAATCTGATGGAATGTTGTGGGAGGCACAGGGAGGTTTCCGGAATGGTAGAGGATGCACGGATCAAGTCTTCTCTCTTCGCAACATCGTGGAGAAGCATCTGGCCAAAAGTCAGAGGGTTTTTTGCGGTTTTGTGGATATGGAGAAGGCCTTTGACAGGGTTGTACGAAAGGACCTTTGGGACATATATGGGATTGATGGAGCATATCTTCGTGCTGCGCACCTATGTGGGCTGTACGGCATGCGTGCAAGTGGAGGGCAGCCTGTCACCCTGGTTTGACGTCAATATTGGTGTCAGACAGGGATGCGTGCTGTCTGCTCTGCTGTTTATCCTATATCTCGACCATTGTCTCCAGAGGATTAGATCTATGAATGTTGGAGTGCGTATGGGTGACTTGGTTGTGAACTGCCTGCTTTACGCGGACGATGATGTACTTCTAGCAGAGTCGGCATCGGATCTGCAGCAATTAGCCACAACATTGAAAGATGATTGCAAGGAGAGAGGCTTACATTTGAATGCGAAGAAAACAAAGATTTTGGTGTTTGAAAGAGATGAAACCAGAACAGATACAAGGATAACGGTTGACGATGTAGTGCTGGAACAGGTGAATGAAATTGTATATCTAGGATCTGCATTTAGTAGAGATGGAAGGTACTCCGCTGATATAGAAAGAAGAGTGAATGCAGGGAATAGGGTGAATGGAGCGCTAGGAAAACTTTTAGGCAGCAAAATCTTAAGCCAGAAGGCCCAGCTCGCCATACACAATGCGGTGCTGATTCCTACGCTAACATATGGAAGCGAGAGTTGGGTATGGCAGAAAGAGCATGAAAGTAGAATAAACGCGGTCGAGATGCGTGCGCTGCGGAAAATCTGCGGTGTATCGCTCACAGACTGCGTTCGGAATGATGATGTAAGAAAGAGAGTTGGTCTGAAGGACAGCGTCGGAGTCAAGGTAAGAAGAGGCATGCTCCGGTGGTTCGGACATGTGGAAAGAATGGATGACGAAAGATTGACTAAACAGATATACAATGCGAATGTGGAAGGATGTAGGAGCCGCGGAAGGCCCAGGCTCACCTACCACGACCAGATTGATCGTGTATTAAAAGAAGGTGATGTTAGGAGTCACAAAAATCGTAGAGCTTGTATGAAAAGGATTATGAATGTTGAAGAGGCGAGTGAGGTGTGTAAGGATCGTGCCATATGGCGTTCGGTTCTCTCTGCCTACCCCGCTAGGGAAGTGGCGTGAAGTTTAGTTAGTTAGTACATTTACATTATTTTGTTACATCTCCAACGGATCACGGCAGCCTTGTCGATAAATGTTCTTAGACGGCTAGATTTTGCCGTCATATTTCAACTAATTTAAACAAAACCTTAACAAATTATAAACTTGAACTTTCCTCAGGAACCACTCTGGCGATAGATACAAAACCGCATGAAAATACATTAAGAAGGTTTTGAGATGTATGACTTTATTTTATAATATATAGTGATAGCGGATAGATATACTTATACCATAGATATCACGAAATTATCTCTGCATCGGCTTCACACAATACAATGAAGCCCTTATAATTCTCATATTACTTCGAGTATCATGAGGGATCCCTTTGTTATTATTGCGGAAACATTGATTCGCCGGAGATCGAAAGATAATTGTATAAATTCGTAAATGGTACCATGACAATAGATATAGGTACATCTCTGATATTAAATTCTAACACGGAAAATAATTTCCTTCATATCCAATAAAAAATATTTCCAAATTAAATATTTCTTAATAAAGTCCATCCATAATGGAAACTAAAGGAATGGGAATTTTTTTCCAACTGATGCCATTGTATATTTTTTGTGAAAGAAATATGGGGTACATATTTTATTCATGTTTCCACCAAACTAAAATAATAGCAGTTTCGCTTAATTTGCATTCCATGAATGAATGTTGAAGAGGCAAGTGAGGTGCGTAAGGATCGTGCCATATGGCGTTCGGTTCTCTCTGCCTACCCCGCTAGGGAAGTGACGTAAATTAAGTTAGAATCCAGTCAGCCTGACTAGACACGGAACTTAACGCGTATTTAAGATTATGATCAGGGGGGGGGGGGGGGGGGGTTAGGGGGATATGAGATAGATAAAAGAGTTATCTTCTGAATCTTTCTGAATTTACAGAGAGAAAGACAAGATTTGGCAGAAATAAGATCAAAAGGTCCCACAGGAAAATTGCAATAGTAAATAAATCAGCAATCCCTACATATTACGTGTTCCTCAAGTCCCCGTCCTATAAACGTCAGTAATCCTACACTATATCGATCCATTCTTTATAAGTCAAAATTTCTCGAATATCTGCCAGCATCGGTAACATATTTCAAAGCGGCTGAGGCCGTAAAAGTTTTCAGAAGTTTCTTTTATTGATGGCCCGACTCCCGTCACATTTGGCCCAACAACTTCGATCATAAATATTTCACTAGATAAATGTTGTACATAAAATCTTAGTGAGAAAGTGTCCAACAAAAAGTGTTTTGTGTAACATATGGTGTGTTACAAGAAGCATTTCTATATAAGCACATTAGGTTGGGTCGCTTGTTTAGTTGTTTTTTGCCATTTCGAGATCAAATAGCGAGGATTGACAGCATATAAAACAAGCTGCGCTATTTGTCATGATTTCTTGAATATCACAAGCATTTAGGTTATTTGTGGCCATTCTAGTTTTGTCCGCGGATTTTCTTGCATGAATATTGATTTTATCTATGCAACTGTTTCTCTTATTGACTGTGCAAAAGTTAATTTTCCATCCCTTGAACAGGCTTATGGTCTGAGTAGTAATTGAAAGTGAAACAATGCTGTCATAGCCTAAGATCCCATGGCAACTGTTGACTTTGTTATATAAAAGATCAGGACATTAATTATTTTCTTTTACATGTATAAATTAGCATTAAATCACACATACATATTATAAGTTGGGATATGAATTTCAAGATATTTATTTGTGTAGTCTATTTTTGCATGCCAACATTGCATCTGGTAGATAAACTTGATCGAAGTCCACTAATCTCATTGCTAGCGGAGACGAAATCGCTTTGATATTCAAATCGTTCTCCGACGTTCAAATCAAATTTCTTTTAATGCTTCGCTTTGGCTGGAAAAAGTTTGGACATGTTTAAAAAAATCCCATCAATTCGATGACTCGCGATTTCCTTAAAAATATTTTAAACGATAAATAGGTATTAGCATTCTGCACTCCTTCTGGATACAAACTATAAGTGTGCGAAATTTCATTTTGACAAGCTCGATGGCTCATTCGGTCACTACCGAATGAGCCATCGAGGCAGGGCCACTACCCTGCCCCATGTGCCAAGAGTTGTGGGTTCGATCCCCACCCAAGACAAACATTAGTGTGATAAATACTTGTGTTTGTTCTGAGTCTGGGTGTTAATATCCAATATTTAAGTATATATGTATTTGTAATACCACTGTTGATTCTGATATCCGTAACACAAGTGTTTAAGCTACTTAGCTCGGAGTCAGATCAATGTATGTGATGTAGTCGGATATTTATTTATTTCATAATTCTCCGTCCGCGTCATTTTCGTAAAAAGGGGTACCTACAAAAGTTTTTGCTTCACGTATTAATATATAGATAATATTTAATAGACATGTCATAAAGTTTCCAATGTAACCAATACCTTGGAAACTTATGACATGCAACAATAATCAAGATTAAAACAACCTTTTTTATTCTATTACCTGTGATATAATAGACCTAAGTATATTATAAATAAGAAAATACTAAGAATATTTCTTGTTGAGGAAATTTATGACCAGTTTTGACATGGGATGAGACGAGCCTGGATGATATGGAGGACACTGTGTGTGAAAGTAGTACTTCGCCGGGAACAAAAATCTACAAGTTTCCGAAGACCGTATTTTAAAGAATGAATTCTACACGAAGAAAAGACGACGTTATTTTATTTCTTCTTATTATATTATATACTAGCTGTGCCAGCGGTGTCACCCGCGTTTATGGTTAATATTATAAAGACTATTTCCGTCATACATGATTTCTATGTAACTTTAACCATTAAGGCTGCACACGCGACGGAAGCTTAAAAAATGGAATAACTTCTCCCGTTTTCCCAACATTTCCCTTCACTACTCTGCTCCTATTGATTGTAGCGTGATGAAAAGTATACTATAACCTGCCCAGGAGTATGAAGAATAATTGTACCAAGTTTCGTTAAAATCCGTCGAGTAGTTTTTGTTTCTATAAGGAACATACAGACAGACAGACAGACAGACAGACAGACAAAAATTTTACTGATTGCATTTTTGGCATCAGTATCGATCACTAATCACCCCCTGATAGTTATTTTGAAAATATATTTCATGTACAGAATTGACCTCTCTACAGATTTATTATAAGTATAGATAGATAAGAATTTTTTGAATATTCAGCATAATATCCACTTTGCTTAATTATGAGATCTATAACTTAAAGAAAAGAAAAGAAATTTAATGAAATTTTTTTTGCTCCCTTTCAAACATATTGACAGGCCCGTTGGTCGAATGGTCAGAGATGGCCACGAACAACGATGACTAGGCGCCGAGCTAGCCACTTGTTACTAATTTTTCATAATTTACCATCTAACCCAGCCCGGCTTTACTTTTGGCTGAAAGTGGTTAAAGGGTTTGCTGTCCCTTTGACTCTACCTACCCCTTCGGGGGTTACAGGCGTTTTTTACGGTATGATATTAATATTATATACGGTGTTCGGATGTTTGTAACTAAACATGTATGTGGCTTATCTGTATAAGTGTCAGATATGTTTAGTTAACCAAAACAACCAGTTTCCTCAATAGACTGGCGACTATTACCGGGTTCGATTTCCTGTTTGTGAACTCAAAGTAGCCGATTGGACCTTAATAAATCAGAGGTCACCCTTTAAGGGCCCATAACGACCATCTTGTGTTCTATCTACAGAGATGCCAACTGAAATTTCCACCAAATTTGTTTTTGAAGCTTCTACATGTAGACCAATTCAAACTAAAATGTATCTACCACATATTTATTGTATTTATGTAAACATATAAAATATTTTTCCGCTCCAGTATTTTGAAGACTTTTTGATCACATGACATCCCTTAACCTGCTGAATTTTATATGTTTTTTGATTATATGGAATACCATAGACTCTATGGTAATGAGGTACACGCAAAGACCAAAATATAAAAAAGAATAACGCGGAGTTAAGAAATTATTTCTCCACTACCTGTGCTCGCAGTTTCACCCGCGTTTATGGTTAATGCAATATAGCCTTCCTTGATGAATGGTCTATCTAACATTGAAAGATTTTTCAAATCGGATCAGTAGTTCCTGAGATTAGCGTGCAAGCAAAAAAAAAAACAAACTCTTCAGTTTTACAATATTAGTATACCTAGATAAGGCACTAGGTACTATCATAGATTTCATCCTCTTAAATTGTGCCTACCATCAGACAATTTCTACTAAATTTAAGGTAAATTTTCCTAAGTCGGCATCATTGTCCATCAATTAATTACGGTCTCCATATTGATTCTGCGGCTTCCCAGTGACGTCACGGGACGACAAGTTAACGCCTCATAAGGCGCTGTGAATAAACTCGAGGGCTTCACTAAAACTTAATCGTCAGGTTAATCGAATTTGTGAGGTGAATGAAGATCAAATGAACGGGCTTAGGGTAGAACAATATGTAACGCAACACAGTGCTAGAGGGGAAAGGCAAGGAAGACGACATTGATCATAAACTAATGGTTCACCTGTAATAATATTATCTTGTAATTATGAAGGTTATTTAATTTTTTTGTATATTTACCATTCAAAGTCCCATGTTGGTCTGAGACTTGGCCCATGTTGATCTGGGACAAAAAAAAAAGAATGTGCCAAGTGTGGTTCTTGTCCAGCATGTCGTAAAAGGCGACTAATGGTTATCGGGTTAGCCGCTTGTCACTGCTTTTTCACAATTTTTCATCTAACCTGGCCCGGCTTTATTTTTGGCTAAATGTGGTTAAAGGGGCATGCTGCCCCTTTGGCTCTGCCTACCCCTTCGGGGATTATGGGCGTGATGTTATGTATGTTATGTAGCATTCAAAAGAGTAACTATTGAGTTTCTTGCCGGTTTCTTCTTGATAGAATTTACATTCCGAACTCGCGTTAGTATTACTATTTTCTATATTGACTATTTATAAGTGCTTTCTTGAAGCCTATGGAAATAAAGGTATTTTGAATTTTTATTTTTATCGCCAATTTTGTCAGAGATTCCGTTGTCATGTTCGTAAATGTTACAATTTCATGAACCATGATATCATCAGATTTTGACAGATACAGAACTGCTCCTCTTCCTACCCCTTTGGGGGTAGCGGGAATGATGATGATGATGATATAATATATAATTATCATCTATATAGAGTCAAGGTAAAAAGAGGCATGCTCCAGTGGTTCGGACATGTGGAAAGAATGGATGACGAAAGATTGACTAAACAGATATACAATGCGAGAGTGGAAGGATGTAGGAGCCGCGGAAAGCCCAGGCTCACCTACCACGACCAGATTGGTCGTGTATTAACAGAAGGTGATGTTAGGAGTCATAAAACCGTAGAGCTTGTATGAAAAGGATTATGAATGTTGAAGAGGCGAGTGAGGTGTGTAAGGATCATGCCATATTGCGTTCAGTTCTCTCTGCCTACCCCGCTAGTGAAGTGGCGTGTAGTTAAGTCTAGTTTAGATTATCATCCCTGACTTAAGTACAATAACCGAGTTTATAACACGAAAATTTCCCTCAAACGTGTTTATACTATAAACATGCATATTTCTAGCTAAAATAACCACGTTAATAAGCAAACCAGCGTCCTTTTCCGTGACTAGTATCAGAAACCGGCCTTACACCCACCTATAAAAACAAAGATTAATATGCACTCATTAACCGTAACGATATGAAATCGCGCAACAAAGACTACATTCCGTTCCCCTATTCAGTTAAGCGCCGCTCAAATGTGCGCATTCTCTTAAAGTATAGCCATCAAATTTGTTGAATCGCACACTCGCAAGTTACGACCATCTACGGTTATTTGTCACGACACGTTAGAGAGGGACAGGTAGAAAAATCCCCTAAGGGGAAAGGGGATGGGGCGATAAATAAACGCTTTATCATCCGAGTAATCTAGGTTCATCGCTTGGAGCGCTCCAACAAGCCCACTTTGCATTATCTGATATTTTACGTGGAAGGTACGCGTGATTAGTTCACATTCTTTGATATTGGAGTGGGGATTAGGCACCGAATATATGGGTAACTAATCTATACAAATATTATTTATAATATACGTACGGAGTATTCCGTACGGACATGGAGCGGTGGTAGCGCAATGGTAAGGACACGCGCCTCTTAACCGAGGAGAGCGGGTTGAAACCCGGGCACGTATCTATAGATTTTTCAAATCTATGTACGTATTTATACCACTAGCTCGACGGTGAGCGAAAACATCGTGATGAAACCTGCAAATTCAAAATACTTTAAATCAAAATTTGTCTGGTTCCCCTATCTTAGGGTTACGAAGGTCAGATCGGCAGTCGCTTCAATATAATTACCAGATTCGCTAAATCCTGGATCATGGTCTAAACAGACCCCGTCTAAGCACGGGACATAACGCTAGGAAGATGATGATATTAAATGCGCACACATTTACTGGTCGGAAACGGCCTTCTTCGAGTTTTATCTATATACTTACTAGTATATATAGCCGAAGCCTATAGTTTATATAACATCACGCTACGAAAATTTAACCATTAACGCGGGTGAAACCGCGGGCACAGCTAGTCTTTACAAAAAAACTGCAAAAAAAATATTTCCCCTAAAGAAACATAACAAACAAAGGCAGTTTCTACAAACGTGAATATCATAACAGCATTGTTTTATTCAAAAGCACAACACAGCTCTGCGATCACACATACACCGTGATTCGTTGTTTTGCGAACCAGACAAACATGTTATTTGTTCTAAACACATTAGGACGATTTTTCAAGCACATTCGCACTATTCTAACCGGTTTTGAAATTCAATAATCACACGTACTTATACATATTACATACACATTAGAGTGTCATAGAGAACGTAGTCCTTTTTGTTAGTAGCTTAATAATCTAGCCCAGACCGACCGAGAAAGTGCCATCTTTTTTGACTGGCTCGTGGGCGCATTCGGTAGAGACCCTGCCCCATGCGCCAAGAGTTGTGGGTTCGATCCCTACCCAGGACAAACATTCGTGTGATGAATACTTGTGTTTGTTCTGTGTCTGGGTGTTATTAGGTATCTACTATTTAGGTATATATTTGTAATAACACTGTTGATTCTGATATCCACAACACAAGTGCTTAAGCTACTTGCCCCGGAGTCAGATCAATGTATGTGATGTAGTCAGATATTTATTCATTTATCTGACAGATAAATCGATTCAAAATAGCAGCACCTGAACAGCTGTTTCTCGCGATAAATGAGGATGCTGGAGGCTCGAACTACTTACGCTGGAGGAGTGCCCGGCTTTTGCCGAAGAGCGCAATGCGCTAACCGCCGTTATCGGGCCGTACCTCACCCTGCCGACCATGGTTTCTCCCATGGTAGGCCGCGAGAGCTCCTGGGACGCGGTGCTCTCCTTCTGCGGCAGTGTCATGTCGCAGAAGGAGAGCGCCGAGCGCCAGCGCGAGCTGGCCGATCCCGCCCGACGTCCTAGGCGAGGCCGCCGTGGTGATGGTGTCTAGCCCGGCGGCGCCCTGCAGGGGGGGCGACGAATACTCCTGAGGTATCCCTGCCTGACGTAGGAGGCGACTAAAAGGGCCTTTGGGGTCGTGGGAGCTAGCGAGGGAGCCTTTTAGCTTTCAATCGGCCCCGGAGAAGGCGACAGCTCGAGTGTAACACCCAGTCCGTCAGGGATAGGGTACACTGTTGCCTGTGTTGTCGCAAACACCACAGGTGTCTGGATTGAGAATTCCACTCTTCCCGAGATGGGCCGCAAGGCGGCAGCGCGCGCTGCGTAGACTTTTCGAGAGAATCCCGTCAGTGGGGATCCCGATAGTTTTGCGTTCAGCGCCCGAAGAATGGCAGCCGTGAGGTTTAGTCGGTAGGGGAACTGGTGTTGCCAGCTGAGTTCCGAGTCTAACACAGCCCTTGTAGACCCTTACTCAGGTCGACTTGGATGGTGCGTAAATGCATTCGTCACGTACAAAAAAAAAAGACTCGAACTACTTAAAAGCCAGTAATTCATCAGGAATTACACTTTTGTTACAGTGTTTATGGGCAAAGGTGATTGCGTCACTTCGATCTCGTTTGTCACTTCTATTATAAAACAATATCTCGCCAAAGTAGATACGAATACATACTTTCAGCTACAGGTAAGCGTATTCGTTTTCAGCAACTATTGTAATGAAAGTATATACATTTTAGTGTAAAATCTCCTGCTGCTATTATTTCATACCATTTTTTTATTGAATCGCGTCCAGCTGACATATCGCGTGCAATGTAAACATTCCGGATTGCCGTAAATTCTCTGCTATCTTCTCCGGTGGATGTGCAAACATTGTTAACTCTGCGATTTGACGTGGACAGCCGTAAGTTATGGGCAGGCGCGGTGATTTATCATCAGTAAAAAAATTACTAAACTATTTATTTATCCAAAAATATTAAGTATTCTCATATTGGCTAGATGTGGTTTAATGTACTGTTCTTGGAACTCTGTCTATGCCTAAAGAATAAAGGAACAAATCGTTTTCCAAAGTTTATGACTAAAATGCCTTCAATAAGCTATCGCATACAAATGACAAAATCGGCATCTTCTTGTAGCTGAGAGTGGGGATGTCCGCTGTTGACCAAAATTGAGAGACATGAGAACTTTATTCTTTTATAATAGGCTAGATGTCTGAACAATTCTGTTTAGTCCGTCAATTAAATTATAATAAAATATTGAACACGTAATTCTTATTCATTTGTCAAACAAACATTGACGAAGATACAATGCATTCAAGTTGCGCGTGACGTCACGGTTTCGTACAATTTTTACATAATAGTGACGTCGCAAGCCCCCACTTAAAAAAATTGGTACCCTTTATCTTTGTGATTTTTTATTCATTTGATAAAGCGAAAAATATGTGTCTAGTAATTTTGTATAATCTAACTGACGGACTAAATAGAATTATAGTTTTTTTATGCAGTCATCATCCCTATTATAACTTCTGTCATCTGAAGGCGCAGGATTCTGGCTAGCCTTTTCTTTAATTAAGAGCCAGTAAGTTAATTTAACTTATAATAATAATGGAGGACCCACTTTTTTTTTTCAGAAACCGATCGTAATAATAATTACCCTACTAGCGTGGGTAGTCGGTCAATTTGCAAGTATGCAGTACAAAATATGGGAAAAGTTATTTATAATTAATGTAGTATTAGCGGTTTAAGGAAACTCGATCTCTTTTCGGTAAAATTTGTGTATTATTTACAAGTTATAGAGATTAAAGTGTTGAGGTAGTCTGAGGACAGACTGACTGACATGGTGGTCAGATGTGGGTGTTGAGAGAAATGCAACGTATGGCGAATGAATTAAATGATTTCTAACGAATGAATGAGATACGATGAATGATTAAAGGAGCTAGCTAGAGTTGAGAGTCTGCTAGCAATGAAGTACGACGTAAGACGAACGACGCTCTGTAAATAATTTTGTAAATAATCTCAAGAACACAAGAAATTCGAAACGAGATCCAGTTCACTTTATAACCCCATACATCCTACATTTAACTTGAATTCAGATTGCTGATTTTCCTGTATATTAGTTAGTTAGTTAGTTAGGCATGTGTTTGCGCACTTAGCCTCATAAGTGGCCAATGTGCGTAAATGGTCACTGTACCACTACAGTGATCATTCAAACCACTTTTGCTCTGTCCAGAAGGTAATTAGGTTTTTAGGACGTTTGAGTGCAGCCTCCATCGAATTCCTGTATGATTATGTAGAATACTGATTAATATTAATATTTGGGGATTGTAGTCGTGATGGTATAAACGAGTATATATTAAAAAAATACCTTTTGTAACCCGCTTATGAATCCGCCGGTCGCTTATCGCTTACATCACATGGACTACACTTATCTCCGATTATTATATCTGGCATTTATCACACCGCTTGTAGACGCCTATTTTTAATCAACTAGCTGCGTTTCGTAGATCTTACACACGATACAACCATTATTATAGTGTAGTGTATAATGAAGACTCCTTGTGTTTTACCGGGATGTCAGTATATTGTAAGTAGCTGTTTAATATTTTATTTCATTGAACAAAAGATATTAGATCGATGCGAGAGTATTGACGCGTACATAGGCATATATTAAGTTTAATGCACTTTTGTATTTATATTTTGATTTATTTTAAATTCTAAGTTTGATGTCTTATTGTAGGTTTATTTCCCATGTTGGTCTGGAATTTAAAAAGAATGTAGCAATTGTGTTTCTTGGCTGGCATGTCTTAAAAGGTACTAATTGTGTAGTGTGCATTATTAGGTTTGTCATTGTATAGGCTATTTGCGGCAACCATGTTAATATTTTAAGCTAAGACCTAAATCTTAGCTTAAAATATCATATAATAGCAAGCTACTAATAACAGCTTGCTGATCCTTGAACTGCCTACTTAATTCACAAATGACAATTAATGAATTAAATATGTAGCAATAAAATAATTTAAACCTCAAATGTTATCGTTCACTGTATGTATCTATTTGTAAACAAATTAATAAGTTTATTACATTTCTTTTCATCTCTATCAATCTCTCGTTATCCGCATGGTATACCTATATATATTTAAACAAATAAATTAAATGCTCAGACTAAAACAGCAATTCCATTATTCCAAACAAAGCATAGTATACGCTATCGAATCTGCTTACCGTATACAAATTACCGAAAACCGAATACCAAGTTCAACTTCTAAGCTGTTTTGGGACGAGCGAATTCGCGGTCGGATGCGCCGAATTCTTGATGCATCGGCATCAAAACTGCAAGGATTGAGAAGAGATTATTTCCGTATCGAATGTGAAAATAGATGCAGAGTATAGATGTTTAAGTAATTAGCTAATTTTTGACATACTATTAGTCGCTTTTAACGACACTCTAGGCAAGGAACACAGTTGGCACATTATTTTAAGTCCTAGACCTACATGTATGTACATTGATCACATTAGCGCAGTTCATAAGCTATCACAAATAAACGCTAAGTCCAGTTTAATGACCATTATTTGAGCCCTTCTCTAAAAGATATTCCACATGCGCGCGCCTCAAACTTAAATGTAATTTGACAGATGGATGGACAGACAGACCAACGAAGAAGTGCTTCTATGTATAGCGAACTATTTTTTTTACATAAAACGACTTGTTCATTCAACAAAGAATGTAGGAAAAGTATTTTTAGCTTCAATTAACTTAAGTGACACTTCTTAAATTAGTCTAATTAAGAGAAATGCGATCTCTCGCGTTCGTGATGACTCTATTTCTGTATAAGGCGAGACTTTGTTTACGAGAAAGTCTGAAACAAACTCTTGAATTCAATGAATATTTTACTTGAAAACGTAGATAGAATTTTAATGTGTTTACTTCTAGAAAAAGACGTCCGGAAATACCCCGAATCTCAAATGTCTATTTGTAATGGCACAATAACAGATTGCAACTAAAGAAAAATAAACAAATGAATGTATATTATCTACCTAGAGGTATGACCCAAGCTTAAACGGGATCCGCTTAGACCATGATCCAAGATTTAGTGAGTTTGGTAATTACATTGAAACAATTGCCGATCTGACCATCGTAACGCTAAGGTAATGGAACCAGACAATTTTTGGAACATGGTTACGAATCCAAAGTTGTATAAACTTGCAGCAGTTTCATCATAATGTTTTCCCTTACCGCCGAGCTAGTGGTATAAATACGCAAATAGATTTCAAAAATCCAGAGGTACGTGCTCGGGTTTGAACCGGCAATCCTCGGTTACGAGGCGCGTGTCCTTACCATTGAGCTACCACCGCTAATTGAATGTAACACAAACATAACATAACATCACGCCCGTAATCCCTAAAGGGGAGTCAAAGGGACAGCAGTCCCCTTTAACTACATTCAGCCAAAAATAAAACTGGGCTAGGTTAGATGGAAAATTATAAAAAAGTAGTGACATGTAGCTAGCTCGTCGCCTACACAATCACATACCCAAAACCCGATATACCATTTGTCGCCTTTTACGACATGCTAGGCAAGAAACACAATTGGCAAATTCTTTTATAGTCCCAGACCAACACGGGACTAATTGAATGTATACGTAATAATATAAAATAATATTTATACATTTTTATTTGTTGCTTACTCCTCCGGTCAATCTCAGAAACGGCTGAACCTAGCTTGAATGGTACTTCTACTACCTGATCACTGTTGACACATTACTTAAGTAAATATTTTTCATAATTTTTACTACAATCTCTCACTGAACATACTTTTTCTCTAATCACGAGACCTAGAAATGGCGGACTACTTGAACCGTAATTCTATATTTAGCAAGTGACTACAATTGGATCAGTCATTCAATTTTTGTTGATCTGGGACTTAAAAATTATGTGTCGACCGAGTTCCTTTCGTAACATGTTGTAAAAGGCGACTAATGGTATATTGGGTTTTAGGTATGTGATTGTATAGGCGACGAACAAACTACTTGTAGCTACTGATTCACAATTTCCATCTAACCCAGCCCAGTTTTATTTTTGACTGAATGCAGTTAAAGGGGCTTGCTACCCCGTTGACTCTGTCTACCCCTTCAGGGATTCCGGGCGTGATGTTATACAATTTGATTTACCTAACCCAGAGGGAACCAACCAAGTTAAATCATGGCTTCCTTATCTAAATAGTAGAAGCGACATTCCGAACCGTTGGTAGAATCAAATTATTCTGTTCTGTATTATTTGACGATTAATAAGTGTTTTTATGGACGGAGTCCACTTAGAGCACCCGCCCGAATAGCACCTGGACGAACAGCACCTATCGATATTTTTGGCAAGTGCTGTTTGTGGATTGATACATAAATTAAGATATTTGAGTTTGAGTTTAAATATGGCAAGGATTCCCAGTGATATTTTCTTTCGTAACCAAGCTATAAACAATTAGATTTGAAAAATCAAGAGGTATATAGCCGGATTTGAACCAAAACCGTCTCATGTGTAAAAAAATACAACTTTTTAATTGTTTATTTTGTATTAGTAGCGTCCCGTGGTTATACCCGCGTAGCTCCCGTTCCCGTGGGAATACGGGAAAAAAATATAGCCTATATTACTTGCTGATAAAGTACCTTTCCAATGGTAAAATAATTTTTCAAATCGGAACAGTAGTTTCGGAGCCTTTTCAGTACAAACAAACAATCAAATCGTTCCTCTTTTAATAGTAGTATAATTAAAAATTCTTGTTAAATCCTCCTCATGCGTACGAAATGTGCCCTTTCATTTTCAGCAATCTAAGTACCTACTTAGATATTTTTAAAATTATCTTTTAAATAGATTAAATAGAACATCTCTGATAAGATTAGATTATATCTATCTAAAAGTAGTCACTGCTTTGACATAGGCATATGTATATCTAGCCAGGTGTCTTTTGAGTTGAACAAATTAAATAATTGTGAAGGCAGATGATAACCAAAAAACACACAGAATAGTCATTTTTCAAAATGATTTAATAGACTTAAACAGTGAGTTCGAACGGTCACCGTGTGATGAACATGGCCATTTGTAATAGTCCTGGATGTTTAAACGTGTTTAAGTATGTCTATCCGTTCGCCTAGTATCCATAGTACCTACAAGCATAAGCTTAGTTTGGAACTAGGGAATTGGTGTGTCAGCCTGGAGAATTTATTTATTTATTATTGTTGTACTGGCATCATTAACGTTTATTAATAACCTTTATAGATATAAATATTTATAGTGTGTCATTATGCGTCATATTTATATTAAAAACAAAAAAATATATATTTAATTTTAAATATGTAGCACCATAAATCCTATAAAAAAACTTACGGCAATGCGATATGCCAATGTTTTCGAAGTAATTATATTTTGTTATATTTATGTAACTATTCAAATAAAAATTACCTAAGTCTTATTAAAGAGGGTTGCTGCTCCTTTGCCTCTGCCTACCTCTTCCGGGATTACGGGCGTAATGTTATGTATGTATGTCCTTGCTAAATTCTACACCATGGTCTAAGTGAATTCCGACAAAGCACGGTACAATCTTTGAATAGTTCAAATATGAATGATAATTAATATTTGAAAAGTTTTAAAATGGCATCATCTTCCTAGCGTTATGTCCGGTGCTTAGACGGGGTCCGCTTAGACCATGATCCAGGATTTAGGGAGTCTGGTAATTACATTGAAGCGACCGTCGATCTGACCTTCGTAACCCTAAGGGGAACCAGACAATTGTCTGTCGAGCTATTGGTATAAATACGTACATAGACTTGAAAATCCAGAGGTAAGAGGTGCGTGTCCTTACCACCGAACTACCACCGCTCCTCAAAAAAAAAGTTTTAAAGTAACATATTGGTATATTAACTGAAAATCTAAAATTACTTTTTGTAATTATCTGTAGAACTCAGGTTACTAATCAGGTACATTGTTAGAAAATCAATCGATTTTTATTTATGGTTTGAGCGACAAAATCATTTACCCTTTTAAAGACGAGGCATTTCATAGTTTTTAACCGACTTCAAAAAAAGGAGGAGGTTTTCAATTCGACTTTTTTTTTTATAGAGCATTTTATGACCGCGCTGCCGCAGCGAGTATTTGGCTTGGCTTTCTGTTACACGGATGTTGTTGCTTTTTTTTCGGGATAAAAAGTAGCCCATCTCTATTTTTCGGATTCAAACTTGTAGTGGTCCGAATTTGTTCACAATTAAGTGTCTTAGGTGTAAAATCGTAACAGATACAGTTATCGTCGCTTAAGTATCCAACACGGCGTAACTCAAAATGGTAAACTTTTGAGTACTCTGCTCTACTTAAAAGTTCAGGGTCCGCTTAGACCATAATCCAGGATTTAGCGAGTATAGTTTGACTACATTGAAGCGACTGCCGATCTGACCTTTGTAACCAGACATTTTGGATCATGGTTACACATCCATAGTTATTTGAATGTGCAGGTTTAATCACGTTTTCCCTCAGCGTCGAGCTAGTGGTATAAATACGTACATAGATTTAAAAAATGAAGTGGAAGGGAAGTGGCGTGAAGTTTAGTTAGTTAGATATTTAAAAAATCTAGAGGTACATCCGGGCGCGAACCCGCAACTCTTAGTCAAAAGGCGCGTATCTTTACCATTAAGCTACTACCGCTCCAGACCAATAAAGTGTATCAAGTATTAAGTATGTATATGGAATTAAATTATAAAGAGGTACTCTTAATAATCTACACGATTATTATAAAGAGGAAAGTTTGTATGTATGTATGTAACGAATAAACTCAAAAACTAATGGATCGATTTCAAAATACCTTTCACAATTAGAATGCTGCATTATCCCCGATTAACATGGGCTATAGAATATTTTTAAAAAGTAAGGTTAAGTTAGAAAATAAATGCCCAACAGTGCGAAGCCGGGGCAAGCCGTTGGTATTTATAAAATAAAGCAGTTCTTTTTGTAAACTGTAATGTTTATAAGAATCATGGTTTTCGTCAGATGGCGTTAGTAGTAAAAGTTTAATAACATAATTTCAGTTCCACCTAATCGCGTATCTAAACTCCTTATCGTAGTAATGATAAGAAATGCTAACAGATCGTGTTTTGTTTCGAAAGAAAATGTTGAGAATGTATTATTAGGCTAGGTTATTTAAACTTAAGTACTAGGGCTCTGAACTGTTGTTGCGTCAAATACTGCACAATAAATAAACTTTAGCTTAAAGTCCAAGAAGCAATAAGATCCTTGATCCTTTAACCAAAAGTAAAGTTAAGTTAGTTAAAAAATTGCGAAAAAGTAATTACAAGTTGAAAGCTTGTCTATCTCACAATCCCAAACTGAACACTATTAGTCGCCTTTTGTGATATGCTAGGCTAGGAATACATTCGGTACTTAAATTATTTTTAAGTATCAAACCAACATGGAACAATAATACTATCATCATCATCCTCTTGCCCTTCTCCCAGTTCATCTGGGGTCGGCGTAGCATGTCTTCCTCTTCCATACGTCCCGGTCAGCCGTCATCAAGCTATCCACTCCCATTTCACTCATATTATCAGTAACATTTATTAATACAAGTTAAAAATATTTATAAACTGCTGATTGAATAATCCGCTCATTAAGATAAAAATATCAAGTAATGTATAAAACTGGGTTTTCCTCAATTAAGTAAAATATTTTATAAAAATTCTATATGACGTAACAATGTTAATCAATATTGATGTTTTCATGCCTAGTAAATAAATGACCTAATTATTAGGAGCCTGAATTCAAATTAGCACATTTTTTTTTTGAATCGGACATTTGTTATTTAATTAAAAAAGGGGAACCAAACAGGTTGAAACGAGCCTTCACACTCAGGAATGTGTCATCATCTTCCTAGTATCATGAAATTGAAAGAAAATTGTGTAGTGAGAAGTGTCTATCTCGTCGCCTTTACAATCACATACCCAAAACCGGATATTCCATTAGTCACCTTTTACAACATGTTAGGCAAGGATCACAGTTGGCACATTATTTTACGTTCCACACCAACAACTATTTTGTAATTTCGGTAGGGACCAAAGACAGTGTTAGCTCTGAACAAACCCGATTCATCACTCCGTATCTAAGTTTAATAGTCTGTTCCGTGTTGACTATTACATAACTAGTCCAATACTAGAACCCTTGGTCAATTAGAAGGTTTGTGGGTCAAAACTCAGTTGACAATTAGTCATAACTGGCAAACGACTTTATAACGGGTCGGGCTATTATGACGAGCAGTCACTTTATCCGTTTGCCGCAATTGAATGGCTTTTACACCAAACGACGTGTAAAAAATAATAAAAAATAAATTTTACTGTTGGGTTTTCCCCAACTTCCTCATTTACTTAGGGAGTTAATATATTTTTTTCATTGTAATGAAAGCTTTAATTAGTAGTCTTAGATGTCATAGTATAATCACCCTTTTTCGTATGTTGTGGTAATTAACAAACAATATTTTGAAATATATAATAAAGAATATAATGTTTATAAATTTAACACCTAAGCTACATATTGTCACGATAAGTAATGATTTTATTAAATTCGTAATTTAATTTGAAATCAAGTAACTTATTTAGGCCTAAACCTAGTTAACCTATTCATTTTAAAAAAAGTAGTTATAGTAGGAAGGACGATTCGTTTAAGTTGTATTAATTCAAATTATCGCTAGCTCGTTTCCTTGACCAGTTTAATTATTAAATTTAGAACACAAATAACTTAATCCATTCCTCAAGACAATTACCGTAATTAGAGTAGACATTAAACTTAAGTATAACGATTTTATGAAGGTTACGCGTTTGCTGATAATAAAATCTAATAGTTATAATAATTTTAAATCTGTTTGCATTATTTTATTTTTAAAAATTAGCTACGTTTTTTTATAGGCTACTTTAAGTTGAGACCAAAACTTTAAGCCGAGAGAAATCAGCCTATTAATTAAAGTTATATGTGTACCTATACTTTATTAGTTGACATCGGTGCCGTACACTGTGTTTATTTACACAAACAGTAAATAAATATTATTCTCTATAAGTCACTGCAGGCTCGAGCCAAAATGACGAATTTACGCAACTAAGTTTTGTCCGTGGATGCGCTCGAAACAATTCGGCGGCAGAAATTCGGTTTGTTATAGCAACACTGTCGTGCATGCCGTGGGTTTTATCAATTTTGGCGAGATACATCTTCGTCAACTCTTCTCTTTTTCATCTTAAAGACTCTTTTTGGCCTACCAAAACTGTTATCATGAGAGATCACGCGGTATTACTAAGCGTAATGTTAAAAACAGGCAGATAATTTCACCAATGGAAAGTACTTTATCAGCAAGAAATATAGGCTATTTTTATTCCCGTATTCCCACGGAAATGGGAACTACATGGGTGAAACCGCGGGTCGCTGCTAGTTAATTACTAAAGCTGTCTATTTTTACCATAAATAAACAGAACTTTTTAAATTCCCAGACATAGTGACAGAGCGTAGAAAGTGAAACAGAGAAGCGTATCGTCCCATGTAAAGACCCCCTACACTACATTACTATGGGAAACATCATAATGTGGATTCAGTCGTATCTCTTCGGACGTGAGCGAATTCGAACCTTATCGCCTTGCACTTACGTGGCATAGCGAATGATATTTCGCGAAATGGGTGCTATCGCATAACGTGCACTATCAATTTTCGTGACTGGATGTTTTTTGCCAAGTGTTTTTGCGGAGTCTTTGTCTTTGCACGAGGGGTGGTACATTTTTTTTTTGCACACACATAATTAAGAAATTAGTATGATCTCAGTAATTTTTTTTTTCGAGACTGAAATTGAATAAATTTGAAACAAAAAATTATAAGTAAAATTTCGTGCCCCAAAAATTACTTTAAAGTAGCGTGAAATGGTGTGCTGCGATGACACGTATTAATTAAACATTTAAATCACAGATAATATTTTAAAAGGATTTTTTTATTTGTTAAGGTGTTAATAGTTATGCCAAACCAAAATAGTAACCAAACTCAATCAATTGGTTTTACTAGAACAAAATTTATATTTCTACTACAAATAAGTAATTAATCCAAAATCGAAAAACAAGGTTATCTACAAATATTCGTTCTAACTAACAGTATATAAACTTTTTCTTTTTGTATATCACCTATCACTGTTTTAGCCATTATATATCTAAGCTAGCTGTGCCCATGGTTTCATTCGCGTTTATGGTTAATGCTATACAGCCTTCCTCGATAAATGGGCTATCTAACACTGAAAGAACTGTCCAAATCGGACAGTAGTTCCTGTGATTAGCGCGTTCAAGCAAGCAAACAAACTCTTCAGCTTAATAATATTAGTATACGTTGGATACACTGCCAGCCCTATCCACTGTTAACGGCAGTTTTTTGCCATTGTAGTATTTGCCAAATACAGGTATTCATTTGCGTTCATTCAGTTCCAACCAGCGAGCCGGTGTGCTGATGTTACGACATGTGATTGAACTGATTGAGTGCAATTTGTTGTTCAACTGTGAATTTTTTGGTGTACAAAATGCCCTTGTTGTTCAAAGTGAGTGTGAATTATTGCAAATTCGTCGCTTAATTAAATTTGTGTGCAGTCTTTAAAAAATTAGTTTGTGAAATTTTTTTCAGAAGAAGAAGAATGCAATTCCAAATTCTGTTAAGCAGTATTTTTAGATTAAGTTTGTCATAAAAATCTGCGCCATGCAAATAATGGCATTTTGCCGCTGTTTTATGTATAATTTGACATTAGAAAAACTTGACACACTTCAATTACTTCTTAATTATTAATTGCTTTATCAAATGATAATGTTTTTATTAACGCATAGTACTTTTATAATTGTTATCAACTTAAGAAATAAAATCAAACGAGACCATAGACACATTATGGAGTGCATGAGTACTTAAGTATATAATATTATCGTTGTAATAACACATTGATTTATATGTATGTGGGATATATTATAGAGGCACGGCAATTTCATTTCATACAAGCAACGTCCCACAGTTTCACCCGCTTATTTCCCGTTCCTGTAGGAATATAGCCTATGTTCTACGTAGTTCTCGTAGGAATACAGGGATAAAATATAGCCAATGTTAGTCGCTAATAAAGTAGCTTTCAATTGGTGAAAGAATTTTTCAAATCGGCCAAGTATTATTCAATGCAAACAAACAAATGAACAAGCAAATCTTTACTCTTTATAATATAGTTTTAATATATAGTAAAAAAATCAGCCAGTTACATAAACTGGCTGATCTTTTAAAATAACCCGTTAAAAAACATTCCTTCAATTTGGGAGAGATGATTTAGTGGTTTTTTTTTTAGTTCCATTATAGTACATACTTTTTTATGATTCACCAGAATTCTCTAGACAAATAATTCAAGACAATTCCCTAGTTCCAAACTAACCTTATAAGCTTGTGATATGGATTCTAGGTGAACGGGTAGACATACTTAAATACGTTTTATAAACATCCATGACTCGAGTACAAATGTCCATGTTCCTCATACGAAACATTTGCCCCTAGCGGGATTCGAACCCGCGACCCTTGATTTCTGGGCCAGGGTCTCTGATCATTCGACCAACGGGCCTGTCAATGATGTGTCTATAGATTTGTTATTAGGTACGATCTGGGTAGCATGAACTATACCTAGTTTAACTAACTTTAGAACAATATTATTCTCACATACATACATACATACATAACATCGCGCCCATAATCCCTGGGGTAGGCAGAGTCAAAGGGGCAGCATACCCCTTCAACCACATTCAGCCGAAAATAAAGCCAGCCTGGGCTTGATGGAAAATTGTGAAAAAGCAGTGACAAGCGGCTAACCTGTCGCCTACACAATCACACACCCAAAATCCGATATACCATTAGTCGCCTTTTATGACATGCTAGGCAAGAACCACAGTTGGCACATTATTTTTTTTTGTCCCAGATCAACATGAGCTAAGTCCCAGACCAACATGGGACTAATATTATTCTCGTGGTTGAATTTTTAAGGTTCCAATACACTTATTTAAACTAATATCCAATTTTATTTGACTGTAGGTATGCATAATTTCTATTTTTTCCTTGTTCAGTTTTTGTATCAATGTCAGTTCAATATTTGACAGTTGGATCGTAACTAAAATTGGAATTTCAAAATGACCAGTGGATGACCCGTTTCAATACGGTGCTATTTTGATAACTGATGCTTCGCGTATGGTGTTAAATTCCAATTTATCTTATTTTTTTTTCAATTCATATTCCTTATCGCAAGTCCGCCACGACTCGTACAACTCACCGAATTTCACATCTTATCACCCTCTTCCACGTACGTCGATCGATAGAGACGGACTCATATCGTGATGATAACAGTTTATAGCAGGCAGGCGGCAGAAGGATAATCGAGTACAATTGGTCAGGACTCCGAGTTCAGATATTATACCGTGGGGACGTGTGACAGTTTTGTTTTTTTTTTCGTCATTGATGTTTTTACGGATTGCCTGAGCGCGCGGTAGAATGGTAAATATTTTTGAATATCATAGATTATTTTATTGTTAGGCTTTTAAGAAGGATGTTTGATTTATTTTATCGATGTCTTCTTGAGAAATAGCAGTCCGATAAAAAACTGACATCATATTTGTTTTTTTTTTATTATTCATATTTGGAATGTCAATTACAGTTTTGATATTAAAATGGCTAATGACATTTTCATGTGTAACTGTTTTGTTTTATCGATTGGTATTTTTTATCTGACCTTTAGGAAACGGTTATTACTTAGAAATCCTATTTCACTTTAAAAAAATCTACTATAATATTTAATTATTACCTACGTTATTTTTTTTTTATTACCGTTCACTAATTTTATATGTAAGTGGTTAATAAATATTTAACTGTTCAGTTAATTTTCCAGTAAATTTTCATTAGAACAATTTGTTGTTCATTTGGTCTGAAATTACGGTCTTATTAAGGAAGTAATAAATAGGTTTAAAATTTATTTTCCGTAATCACAATGAAATCACGGTTTGGCAGGTGTGCAAAGGTAAAGTGTGCAATGATAGGTATCATTGCACGTTTTTATCACTGATAAACTTGTTGCATAAATTACCTATATGCAGAAAATAAGTATCTGCCTACAATTTCTGATTATTACAAATCACGCACATGACAAGATTTAAAGTCACGGTCACTTCGAGTTATATTATTAAAAAAGAAAAAGTGTAGCGCGATTATAGTATACTGCGATTTACAGCATGTGCAGTTTTTTGGATATTTTAAAAGCCATAACTACGTAATCGTAATTGGAACTTCCTATTACAATGATGTTATATACAAATTGGTTAAAACAAAGTAACCATGAAAAAATCAATAAATCATAATCATAAGTCAGTATTACATAACATCGATTCTGTATGCACTATCGTAAAATATTTAACATTCTCCATATTTAATCAGGCAATGCTTTACATTGCTTTCAATTCAAACTTTACAGCTAGCGTGGGAATCAGAAATCATAAATATTTTATGAAAAGTATTACTGAAAATTCTAACTTCATTCAGCACTACATAATTATAGAAATCCTTTGAAACATTATGTGAATTCACATTCAAATTTCTTGATAAAACATCAAAAAAGTATTAAAGGAATAGTTATTTTAATATCTAGGCTTTCCTAAACACCTAGCATGTGGTCAATCAATCTGGATTTAAATAAGAAATTCCAACAGAACCGTCCGGATTTGAACCAGGACCGCTGGCATATGAGACATGTATCCTTACCATTTAGCTGCCACCGCTCTCAAGTACTTGACTTCACTTTTAGTACTTGAATATCCTATTATGATTCGTTACGCAAAATAGCTGTCAACAACTGACTGCGAAGGGAAATGTCCTACTTAAACAACAATTGATGCTGCCGAGTGTCCGGTGTATTCATTTATTTTATGGCTACTACCATATCTGTTACATTGCAGGGATTCCTGACCTTTTGGTACCCATGATATTAAAATTCTGATCAGATATAAGTTATTCGATTATTTTTATATCACTACACTGGTTCATGTAAGTAGAATTATTGATTACGTGGGTATTTGTAAGAAAAATAAAAAAAAAAAATTTTTCTTTCTTTATTCATGAGGTTTTTAAACAATTATTAATAACATACATATGCCTGTTACATATTATTATACAACCTTATTTTTAGTATATATGAAAACTGAAAATTGCTTAAATAGAAACTTTCAATAGAGTTATTCTTGCCAACCCCACGGTCCGATTCAATTGATTAGTCAATTAGATTTATGGCGTGCGTACCTTCATGAACACAAACATATATCATCACGCTCGCAATTCAGACGGGGTAGGCATAGTCAAATGGGTAGCTAACCTCTCTAACCAGATTCAGCTAAAAAACAAAACTGTGCTGGGTTAGATGTCAATTTGTGAATAAATGTCAAGTGGCTAGCTCGTCGCGTACACAATCACGCTCCCAAAACCCAATATACCATTAGTCGTATTTACGATATGCTAAGCATGGAACACAGTTAGCACATGTTTTTTAAGTTCCAGACCAACATGGATAACATGGAAAGATAACTAATTTCGTCAATAGGCACTAAATCCTGTTTTTGCAACAAATAATTCCTTATTCAGCAAATAGGTAAGTAATTAATCGTAAAACTTCGTTCGAAGAAACTTTTGCTATAATAGTTGATATTCTTGCAAATACATAGTTCGATTTTATTATGTAACTCCCATATGAATTGAGATCGTAATAATTGTATAATAAATACATAAGTAATAATGTTAACCGTATTGTATGTCAACACGTTAAATATTATATAATAGTTACTGAAATATACTACGTTATTTTTAGTTTATGCGAAATAACTTACCTACTTATTTAACTCTTTATTTTAAGTAACCTATTTAAAGGTTTTTTAGAAAATGGGTATTTTTTTTTACTTTTAATACAAACGTTGATCAGCCGACTGGCTATTTTGTATGAAAAGAAAAAAAAATGCATATTTTTTTTATTGGTTCCATAATTAATAAGTTAAATAAGTAGGTACTAGGCAAGCATAGTTCATGTGCTTTAAAAAAAATTGTAATATACATTATCTTAAGTTACATTCTTTACGATGTTCAAATAGTAGGTAATCTATTTTAACACCAATAGTACGTACGTATCAATTCGGAAAAACGTTATCTAAAGTACTAAATAATAAAACTATGGAATAGATAAGTTAGTAAAAATAAGGATTAATAAAATATTACATTCCACACACGATAACGGTAATCCATGTTCTAATAGTACAGTACAGTCTGATAAACATTAGGTAGTTTTGTAAACATACATACATACATCTCATCACGCCAGTTTAACGAAGGGGAAGGCAGAGTCAAAAGGGTAGTTAGCCCTTAACCACATTCAAAAAAAAAATGGGCCGGGTTAGATGGAAAACTGTTCTAAACATAGTTTTCATACCAATTAATAATTGCTAAAAGTGGTCGAATCGTCTGTTTCTTGTGAACAGCCTACCCTTTCGGGATTTGGAAATATTATAATATTGCGGAGATAATAATTTATAAATAAGTAGTTTACTTCAAATAATTATGAATGATCATATTTGTAAAAAAGCATTTACTAAGACAGTACATATTTCAATGAAATTGAAAAATTTTCAATGGCTTAATATTGGAATATCGAAATAATAAAAAAAGAAATGTATTTTTTTTATAATATGCTCCAAAACGCAGGTAAAAGATACACAGCATGCTTTTTAGCGGAGCATAACCTATCTTTTTAGCGTAATCGTTATCGGATATTAAACATACTGATGTAAATAAATAAATAAATAAAATAAATTCTTCAAACTGACACACTAATTCCCTATTCCCAAACTAAGCTAATATGATTGTGCTATGGATACTAGGTGAACGGATAGACATATTTAAATACGTATATAAACATCAGTACAAATATTCATGTTCAACACACGAAATATTTGCCCCTAGCGCGATTCGAACCCGCGACCTTTGGTTTCGTGGCCAGGGTCTCTGACTACTCGACCAAGGGCCAGCTAAGGAAGGCCGATTTAATCGACAGTAAAAAATTGAGTATGTACAATTGTACATATATACAGTTGAGATATTTTCATTCAACCCAGCTTAATTTTATCATTTAATAAAATATTACGTCATCCTATGTACATAAATACATACATACACACCATCCCGCATACAATCCTTGCATAATCATATAAATATATATATATTTATGATTATGCAAGGATATATGGGTAATTCTCACGAAAATCCGAAATTCTTGTCCTTTATATTGATATATTATATATTGTACATTATGTATTGAAAAATACAATACCATATACCTACATAGGTACTTGACCGGCGCCATTTGGAAGAGCCATTATTTGCCATATAACTAAATCTAATATACCTAATACACACTTGGAAATATTATCATCGTTATCAAGTATAGCAAACGTTTATCACTGGTAATTCATCCGTTTATTTTGTAATGATATCATTGATAAACATTATCAATTTTCGACAACATTTGCTGATGAATGTCAGCTCATTGCATTCCAAATGCTTATGACTCTTGGCTTGAGCATTTATTTTCCCTTTTTTTTGTTTATTTTGATCTTAGATTGCACTTTTCACATAAACTTGTATGTGTAAAACATTAGAATGTACTAAAAATACTTCAACATCACATTAACTTTCTATAAATAGACAAATTTATTTTTAATAACTTCTTAAAACTTAATAATATAAGATAATTAATTATATTATATTTAATTACATTGCCAGACCCATTGGTCAAATGGTCAGAAATCTTGGCCACAAAACTAAGGGTCGCGGGTTCGGATCCCGCTAGGGGAAAATGTTTCGTGTGATGACATGGACATTTTGTACTCGAATCATGGATGTTTATAAACGTATTTAAGTATATCTAACCGTTCACCTTGTATCCATAGCACAAATTTATAAGCTTAGTTTGGAACTAGGGAATTGGTGTGTCAGTCTGGAGAAATCATTTTATTATTTTATTAATTTATTGTTAAAAAAAAGTGTTTTGTGTCGTTTTGTGTCTAAAAAAGGAATAAGAGCATTATGATGACACTAATAGTTTCTTAATATTTAGAATTAGCTTCTAAAAATATTGTTTATCTTTGGTAAATATATTTAAATCACTTTCAGTCGTACTCATTACCTATATATAACCTATTTACGGATCACTCAGCCAGTAGGTAAATGTAAATATAGTTCTAGAACCTCCACAATGTTCCCAGAATAACAGAATTGCCGAGAAGTACCACTGTTCTAACAAGGTTGACTAAAAATAGACATCAGTCATTAGGTATTATAGTTTGAGCGTAAATATTTTAGTTAATCTTAGGCGTGCCCAAATTATAGATGCATGTCAGCCTTCGTGGTCACGCTTCAAAGTGCATTCGTTTTCATTAGCTACGCTAGATGTTATTTAAAAACATTATGATTACTTTAGTCAAAATATGTAAGCATATTTGTAAGGGTTGTAAAAATCTTTACATTTCGAACCGTGAATGACATTTCTTTCTTGCCTAGCATGTAAAAGGCGAGTAATCCTACTAATATTATAAACGCGAAAGTTTGCTCTTTCACACAAAAACTAATAAATGGATTTTAATGAAACTTTACAATAATATAGCTTATACACCCCAATAATATATAGGTTATGTTTTATCGATATACCACGCGAGAAAAGCCGCGGGCAAAAGCTAGTGGTAAATAAAGTTTTTGGTATGTGGTTGGGTAGGCTTCTAGCTAGCCACTTGAAACTACTTTTTTACAATTTCCCATCTAACCCAGGCCAGTTTTTTTTTGGCTGAATGTGGTAAAGAAGGCTTGCTACCCCTTTGACTCTGCCTCCCCCTACAGGGATTACGGACTTGATGGTATGTATGTATGTATGTATGTATGCATATGTTCAATTTTGCAAAATATATCTGTAGGAGTATGAAAAGGATTTTAATTACCACATAACGAGTGATAAATCTAGTTCCTTAGGAATTAAATTAATGTTTCATTTTGTGTTATATATTTTTTTATGATTATTTTTTGACTGATAGCGCACCGCGGTCTCACCCGTTCCCATAGAAATACGGGGATACAATAATGCTTATGTTACTCGCTGATAAAGTAGCTTTTCATTGGTGAAATAATTATTAGAAACGGTCCAATAGTTTCCATACAAACAAACAAATTATCAAACCTTTTTTTATAGATTATGGCCTGATTTGTATGCAAGATAAGTGAGCACTAATTTTAACATAATATCAACGGATGTAACCAAAACAATGAATGACGGATAAGCACAATCCTGGAACACGTTCAAATGCAAATTAATGAATGTAAAGTTAGCTAGAGAGGGCGTGCAACTAATTTCACTTCCATTGTGAAGTTACGTAATTACCTACATTTAATATTTTGCATTTAAAATTGTATTTGACAGTTCATATTGGTCTGGAACTCAAAATATCAAATCATTATCCCCTCGGATTGCATTGCATGTAAATATGTATATCAATCTAATTGAATACATATAGATAACATCTACATTTATATGTTTCTATGATAAGTCGATTAATCACAATTTGTTTGGCCCTACCCGGAATTTGAACCTGAGACCTCTCGATCTTTAGGCGGCGTTTGCTTTTAATAGACCAACTTAGCAGTCATGAGGATAAAGTATGGATGGTTTTAACAAAAGGATAAACAAATTATAATTATCTTTTTTCATCTCATCATCTTCCTAGCGTTATGTCCCGTGTTTAGACGGGGGCCGCTTAGACCATGATCCAGGATTTAGCGAACCTTACATTTACATTGAATTACATTGAAGCGACTGCCGATCTGACCTTCGTAACCCTAAGATAGAAGATCAGATAATTTTTGGATCATGGTTACAAATCCAAAGTTGTTTGAATTTGTAGGTTTCATCACAATGTTTTCCTTCACCGTCGAGCTAGTGGTATAAATACGTACAGAGACCTTGAAAAATGTCAGAGGTACGTGCCCGGGTTTAAACCCGCACTCCTCGATTAAGAGGCGCGTGTACCATTGAGCTACCGCCGCTCTCACCTTAAAAAAAAAAATAGTTCGTGCTAAAGTGAAATTAAAAATTAACAATGTTTTTTACGAGAACGAGTGAGTGAATGAGCAACCACGCTCTAGTTATCGCGTATTTGCATTGTTTTACTGCGTTTCCGCTATCAAACCGTGATTGTGTTTGACTCATTCCCACATTCACGGTCACTCATAACTTCACTATTACTAAACCTTTATCTAATTTCCTTTGTTTGTTCTGGATTATAAAACTTCTTGCGTCCGTGTTGACATTATTAGTATTACTTTACACTCTTCCGCTGGGATTAAGATAATCCTGTTTGTTTAGTTTCAATGTCATTTGTCTATATTCTGAAGGTCATCAGTAATTTCGAACTTATTTTTTCGGCCTTGGATTTTCACTGTCAAATGAGGTTTACTCTCGGTAGGTAATCGAATGTCCTCTAGTAACGATCCATCAATACACCCATCGCTTAAGAACTGTCAATATTGTAGCATTGAAAATTATTTTTAGGTTTAGTAGAAATAAACATATATTTTACATAATTTCAATGGTCATAACGCAACCTTATAGATAATCACTAAAATATGCATAAGGGACTGTAGAAAAAAATTTTTTTGGTGATAAGAAAATTCTTAGACGTTCAGAATATGTCTCTCAAAAAGATTTGAAGTCAAAAACCGCCCGTTATTCTGCTTCCATCTTTCTATAACTGCATTACAGAGTGCAGAGAAAATTTACATTCCAATGTAGTTGAAATACCGAAGGTATGCACAAAGCGTTTGTATGTCACTTCTGATCTGCAAAGAGAAGTGCCACACTTTTACTCGTGACGGAGTTTTCCCATCAGCTGTTTTAGATTTTTGTGCAATTTTAGTTGAATGATTTGTTTTTACAAATACTCGTCTTTTATAATCTTTTTAAACGTTAACGTGTAAATTTTTTAAATATGTATTAATATTCTTAAATTAATTCTGATTAAACGTGCTTGTATCGAAAATTGTAAAAACTAAAAAATCGTACATAGTACATGTAAAAAATATATTATAGACGTTTTTATTATTGAGATTTATCAGGTTACCAAGAAAAGATGCTACACTTAAATAAATAGTACTAAAATAGTGATGCGAGGAAGAAGAATAATCATATTATTTCCTCCCGGTCTAGATACCAACCACGTCTATAAAATACCATATTAGTATGCAAACAGCACGCCCCACCATCAAAGTTTTTCAAGAACAAATCCTAACTTTACCATTTTTCAAATTCCAGAGTAAACTATTCAGCTCTAAGTCCAGCGACTTCGAAAACGAAGCCTTGGAAGTCCACAATGAATACAGAAGAGAGCATGGAGTAGCACCTCTAGTTCTGAACAAGGAAATCAGCAAGATCAGCCAAAAATGGGCCGATGATCTCGCCAAAAAGGACTCTATGGCCTACAGCCTTAACCAAAAATACGGTGAGAGTGTATACTGCGGTTGGTCTGCAGACCCAAATACTAAAATCAAGGCACGAGATTGCATAGACAAGTGGTACAGTGAAATCAACGAATTCTCCTTCGGGAGGGAGCCTGAAGTCTTAACGTGTGGCCACTTCACCCAAATAGTCTGGAAGGATACAAAGGAACTAGGAATAGGAAGTGCTAAAAGCAAATCTGGGAAGCTGTATGTTGTGGCTAATTACTTTCCTCCAGGAAATTACAATGGCCAGTTCAGCAATAACGTTCTGCCACCAGGAGCCAACCAGTTCAAAACGATTTACACTCGTAATATCACACCAAGAGAGCCCAATAATAACCTAGCTCCTGCTTCTCCGAACCAAAGAAATAGTAAGAATTTGGGAGATTTCGCGTCAGATTTGGTTAGCAAGTTCAAATCTACGTCGATATCTGGAGACAAATTTGAAGAAGAATTTCTGAAGACACACAACGACTATAGAAGGAAACACGGCGTTCCGCCATTGGAGTTGAGTAAAAAGCTTTGCAAGTATGCTGAAGAGTGGGCGAAGACGCTCGCCAAGAAAGGTAGTATGGAACACCGGGATCAGAATGAATATGGAGAGAACATCTTCTATGCCTGGTCTTCAGATCCCAACTTTGTAGTAGCAGGCAAAGATCCAGTAGATAAGTGGTACGCGGAGATTAAAGACCACACATTCGGCAGAGAACCGACTAGTCTTGGATCTGGGCATTTTACTCAAGTCGTTTGGGAAGACTCTAAGGAAGTTGGTGTGGGTATGGCCAAGTCTAAGGAAGGCCAGATATACGTAGTGGCGAACTACCACCCGCCTGGTAACGTTATGGGTAGTTTCACTACCAAAGTACGGCCGCCTGTTAATTAAGATTCATTATTGTAAGATCCGTTGCCAAAGACGTTTACATTCCAAATATTTACTTTATGTTTTGCCAGCATTTATTTAAGTTAATACAGTAGAATAGCTTTATTTGAATATGTTGATTTTGATACTTGTGTTTGTTTTATTTAATTAATTTATTCTTAAAATACGAATTATGTTTTGATTGAGATAGCACGAGAGTAGTAATTAAATACACTTTGCAAATAAATTGTTAGTTCAAGAATTTTAAATATCACGTTATAATACAATGGAAATATTTATGAATGAGGTGAATGATGATTAAGTACTTATTTCTTGAGTATGTAAGTACTTTTTTGCTTCATATTACTTGTACTACTTCATATTGCATATCGCCTTTAGTAGCGCTAGTGTTGCTATGATATAAAAAAAGTATCTACTACTTCGATAAATTTAAAATAGTTAGGTACTTTTTATGGCAATAATTTCCTTTAAAGCGTAAGAATGTCTAAGTAAACTCATCTAAGTAAAAGAAGTAAGAACAGGTTGATGTGCTAAGATATTTACGTAATCTGTTTATTGTTTATCACTGTGATAGCATAATTTGTTTTGTACCAATATATACTATATACTGCTAATTTGACTTTCTATTATTTCTGCCTATCAACATACATACATAAAAACAAAAGACAGTCAATCATCAAATTATGACGTAATTTTTTTTTCATATAAAAAAATCTGGTTCGTAAATTTCAAACTTTTGCTTCATACAAGCCTTGTACTGAGAATCGAAATTAACAAATAACTGAACGCCTAGCTAATAGATAGTACCGTCAAAATGACAAATGAATAAGAAAACTGGTAAAGTTAATGAGATTCTAGTCCTTGTAACGTGTGAACTTTTGACCTTTAAGATAGTTATTTGTAAGTATAAAGTATTGTTTGTTCGCTTATATTAGTCACACTTTGTATCAGTGATTATAATTCTTAGAATAACCTATTAATTATAGGTTTCAAACCAGTATAAAGAAAATTAGTCGTAATTTAGTTTGACGATTAACAGAACAAATTTTCGTCATTTTGTCGCAGGCAATTTGTATGATTTCGCTGTTTACATACGGCGTCGTCAGTTTAAAAACGCTCGCAGTTATGTATTATGCCGAAGGCAATTGCGGTCATTATATAGTATGCCGCAAGTATTTAGTTTAGGTCAGGTTAGGTAGTAGTTAAAATAATAGGTACGACGACGAGCGAAGCGGGGAGGAGTGTTAGGTACAACTGGGACCCTACAGCCAGAACCGAAGAAGAACAACCAACGTCGAAATTATAACAATTGATCGAGTTATAGCCTTTGTAAACGGCGTATGATTCCGCCGTATGTAAACGGCGGAATCATACAAATTGCCTGCGACAATTCTATCTGGCTGTCACATTTTAACGCCTGAACAAGTAGATCAATTGTGAAGAAATATACTTACGCTAGAAGTTGGAATTCTAAGAATGGACAACAATAATAGTCCTTTGGGCAAACGTGGGCGAAAGCTACCCGTATAACAACACGTCTTTCTGTATTATCTACATTTACGTATATGACAATATTACGTGACAAACGTTCGTCAATATATTTGGACAACTAGCAATCAGTAGCAATGGCGACTGGTCTTCTATTTCTGGTATATAGTAAAAGATATCCCATTAAAAGCCTCGATTCTAAAAATAACAAATGTCAGCTAGAAAATTAAATCCCGGCAACCAGCTAGCTGAGGACACTTCATTTTGGCCTTCAATTGCTCACCCCGCGAGCGGACTGTGATGTAGATAAAGCATGAATGGATGCATAAGGGCAGCTATTAAGTGTATTCCAAACTCCTAACCTAACATAATCCTTGGTGCTTAAGCTTGAACACATAAGGTCGCATTTGGCGTGTTCAATGTTGGTCCACTGCAAAATTTGCTTGGTGATTCAAAACAGAACGGTCGAGCGTATCATTAGTTTTGAAAAGCAGTTTAGAGGGACGTTTAATTCAAGTGCGGCCAGTTCAATTGAGTCTCTTTCGCAGTTTCATTACGTGACTGACGGGTGAAATAAGTGTTTATATGACTTGTACGTGGGGCTGCTAGTGAATTTTTTGATGAATAAATGTTAGCAGTTTCTGAACGGTGGGATTACCTATAAAAAAAGAATAGGCATTTCATGAAACTAAATGTGAACTAGTTTAATGTTACTTCAACAGATAACCCTAGTAAAAAGTAATGACCTATCTTTACTATTTAGTAGTAAAAGCAGAACGGTGGTATCACAAATAAATAATGGATATTAACACCTAGACATAGACCGGTATAAAATTAAAGATACCGAATTAATTTCGGCATGACTAGGCCAGCGCAAGCTATACTCCTACATATGTAGGATTACCTTCTCAGGATAAATCAGGCATAAAGTAGCGGCTCTGAAGCTGCTCCGTTTAGTGAATGGAAGTACCAGTAGTATAAACTCTGAGAATTTGCAGCGCTGATGAAGAGCAATCTGATGTGCTTGTAGGCCACAAGCATATTAGATTGCTCTTCGATTCTTGTCTTCTTCGATACTGTTGGTGCGGTGAACTTTAAAAATATCGTCAAAGATCGTAATGGGGTTTTGGGTATGTGATTGTGTAGACGATGAGCTAGTCACTTGTCACTACTTTTTCACAATTTTCCATTTAACCCAGGCCAGTTTTGATTTTGGCTGAATGTGGTTTAAGGGCTGCTTCTTTGATTCTACCTACCCCTTCGGGGATTATGAGCGTGATGCTATGTTAGTTTGTCAAAGGTCGTCATCATACAAGTTTTACCATGACGCCGTATATCTATGTCCCTTGCTTTATCACTATCATGATATAAAAAAAATAACATTTATGGTTATGACACACGCAATCCCTGAAAGAGTAGCCAGAGTCCAAAAAGCAGAAAGTTCATTTAACTACTTTTATTCAAAAATAAAATTAAGCCGGTTTATACATACGTAACATAACATCACGCCCATAAGAAGGGGTAGGCAGAGTCAAAGGGGAAGCATGCCCCTTCAACCACATTAAGGCAAAAATAAAGCCGGTCTTGGTTAGATGGAAAATTGTGAAAAATCAGTGACAAGCGGTTAACCTGTCGCCTACACAATCACACAGCCAAAACCCAATATACCATTAGTCGCCTTTACGACATGCTAGGCAAGAACCACAGTTGGCATATTCTTTTTAAGTACCAGACATACATACATACATAAAAACAAAAGACAGTCAATCATCAAATTATAACGTAATTTTTTTTTCATATAAAAAAATCTGGTTCGTAAATTTCAAACTTTTGCTTCATACAAGCCTTGTACTGAGAATCGAAATTAACAAATAACTGAACGCCTAGCTAATAGATAGTACCGTCAAAATGACAAATGAATAAGAAAAAAAAAAACAAAAAAAAAAAAAACATTCAGTCGAATTGAGAACCTCCTCCTTTTTTTTGAAGTCGGTTAAAAACTGGTAAAGTTAATGAGATTCTAGTCCTTGTAACGTGTGAACTTTTGACCTTTAAAATAGTTATTTGTAAGTATAAAGTATTGTTTGTTCGCTTATATTAGTCACACTTTGTATCAGTGATTATAATTCTTAGAATAACCTATTAATTATAGATTTCAAACCAGTATAAAGGAAATTAGTCGTAATTTAGTTTGACGATTAACAGAACAAATTTTCGTCATTTTGTCGCAGGCAATTTGTATGATTTCGCTGTTTACATACGGCGTCGTCAGTTTAAAAACGCTCGCAGTTATGTATTATGCCGAAGGCAATTGCGGTCAATATATAGTATGCCGCAAGTATTTAGTTTAGGTCAGGTTAGGTAGTAGTTAAAATAATAGGTACGACGACGAGCGAAGCGGGGAGGAGTGTTAGGTACAACTGGGACCCTACAGCCAGAACCGAAGAAGAACAACCAACGTCGAAATTATAACAATTGATCGAGTTATAGCCTTCAGCATAATACATAACTGCGAGCGTTTTTAAACTGACGACGCCGTATGTAAACGGCGGAATCATACAAATTGCCTGCGACAATTCTATCTGGCTGTCACATTTTAACGCCTGAACAAGTAGATCAATTGTGAAGAAATATACTTACGCTAGAAGTTGGAATTCTAAGAATGGACAACAATAATAGTCCTTTGGGCAAACGTGGGCGAAAGCTACCCGTATAACAACACGTCTTTCTATATTATCTACATTCACGTATATGACAATATTACGTGACAAACGTTCGTCAATATATTTGGACAACTAGCAATCAGTAGCAATGGCGACTGGTCTTCTATTTCTGGTATATAGTAAAAGATATCCCATTAAAAGCCTCGATTCTAAAAATAACAAATGTCAGCTAGAAAATTAAATCCCGGCAACCAGCTAGCTGAGGACACTTCATTTTGGCCTTCAATTGCTCACCCCGCGAGCGGACTGTGATGTAGATAAAGCATGAATGGATGCATAAGGGCAGCTATTAAGTGTATTCCAAACTCCTAACCTAACATAATCCTTGGTGCTTAAGCTTGAACACATAAGGTCGCATTTGGCGTGTTCAATGTTGGTCCACTGCAAAATTTGCTTGGTGATTCAAAACAGAACGGTCGAGCGTATCATTAGTTTTGAAAAGCAGTTTAGAGGGACGTTTAATGTAAGTGCGGCCAGTTCAATTGAGTCTCTTTCGCAGTTTCATTACGTGACTGACGGGTGAAATAAGTGTTTATATGACTTGTACGTGGGGCTGCTAGTGAATTTTTTGATGAATAAATGTTAGCAGTTTCTGAACGGTGGGATTGCCTATAAAAAAAGAATAGGCATTTCATGAAACTAAATGTGAACTAGTTTAATGTTACTTCAACAGGTAACCCTAGTAAAAAGTAATGACCTATCTTTACTATTTAGTAGTAAAAGCAGAACGGTGGTATCACAAATAAATAATGGATATTAACACCTAGACATAGAACAAACTCAAGTATTCATCACACGAATACGTGTCCTGAGGATCGAACCGACAACTCTGGGCGCTGACGACAGGATCACTATAGAACGCGCCATCATAATAAAAAGTTTATTAATTTCTAATGAAATCATAAAACTAATTTAAAGTTTTAACTATCTGAAGCCATAAATACGAATGCGACATATTTTATTTTTAGTCCTTCCAAGTACTGTACTTTACCAAGAAGTTTTCAACCGATGAATCTATTAAGTATATTATTAACAGCTATAATTTCAGCTGAATTGCTCATCATTTAAACTTAATTATGTTTTATCTGTTTTTTCCGTAATGCATGATGTATTTGCCTGTAAGATAAGTCACGGAATTGTTATATAGCCTGTGATATTTAAAATGAATGTATGTACTGTATCTTATGTTAGCATCTCAAATAAAATTAAATAAAAAAAAGGAAAAAAAATCATCAACTTAACTGAACTAGTTTCATGTTACTTGAATAGGTATCCGGTATAAAATTAAAGATACCGAATTAATTTCGGCATGACTAGGCCAGCGCAAACTATACTCCTACCTATGCAGGATTACCTTCTCAGGATAAATCAGGCATAAAGTAGCGGCTCTGAAGCTGCTCCGTTTAGTGAATGGGAGTACCAGTAGTATAAACTCTGAGAATTTGCAGCGCTGATGAAGAGCAATCTGATGTGCTTGTAGGCCACAAGCATATTAGATTGCTCTTCGATTCTTGTCAGTTATACTGCTGGTGCGGTGAACTTTAAAAATATCGTCAAAGATCGTAATGGGGTTTTGGGTATGTGATTGTGTAGACGATGAGCTAGTCACTTGTCACTACCTTTTAACAATTTTCCATTTAACCCAGGCCAGTTTTGTTTTTGGCTGAATGTGGTTTAAGGGACCTGCTGCTTCTTTGATTCTGCCTACCCCTTCGGGGATTATGAGCGTGATGCTATGTTAGTTTGTCAAAGGTCGTCATCATACAAGTTTTACCATGACGCCGTATACCTATGTCCTTTGCTTTATCACTATCATGATATAAAAAAAATAACATTTATGGTTATGACACACGCAATCCCCGAAAGAGTAGCCAGAGTCCAAAAAGCAGAAAGTTCATGTAACTACTTTTATTCAAAAATAAAATTAAGCCGGTTTATACATACGTAACATAACATCACGCCCATAAGAAGGGGTAGGCAGAGTCAAAGGGGCAGCATGCCCCTTCAACCACATTAAGGCAAAAATAAAGCCGGTCTTGGTTAGATGGAAAATTGTGAAAAATCAGTGACAAGCGGCTAACCTGCTGCCTACACAATCACACAGCCAAAGCCCAATATACCATTAGTCGCCTTTACGACATGCTAGGCAAGAACCACAGTTGGCATATTCTTTTTAAGTACCAGACCAACATGGGACAGTGGGCCGGTTTAGATGGCAAATTGCAAAAAAGTAGTGACAATTGCTAGCTTGTCGCTATCCCAAAATCCCTATAGACCATTACCTTTTACGACATGCTGGCTAGAAAATATAGTTGGCACATTTTTTAAGTCTAAGACCAACATGGGATAAATACAATAAAACTAAAATTCTAAGTAGTCGACGAATAAAAACAAACGTCACACGCAAGAAAGTATCGTCAAATGCAACTTCGTGATGTTCATTGTTCTTCCTTGAAATATAATTTCACGGTATGACTACACTGATTGGTACAAGTTATGTCTTATGTAACATGCCAAGCTTTTCCCTCAGCGGAGTCATGCGATAGTGGCGAATTTTCACATAATGGATTGGAAACAGATTATTTTATTTGTGTTTGTGGTGAGTTTACATACTAAGATAGTCAAACAGCATTGAATTTAGAATGAGAAGCAGGGATTTTATGTAATATCTGTAATTTATTATTTTTTGAGTCTTTTAAAGCCACGGACTAGTAAAAAAAGAAGAACTCCGCGCCATTAACTAGACATTGAAGATCCTCAGGTGCTCCACCTTGACACGCAACTTACGTCACACATTTACATGATAAGTGCTCCAAATGACACATAGCCGATATCTGATATCCATAAGTGTCTCACTCACACATGCATACACGTGGCTTCACGCTACAGTATGATAGCGTGGAGTCCTTCTTTTTTTACAAGTCCGTGATTACAGCTTATTTTTTTTTTTTACCTTGATTTTGACTATGATAAAGACTATATGACGTAAATCGTTATAAAATAATGTCAATTATTATAGACCATCGCACAACATAAATTCGTTTTTCTAGGAGATATTAAAATATGTAGGTATATGCCCTATCTGAATTATGACCTCTCACATGCGGGACATATATTCTTATCGTTAATCTATAAACACGATTTAGTTTTAACACGATTAAAAAGTTATTGGTAAAGCAGTTGAATAAAATATAAACAGTATTCGACTTTTTCAGAGCATGGTGTCATTGCAAGCAGCGAAACACGATCTTGTCATAGACAAAATTATTCGGATTCTAAAGGTAATCCTACTCATATTATAAATGCAAAAGTTTGTATGTATGGATGGATGTTTATTACTCTTTCACAAAAAACTACTGAATGGATTTTAATGAAACTTTAGAATAATATAGCTCATACACCTGAATAACATATAGGCTATGTTTCATCAATGTACCACGCGAGCGATGGACAGAAGCTAGTTTAACATAAACTCTTCCATTCGCCTTCTTATTATTCTATCACATCACTTCTTACATTCCTATCTACGACAGTGTATTGAAAACGATAGGATTACAAAATCAATTTAAAAAATAAATAAATATTGTAGCAAATAAATACAAAAACTGTTTCTTCTTCTGACAAATTAACATGACTGGCTCGACGGCGCAGTCGGTAGTGACCCAGCCCAATCCGCCAAGAGTTGTGGGTTCGATCCACAGGACAAACATTCGTGTTATGAATACTTGTGTTTGTTCTATGTCTGGGTGTTAATATCCAATATTTAAGTATTTGTAATACCACTGTTGATTCTGATATCCGTAACACAAGTGCTTAAGCTACTTACTTCGGAGTCAGATCAATGTATGTGATGTCGTCGGATATTTATATTTAATTTACATTTTGATGTCTTGACTTTTTTTCTAATTAAGTATTTTAATACATGTTTATGGCCACTATTGCCAGCATACCAAAAAGGTTCTAAAACTTACCCAGTATCGCTGTTAAAAAACCTGCCGCATTCTTATTTTGTTTGTACGGCCCGCGTTTGAACCCGCAGTCCTCGGTTAAGAGGCGGGTTTCCTTACCATTGAGCTACCACCGCCCTGTCTGTCTTTTACTAATAAATAAATACACGTAAATGTTATAATAGTTGATGAAGCAAAAGCAAATAGATAGTTAGTTCAACTTCCCAATTTATACGAATCAGAATTCGTACCTACATCACATCCATGCACTCATGTTAGTTTGGTGGAGTGGTCGAGGTGATTTCCGGCTGAAACCACGTCTAAGGCGGCTTTTAGACTGGCGAAGCGAAACGAGAAGATCGGCGAGACAAACGAGAATAGGCTAGTTTACTTAGATTATTTTATTAGATTATTCCAACAACTGGAAAGATTTCATGTATACATGTAGCTACTAAATAATATTTTTTAATTTTTAATTTTTTTTTAGATTATCAACAACATGTGTGTGATTGTGTAGGCGACAGTTAAGCCGCTTGTCACTGCATTTTCACAATTTTCCATCTAACCCAGGCCGGCTTTATTTTCGGCTGAATGTGATTGAAGGGGCATGCTGCCCCTTTGACTCTGCCTACCCCAGGGATTATGGGCGCGATGTTATGTATGTATGTATGTATGTGAGAATAATATTGTTTTGAAGTTAGTTATGTTATAGTTCATGCTACCCAGATCGTACCTAATAACAAATCTATAGACACATCATTTATTTTTGGCTGAATGTGGTTGAAGGGGCATGCTGTCCCTCTGACTCTGCCTACCCCTTCGGGGATTATGGGCGTGATGTTATGTATGTATGTATGTATCAACAACAAAAATATTGCATACTTATTTATTCGTTCGTTCGTTCATCTAACCAAAAATGAAAAAGGTACCTACAGTGCATTAAAATTATCGCGTGACGTCACCAGGTCCCTAAAATTTTACCGTCAAAAAGACTTAGAGCGCTCCATATAAGATCTTTGAAGCGCTGTATTTTTGTAAGTTTTCGAGTATTATATATAGCAAAAAATACGTATTTAATTTTATTTTGCTAATCTAACTCACGGACTAACAAAATATTTCAGTAAACTAGCCCATTTAGTACTCGCTGATAAGACAGCACGGAACGAGAATTGAAAATGTGACCCTTGAAGATCGTATAGCAAAACTATGTAACTAACTATTTGTATTATATAAATAACTGTTTTAGCAGTATCAGGGACAAGAACTAATAATAGTATCATGTTTCCAGTTCCAGCCACTGCTAATCCTTATAATTTAGACTTTTAGTACGCATTGTTATTTAACGAAATCAACCGCTTAGACAGCGGTTTTATTCTAGTTTTATTTGAATGAATTGTCTAGCCTGGTCACCCTAATAATGACGTGTATCACTCAGGCTACTGATGCAACGTGTCTTCACCGATATCCAACTACATTGTATCTGATATCGAAAGAAATAACACTATATTTCTATTGCAATAGATGATACTAACATTTTTGAAATCTCTTCTTTCTGAATAGTGAAATATATGACTCCATTTAAACAGTTCTAACAGAGCCATTTTACTGGATGAATAATAAAATTATTTAGTATATAATCATTTAGTAAATAAAAAATATTGTTTGTTCATTATTTTCCAATGAAAAATCCCGTCTCGCATATTTTCTTCTCGCTCCTGTGTAAATACATCTTACCGCCCACGACCGGCTCCCGACATAGCTACCATAACTTAACTTAGCACAAAGATGCCGAGACCAAGTACTTTGGCTATGCAATGTTAGTGAGAATATAACTAAGTCCTTTGATGTCCGCTACTATTAAATCTATTTATACTTGACCAAACTAATGGCATGAATTTCTATTGATATAATTTCTTTATAGTTAGCTTTTGATGTTGGTCCATTAAATAGTGGATTCTGACTTGAAACTGGAGGTTTGAATGTAGTTAGTTTAAATAAAGTTCGATTGGAAAAATAGGAATGTTTGAAACAATATTTAGCCATATTTAATCTTTCCGATTCTTAAATTAAGGATCTGTCAACTAAAATTGTTTTTTTTTCTCTAATACTTTGGGAACGAGGAAAAATTTTTGAATAACTAATTTTTGAGTACACACGCTTTACACATAGATGGATAGATGAATAGACAATTGGTGCGATAGTTGAATGGATGAAATTACGGATACGAATTGATAAAGAGTTTTATTTTTTGGTGAACGCGGTTAAGGGCACTCTGCCCCTTTGTCTCTACCGACCCTTTAGGGATTACGGGAGTGATGAGAGGTATAACAGATAAACAAAACAAAAGATTAAATGAATAGACACGAAAACTACAAACAGATTTAAAGACAATGCGTACAGATTCGCCTATAATTTACAAAAAATAATTAACAGTTTCGGAAAAAAGCACATAAAACAATATAAACGAAATTCAAATTCAAATTCAAATTCAAAATATCTTTATTTATATGGGCTTCAAGAAAGCACTTATAAATAGTCAATATACATAAAAAAACGATAAGAACTAATACTACCACCGGTTCGGAAGGTAGACTCTATCGAGAAGAATCCGGCAAGAAACTCGATAGTTACTCTTTTTAATGCCAAATTTTACAAATTTGTAAACTTAATTATTATATACTTAAGACTATGTAGATATCACTGCAGGTGAACACTTCATTATGAAGTTAACCATGAATCCTTGTCATTGAGGTAATCTTGTATCTTGTACTATCCCTTACTCATTAAAAATGATTTAATATATAATTTGAACTTATGTAGGGGTAATGTTATAATACTTTGTGGTAGTTTATTAAACATTTTAATACTTAGACCAATAAATTAATTACCACTCTTTTGGAGTCTTTGAATAGGAACAGCAAGTTTGTGTTTATTTCTAGTATTAAAACTATGAGAGTTTGACTTTTTAGGAAATGCTTCAATATTTTTGAATATATACATTATACAATCCAGAATAAATTGTGATGCTATTGTTAAAATATTTATTTCTCTAAACTTTTCTCTAAGCGAGTCACGTGGACTGAGGCCGTATATGGCTCTGACTGCCCTTTTCTGCAATACAAAAATAGTTTGTATATTGGCCGCAGATCCCCACAGCAGCAGACCGTATGACATAACGCTATGAAAGTAACTAAAGTACACCAATCTTGCTGTTTCTACATCAGTTAATTGCCTTACTTTTCTAACTGCAAATGCAGCTGAACTAAGTCTTCCTGCCAGAGCCGCAATATGGGGAGCCCATTGCAATTTAGCATCAATAGAAATTCCTAAAAATACTGTGGATTGAACTAAATCTATTGCTTCATTATTCATAATAATCCGCGTATTGACTTGCCTTGTGTTTGGCATTGAGAACTTAACACATTTCGTTTTTTTTGCGTTAAGCAGCAAGTTATTAGTAGTAAACCAATATAGGACTTGAGAGAGAGCGTTATTTACTATGATAAATGATAAATTGCTACAAATTAAATGCTACTTGAGCAGAAATACTAACACAAGCTTATGAGATAAAGTGCAAGTTGTTCTATTAATGGATCTTGCGGGATACTAACGATGTTCAATATTAACGCTACAATTCACAAGCGACGCTTTGTGCTTAGCGATAGCAATCGCAGTGTCGCGTCTACTTTATTATTATTGACTAGTTAAGCCCGCAGTTTCATACGAGGCTTAAGATATTCATGAAGTTTAAAAAATTCAGTCGAATGAGGGTTTTTCAAAATACAAACCGCTAGGTGGCACGAGGGAGTCTCGTGGTTTTATCACTGATACTATTGGCTCATTGTTGACCGAAAATGTCAGTTTGTTCTGACAACTAACCAATGCTTTTGGATGTTTTAATTTAAAAAAAAACCCTAATTGAGAACTCCTCCTTTCTTATAAAGTCGGTTAAAAAAATAATAATTTTTCAATCCGAAACAAATATTTGATTAGATGTATTTTTTTGTATATATAGTATTTATTTTTATTTAGGTGAAATAAAAAGAAATAATAAGTTAACACATATCACAGAATGGTGTTTTTCCATGTGATGCAGAAAGCATTCTTCGTCCCTTCTTACGGTTCAAGCGATTGGCGTACCAAATATCAACTATAACAGGTGATTTTGGTCGATGTACAGATTCATAGTAGTTCCGCAACATTGTCAATAGATGGCGCTGTACACAATTAAATCGCGCAAGTGACATTTTTTCCGGACTCATATATAGTCTTAAGATGTTCTTGTGTGATTAGTAAACCCGTGTGTGATTGTTTTTGGGTTTTATTTTAACGAGTACACTGGGTTGCGTCCTTAACCAGGTGGTTAATCAGTCGGAAAGCGTTACAGTGACTTATGAAAATGTAAGACAGACAGACTTACATTTTCATATGACATTACTATGAAGGCACTACTAGCAGTATTTATATTATAGTTCAACAGTCTTATAACATGTGGAAGGAGCGTTGCTGCATTCTACCGATAATTGGCAACTAGCACACCATAACACAGGTAGTCGAGTTAGCGCTCCATCGATTTTGTGTTACACTCGTTACCCGGCTTAGGACAGACTCTTAGGGCCGGCCGGCTGCTGCTAGATAACGACATTGTGTTATGAGTAGTGTGGCCACACGATCGGATTTTAGTGGATAAACGACAATGATGATGAAGATCAAAATATAATCAAGTACGTGTCAAGATCACTAGCTTGATAATCGTGAGAAAATAAAGCATATTTAATAAATGTGAAAGTGTAACTATGTTTCAATTGTCTGGTTCCGCTTAAAGAAGTTGCGTCAATGTTAAATAAAAGCAAGGCTTGTTAAAATTCAGGATCATGGCCGAAGCGGATTTTGAATCGTATCTGATCACAAAACTAGGAGTATAATGACAGTCCCATTTTACAGTTTAGTGACGCAAACACTTTGACTCGTTCTGAGGAAGTAATTTAATTATTTATCAGATACCGCAAAATAGGTAAGTATTGATAAATTAATTTGAAATACAAAGTTTTTCAAAAATGTATATTTTTCATCTGCCTTTGTTGAAAATGTGATATACTCCAGTTTTAAGTATTATTCCCTTTTTTTGGATATTTGTATAACAATAGGATAAAGTCCAGTTATATCCCGAAATAAAAAGGGTCACATTAGTTATGAACAGCTTGTGGTTGGCTTATACTGCTCAATCTACCCTAACACGTAATTACGTACAATAAATGTTCATATACACCCGTTTTCATATATAATAATACCTACATATTTAATATTATTGACTTACCATATTTATTGACCTTAAGATTATTTCCACCATTTTCATTATCTCCCTAGTTACTTTCAGTTAACATACAAAAATACTAGTCTTTAAGTTTTTCTCGCAAGAAGCGGAGGTAGCTCATTGGTAAGGACACGCGCCTCTTAACCGAGGAGTGCAGGTTCAAACCCGGGCACGTACCTCTGGATTTTTCAAATCTATGTACGTATTCATACCACTAGCTCGGTGAGGGGAAACATCGTGATGAAACCTGCAAATTCAAACAACTTTGGATTTGTAACTATGATCCAAAAATTGTCTGGTTCCCCTATATTAGAGTTACGAAGGTCAGATCGGCAGTGTAGTGTAGTGGCAGTAATTACCAGACTCGCCAAATCCTGGTTCATGGTCTAAGCGGACCCCGTCTAAGCACGGGACATAACGCTAGGAAGATTATGAAGTTTTTCTCGCAGCTTTGCTCGCGTTAACTGTATTTATTGGATATGTTTGTTAAATTTCGTCATGGATACTGAAAAGAATAAGGGGTATTTAAAAAAAAAAAAAAAAAGAAACACTTTAAATCTTTATTTTAGGTGAAATGCCTTGAGAAGATATCTTCATCTAATCGTTTGTCAACCCCTATCAAAGTTTACCATGCGTCAACATTTCACCCGATATTTGGCTTGACTTCTTTGAAGATATTCTAACAGCGCCCCGCGGTTTCATCCTCGTAGTTCCTGTAAGAATACGGGAATAAAATATAGCTTAAGTAACTCGCTGATAAAGGAGCTTCCCATTGGTGAAAAAAATTGTCAAATTGGTTTGGTATTTTCGGAGCATATTCAATGCAAACAAACACTAAAAATCTGTCCTCTTTGTTATATTACTAGCTTTGCCCGCGGTTTCACTCGCGTTTATGGTAAATATTATATAGCTTATATCCTTTCTCGATAAATGAGATATCTATCATTGAAAGATTTTTTTAAATCGGACTAGTAATTGCTGATCTCAGCAACTACTAGTCCGATTTTAAAAATCTTAGCGCGTTCAAGCAAACAAACAAACAAATTCTTCAGCTTTATAATATTTTAGTTTATATTTATTACTTGTTTCAAAACACAAGTATATCAGTTTTCCAGAGTTGCCTTTCTATATTATTGGTAACTTTAGGTTTTATTGTGTACTTTAAAAGTCTTTCAATCCAATTTTGAGTTTGTGCGGGAGGATGTAAGTACCTAATAAGTTTGAAACGAAATTACTACAAAGCTGTTTGTGTTTAAAAAAAGTTAGGAGTAAGTACTTTCTAGGGTACAAAGTACGATTCAGATGTGTCTAATGCAGTTCCCACCAAATGGCTTTGGAAACTTTCCTGTTGGTTCTAGAATCCTCTTATTCAAGTTACTTCTGCCTAGGTGTAATTACAGTGGAAGCCAATATTAGTCGGGTCATATAAAAAGTAAATAAAAAGCACGGACTAGTAAAAAAATAGGGACTTTGCGACACTAACTAGGCGTTTATGGAACTCCAACTTGTCACGCAACTTACTCATACATTGACATGAGCGCTCTAAATTTCCGATATCCGACATACCTAAATATCAGTCACACATGCATAAGGGTGTAGTATGACAGCGCGAAGTCCTTCTTTTTTTTAATAGTCTGTCATAAAAAGCTTTTTATTTTTACCATTTAGGTAACAGCCACTTAGCTTATAAACACGAAAATTGCTATCTCGTATTCGCGACTCGCGACTTTATCTTGATAGACTCCAAATTTCAGGCAGGACTTAAATTAATTCAATAAGAAAATTTACGTAAAAATAAATTATATTATACAAATCATTTTAATATCACTCTGAGATAATGATAATACCTAGTAACAATAATAATTTTGCTGGAATGTAAACTACGTACCTATGTCCCATGTTGGTCTGTGACTTAAAAATAATGTGCCAACTGTGTTCCTTGCCTATCATGTCGTAAAAGGCGACTAATTAAATAGGCATAGCGGGTTTTGGCTGTGTGATTGTGAAGGCGACGAGCCAGTCACTTGTCACAACTTTTTAAGATTTTCCATTTGACTCAGCCTGGTTTTATTTTTTTTTCCGAATGTGGTAAAGAGGACTACCTGCCATTTTGGCTCTGCCTACTTCTTAGGGGATTACGAGGGTGATTTTGTGGGTGAAACAACTTGTGTTGTACATAATTTTATTAAGTGCGCCTGAAATTTTTGCTCTTTAAATTCACAATTATTATGAAAAAAGAGCAATGAATTGATCTCTATACCACCGCTATTTGATTAGCCCCCTTCCTGAATACAGCTCCAGTTAATTTAATACATAAAAGCGGAGAAAGGGATCATAATTTAACATCGTTTTTGTTTCGACTATCCTTCCATTTAATAGGTGGATTTTGATTAATTACTGAGGCTAAGCGATGACTATGTTATTTCTGAGACAATAGTATTTCTCAAAATGTGGCTACTAACTTAATTGTAGTTCATTGTAGTAACTGGGTCAGAATAAGACAATACAATACATCAATTATCAACATAGAAAATAAACTACCGTCTGTATAAAGGTGTGGTAAAATCATTACCATTAAGTTAATTTTCAGAGTGGTTACCATAAAAAAGTAATGCAAAATCTTATTATACAAACATCCTGTCTGTCCTGTCCTGTTTTTAAACCTTATTGCTTAAGAGAATGAGCATTTTATGGACGCATAATAATATACATACATACATAAATATCCTCATGCTCGTAATCCCCGAACTAGTTAGCAGAGCCAAAGGGGCAACAAGCCCCCTCAAACACACAGCCATATAATAAAACTGGGCTGAGTTAGATGGAAAACGCATAAGACATTTTTTTTCTTCAATATTCTGTTCGGTCTACTAATTTTGACCTCAAGTACAAACCTCCCGAAACGAACTTCACCAGACTCCGAATGAGAGCTCAGAATTATTTCCTTTGTTTCATTACTCGTGAGATACTTATTCTTTGTCCATGGAACATGAACACCTCTGAAGTTGCCAGACAGAGTTTCATAATCTTCTCACACGTGAGCTTCTACTTTGTGAAAGGTTGGTTACAGTACACAAGGCGAAACGTGAAATATGTGGGCCGTCTATAGAGACAATCAGAAAACTGTGACTTCAAAGTTAGTCAGAAATTCAGAATAGCCGTACCAAGCCTTTTTAGGTATCGCATTTTGTTAGTCTTAAAAGTAGATTTAACAATAGGCAAGGTGACTAAAAAAAATTGTTTAGTCTGTCAGTTAGATTATAAAAAAATATTGAATAGGTATTTTTTTATTTATTTTTCAAACAAACATTGGCGAAGATACAATGCATTCAAGTTGCGCGTGACGTCACATTTTCGTACAATATTTACTAAATAGTGACGTCGCAAGCCCCCACTCCAAAACTTAGATGCTTTTTATCTTTGTGATTTTTTATTAATTTGACAAAGCGAAAATATGTGTCTAGTATTTTTGTATAATCTAACTGAGTGACTGAATAGAATTATAAATGTTTAATGCAATCATCATCCCTATTATTAGCATACGGTTTTACTTGCGAAGTTTATGTTCATTAGAATATGAGGATAGAATATAACCTCTCTGTCACTCGCTAATAAAAAAGCTTTCCATTTGTCAAATATTTTTCCAATCGGTTTCTTGGTTTACGCGTGAAAGCTTACCAAACAAACTTACATTCGCATTTATGATATGAGTTAGGATTCAGTGCTAAACTTATAATCGACATTTACGATTTTTTATGGATTTGTGATTGTATAGGCGACGAAGTAGCCACTTTTATTTTATTTCTTCATATAACCTAATCTTATCTTACTAATATTATAAACGAGAAAGTTTTTATGGATTGATGGATAGTTGGATGTGTTTGTTTCTCTTTTATGCAAAAAGTACAGCATGGATTTTACTGAAACCTTACAATAGTATAGCTTATACATTAAAATAACACATAAGCTATGTTTCATCAATGTACCACTCCAGCAACACCGCGGGCAGAAGCAAGTTCATTACTATATTTTTATATTAAATATAAGGATAAAATATATTGCTACTTCTAGGACTGCCTGCACCTTAGAGAATCGAGAATGATAGTGTGATAATGATGAGGATTCTAATTATTATCCTTCTTAAAAAAATAGTTTTAATTAGTAAAATGAGGTGCCCAATATTATTACCAGACTGTGTAACTTCAAGCCGCTGACGGAAGAAATTCCTCACTATTATTCATTCCACTGTGCTCTTGTTGAAGGAGCCAGTTGTTTTATGTTCTTTGTACTAAATTTTATTGTTGGAACACGTTTTTGGTACACTCTCCATTGTTGTTCATGTAACGAAAATAGCTATTGTTTTTGAGGGTTTCTATATATCTTTATTTTCTACTAGCTGTGTTAGCGGTGTCACCCGCGTTTATGGTTAATATTATAAAGACTATTTCCGTCATACATGATTTCTATGTAACTTTAACCCTTAAAGCTGCACACGCGACGGAAGCTTAAAAAATGGAGTAACTTCTTCCGTTTTCTCAACATTTCCCTTCACTACTCTGCTCCTATTGATTGAAGCGTTATGAAAAGTATACTATAACCTGCCCAGGAGTATGAAGAATAATTGTACCAAGTTTCGTTGAAATCCGTCGAGTAGTTTTTGTTTCTATAAGAAACATACAGACAGACAGACAAAAATTTTACTGATTTCATTTTTGGCATCAGTATCGATCACTAATCACCCCCTGATAGTTATTTTAAAAATATATTTCATGTACAGAATTGACCTCTCTACAGATTTATTATAAGTATAGATGTATAAGGATTTATAAGACAATATTGTCTTAAGATTACATTTGATTTTTTTTCGACGAAACTGATGCAGGAGGCAGTGCAAGCGCGCGTCTGCCGCTTAGAAGCGTCTTGAATATGCACTATGCATTTGAGTTTGAGTGTAACCTTGATCGTCAAATATTATATTTCGTACGATTTATGTCATTTAGGCCATATTAGCCGACAGGCCCTAATACCCGCAGGTACCTTATAACTAGTTGTGCTCGCGATTTTACCCGCGTTTATGGTTAATGTTATATAGCTTATAGCCTTCCTCGATAAGCGGGCTATCTAATAATGAAAGAATCTTTCAAATCGGTTCGGTAATTCCTGAGATTAGCGCTTTCAAGCAAATAAACGAACAAACTCTATAGCTTTATAATATTAGTATAGATGATAAATTTATTTGACATAAAAATAAAACCTGTCTGGATAATTTATGCTTTAATTTGTAAGCACCGTTATTTTTGGCTGAATGTGGTTAAAGGGGCCTGCTGCCCCTTTGACTCTGCCTCTCCTTCGGGGTTATGGGCGTGACGCTATGTTATTTTATATTTTAGTGTCTGACAAGCGGTCTTCATGACATGGTCTAGAGGCGATGATCTATATACACCTTTGTAAAAGATGTTGTTGAAAAGAGTAACTACGAGTCCTTGCCGATTTCTTCTCGGTAGAAGCAACATTCCGAACCGGTTGTTAATATTATTTGTTGATTTTCTTGTTGAATTGATGATTTATAAGTTTTCGTTTCAAACCTATATAAATTAAGAGTGTTTTGACTTTGAAACAATGAGTTGAATTGTAAAAAAAAATATATATGTGTTAAAGATTAATACTTTCAACAAAGCGGTCGGAAGAATTTATTTTATACTTTGTGTTTGGACAATTATATAGCTATTAAGGCAGGTTCTTACTTGTGTTTTTTTTCATAAACATTTTTGCGGGGCTTTTTAAAGTCGGTTCTTATTTTTGTTAAAATTTAATTTTATTTAGTTTACTAATAGCACTGCATGCACCAATAATGCGTACATATAATTGTTTTTAAACAATCATTGTTAAATTATTAATATATTTTCTAAAAAGAAAATCCCAAAAAATACCTACACATTTCTGATTATTTAAAAAAAAGTCCAGTTCAATAAAGCCTGTCAACCACAAATTTAAAGAGAATTGATGACATAAAGATTGAATCACCCTTTACTCCCCATCAAGCCCGTTCTAAAAAGCAACCAGAAGGTTTCTCCGAAACAAAGAGAGTTTGTAGACCCTGACATAGATAAATATTCAGTCTTTGTACACCTACACACGTTTTTAGGCACTACCATTACCCTGAAAATGAGCTAAAACAGGAACTTAACAAACAGCTTAGCTTTTAGGTTTAATGTATTCCAAACACTAGTTCTTACTTTGGTAGTGAAAAGGAATCACGTAGATTAATTTAGTACCTTTTTGATAAGCGTGGGTTGAACCGCCTAACATTTATTACATTTAAACCACTAAGAGTCGCTGGTTTATTATTATATTGTTTGTATATGTTTTAGATATATTTTAAATGCATATCATAGCATTTAACATATATCTCATCATATCACAGTGCAAACTACATATTAAACTAGCCCAAATGCGATCTAGCAATATAAGTACTTCACCGCAGTAGGTTCTCATAACTTGAACTTTGAATTGGATTTCATTGAAGAAGAAGTTAGCCTAGTAAAAGCCAAGTTAAAATAAAACACGTTTTTTTAAAGCCTTACTTTATTTGATGTGCATAATATATTTTATTTTCTGGGTATATGAAAGTCTCTCTTGAAAAGGTACGAAAGTGTTTTAAAGATTTTTGTCTCTGTAGAAATTAGGAAAGACTTTTTCCTGCAAATCAGAAAAACAATGACGTGTTTATTTTCAGAGAAGAAATTCGGACTTTCGCCCTATTATAGGCGTACCCAGTGAACCCGAAGACTTGCCTGAAGCAGAGCCTATCCACCCAGGACACACGCTTATTAGGCCAAGCGTGGGAATGCTGAAATCGGCTCTCAGGTTTCCTCAGCAGGATAAGGGATATGCAGTGTATGGCAACTTAGATAACTTGGGTATCACGTAAGTCATAAACTGCTTTTCTAAATATTTTAAAGATTTGACAGGCCCGTCTGACAGGCCCGTTGGTCCAGTGGTCAGAGACCCTGGCCACGAAACCGAGTGTCGTGGGTTCGAATCCCGCTATGGGAAAATGTTTCATGTGATGAACATGGACACTTGTACTCGAGTCACAGATGTTTATAAAAAGTATTAAAGTATGTCTATCCGTTCACCTAGTATCCATAGAACAAGCTTATAGCTTAGTTTGGAACTAGGGATTTGGTGTGTCAGTCTGGAGAATTTATTTATTATTATATTATTTATAACGAGTTTATAGGAGGTATATTTAATGGTTTGTTATATCTTCATTATATCAACGTTAAATAAAAAATCCAATGATTTATTGTAGTGTAGATAGTCTATAAAAATAACATTTTCCAACAACCAAATAATTCTGTTCTATTAAATTTATGCAGAACATTTTATTTCATTATACATTTCTGATTATATTAAAAAAATTAAGAAAAATATTCCTAAATATTGCAAAAGTTCCAGTGTATAAACAAAGCGGTTATATGAAAATCATAAAAATCGATTCAACCAACATCACGTAATCGGAGAATATATAAAAAATGCTCTTGGCGTACGGCGACCTATCAGTATCCGATCTCTGACAATTCACAATTATCATCATCCTTTTGCCCTTCTCCCAGTTTATCTGGGGTCGGCGCAGCATGTCTTCTTCTTCCATACGTCCCGGTCAGCCGTCATCAAGCTATCCATTCCCATTTCACTCATATCATCATTCACACAATCCATCCATCTCTTATTTGGCCTTCGTCTTCCTCTCCATCTACTAACATTCATACTCTTTGCCACATGTCCTTCCTGTCTTCTCATCACATGCCTCTGAAAACGCACAATGCCAGTAACAAATCGTCACACGTGTCGGTAACAACACGAGGCTCCCACTCAATAAATGTACCTATTCAAACACGTGGATGCACTGTCCACAGTGTTCCAATACACCTACGCAGTGCTGTATTTATAGACAAAGCGTTTGATCGGCCTAAAGTGACAAGTTGATTAATCCATTTTTCGCTGAAACTGAAACCAATCATCGAAAATACAGGATTTACTCTTATTTACATGCACTATCTAGTGCCATTAATATACACAATTGTTCATTTAACTTAATATGTATTTAATTGTTTTTGTTTAAATACAATGATCTTCCCACTCGTAATAAAAAAAATATTACAATCACTCTATTTCTGGCTCTAGATACTGAATTTTAGACTTAATCGTCAACTGGCGAGCGAGAAAATCGCGAGCGCGCGTGAGTTGCCACTTTTTGATTTTACCTACTTTTTTTGTCGTCAACTCGCTGGCAGGATGGAATTTTGAAAAAAAGCAACAATTACAAGCTCGATGGCTCACTCGGTAGTGACCCTGCCCTATGCGCCAAGAGTTGTGGGTTCGCAGTTGTGGCATCCCTACCCAGGACAAACGTCCGTGTGATGAATACTTGTGTTTGTTCTGTGCCTGGGTGTTAATATTCAATATTTAAGTATATATTTGTAATACCACTGTTAATTCTGATATCCGTAACACAAGTGCTTAAGCTACTTAGCTCGGAGTCAGATCAATGTATGTGATGTAGTCTGATATTATTTTATTCATATTCATTCAATGAGATTGACCAGAATGCACAGTAATAAATTAACAAATAATCTATTTGTATTCCTATTCCATCCTTTGTAGGTATAAAAATACTAACCATGAATATTTTTGTATACCGCCTAAGTATCAAAGCATACAAACTGCCTAATAATAAGCAATTGCAGTGGTCTATACGTCCGCAAACAGATATTAACAAGAGTTTTTTTTTTTTCAGATATGGAAAAGTTGGTGAACGTATTTTGTACACCGGATTCAGAAGATCAGATAATAGACTATTGGTAAAGAGTTTCATAAAAAACATATACACGTAAAATAGACTACCGTTGATAGATCCTTTTCTCATGTTGGTGAATGAATCAAAAATAATGAAGACCAACGGTGTTCCTTGGCATGGCAATAATTGTATATATTACATACATAACATCTCACCCACAATACAAGGGGTAGGCAGAGCCAAAGGGGCAGCACGACCGCTCAACCACATTCAGCCAAAAATAAAGTCGGGCTGGTCTAGATTGAAAATTGTGAAAAAGCAGTGACAAGCGGCTAACCTGTCGCCTCCACATTGAATTTAAATATACTTAGAACCCGATCTGGCTTACGGGCATGAAGGTATGTTTGTTTTCTGATAGACTGCGACAAATTGTTGTTGGAACAGGAATAACACATCTTCATTGATTCCGAATCTTTTTTAATCACATAAATAAGTATACATTAGCTGATATTCGATTATCTACTTTCACATAAATTTAATCAAATCAAATGACTAAAATAGAAACTCGTTTTCAGGACTCCACCATTCTTCAAGCCATACGAAATATTCAAAAGTCGAATAGGGACAAGTAAGTTACCAAATTAAACTTTTCAGTGTATTCTAACAAACGATCCCAATTAAAACTCGAGGAAAACTAACTTTTGCTTTAATTTTTTTAGAAACAGCGATGTGGTAAGTGACATACTGTTCACCAACTTCTTTAACTTTGTCTATTTAATTTTTCGCTGTTTGTAAGAGAGCTGGCTGGGACCAATTTCTTGCCTCAAATATTTGAGGCAAGCTGAAAACTTGTCTTATGGAACATCAACATCAACCTGGAACTGCGGACCTGGCTGGTGAGTAGCAGAACTAACTCAAAATGATACTGATCTAAATTATCTGTCTTTTTAGAATCCCATTTTTTTTTTGTTATAAATAATACTCAATAAAAATTTCAAGTTGATTAAAAATATTTTTTTATATTATTTTGCAAAATATATTAGCACGCCTCTGGCAATGTTGAAACCCCGACTAGATCGTCAAGCTTATTTTTTTTTTTAATTCTTTAAATATACTACGACGTATAAAAATTGCATATCACCACAAACATATTTTTGGGAAAAAATAATAATATTAATATCAAAAAATAAAAAAAAGCCCTGCTACTCATCAGCCAGGTCCACAGTTCCGTGTTGGGGTATGATAGAAGAGCATGAGACAAGTTTTCAAATTGCCTCATGTACATAACCAAAAATTGGTCCCAGCTCTCGGAACATGTAACGCGTTTGTGAAAAGACCTTGTATTCGTAAAATTTAATTCTCCACATTCGTGCTCGTATTATTGTAAAAACACTTTTCGTCCGTTGTTAAAAGAGTCCGCTTACAATGCGGATGGCATTAAATACTTGACTGGTTTTTTGGTTCATGGAAAAGCATATGTATGTTGACTATCTCGATGGCGCATTCGGTAGTGACCCTACTCCATGCGCCAAGAGTTGTGGTTTCGATCCCCACACAGGACAAACATTCGTGATAAATACTTGTGTTTATTTTGTGTGTTTAGGTGTTAATATCCAATATTTAGGTATATATTTGTAATACCACTGTTGATTCTGATATGCGTAACACAAGTGCTTAAGCTACTTACCTAGAAGTCAGATCAATGTATGTGATGTCGTCTGATATTAACTAATTAATTTAATATACAAATATATATGTCGGACTTATATTGTTTCAGTTTATTATAGAAATAGAGCCGTTTGAGCGAAAATCGTAAGTACAAGGTACAAATTAAGTCTTTATCTAATATAAAATTATAAATACCTTAATTAATTATCCAATTACTCTAAAAACTTTTACATAGACCAATAAATGATTATAATATTCCAGGAATACTGAAACTACGCTGGTTGAACTGGTATAAACTTTATTTCATAATTTATGAGAAGTAAAAATATTCAAACTTTCAGTTGATTTTATTTACCTTTGTATTAGAAAATCTAATATATTTCTTGGGCTTATTTTACTATAGGTGTTTTTTTCTATGATTAATTTGACGGTATACTTTAATGAATAGTGACGCATTGGTCTTGTTGAACAGACATGTATTCTGGGTGCTTGTTAAAATGTCCGTAACACAAGTGCTTTAACTACTTATGTACTTCTAAATCAATAGGCTATGAAATGACAATCAATTTAGATAGATACAATAAAAGTATTTAAAAAAATCACTTGTTAATATACATTTTGCTTCTGATTTGCAACATGACATGGTAATATTACACGTTGCCCTTCCTCCGATGTTTAATCTTAGGGGTCATTCAAACTATACGTAAGCATCAAAGTAGTGCCTTAGAACAAGTGCGGATCTAATCAATAAAAAACGTTGTATGTGTCGCAGGCAATTTGTATGATTCCGCCGTTTACATACGGCGTCGTCAGTTTAAAAACGCTCGCAGTTATGCAATTAGATAGGCAATGTCTATGTAAACGGTGAAATCATATAAATTGCCTGTGACATATGCACCACCATCTCAAAATCAACCAATTGCAATTTGAACTACCGAGTTATATAGGTAACATTGCATACTTACTTCGGACACATTTCAAAATTATGTGACGCTCTAGCCTTGTCCGGTACATTGGTTCTGGTGAGATGCTCAAATGTACTCAGAGCCAGGTAGAGGTCGTGGGCATGCTAGTTATGCCCGCTACAGTAACCTCGCTTTCCTTAAAGTTATTTACTTGAAAGACATGGTGCCTGGAGAAAATTTGCAAAAAATTAATAAGTGTTGATTATTTTTTCTGGCGCGAGGGAGACGCATTGTTAGTCATCAAGATAATATTGATATGAGAGAAATTCTATTTTTTAATACATGAATAACGATTTGTCCCATTGTGATTATCATAATATCGCAATATTCCATCTAATAAAACGCAATTGAATTTTTGCGCTTAATGCGGTTGCAGCATGTATGAGAACGGTTACCGTCAGAAGATATCAATATCTTCTGACTATTGACATATATGAATATTTGACTTTCAACGTCAAATGTCCTGTAATGAGGTCAAGCTAAACTATTTTCTTGAATTGAACGTTATTTCAATTATAAAAAAAAACTTTTAATTTAAGAACCAAAAATTCATACATAAGCAATGCTTATTACTTTAAAGCCTTTAGAGCCTATTTACTTTTCTGAGTATATACAAAATGTCAGAGTAAATACATATTATTATCGGAAAGCTCAGATCAACAGAAAAAGGAAAGATTATATTAACAATTGTGTTATGTCCATTCTAGAATTCAGAAGAGGACAACGACGCGAGCGAAGTTCTAGACGAGTAAGTAAAGTTTGACTTGTATAAATACTCCGAAATGTTACATTATTTTCATAACTGCTAAATTTATTAATTGTTTCAGTTCATCTGGCGAATTCGGTGTACGTACTCAAACTAAATATAAAGTTACTGCCAACTTTATACCAGATTAGTTTTAAATTTGATTTAAGCGCAATTTAAATTAAGTTTATAAAGTAAATTGTTTATTAATACTTTACATATTCCAAAAAATATAAAAATAATTTTAGTCGTTTGAACACGATATACGTTATTCTAACTATCCAGTTATCTAATTCTAGTTAAACAAAGTATTTAGTATTTCTGTATGAAAGCATATTCCATAGGCATAGGTGATAAAACAATTGGATATATGGTTTATCCCTACAATTATTTCGAAATTGTTAAATTTTTTGGTTGCATTTACCGCTTTGACTTGGCCTTCCCCTTTGGGATTAGGTAAGGGAGTGATTATCTCTATCTTTATATGTATATATAAAAAAATCTTGTCACAGTGTTAGTTGCCATACTCCTCCGAAAAAGCTTAACCGATTTTGATGAAATTTTATATGTACACCTGGTAGGTCTGAGAATAGATTGTTATCTATTTTGCATACCCTTAAGTGATAAGAGTGGTCCACCCTAAAACTATTACTTGAGAACGGCTTTACCGATTTCGCTGATTCTTTTTTAGTTGTGTTTATTATTTTCAAATACAGGTTCTTATGAAAGAAAAACATAAAAAAAACAGCGTAACTTTTTTGTTTTATTATTTAAAAAAAAAATTGGTATTGACAATCCGAGAACGGGGTGTTACGAAGTGCGTCGGGTCCGCTAGTATTATTTATGTATATATGTTAAAAAAACGAATTTCGTTTTCTATAGGAAAACCAAAGAAGATCGAACTATAGGAGGAAATCTAAGAAGAAGAAATATGGAAGATCTGATAGTACGAGCACTAGCAGTGTCTCTACGGAATCAACTGACGCTGACTCCGATTACGAACCTAATCCAGGAAACCCTTATACCGTCCATAAGGAGAAATACAAGCAAAACTACTTGTGGCACCATGCTGTAAGTACTTAGTCTACTTGGTCTTCTCGGTCTTTTTGGTCTACGGGGGCATCCATAAAGTACGTCACACGTAAAGGGGGAGGAAGAGTTTACGAAATGTCTCTTTTATTTTTTGTTACGTTACGTTTACATATTTTCTGTGTTTGTTTGTTTAATTATATGATTTTAAGTGTGTATTATTTTCTCATGTTTTGGAATGTTGCCACTCTAAAAATGGGTCCCGCCAGAATACCAGCGCTCCTGCGGCGTTAGTTTGACGCCGCATAATGCTGAGGCAGGGACCCAATTGGCGCCAACCTGTTTTCTTTTTTTTTTTTTTACTGGTTTTCCTTTTTTGGACTATTTTGTCCTGTGTCAAATTTCGTTTTCCTGTGTATGTATTAACAATTGTGCGTCCAATAAATGTTATTTCTTTCTTTCTTTCAAATGCGACATGGTGCGACAAGGGGTCGGAGGGGCACTAAGTTTCGTGACATCACATTTAAAAATCTAAAATTTCATAATAATTTTAAATTTTTAGACGTAAAATTGCGAAACATGTGATGTCACAATAAGAAGTGGGGAGTCTCACAAATGTGACCAGCTGTGCCAAGGGGGTAAAAAAATCATGAAATTCGTGTGACGTACTTTATGGATGGCCCCTACTGAGCAAAAGACCGGAAAGATTTTAAAGTGCTAGACGCATTGTAAAATGTTAACATTTTAAGTAGTCAAAATTCTATATATTTTTTTTTTTACATAAGGGAAACATTACAAAATCCTTTCACTTGTTTTTAAATTAACATATCTACATATAAATTAAATGTTTTTAGATGGACGGTGATCATATGAACGTAAATCCGTTCGCGCCCAGTTTCAAAAATCCTGGACCGAAGGGTGCGGACCTGTTTTTTGGAAGAAAATGGTGGTATTACAACCAGGTGAGCAATACAATACAGACAGCACATTCTTTTTGAGTTCCATACCAACATGGGACAAATAATATCAATTTTATTGTTATTTATAGCCACATGATGTAGATATACTTTCTCTTTCAGGACGATTACAAGCCTCTGAGATGATATACTGGTGATAAATAAAAATTGCTGTCACGCGCTTTCGTTTTGCTTTCAAAAACATATTTGCCTTTCATATCTATGTATAACAAGAAAAAGATATAGGTTAAGTTTGTTGCAAAATCTTGCGTCATGCGACATGTCAGTTCATTTTTAATGGTGAATTGTTTAAGAATGTAAACAATTAATTCGCTTTAAAAAGGTTTCTGCAGCTATCATAGTCTATGATAGTAAAGCAAAACGTATTATATGTATTTAAAAACTAACTAAACTACACGCCACTTTTCTAGCGGGGTAAGCAGAGAGAACCGAACGCGTGACATGATCCTTACACACCTCACTCGAGATACTTTTCATAAAATTTAAACTTAACCTATTTAAACTAAAAGTGATTGTAATTTGCAAATATAAAATTTGAAATAAAAGTACATATATACATACATAATATACATAACATCACGCCCATAATCCCCTAAGGGGTAGGCATAAAAAGTAGCTATAAATAAATAATTTCTTTGGACTCGTACTTCTTAGAAAACTGTTTCTTACTGTTTTTTTTTTTGTATAGTAAAGCTGAAACTTGCTCCTGAAGATTCCCTCATAGTAATAAGGAATATGCATGTCATGACTGATGGCTATTAGGCCTACCCTAAACCCGCATTAGTTTGAGCATGACTAGACCAAACTAAACGCTGTTAAGTAGCCGCGTTTTGATGAATGAGAGTACCGGAGGCTCTAACACTGAAACGGGAGACATGAGACTGTTACCCAGCTTATCTACTTTATACCATAGGTGGTCTTCAACAAAACTTAAAAAATAACATAACATAACATCACGCCCATAATCTCCGAAGGGGTAGGCAGAGTCAAAGAGACAGCAGGCCCTTTTAACCACATTCAGCCAAAAATAAAACTGGGCTGAGTAAGATGGAAAATTGTGGAAAAGTAGTGACAGGTGGCTAGCTCGTCGCCTACACAATCACATACCTAAAACCCGATATACCATTAGTCGTCTTTTATGACATGCTAGACAAGAAACACAGTTGGCAAATTCTTTTTAAGTCCCATACCAACACGGGACCAAACTTAGAAAAAAACGATTTAAAAAACCACTGGTACTCGACCTTTCTTATTATCGAATGTTAAGCAAGACCCCAGGTACACCAACACAAATGTAAAATAGATTATGCAAAGTCGACGGCAGCAGGCGTCGACGTCTCGGAATAGTTCAACCGGGTATTCTGAATCTGAACGAAATACCTGACACGTTTTCTTTAAAACTATCTCTATTTCGAGAACTCCATTTCCTGCGCGTGGGATAATATTTGTGCAGAATACTTGCCGTGTTGCGGGGCAAAGGTCATTTTATTTCTGTTGAGTCTGTCTTTGATTGTGGATGGTGGGTGAAACGGTTGTTTGTTGAGACAAACAGGTTAAAGGTCGCCGAACGGATAATAAAAATAAAAAACACGGGATACGGTTAAAAATAAAACGTGGAGGTTTGCGATACGTTAAAGGATTTGGCTTTTATTTAGTTGAAATCAGATCAGAACATCAGACGAAGCCTACTTCCTAGGGTTTAGAAAATAAACCAAAACAAGTGCTTTTAGGTTATGGCAGCTAAGTAGATCAAGATATGATAGTTCAACAGTAAAGATCTAGAACACCCAGTTTGATCCTCTAGACCAGTGCTTCTCAAACTTTTTATGCTATGGAACCCTTTTAGGAAGCGGAGACGGGACCCAAGAACAGCGCGGGCGGCAGTGCGGGGGGGGGGGGTGTAATAAACGACTTTTAACGGATTTTCCCCCAGGAGTTATGATATTTATGATCAGTACCAATTTTTGTGGAACCCCCAGAAAGGCTTCACGGAACCCCAGGGTTCCGCGGAACACACATTGAGTATAGCTGCTCTAGACCATAGGTTCCCTACCTTTAAAGAAAATAAAATTCCGACGCCCCTTACATAACATACCAATTTCATATGTATGTAGGGTATAGGGGTTGAAAGAAAACGGAACTCTTCTCGGTGAATTCTTGTACATTTGCCAAGTCCAAATAATAATCATAAAGTGGGTAAATTAGTTATTTCTCTGACACCGATGTCAGACAGATAATTAAGGCTCAGATGTCGTCTAAAATGTTTATCCCTAAGTTACGACCGATCGTGACTGACAGTAAACATCTTAGACGCCAGATACAACGTTTTTTCGTGAAAATAGATGCATTTCAGGGTTTGTTATTATGTAAAATTTCTAATTAACTAAGTATGCCACGACCGTCGCCTTAGCTACGAGTATCACCCTCCCCGCCGTCGCCCCCTTAAAAATCTTTAGCGCTACCGCCCTCGTATGGAACCTATGTTCTAGATTAAGGCTTTGTCTTGATAAGGATACCGGAGAAAATAATATAAAGATACGAGTATCTAGATAGATACCCTTTCCTCCGGTGTCGTTATCTATCTAAAATAATGTAAATACAAGGCTTCTTTATCAAGAATAATGGCCGATCGTGCCTTTACGTGGAAATGGAATTTATAGATACTGTAAAAATTACGTCTGTCAAATAGAAAAAATACAAGACTATTTCCATAAAAAATCATGTCATTATCCTCCTAGCGTTATATCCCGTGCTTTGTCCCCCGACAAAGATCCGCTTAGATCAAGAATTCAAGATTCAGGATTTGCTGATCTAACCTTCGAAACCCTTAGATAGGGAAATCAGACAATTTTTGAAGCATGGTTACACATCTATAGTTATTGAAATGTGCAGGTAATCTATCATTTATATTATATTATACTAGCTTCTGCCTGCGGCTTTGTTCGCATGGTACATCGATGAAACATAGATTATGTGTTATTCTAATGTATAAGCTATAATATTGTAAAGTTTCATTAAAATCCATGCAGTACTTCATGTGTAAAAGAGTAACAAACATTCACACACCATCCATCCATCCATACAAACTTTCGCGTTTATAATTTAATAAGATGTTAGTAAGATGATTAAGAAATATGTGCAGCCTCTGCAATATGAAGGTATATTGCAGAGGAGGCACAGATTTCTTAAAATATTTTGTATTTCAAGAAAACGAAGCTGAGAGCAAGAAGTTGCGATACTGTAATAAGATCCGCCCACATCCTCCCGCGCATTGCAGTAACTTTGAAGAGGTCTTATTGCACACAGGACCTTGTACGAGATCTATCTTCTGTTGAAAATAATGATTTTTTATTTCTTTATACCCATGTTATAATTATGTAAAGTATTGAAGTGAAACAAATCATTATTTGTTTCACTTCGTTAGGTATTGATCATTATCAATACATGTATTGATCATTATCAATACATGTATTGATCATTATCAATACATGTATTGATCATTATCAATACCTAACGATTATTGTTTGTTTCACTTCAATACTAAAGATTTGATTTTATAAGGTCAAGCAGCTGCATGACCTTATAAAATTAAATCTTTAGATGCCTCACTCATTAATTATTAGTCACATAGTACATGAATATTAGTTACATACATAACTTCAGCCCCGTAATCCCCGAAGATGTAGGCAGAGTCAAAGAGACAGCAAGCCCATTTAAACACGTTAAGCCAAAAAAAACTGGGCTGGGTTAGATGGAATATTGTAAAAAAGAAGTAACAAGTGACTAGCTCGTCGCCTACACAATCACATACCCAACCCGATATACCATTAGTCGCTTCTTACGACATGATAGGTAAGGAACACAGTTGGAACATTCTTTTTGAGAGCCCAACATGGGACATATTAGTTAATGAAACATTGGAGGTATGTTGTTTAAGATATATCTCGAGGTACTACAGCCTTTTGCAAAAAAAAAATAACAAACCTAGTTAAGAACGCTCATTAGATCGAACATAAGTGAAGAAATATTAATCTAGATAATGGAATATAAGGATACTCATTCACTACCATTAAATATTCTGTATAAATGTCATCGCATAGTTATATTATAATATACAAGCTGAGCCCGCGATTTCATCAGTGTTTATGGTTAACTAGCAGCGCCCCGCGGTTTCACCCGCATAGTTCCCGTTCCTGTAAGAATATGGGGATAAAATATAGCCTATGTTACTTCCGGATAATGAAGCTTTCCAATGGTGAAAGAATTTTTGAAATTGGCGCAGTAGTTTTTGAGTTTATTCATTACAAACATACACACACACAAAAATACAAATATTTCCTCTTTATAATATTGGTATAGAAATATAGATCTGTCGTAGCGTGTTGTTATATAGCCTTTAGCTTTCGTCGATAAATGGACTATAAATAAAACCATTTTTTTTTTTTAATTTTGACCCATAACAATTTTTGAGATAAGCACGTTCAACCAAACAAATAAACAAACTCTTCATCTTTGTACATTACTCTTAGTAAGTATAGAACAATAACATACTTCAAAGCTATACTGTCGATTTGGACAACTAATGTCTACAATTTGACAAGCTCGATGGCGCATTCGGTAGTGACTCTGCCCCATGCGCCAAGAGTTGTGGGTTCGATCCCTACCCAGTACAAATATTCGTATGATGAATACTTGTGTTAGTTTTGTGTCTGGGTGTTAATATCCAATATTTAAGTATATGTTTGTAATACCACTGTTGTTTCTGACATCTGTAACACAATTTCTTGAGCTACTTACCTCGGAGTCAGATCAATGTATGTGATGTAGTCTGATATTAAAAAAAAAAAAAAAAAAAAATCTATAACTATTAATGTCTACAAAACTATGTCAAATAAACAACAACATAATAAACCAGTAAGTATCCTTTTCGCTGGAAAGCAATAAACAATTTATCTAACTCCACCGACCGTAATCTACTTGATATGTATCAATTACTGTCAAGCGCAATGGATTGCCGACGCAAGCCGCCGGCATCGGAAAAGTTTTATAAGTGTAATAATGAGGATCTGGAACGATAATAAGATATTGCTATAGCTCAAATCTGAGGCGGGTAGTGTTCGGAGTTTGAGCGTAGAAACGAAGAAGTACAAATGGTGTCGGTTAAAGTGTCTGTCAAAAAATATTTACGCCAGCAAACGTAAAGGATACGAACGTTTAACAAATAAATGTAGCAGTAGTAATGTAATGCACTCTGCATGGCAGATAATTTAATATCAATTTGATTGGTGCCATTTTACGTAAAGGAAACGTTTGAAGAAAGTATCATATGTAGCATTAGAAAGTGCATTGCAGATCTATACTAATATTGTAAAGCTGAAGAGTTTGTTTGTCTGCTTGAACGCGCTAATCTCAGGAACTACTGGTCCAAATTGAAAAATTTTTTCAATGTTAGATAGGCCATTTATCGAGGAAGGCTATAAGCTGTAATATAACATTAAGCATAAACGTGGATGAAACTGCAGGCACATATATTAATCTATACTTATAATAAATCTGTAGAGAGGTCAATTCTGTACATGAAATATATTTTCAAAATAACTATCAGGGGGTGATCAGTGATCGATACTGATGCCAAAAATGCAATCAGTAAAATTTTTGTCTGTCTGTCTGTCTGTCTGTATGTTCCTAATAGAAACAAAAACTACTCGACGGATTTTAACGAAACTTGGTACAATTATTCTTCATACTCCTGGGCAGGTTATAGTATACTTTTCATCACGCTACAATCAATAGGAGCAGAGAAGTGAAGGGAAATGTTGGGAAAACGGGAGAAGTTACTCCATTTTTTAAGCTTCCGTCGCGTGTGCAGCCTTAATGATTAAAGTTACATAGAAATCATGTATGACGGAAATAGTCTTTATAATATTAACCATAAACGCGGGTAACACCGCTGGCACAGCTAGTATATAAATAAAGAAGAAGTAACTTATCCACGCGTTTCTTTTACCGCAAATGTATTAACTATATTTTGGTGATTAAAATAAGTGGGAACTCTTACTTTAGTCACCAAATATAACATTATTAAACTGAGTAAAGTGTGTTGCATTGTTGCCACAGCCGCTAAGTTCACATCCTACATGGTGTTTAATGATACTGATAACGCTATCATGGTAAGTTCTGCAATAATTTTTTAACATGTTTTTAATCTGGTTACCAAAAATATAAAATATTTCAACGGAGTGGAATGTGTTGCGCTCCGCTTACAATTGGTTAGTTCGTAACTTACTCATTATTTAACTACACTAGCACCATTGCGGTCACTTTTGGAGCTACTATTCAATCTTTTAACTGGACATTAAATCAGAATCCCATGAGTGTGCACTCCTAACATTCTACACTTCATAGTTCGGAGGTTGAGTGGAAAATGAGGTTAACTCCGTGATGTATGGAGTGATTTCTGATGCTGACGCTTTCCCGGAAGCCGTAACCCTCATATATTATATGGACTGGATACATTTAGGAAATACAAATGGCTATCCGATACTGATAATGGCTAATTTTATGTGATGATTTGTCCAAAGTAACCCGAGGCACCAAATACAAGAGAACAGAAAGGTTGACCCTAATCGAGTGTTGATAATTCAAGACTTAACTTACTTGCGAGTTAAGGAAACACCTGATTATGTGACAGATAAAAAAAATGAATATTCCAATTAGATGGATTTGCATTTATTTAAATACAATATTATACGTACCATCCTTGATGACGTAGAGTTTAAGGAGAATTAAAGCTCCACAAATCACATTAAGCCAAGAAGTTAAAAGAAAAAAAAAAAAAAGAGAAATTAAGCCAATAAGATTAATTTATATGGAAAATTACGAAAAACTATAGTAAAAAACCTATGTAGGCGTGATACCTATCTTACACCTACAGATGCGCTAGTTTTGATCAATCACAAACCCCATACCTAATACCCAATACATACTAGTCATGGTAATGCCACCTTTTACGTCATGCTAGGTAAGTAATACAATACAGTTTGTATATTTTTAGTCGGCGAGCATTACATGGGCATGATTCGAATCTACCTTCTTTACTTTACATCAATAAACTTATAAGCCGTAAAGATTGTATTCCTTATGTTGAATATTACATCTCCTCGCGGGCGACACAGATGCTCTCAACACCTATAAATGATTCACAAACGTTTTACGGTTTGAGCACTGGCTGCTACTTGAGCGTGCAGCTTTATAATGTATAGCTACATGAGTAGTTCTGTAAGTTAGAGGTAGCAGTGTCTTCGATCGAAGAAGTCAAGCAATTGTCGCAAATGTAAAAGAAGAAAGAATAAAGAAAAATTATTAATTAGCATACAAGGAAATTACAGACGTTTTACAAAAAGGATTAATCTTAAATGTACTAATGCTAATTATCTACTAGCTTCTGCCAGCGGCTTCACTCGCGCGGTCCATTGCATTGCTAGCATATGCAATATCCTATCATGCATCGTCTAAATTGAAAAAATGATATGTGTGGAGTTCCTGTCAGCCAAAAAAAAATGAGCCGTCGATAAAGCTAGTATTATTAAAGCTTAGCTATTAGTTTAGATCTGAAAAACAATTTCCAGTGGCAAAGCATAATACCTCGCTCCAATATCACTGTCTAGACATCTCGTTGTATATTTTCCGCGAAAAATCCTCTAAGAACGCCTACAATTTCATTATAGTGCTTCTCCGGGACAAAAATGGCGACAACTTAACTCGGCTTAAACGCCAAGCACCTTCTACGATCAATACACGGGATTTGGATAAAAAATACAAACTTTAATATTATGGCGTTGAAAGAATTAAGCTTTGACAACGCTAGCGAACTAAGAAAACAATTTTCGGTGGCAAATACACTGTTGAAAATTCGGTCAAGTGTGAATGGTGCTTTAGTGTAGAATTTTAAAGTTTTTAAATACCTTATCTATACTAATTTTATAAAGCTGAAGAGTTTATTTGTTAGTTTGCTTAATAGCGCGTTCAAAGTACAGTCTATGGTTCCATCAAATATTTTGTACAGTGTGGCAAGATCCAAAATTATTTTAAAAAAAATATATTTTTAATTACAGAATAAAAAAAGTCCATTCTTATAAAAATGTTTATTTTTTAGTTAACCTTAATATTTAAGTACACATTTCATGTACTTAATTAATCACTTAAAAATATTTTAGTCCCATGTTGGGACTTGGCCCATGTTGATCTGGGACAAAAGAAAAGTGCCAACTGTGGTTCTTGCCTAGCATGTCGTAAGAGGTGACTAATGGTTTACAGGCTTTTGGGTATGTGACTGATTAGGCAACGAGCAAGCCACTTGTCACTCCTTTTTCACAGCTTTCCATCCAACCCAGCCCACTGTCCCATGTTGGTGTGGGCCTTAAAAAGAATATGCCAACTGTGGTTCTTGCCTAGCATGTCGTAAAAGACGACTAATGGTATATCGGGTTTTGGGTGTGTGATTGTGTAGGCGACAGGTTAGCCGCTTGTCACTTCACTTATATTTGATCTAATGAGCGTTCTTAACTAGGTTTGTAATTTTTTTGCCAAAAGGCTGTAGTACCTCGAGATACACCTTAAACAACATACCTACAAATGTTTTATTAGCTAATATGTCCCATGTTGGGGGTCTCATAAATAATGTGCCAACTGTGTTCCTTACCTATCATGTCGTAAGAAGCGACTAATGGTATATCGGGTTGGGTATGTGATTGTGTAGGCGACGAGCTAGTCACTTGTTACTACTTTTTCACAATTTTCCATCTAGCCCAGCCCGGCTTTATTTTTGGCTGAATGTAGTTGAAGGGCATGCTGCCCCTTTGACTCTGCCTACCCCTTCGGAGAATATGGGCGTGATGTTATGTACGTACGTAAATATTTTATAATTTTTTTTTTGTTTCTTTTATATATTTACTTGAAAAAAATTTACAAAATGTCCCTATTTTTGTTTTCGTTTGCACATTGGTTATGTGTAAAATGTCCGTATGTTTCGAAAAAACATACATTTTACGTATCTTTCATTCGATTTTGATTTGCCATTCGTGCGTCAAAAACATCATTACAAACTTCCATTTCCAACAAGCCTGCGAATTTGTATGCGAACTTTCCAACAAGCTTGCGAATTAGACGAGCAACAAAACACTTATATTAGAATTCGGCGTACACCCACTTAAAATTAGCAAATCTTGTTTATTTGGAGAGTATAATTAAATGCAATGTTTACGTAAATTAAAACTAACTAACTAAACTTCACGCCACTTCCCTAGCGGGGTAGGCAGAGAGAACCGAACGCCATATGGCACGATCCTTACACACCTCACTCGCCTCTTCTTTACGTAAATTAATCACAAAACATTTATTATCCCAAACTTACGTCTTATAATTGCTGGCAATCATAACATAAAAACTTTTGATAGTACCTGCTACAATTTTCCAACTTGGTTTAGAAAGTAATTTAATTACTTAATACCAAACTTTATTTTTTTGGAAGTGAAGTTTAGTTAGTTACTTAGTTAATGTTTTGGCTATAATTAACTTAGCCAAAAAATTTACTAAAATTAAGAAACTTTGGATCATGATTACACATTAATAGTTATTGGAATATGCAGGATTTATCACGATGTTTTCCCTCACCGCCGAGCTAGTGGTATAAATACGTACATAGTTTGAGAATTTCTGAAGTACATGCCCGGGTTTGACACCGCACACCTCAATCAAGAGGCGCGCCATTGAGCTACCACCGTGTCAGACAAGGATACGGGTGAATTTCCCAAGTACTTTTTTTTTGACGGCGGAGCTGAAAATCGATGTATTTATAACTACCAGTAACAGTTTTTATTTTTTTTGTAAATATTTGAACTGTTATTTATGAGATGTCATAAGCCTTAGTCAGACAAGGATACCGCCTAGATCAGATATATCTCAAGTAGGTACCATATTAGTATACGTTAATAGTAGATATTTATAACAAGCGAGTGTCCATCATACTCCGGTATCTACTAAGTTCTAAGTTGAATAAAAGCTTTTAAAAATGTTGTGTTAGAGGATTGAAACTTGCGCCCTACGGGGGGCTCCGAGTACTCATGTGGTAGGAGGCGACTAAAAGGGCCTTTGGGGTTGTGTAGTGCCTGCGGGTAGCCCCGCTTCACTTCATTCAAGCAGCCTCAGAGAAGACGACGACACGTGGATCCTCGTCCGTTAAATAGGATGGGGTGACACTGTGGTCTGTGCCGTCGTAAGCACCTGGGGGTGTGCTAGGGGAGAGGTTGCCTCCAGAGAGATGGGCTGCATGGATTGGCTGCAGCGTAACGCAGATTTCGCATAGAGAAACACGTTTATGAAAATCTTCTCACCTATCTATACTTATAATAAATCTGTAGAGAGGTCAATTCTGCACATGAAATATATTTTTAAAATAACTATCAGGGGGTGATTAGTGATCGATACTGATGCCAAAAATGCAATCAGTAAATTTTTTGTCTGTCTGTCTGTCTGTCTGTATGTTCCTTATAGAAACAAAAACTACTCTACTGATTAAAGAAATTCTTACACCATTAGAATGCTACATTATTTTTGGTTAACATAGTCTACAGGTTATTTAAAAAAAAAGTTAGGTTTGGTTAGAAAATGTACACCCGTGTGAAACCGGGGCGGGCTAGTATTAATATAAACAGCACATAAAAAGTAAAAATGTCAAATGTCAATGATGAAATTATGAAATCGCTAAAGACAGAGGAGGCTTTTATTCAGGGCTGTATCCAGTGGGGTTGAAGAAACTACATAAGGAGTAGAAGTTCAATACGCTCCTCTCGACTATACAGTTCCAGTCAATTGGCGTCTGGCAGCCCTATGTTCCATTAGGCTCTACAAAAATATAATCTTGTTTTTCCTCCGAACAGCACTAGAGCCTTGAAAACTTTCCAAGTACATTTTAAACTGGAAACAATAAGTATAAATGAAAACGTTTACTTTATATCTTGTTTTCACGCCATTTTCCCTTGTAATCATAGAGCGGGCTAATTTAATGGAAAAACTTTGATTGCTTTTGCAGTTGGAAGTAGGAATTATTAGGCTATGGATCGGAATTAGTATGGATAAGAATTTGAGATATATCGTTTTATTATGTGTAAGTGTAAAGCCGCGGCTTTAATGGTAGCGGTGAACGGAGCAAGTAGCGATAGCGGTGGTGACTATGAGTGGTTATTGGAAATAACATTTAATAATAATTATAATGGCTTATTGCACAAAAAAAACGAAAAACAAGTTACAACAGAAAACAAATTACAAAAATTTAATTGTGCATTGGGAGAAGTGCAGTATTAAAATGTACAGAGGCCCCCAAACTAGGTTGTGATAACGCATGAATGAATCAACGTTATTATAATAACGTTGAATCACTACACGCGCGTGTCCCCTTAAGTAAATAAATATATAATCATTTATAAAGCTGAAGAGTTTGTTTGCTTGAACGCACTAATCAGGAACTACTGGTCCGATTTGAAAAAATCTTTCAGTGTTCGATAGGCCATTTATCAAGAAAGGCTATATATATATATATAACACTGAAAGATTTTTTCAAATCGGACCAGTAGTTCCTGATTAGTGCGTTCAAGCAAACAAACTCTTCAGCTTTATAAATGATTATATATTTATTTACTTAAGGGGACACGCGCGTGTAGTGATTCAACGTTATTATAATAACGTTGATTCATTCATGCGTTATCACAACCTAGTTTGGGGGCCTCTGTACAACTTAATACTGCACTTCTCTCAATGCACTCTCAACGCGTTTATGATTAACGTTATATATATATATATATATATATATATATAACGTTAATCATAAACGCGGGTGAAACCGCCGGCACAGATAGTGATAAATAAACCAGATTAGCACATTAATTTACTAATTATGAACTAAAACTATACCTACATACTTTTACTATGTTCACTAGGTTTTGATTTTGGATATATATACTCAAATACATAATCAATATATGGTGGCTAGCTTCTCGATGAGTGTATAATATATGTGGCACATAATAACGAGTGGTAATACGGGTTAAACAGCGTTGAGCGATGGTAGCTCAATGGCGCCCCCCCCGCCGGGGTCCTCGGTTTGTCGTACCGGGGGGGCTCAGTAGGCCCTGCCATGGCAGGGCTGAAGCGAAGAGGGACCCCGAGGTGAGCCGCGACTGCACAAATGGCATACGGGCAGTTGCGGCGGTCCGGCTGTAACCTCCGCAGCCGGACCAGGGTTGCCGAGGAAGAGGAGGAGCGGAGTGTTTTCGTTGCTCGCCTCCCTATCCTCGGCAACCCGACAGGGGCGCGCTGGGTCGCGTCGTGGTGGGTCGCGGAGGGATTGAGCGTCTCGATGCTCTCCCTCCGCGACGACAGGGCCGAGCCCTCAATTTGGGTCGCCGGGTGGAAGGCGGCCCCCTCTGACGAGACGCTCTCCGCGTGCCCTCTGGCTTAGCAGAGGGCACAGCGCGAGAGTGGGCCCACGACGCCGGTCTCGGGGACGATCGGCGTCTGAATCCTGGGCGGAGTAGTTGAGACATGCTGGGTGGCCTGGCATGTCTCGACGCGCGCGCGTGCTCGGTGCTGTGCATCCGACGACTGATGGCGTGGGCTGCACAGCATCGACCACCGCCGCGCGAGGTGAGCCGCGCAGCGCGGCACGCGCACTACCGGAGGAGCTGTTGTATAGTCCCGACAGTGGGGATACCGGCTCCTCCGGAACTGCGCCGATGGAGGCCACCTTGGGGTTTAGTCGGTTCGAGTCCGACACACCGCCCTCTGAGGGTGACGGCTCGTGGGAGTTCCCCAAGTATAAAAAAAAAATAAAAAAAAAAAAAAAAAATAAAAAAAAAAAAAAAAAAAAAAAAATGGTAGCTCAATGGCGCGCCCTGCAGGGGGGGCTCCGAATACTCCTGAGGTATCCCTGCCTGTCGTAGGAGGCGACTAAAAGAGCCTTTGGGGTCGTGGGGGTAAGGGGATGGGTCCTCTGGCCCTCAATCGTCCCCGGAGAAGCCGACTGCAGGTGTTACACCCGGTCCGTCAGGATAGGGTACACAGCTGTCTATGTGGTCGTGAAACACCACCCTAGGTGTTCTGGGGGAGAATACCACTCCCTCGAGATGGGCCGCCAGGCGGCAGCGCGCGCTGCGTAGACTTTACGAGATGAATCCCGACAGTGGGGATCCCGTTGGTTTTGCGTTAGCGCCCGAAGAACGACAGCCTTGAGGTTTAGTCGGTAGGGTCTCCGGAGATTGCTACCGGTTTCGAGCCCGACTCACCCTTTTGGGTCCACCCAGGACTCTAACTGGATGGTCCGTAAGTAAGCATTCCTCAAGTAAAAAAAAAAAAGAAAAAAAAAAAAAAATGGTAGCTCAATGGTAAAGATACGCGCCTCTTAACCGAGGAGGACGGGTTCAAACCCGGGCACGTACCTCTGGATTTTTCAAATCTATGTACGTATTTATACAACTAGCTCGACGGTGAAGGAAAACATCGTGATGAAACCTGCAAATTCAAACAACTTTGGATTTGTAACCATGATCCAAAAATTGTCTAGTTCCCCTATCTTAGGGTTGCGAAGGTCAGATCGGCAGTCGCTTCAATGTAATTACCAGACTCGCTTAATCCTGGATCATGGTCTAAGCGGACCCCGTCTAAGCACGGGACATAACGCTAGGAAGATGATGAGTATGGGTTAAACACTTTTTTATAAACATCCATTACTCAAGTACAAAATTAAATGTCCATGTTCATCACATATAACGTTTGTCTATAACAGGATCTGAACCTGCTATGGTTTCGTAGCCAGGTTGTCTAACCATCAGACCGTTTGTAAAGCCGTTGCTTCCGTTCACCCATCCTTCTATAAAAACAAAACTAAGTACAGAGAAATTAAGCTTTTGGCGTTCGTATTGTTACAAAATTGCATCTATGTTTAATTGCTTACGGAACATAATATGTTTATTACAGAGTATTTTACAATGCAAAGGAGTTGATTTTCGCGAACAATTCGAAGAAGAATGGCGAGTAAGTATGCAATGTGTTTTTTTATATTTTTTGTTTGGTTGTTTTGTATGGATATACAATTGAATACAATGTAATTTTGAGATAATTATAAAGAAGTTTCAAAAGTGTTTTCTGAGAACTCTTGAAATATTTGCGACATCATCTATACTTATAATAAATCTATAGAGAGTTCAATTTTGTACATGAAATATATTTTCAAAATAACTATCAGGGGGTGATTAGTGATCGATACTGATGCCAAAAATGCATTCAGTAAAATTTTTGTCAGTCTGTCTGTCTGTCTGTCTGTCTGTCTGTCTGTCTGTCTGCCTGTATGTTCCTTATAGAAACAAAAACTACTCGACGGATTTTAACGAAACTTGGTACAATTATTCTTCATACTCCTGGGCAGGTTATAGTATACTTTTCATCACGCTACAATCAATAGGAGCAAAGTAGTGAAGGGAAATGTTGGGAAAACGGGAGAAGTTACTCCATTTTTTAAGCTTCCGTCGCGTGTGCAGCCTTAATGGTTAAAGTTACATAGAAATCATGTATGACGAAAATAGTCTTTATAATATTAACCATAAACGCGGGTGACACCGCTGGCACAGCTAGTCTGAAATAAAGTTACTGACATTATTACAAAAAGGCGAAAAATAAATGTATATATATGTTTTCCTTCAAACAATAAATCCTGTTTTCAGAATGAAGAAAGCCATGAAAATCAAATGGACGAGACACCCTCTGTAAGTAAAGTAAAGCTAAGTTTATTTATTTTTTTTATCATTATTTCCAGCAAAAATCAGATAAAAACAATGTAAGGCACTCCTTTTTTCAATATTATAACCATAGTACATAGTAACTTTATTTAACCTTGGCTTTACCTTAAATAGATGCCGAAATAAGAATAAATAAATTCTTCAGACTGATAATTATGAATGATCTAACATATTTATTTATACTACAAGACCATGATCTTTTGATGTCAGGCACACGATATTCCTTAAATGATATCATAAATCATCATAGGGGGCGACTGCTTTGCTGGATCCAGCAATTCTACTGGGTACAGCATAATTTGGATCTAGCAGCTATTTAGCATAGATATAGGCTCGAAATTTATTGACTTAGAAAATACGGAAAGGGCCAACTTCTAATCAAAGCGAAACTTCTGGAGACTTCGCCTACAACTAACTAATACTGCCTCATCCGGGTCGTTGTTGATTTAGTGTTTTAGATAACCTACTATGTATCCTAATGAATATTTATTAGCTAATAGTTTTAATGAATTTTGTAAAGTGATATGAAGACATTGCATACATACGTGTATTAACTAACTAACTAAACTTCACGCCACTTTCCTGGCGGGGTAGGCAGCTATTTTATAAATTAGGCGAAACTACTTATTTAAATTAATATTCTAAGGAAGTAGTTTAAAGGAATTGAGCAAACATAATTTTATACTTCCCAAACAAACGACTGGCTTGATGGCGCACTCAGTAGTGACCCTGCTACATGCGTCAAGTATCTATCGTTTGATCTCCACCCAGGACATTCGTGTGATGAATACTTGCGTTTGTTCTGTGTCTGGGTGTTAATATCCAAAATTTAGGTATATATTTGTAATACCACTGTTGATTCTGATATCCGTAACACAAGTGCTAATTAGCTCGGAGTAAGATCAATGTATGTCATGTAGTCTGATATTTATTTATTTATAAAAAAAAAATGGTTTCTAAAACTTGGCCAGGTAATAGGAATGATGACTGTATTAAAAAACTATAATTCTATTTAGACCGTCAGTTAGATTACACAAAAAACTAGACACATGTTTTTATCTTTATCAAATTAACAAAAAATCACAAAGATAGCATCAATGTTTTGGAGTGGGCTTGCGACGCCACTATTTAGTAAAAAAAATTACGAAAGTGTGACGTCACGCGCAAATTTGATGCATTGTATCTTTGTCAATGTTTGTTTTTCAAGTAAATAGAAAAATACATGTTCAATATATTTTTATAATCTGACTGACGGACTAAATATAATTTTTTAGTCACCATTTTTAATTTTCATACAAAATAGACAATAATACTATTTTGTATGAAAATTAAAAATGTTTGTTTGCTCAAGGTAAAAATCATACTTATTTTATGTGCTCCTTTTTTTATATTTTACTTTCAGAGGCGTTTCCAAAATAGCATACACCACGGTAGCCCCATACTCGGAGCGCCGTCCATGCCTAGTCACCTTCCCGAAGCAGAGGCCATTCTCCCGGGACACACCCTCATCAGACCAGCACTAGGCATGCTCAAGTCTGCCGTTAAATTTCCTCACAAAGACCTGGATAACGGTGCTGGAGTATACGGGAACATGGATAAATGGGGCATTAGGTAGTTCATACATACATACTAACATAAGATAGTCCATACATGTGTTTTTTCATAATATACATGCATACCTGAAGCATCTTACTGGATGGATGGATGGATGGATGGATATGTGGATGTTTGTAACCCTTTCACGCAAAAATTACTGCATGGATTTTAATAAAACTTTACAAAAAGTATAGCTTATACATTATAATAACACATAAGCTATGTTTCATCGATGTACCACGCGAGCAACGCCGCAGACAGAAGCTAGTAATATATAATATATCATCACGCCTATAATCCCCAAAGGGGTAGGCAGAGTTATAGGAGGAGCAACTTTTTATTAGGTGAATGATACAAATAATAATTCAAACTATCATTACATCTCAATTACTCCTTGTATCGTCAGTGATCATTGGATTGAGTAATTATGGCCAACCTTCCTAGCTTGTAGCGGGAAAGGGGTAAATTCTCCAGACTGCCACACTAATTCCTTAGTTCCAAACTAAGCTTAGCTTGTTCTATGGATACTAGGTGAACGGATAGACATACCTAAATATCTATCAGTACAAATGTCCATCTTCATCACACGAAATATTTATATTTCGTGTGATGAAGATGAAAGTTAATTTCCTTTACAGATATGACGGGAGAAATGAAAGAGTTTTATATTCCGGGTTCCGCAGAACCGGCACGCCGGCGGACTACCTCGTGGTAAGTTTTGTAAACATACTTATTTGTCCCATTTTGGTCTGGGACTTGGTCCATGTTGATCTGGGACAAAAAATAAAGAATGTGCCAACTGTGGTTCTTGCCTAGCATGTCGTAAAAGGCAACTAATGGTTTACGCGCTATCTGTAGTTATAATTATTCATTTCATTATTTTATTCATTCTTATTAATTAACTTCTTCCAATTTCAATGCGTCAGTGTAATCAAGAGCTATATATTTTATTTATTTATAAGTTAATCAGCTTCTGTCCGCGGCTTTGCTCGCGTGCTACATCGATGAAACATAAATTATGTGTTATGCTAATGTATAAGCTATATACTATTGTAAATTTTCGTCGAAAAAATTCATGCAGTATTTTGTATGAAAGAGCAACAGACATCCACAAATCCATCCATCCATCCATCCATCCAAACTTTCACGTTTATTATGTAATATTAGTAAGAAGTATTCACTGTACTGTACAGATTACATTAAATAATGTACTTCAGTTGAATAAACCAGTACAATCCTCCTACAGATTGCTCCGTTAAAAACGAAATCTCCGAATTCCAAGTAAGTGTGAAGAATGTGTAATGCAGTTAAAACTCCAATCACAATTAATTCGAAACGGGGCTGTTTTTAATTAAATCCAAATTCCTTGGTTCCATTAATTGGAAAGAAAATTTTCAGGTTTATTTTATCTTCGGCTGTACTCGACTTGGTAAGTAACTTTTTGTTTTGAAGTTTATTTGAATTGCTGATTGATTTCCAAACTGTAAAAAACGTTCTAGAAACGCCATTGACTGTTTAAAAAATACTTTAAATAAGTAAGTAATATTTTGCTTGAGAATATATTTTATGTTTTATGATGCTATATCAATCCTCAATTTAGATTGTCTTTAAAAACTAATGCACATATGGATTGATAGGGCGTCTTAAAACATGTATCCTTTTATGCAAAAGATGATGATTACTTACATAATCATTTAAAAGTATTTTAATTTTAATAAATAGTCAATGGTATTCCTAGAACCTTTTTATATCTCGAAAAATGTATATACATATTTAGAAATATATACAAAACTTTGTTTAAATATTTAATAAAAAACTAGCTGACCCGGCGCACTTTGTAACGCCCCGTTCTTGGATTTTCAATACCAATTTTTTTTCCGTGCAACTTTTTTACTTGTAAAGTTGCCTTTTTTCTTTCATAAGAACCTTTACCTGATAATAACAAACACAACTAAAAAGAATTAGCGCAAATATTTGCGCTTAGCCACACATTCAGCGATTCATTTTATATTATAGATATTTAAACAAAAATATTTAGTCTTGAATAGACGAGATCTACTACGGATGCATTTCATTTTACCAACTCACAACAATCAAATATAATGAATGGTACTTTAGCTGGCCTTGTTATTACGGTAAGATTTTAGAGAGCGAAAAATTTTAAGTATCTATATTACACATATGGCAATGGTGGCAAGCTGTTAGGATGAATACCTGGAAACAAACAGCTTAAAATATCAGAACCTAAAAACCATAAATAGACAATAGCCTTAATAGTTTCCACTACTGGTTATTACAAGAAATTATGTTGATTTGAGAAATATATAATAATATAAATATATTTAATTTTTTAGGATAAAGACAATGATGTAGGAAGAAAACTTTTGCATGCACTGCATCTTGCAACAAAAAATAAGTATCCTAAAATGACAAGGTACGTATTAGGACATTTATACATGCACATGCAAATATATAACATTAAATTGGTTACATTTATCCTCCCCTAAGGGCTAAGAAGACCACATAGTAGCCCCACTAATTTATTAACCCGACTGGCTACAAGGAAACTTAGAATATAGGGAAGTTAAGATTTATGTCGCGCTAGTAACTACATTTGTTTAGATAAATGAAAAAATATAAAATAATAAAATAAAAGTTTATTGCATAAAATGCAAACCAAAGAAATCGTTTTTTTTGAAAAAAATTTAGTAAAAAATAAAGCCACTGTTAATTAATAATTTATATTTTTTCCAGAATAATTCAAGAATACCCCAAAACATTCCGAAAAACTAACAAAGAAGTTGGTATTTTTGTTCTTTTTTTTTTTTCAAAATTTATTAAAGCATATTGTATTATACGCTATTTCTATTAACCTAAAATGCTTTAATACATACATACAACATCACGTCCATGTTTTAGATACTTTTTTTTTTAATAAGACTCAATTGCCCGTGTTTTGTCTGAATTTATAGTGTGATTTTGGGTATGTTGTAAGCAATATTTTACCGTAATGGGAACCTTAAAAAACGCTAACCAATTATAAACCTCTCGCTCATGCCACATGGAAAAGTAGGTACATTGTTGTCATTCCCTTTTTTACTATGTTCTATCTTTTTCTTTTTTTTTTAACTCGGAGAAATGCATTTCGCATACCAACTCACCTCGGGCTGGGCGAGATGGTTATGTGGAACTCCCAGGGGCCTCTTCATCAGGAGACCTCCTCTCCGGCTAAGATAGTAGCGGCTGGGGTATACCAAGAACGTTCTATGCTATATACTATGTTTTATCTTACCCAAATAAATTATATTGTTGGTTAAATGTGGTTAAAGAACCTTATTGCTCCTTCTCCCCCGTCGGGGTCCTCGGTTTGCCGCACCAGGGGGGGCTTAGTAGGCCCTAGTTACTGGGATAGGGCGGAAGCCAAGAGGTACTCCAAGGTGGACCGCAACTGCCGAATTAGGGACAAACCAGTCGCGGCACAGGCAGCGACTCTGTCTGCGGTCGGACGACGATTGCGGAAGAGGAGAAGCTGAGTGTTTCGTTGCTCGCCTCCTTATCCTCAGCAACCTGGTAGGGGTGCACTGAGGATGCCTTGCGGTGGGTCGCCGAGAGCTCTCCCCTCCTCTGAACAAAAAAAAACCTTTATGGATTCTTAGACTTTGCCAATCCCTTTGGAGAAACCTGATGATATTATAGATGACATTATCACGCCTACGTGGATGTCTTTATTAACAAGATTGAAACATTACAGCCCAACAAAAACAAAATAAATAATAAACCAAGAGCGTTGAGATATGTTGATCCCGACGCCGAAAACCACGGTGCTGATGAGAGCTCAGAAATGGAGAGTGCCGGGTACTCAGACGTAAATACTGACACGTCGGAAGAGGAGTCTCCGGCTGAAAGTAAAAAGAAATGGTTTTGGGATACAAAGGTAATAATAGTAATAATAACACCCGGCCGGTGTTCCATCACACGTTTAGATCAAACTCTCAAAAGGCCTCTACATGTTGGACCCATATCCCCATGCAGGCCTTAAAGACCCGGGTTTGTCCCGTGATTGTGCCGAGAGACATAATAATAATATATTCTTCAGACTGACACATCACTTCCTTACTCCCAAACTAAGCTTATAAGTTTGTGTTATGGATACTAGGTGAACGGATAAACATACTTTAATCTTACTAATACTCGTATAATAAATTGCGAAAGTTTGTTTGGAAGTGTAGATGCTTGCTACTCCTTGACGCAAAAAGTACTGCATTAATAAATAAATAAATAAATAAATTCTTCAGACTGGCACACCAATTCCCTAGTCCTAAACTAAGCTTATAAGCTTGTGCTATGGATACTAGGTGAACGGATAGACATACTTAAATACGTTTATAAACATCCATGACTCGAGTACAAATATCCATGTTCATCACACGAAATATTTGCCCCTAGCGGGATTCGAACCCGCGACCCTTGGTTTCGTGGCCAGGGTCTCTGACCACTCGACCAACGGGCCAGTCTGTCTGCATTGGTTTTAATAAAACTTTATAATATAGTTTATACATTAGAATCACACATGGGCTATTTTTATCGATGTACCACGCGGGCAACGCCGTGAGCAGAAGCTAGTACTTTTATAAACATTCATGTCTCATCCATGTCTCGAGTACAAATATCCATGTTCAATTATTCATACGAATAATTTGCCCCTAGCGGGATTCGAACCCGCGACCATTGGTTTAGGGGCCAGGGTCTCTGACCACTCGATTTTAGAACAATGCAACGGTGTTATACGCCCCTCATATGGGTGCGTTTAAACCCGGGCACGTACCTTAGGACTTTTCAAATCTATGTACGTATTGATACCACTTGCTCGGCGGTGAGGCAAAACCTCGTGATGAAATTTACGTATTCAAACAATTATGGATGTGTGACAATGATCCAAAATTATCTGGTTTCACTGTATATGGGTTATGGAAGTAAAATCAGCAGTCACTTCTGTGTAATGACCTACTAAACTTAAAACGACGCTAGAAAGGTAATAATGAGCTTTTTGAAAAAGATTCCAATTGTAAATAGGAAATTGACTTTATATTTCAGGCTGGTTGGGAATTCCTGGTCTAGGGTTCAAAAAGTACCAAGCTGCGTTTCTTGTATAGCATGTCGTAATAGGCGAGTATAGTTATCGCGCGAGTTGAATGCAGTCGGGGCCTTATACGAGACATACATGAGCTCTGCATTCAACTCGCTATCTATAATGGTGTGTTACTGTATAGGCACATGTGTAGGCGACAAGCCTCACACAATTTGCCATCAAATCCAGCTCAATTTAATTTTTGGCTATAAGCGGTTGAGGGAATTCCTTGCTCCTTAGCCTCGTCTACTTTTTTTTGGGATTGCAGGCCTGACGATATGTATGTATGATAAGTACTATTACTTTTCCAGAACGCTTACACCAACATAAAAATAAACCAAGATGCTCCAGACCATTCCGAACTCATGCCAGCTAACGTCAGCGAAGATTTGAGGAGTTGGTGGTTTTATAATCAGGTGAAAGGAATAATAAATAAAAGGAATAAATATGAAAAAAAAATTGTATATATAATTATTAAATATGTGTTGGATATATTTAATAATTATATATTACACTTTTTTTTTTCATATATATTTAATACGGTAGCCGCTTAGAGGTGTTAGTTGAAATCTGGGCTCGTACTCAAATACTTATTTTTATCACTAGCTCGGCTAGGAAAAATATCAAGCAATCTGAGAAAATTTCTATCTGACGTTTACGAAGTACCACCAGTTGTACAATGAAATATTTTTTTCTATTACTAAGTCTAAATAAATTCTACATATGTGCAGAAAAAAATCTGGAGAATGTAAATTTATTCATTCTCTAAAACATGGAAGTCAGAAAAATCTAATACAAAATATTGAAAGGATTGTATCTAATATATTGTTTCATATTTATGAAAAAAAATGTCCCTTTGACTCTGCCTACCCCTTCGGGGATTATGGGCGTGACGCTATGTATGTATGTATGTTTATGGAAAAAAAAAGAAAAGTTTAAGGTTGTTTTTATTTTCAGGAGGACTACCAGCCTTTTAAAAACAATTTAGAAGAATAAAATACCGATTGACATATGAAATAAAATAATACTAATATTTCCTAATACATTGTTTTGCTTTATAAAGTCTAATTAACCCTTAAGGTCGCATGACAATGAATATTCTTAAAACTTTGAGTAGTTTTTGAAATATTATTCAATGTATAGTAGTATATAGTTTAATATACATGGCTACTAACATTGACGACAATCCTGATTTGGGAATTAAGTGTTTGGTAATAAATTTCACGTAACATTTTCGAGTACTATAAGTAAAAAAAGACAAAATTACTGTGAATGCAAATAAATGCGAATGTTTTCACATCACATCATCACATCAAAACATTCACACGCAAAGTCAAAGCTATCACTTACCATTATCATTTTAATGGGGAACAAATAAACGAAGTCCAGACTATAAGGGATCTCGGTGTACATTTGGATCAGAAAATAACACTATCGGATCATATCGACCACATAACAGGTAAAGCCTTTAAGAATCTAGGTTTCGTGTTGCGCACCTGTAAGCCTTTCAAAGATATAAAAGTTATTAAGACAGTTTACTTTGCATACGTCAGAGTATCTTGGAATATGCCTGTACCATATGGTCCCCACTATATACGGTTTATAAAGATCGACTCGAGAAAATTCAAAAAATCTTTATCACATACCTTAACTCTCGCTGCCGTAAGGGCCACTTATCCTATATAGACGGTTGCAGGGAACATAGACTTCTACCACTGAAACAGAGACGTTCTTTAATGGATATGTGTTTTTTCTATGATATCGTAAATAGCAGAATAGATTGCCCAGAATTAGTGTCCAAGGTCAAGATGTGTACGCCGAAGTACCATATACCATGTTTCTAAACACCACACTACTTATCTCAAGAATTCGGTACTTTCGCATATTGTCATGGCACACAACGCTCATTTTGGAAAAATATATATTTTTTTAGAAGGTTATGTTAGGAGTCATAAAAACCGTAGAGCTTGTATGAAAAGGATTATGAATGTTGAAGAGGCGAGTGAGGCGTGAAGTTTAGTTAGTAGTAAGTTAGTTATAATCTGCTCTAAAGAAATTTGGCCTACAATTATTAGTAGCATACGGTAACCTTGACTCTACTAGTAATCCCAATTCAATGTCTAAGGGAGGGTGGAGTCTGTCAATAATATGTATCAGGGCATTAGCAGATGCACTTATGTTACATGACGAAAAAGAAGATAGCACCAAGTCGAGTATTCTATTAGAGCTGTTTCTTACATGATTTAGTTGATTGAGCTTACACACGTTAATAAAATCTATTAAATTTCTGCATGTTGCAGGTAGATGACAACTATATTTATCAGTCATATTCCAATCTATTTTACTCAAATTGAAGTCACCTACGATAATAATATCCATGTTATTTTTACAACTTTCGAAAACTATGTTACAACTATTTATAAAATGATCAAGAGTAGATAGCTGTATAGGTGGCGGAAGATAAGTTGCACATAGAGCAATCCGGCGCGAGGTAGGCAGGTTACCACAGTTAATGACAATCCAGAGGTCTTCGCATTTGCTTTCCCACTGGTTGATTCTATTGGAATTAATTGTTTTAAGGACAGCAATTAGCACTCCTCCCCCCTCTTTTCCGCTTACAAGACCCGAAGTTTCCCTGTCTCTTCGATATACCACATACCTCCCTTCGAACAACTCGCCACTCAAGACAGTAATGTTTAGCCACGTCTCCGTTAGAATCATTACGTCATAGTTGCTGCAACAAAGATTTTTATAAAATTCGTTCGTTTTCGTTCTTAAACAGCGTTAATACCGCTTTTGGCCACGTTCAATAAGATCCTAGTCGCACTGTACGTAGATTTGTATTTGTAGGACAAAAAAAAAGATACGAGGTTATTTGGCTATTCTAAAATTACATTAAACCTCTATCTATCACGGGAGTGATGAACTAAAAAGTAAAACCTTATTTCAGAAAAGCGTTGTAGGCTAGTTCTTAAGTAGGATGGCAGAGGGCGCTATCAGGTCTCGCTATACTTTTGTTAACATAAAACAGATGGCAGTTTACTAAATAAAAACAGGTTTCACTGTAACATGTTTGCAATTTAATAAGGTAGTTAATAATCTTCCAATAGTTAGATACTTCCTGTTCCCATACTATGTTTGTCTGTATCATGGTCTAAGATAATTACAAGCCTCGTTATTGCATTGCCACTAGACCTTTGTCGCACATTGGCAAAAAAACTAGGCGAATTGAATCGTAGTTAGGCTTGGGAAGGCTTTCCATCACTATGAAAATAAAGGTTTTATATCTGAACTTATCATATCATATCATCACGCCTTCAATTGCTAAAGGCATAATCCCGAAATAATTAAGTCAAAAATCAAGTTAGGTCAGATGGAAAATTGTGAAAAGTAGTGACAAGAGGCAAGTTCGTCGCCTACGTAACGACAAACACGATTCCCCTTAAATTAAAATCTAAACTTAAAACATATACCTCCCTGGACTCAACCCCTCTGAGGATTGTGGAAGTGGTGTTATATACTAATGTATGTTTAATCCATTATAATAGTCAAATTTACTTTAAAATGTTAAGCATTTTAAAGTAAATTTGACTATTTTAAAATATATTCAACTCTCTGTCATTGAGATAATCCAATTGATTGTTTATCTTGGCGTTTTAAGAAAGAGTGCGTCAACAATACTAAGTAAGTAAAGTTTATAATTCACTAACAGAAGACGTTAAACGCTTGTAAAGATAAGAATGCCTGCATTAGCATATAAATAAGTTTATGTCAGCGTTGCGAAATTATAATTTAAAACTGGTTCCGCATAAATGAACAAAGTCTTTAAAACATTGTATCTGATAGAAGAGACAAGGATATGATATGAAAAGGATCATGAACGTGAAGAGGCAAGTGAGGTGTGTAAGGATCGTGCCATATGGCGTTCGGTTCTCTCTGCCTACCCCGCTGGGAAAGTGGCGTAAAAGTTAGTTAGTTAGAGACAAGGATAGGAAAATGTTAGCTGGTTGACCAAATTTCGGTCTCCATTAAATTGTCCCATGTTGCTCTAGGCTCTAACTTAAAAAGAATGTGCCATCTGTTACTTGCCTAGCATAGCGTTAACGGCAACTAATGGTATATCGGGTTATGGATTATGTATTTGTATAGGCGACGAGGTAGCCACTTATTACTACGTTTTCGTAGTGATAAGTGTGATTTTATGGTTTAAATTTCATTGTTTCGAAAATAAGTAATCTACAATAATATAGTAAAGTCGAATAATAAGTTTGCTTGTTTACCTTAAGTCGCTAGCATATTTGAAAAAAAAAATAAGTTAACATTATTATAATAACACTTGAAATTCACAATGGAGTCGCGGCGCAAGAAACAGTAAATTATTTTAACGACTTTTAACTAACAGTAAAATTCAGTTGGATTAAATGCATAAGTACTGTTAAGTTGCCATATCTTATCCTACATAATCACAAACACAGTAAAAATATCCTCCAAGCCGACTTTGGTCACGGCAGCAAATCTCAACGAGGGCTAGCCCGCTACGATAATCACTTGTTGACACTCGAGCTCTATATTATCTAACACTGTTCCTTCACTCTCATAGTCCGGCAAGACGGCAACCTGACATGACCAGAGAGACGCAGGCGTCAGGCGCAGGTGCAGGACTTGTTGGCTCAAACAACAACAAAAATTCACCATTAGTCACCTTTATGATATACAAGTAAGGATAAAACTTTGTGCATTATTATAAGTCCCATCCCAGTTCCAAAATTGGAACAATTTTTGTAATTAATTTAGATGCGAAAGTAGAAGGATGTAGGATCCGAAGAAGGATCAGGCTCACCTACCACTACCAGATTGGTCGTGTATGAACAGAAGGTGGTGTTAGGAGTCATAAAAACCGTAGAGCTTGTAAAAAAAGGAAAGGATACCATATGGCAATCGGTTCTTTCTGCCTGCCCCGCTAGGGAAGTGGCGTGAAGTTTAATTAGTTAGTTAAATTTATCTAAGTGTACGTATTTTAAAAATTTCTGCGAACCCCAAAACAGTTATCTGCAAGACAATAATATAGTAGTCGAACAAAGTAACGAATAGCTGCGTATCTATTTGTTCCACATGTACCTGTGGAGGATCTATTGCATAATAACTCAACAAAGACACCAATGGCCTAGAATCAGACTCGACGGAGAGATAACTGGATTACGGGAAGATTGTTGAATCGTGAAAAAGGAACGATGACTTGTCTGTCAGTGATGGGAAAGAGCAAAATAGTTTGTGGATCGATAATATCCGTGCTGATTATATTTGGTGTGATTGTGTTCTTGACGATTTTGGCGCTGCATTTAAGAGGGTACGTATGGTTTATTTGTAATGTTCATTTTTATCTGTGACACGTTACAAAGCGTAGCCATATCTAAATATAACAAAACGAATTGTTGTTTGCTTGTCTCGCTAAAACTGGAGAATGGCTGGACCGATTTGGCTGATTTTGGTCTTAAATATTGGTAATCTTCTAGGAAAGGTAAGAAAATATATGGAAATATTGTGAGGAAAATAATAAAAAAAAATATCCGAAAACGGGGCGTTACAAAGTGTGCTGGGTACTTGCAGGAAATGTAGTTTTACCACATGCTCTTAACTATTTTTTTATTCCGATAACACTATTTAATCCAGTTTTAATGTCAGTTAGTAAAGACATACAGTTCAACGTAACTTCTATTAGGGCTGTTTTTTCAACAGGCATATAAAAAATAATAATCGAATAAATTACAATGCGGATAATTGTAAAATGTCATTGCCTGTTTCCTCAGTTAAATACCATATGATGTCCGCAAATTGGTGACTTTATACTTCATCAGTCCGATAATTCTTATTTGACCATTAAAAAATCGGTCCTAAGTCAATTTTTACCCATCACAAGACTCCATTTGACAATTGTCACCGGTATAAAACGTTGTTGTGAATAGGATTATCGTGCATTCATTTCCAAATGACATTGAAGTTTTTTTTTTAAGAAATAACTTTGAGATTATCTTCCAAACTAGCGTGACGTGATAGTAAAGAATTTGCCTTAGATACTAAAATGGCACATTTTTTTCGTTATATGAAGGCGCCCAATAGCGAAGAGGATGATATTTAAAATCTTTATTTAATTTATGGATACAATTTGATTCCATGTTGTCAAACAACATCAAACAACAAACAAACATAGCACATAAATCTTTATTTCTTATTTTATCAGTTTTGTTCTTTGTAATGCATATACCATATTGTTCTAGGACTTAAAAAGAATGTGCCAACAGTTCCTTGCTTAGTATGTCGTAAAAAGCATAGTTAAAGGGGCAGCAGGCTCCTTCAACCACATTCAGCCAACAATAAAACTGGGCTGGGTAAGATGGAAAGTTGAGAAAAAATTGTGACAAGTGGCTAGCTTCTCGCCTACACAATCACATACCCAAAACCCGATATACCTACCATTAGACACCTTTTACAACATGCTAGGCAAGAACCATAGTTGGCACATAATTTTTAAGTCCTAGACCAACATGGGACATATTCTTTAAACGATTCTATACAAACAGCTTTCAAGTTTCATATATATTAAAATAAGGTTGTACTTATAATAAAAAAAAAAATCGGACGAAGATAATTATAGCCTGGTGCTTATTAATTATCTTTGTCCTGTGCTTTAGACCATGCAGTAGTGGACTAAGCCTGTTTTAGGCCAAAGGCGCCTAATATCTGTATGAGATCCCTAATACGGATACAAGAAGTCTTGCTTGCCCTAGGTTCCACTGTTTGATATATGATGATTACAGGAACTTGGAGATGATATAAGGCCCCCCAGGACCAGAGTAGTCCGCCACTGAGACCATGCCATACTAAAAAAATTGTCGACACATCGGGTGCTTTACAATATTAGGACAAGACATCTTCTCTTCCTTCTTCGAAATTCCTCTTCGGAAAAAATACCACCAAATATAAGACAACATTATTTTATTGGTCAATATAAACAAACGTCAAGTGTAACGGAGACTTGACTTTGTTGACGTCACTTACAGCTTTTTTATTGAATGAATGAATTAATTTTTATTTTTATATAGATATAGTATGTGAAGTTAATGTTTTTCGTAATATTGCTCGGAAAATACTCTAATCAGAAATGTCTGGTATACATTTTTGAATGCGGAATATACTAGGTTCATATTTCCTTTAGTAGTGTTGAAATCATTTGTGGTGATACCTCTTTGAGATAAGCCTTTTCCTTCTGTAATAGAAAATATAATTGTAAATATTATCATAATAAATCTGTAGAGAGGTCAATTCTGTACATGAAATATATTTTCAAAATAACTATCAGGGGGTGATTAGTGATCGATACTGATACCAAAAATGCAATCAGTAAAATTTTTGTCTGTCTGTCTATCTGTCTGTTTGTCTGTATGTATATTCCTTATAGAAACAAAAACTACTCGACGGATTTTAACGAAACTTGGTACAATTATTTTTCATACTCCTGGGCAGGTTATAGTATACTTTTCAACACGCTACAATCAATAGGAGCAGAGTAGTGAAGGGAAATGTTGGGAAAACGGGAGAAGTTACTCCATTTTTTAAGCTTCCGTCACGTGTGCAGCCTTAATGGTTAAAGTTACATAGATCATGTATAAATAAATCATGTTTGACGGAAATAGTATTTATAATATTAACCATAAACGCGGGTGACACCGCTGGCACAGCTAGTTGTAAATATAATTGCATAATGAAATCTATAAAGGCTATAGTTGTTGCTACCCATACAAAGCAGGTATTGACAATTACACACATCAAAATTAAGTACATAAAAAAAATGAATATTCCTCAAATTAAAGCTCAATACACACCAAAACCGCCGACCCGCCGGCACAAGCCGGCGGCTTTCATCTATGTATTAATACGTGGCCCCCATTTTACGAAAAGTACGCTGACGGAGGAATAAGCGATTTGATACAGTTAAAGTTTATATGAAGTAACAAACATAACATCACGCCCATAATCCCCGAAAGGGTAGACAGAGCCAAAGGGGCAGCAGGCCCATTTAACCACATTCAGCCAAAAACAAAATTGGACTAGGTTGGATGGAAAATTATGAAAAAGTAGTAACAATTGGCTAGCTCTTCGCCTACACAATCACATACCCAAAACCCCATATACCATTAGTCGCCTTTTACGACATGCTAGGCATGAAACACAGCAAATTCTTTTTAAGTCCCAGATCAGCATGGAACACATATATGAAGTAGAAGTAAAGAAAGCTTACATATAAATAAATAATGCATGCTTACCTCCACAAAGAATAACACTGTTATTGGTGAGTTTAGTGTTAGAAACAAGTCGTTTGTCCAGGGCTATTGCTACCACCGAGGGATCTAACAGCTGCCACATCCTGTTCTTTGGTAGATTAACACGCTCAAACCTGTTTAAGGCTTTCATAATATTGGACGGTATCTTGCCTAGAACGTTTATTCGCCAATCCTGGAAAATTCCAACGAAACATAATATATTTGGTTGCCAGTAAGTAATAATTGAATTTCATATATTGTTACAGAAATATAATCATGTGTACAAACAACAACTAGTGTTATCTAGGGTCATTTGTGAAAACAATACATTAAATTTGTCCAGCAACCCGGCCCGAGTATAAAACAATATGAAATTATACATATAAAACTTCCTCTTAAATCACTCTATCTATTGGTGAAAACCGAATCAACATTCTAAGAGATCTAAGGAACAGACAGAAGCGGTGACTTTGTTATATATTATGTAAAATTAAAAATTAATAGTTAGTCGAGATAAAATTATCCTACATTATTTCGGGTTATCAACTAATACCTTTTTGAATTTGGCAAGAGATTTCTGCAAAGTTTACGAAGAAATTCACATACATGACGAGCTCTATCAGAGATTTTAAAGTTCCTTTAGAAGTTTGTTTTGATTTCTTTCATTTTCATGTGCAATTTTCATCTCTTAACTCACTTCTTATGTATTAAGATTTATAACTGAACTATCTGGCCCGGCGCACTTCGTAAAGCCCTGTTTTCTAAATTAAAATTTTTATATTTTTTTATTTTCCGCGCAACTTTATTAATTTTTTCTTTCATATGAAAGGTTTATACACTTCATACACTCTCTTTACAATAACAAACACATTTAAAAATAATTAGCGAAATCGGACCAGCCGTTTTCACCTGATGCCGTGACCAAGGGGAGTGGGGATTATTTTTAACCGACTTCAAAAAAAAAAAGGAGGTTCTCAATTCGACTGATTTTTTTTTATATGTCGTCGATTGGCAGAAAACCTCGGAAATCGCATTTGCTTATTTTTTTTGTAAGTCACATCAGACTTATTTAGCCACGAGATATTTAAATTCTTACGATTTCGTACCATAACAATCATTCTTAAAAAAAATAACAATAAATAGTACTATTCCGATCCGATTTTCTTTGAGGAGGCAGTTTTTTCTTCCTTCTGTAAAACGTTGTCAAAAGCATTTACGAGGTTTTCACTACCAAACCACGATATATATTAATTACTCTTACCGTAGTAATTGTGAAGTTATTTAATATCACTGAAAAGGGAATGACTGTGACTTTATCAGGTACTGAATGCTGGGCTAATATGTGGTAGGCTTCGACATCCAACATCACATTGAACTCGGGCTGGGTACCAGAAAAGTCTTCATCTGAAATTGAAATACAGAACATTTTACTTCACCACAGTTAAACTAGTAGTTAAGGTTGTACGGTTATCGGGTTCTAAGACAGTATTAATTCAGGATAAACCTTATGGTCATTCTTATGGTTCAAACTTGAAATGCTAAATTTTATCTCATTAGTACCCCTAGGTTATGTTCGAGACACATCGTGCGGCCCTTTAACCATTTAGAACGTCCTAAAATATATTATAATGTGGACCCCCCTCCCGACCAAGCAGTGCCCTATTTTGCGTAATTTATAATCCGGCGCTGACCACAGTATGAATAGATCATTATAAAAAATCCCCATTCGATCATTTATACCTGTTATTAAACATAATCTTGAACCGGTCATATTACTTTAAATAGATTAACTTAAATTATGTGTTATAAATTACATTTTAATATATATTAAATGCCCTAACATAACCACTAAGTTGCGTCTAGACAAGTATTATCACCTACTGATTTGGTGGCAATGGCTTCTTAATTATACTAATGATTTAAATTATAGATTTGACTTAACAATGCTCACTGTCAGTCTGGGTTGATGGCTCATTTGTTAGTGACCCTGCCCTATGCGCAAAGAGTAGTGGGTTTGAACCCCACCCAGGACGATTCCCAGACATTCGCGTGATGAATACTTGTATTTGTTCTATGCCTGGGTGTTAATATTGAATATTTACGTAAGTATACTTAATATTGGTATACCATTGTTGATTTTGATATCTGTAACACAAGTGCTTAAGCTTACCTTGGAGTCAGATCCATGTATGTGATGTAGTCTGATATTTATTTATTTAATTATTATTTATTTACAAGGCTACCTTAGTGTGTTACAGCGGTTGTGGTCCCGCTACAATCAAAACTTGTCAATATGTTTCACTTACTGAACAGATGACCTGCGCCAACATAAATATGTTTCGTTCTTCCTATGAAGCCAGGGTCGAGTTTTATAGCTAGTGCTACGTTCGTCAATGTGCCTATTGTGACGAGAATCAGTTCACCTGAAAGTGATAATATTTATCCGACTTCAAAAATAAGGTAGGTAATAATAAAATACAGTCAAAAAGTAACTCCGTTTTTTTGTTGCATAGATACATACATACATAAATAACATAAACCCCTTTAACCACATTTAGCCAAAAACAAAACTGGGCTGGGTTAGATGAAAAATTGTGAAAAACACAACACACTTGTCACTGCTTTTTCACAATTTTTCATCGAACCCAGCCTGGCTTTATTTTTGGCTAAATGTGGTTGAAGGGGCATGCTGCCCCTTTGACTCTGCCTACCCCTTCGGGGGTTATGGGCGTGATGTTATGTTATGTTAATGTTATGTTATGTGTTTAGGTACATCTGGTTTTATAGAGCAAAAAATATCCTCCTAACCGATATCGGTCACGGCGGCCAATCTCGACAAGGATTAGCCAACTGCGCAGGAGATATTATAGTGCACAAGTGTCTGCGCAAACACAGGTGCACTCTCTGTTTCTTAACTCTCATATTCCAGTGAGAGGGCAACTCGACGTGACCAGAGAGAGGTCGGCGGAGGAATAACGACTTAACGTGGCAAGGGGTCATTAAACAGCCAACTTCCGGACTCCGGACTGTTACTGAGTAATTTCAATATTGAAATACTCAGTTATGATTTTTTTGGCCGAATCAGGATTTGAACACGGGACCTCTTGGCCCTTAGCGGTGCATGCTACCACTAGACCAACGATAGAGGCAGTCCGCCAAAAAAGTTTATAATCAGCTAAATATAAATACATAAGACACGAAAAAAAACAGTTAAATCTTACTATTGTTCTACAATATTAGTTGTCAATAATAAAAATATATTTAAAATACATACAAGAAAAAAAAAAAAAAAAAAAAAAAAAAAATCAGTTGAATTGAGAACCTCCTCCTTTTTTTTTGAAGTCGGTTAAAAATAATCCCTGTTTTTATTTACCTCGGTATTGCTTAGACAGCTTAATTAATGCAAGCGCAGCCTGCAAGGGTTCAGCCTTCACAGCTCGATACGAGACATTTTTAAGGTCTCCTAGACCATCTTTGCCGAAGTATCCATCTGTTGGATAGTCGATAACCAGAGCCGATTCCGATCCTCTGTAAATGGGTATCTGTAATTAACAATAATAGCGTGTATAAAATACTTTTCCAATTTGTCACATGATGGTCTTGGACTTAAAAGAATATGACAACTGTGGTCCTTGTATAGCATGTCGTAAAAAGCGACTAATGGTATCGGGGTTTGGGTGTGTGATTGTGTAGGCGACGAGCTAGCCTCTTGTCACTAATTACTCACAGCTTTCCGTCTAACTCAGCCCAGTTTTATTTTTTGGCTGAATAGTTGGTGGCTGGTGGTTAAAGAGGCTAGCTATCCCTTTAACTCTGCCTGCCCCTTCGGGGTTACGGATGTGATGTCATAAATAAAAAAATAAACATAATATAGCTAGATAGATGACAACGTTAACAAATAGATAGACTCAGTAGAAATTATTTGACACTTATCATAAAAATTCATTGATTACCTAATATCCACGCATGTTACTTACGTCTCGCCTATCTGCCACGTCTAATATTCTTTGCGTGTTAATATATGCTTGAGTTTCGTTCACATTGCCATGTACTGTAGTCAGAGCGACAATCTGGGGCCTAAAAGTTAAACTAATTGTTAGTTTTCCTGATATAAATAATAACAAATAAATAAATTCTCCAGACTGACACACCAATTCCCTAGTTCCAAACTAAGCATAAGCTTGTGCTATGGATACTAGGTGAACGGATAGACATACTTAAATACGTTTGTAAACATCCATGACTCGAGTACAAATGTCCATGTTCATCACACGAAACATTTGCCCCTAGCGGGATTCGAACCCACGACCCTTGGTTTCGTGGCCAGGGTCACTAACCACTTGACCAACGGGCTAGCCGATATGCTAGTTGTTTTTTATGTTACGAAGAAACATTACTCTATAATATACTAATATTACTTATAAAGAGGAAAGATTTGATTTTTTTATTAAATAGGCTCCGAAACTACTGGACCGATTTGAAAATTTCTTGCACCAATAGAAAGCTACTTTATAACATAGACTATATTTTATCCCCGTATTCCCACGGAATGGGAACTACGTGGGCGAAATTGGGGGGCGCTGCTAGTAAAAGATATTACTAATGTGGATTACAAAGTCTCTTCAGTTACAACCAGAAGTGTAAGTCGGTTTAGTTGTTATTAGTTTAACTCAGTACAAAAACTTATATGTATCTTTAATATTTTTATTTTTAATAATAATAACAATAATAATAAAATGTTTTTTTCCATAAAAACAATTGCAATAGTTGCTTATTTCTAGCGGCATCTGCACTAAGCATCAAGCTTGTATCGCAGGAGCCAGTCTCATTTACCATAAAATAATTTTAAGAATACTTACCCATTGAAATTCTTTTCATAAAGTAACGCCATCAATATCGCCATAGCATCATCCGCACCGCCATCATGGTCGATCACCATTTTTGGAACTCTAAAAATCAAACATCTATACATAACATTTTGTACAAAATCCTTTGAAACTGCCTAATTAGTAATTATTGCTTAAGTTAAAACATAGATTTGTCACGACAGTCTCGCATGAATACTTCTATTTCATAACGAGATACTTTGTACATATATAGAAGTTATACATAACTCGACCCATCAGCACTTAAACCTATGTTCTAGATAAAGAAACCAGTTTCTTGGTTGACCAGAAACTGTTATATGACATGGATGTTTATAAACGTATTTAAGTATGTCTATCCGTTCACCTAGTATCCATAGCACAAGCATAAGCTTAACCGGATGATTGATGACTCGAATACGAATGTCCATGTACATCACACGAAACATTTGCCCCTAGCAGGATTCGAACCCGTGACCCTTAAATTCGTAGCCAGAGTCTCTGACTTCTTGACCAACGGGCCAATTAGTGTAAAGAAAAAAATACTGTACTTTTCATCTCAATTACGATATGAATATTGCAAACAAAATAAACAACGTTCATGAAAAATAATATATTTTTTTGTTTTTTTACCTAGTTCTAAATACTCTTCGCGGAAAAAAAAAAGATCACCAACCTTCCCATTGAAACCGTAGAACACAAACACAGACAAAACCAAAAAACCAAGACATTTTCACGTAACATTCTAGATTAAATTTGTTTGGAAAATGATAACGTTTTCAAAGACAAACTCAACGAAAGTCGCTTTGTGAATGATAGTAACAGCTATTAACGTGATAACTACTCTCTAAAACTCTTAAGTGACTACCTATAACAGGGGCGGCGAACCTTTTTGTACAGACATGCTAAAATATCCGAAATTTCTTTATTATTGATTTCAAGTGCCAGAGAAAGAAATTTTAGTGGACTTTATTTTATTATTAACTAAGTTGATAAATGTGTATTCTCAATGAAAATGCATGCCCAAGATGTTGTATAACGTGCCACTAATGGTTCGCCACCCCTGACTTATATTGACGAGAATGTAGGGGAGCGTTGGCCATTATTTCCTTATGTAAAGCACGATTAATGGTAATTTAGTAGGTATGGCTAGATAATATGTATTTATGTCGAATGGATTCGAAGAAGAATAATTAAGAAAAGCTAATCATTGCTAAAAAAAAGTAATTAGAAAGTATATCACGGAAAAAGTAATAAACTGCCCATTAGGCTTAATACTTTTGTAAATTTTAGATTATTTTATTAATGCGAAATATTTTTGGCGGGACGTCGATGGGGTAGGGAGTCAAATGAGCAACCCCCTCCCTTAACCACATTTAGCCAAAAACAAAACTAGGCTGGGTTAGATGGAAATTTGTGCAGAAGTAGTGACAAATGGCTAGCTCGCCGCCTACACAATCACATACCCAAAACCCCATATACCATTAGTCGCCTTTTACGAAATGCTAGGCATGAAACACAGTTTGCAAATTACCCAAAACCCAATAGACCATTCGTCGCCTTTTACGACAAATTAAGCAAGTATTACAGTTGGCTTATTGTTTTTAATTCCCAGACCAATATGGGATATTGCCAAATTAATACATGTCATTTAATTTGTATCTTTATATTTCCTTACTATTTTTCTTTTGTCCTCTTCTACCCCAATCGTCCTCCACTTTTTGTAGTACAATAGGTTTAAAAACTATTATTATGTAGGGCAGATCTGGAAAGTATGTGCTCGTATGTTTATGCCTAGTCCGTTTAGGAGAGCAATCTTAAAATGATGTTTAAAAAATTTGTACGGTTCATTTACCCTATTCCTTGTTGTGTTTAATTCATATGGTAATTAACTTTAGCCTTGGAAATTTCACACATGTTATTATTAAATACACTGCTGATTAAACATGTTCATTTAATAGTTTCAAGTTATTTAAGACACCTGGGGTTTCTTTATATACGAGCCCAGTAAAATAGTTTGTCTAGTATGAAAAACATTTAGAAAGATTTTTACCAACTTAATTATTTTTGTCTTGTAAGGTAAAATTTAAAACTATAAATAAAATTTTATGATAAAATTTATAACATGTTGTGTTATTAATGCATTATTTAATTATGAAGCAATATACTGTTATAGAGCCTTTTTTTAATTTAAAAATATCCTGCTTTGAACTCGAGTAAATTGTAACCAAAATAGCAGAAAATGGAATCCTCAAGAAAGTTGTCAAAATAAATCGTCGTGCTAGAGCTGGAGAACTTACGGTGCAATGAAAGACATGTTTCACAAATTTCTCAGTTAATACCAGCAAAATAGTGTTAAAAATAATGGGTTACTTTTTACACCGCTGAGGAGAAACCACTTTACAAAAAAAAAAAGAGGTTAAATTCGCTCGTGATCACTTAAATTGGACGTCTGATCAATGGCGTAGTATCATTCAAGTTTGCTCCCCAATATGTTTCAAATAAAGTATCCATACAGTGCGTATATAACGCGGTTTTCAGCTATTCGTTTCCCGACTCATTCAGTAAGCGACTGAGTCGCAGCGAACGATGCTTGCGGCCGGCTGCTCAGTCAGATCACTTGTGAACTCGTCTCAGTTAACTGCCTTGATGGTAAGGAACTAAGAGGTCCCGGATACAAATCCCGGATCGGGCCAAGAATTGTGTCTAGTTATTTTAATATTGAAATTACTAAGTAACAGTCCAGAGGCAGGAAGTTAGCGGTTTAATCATCCCCGTGCCTCAGAAAGCACGTTAAACCGTTGGTCTTGCGCCTGAACTCTCTCCAGTCATGTCGAATTGCCGTCGCACCGGACTATTAGAGTGAAGGAACAGAGAGTGCACCTGTGTTTGCACACACACTTGTGCATTATATATAATAATATGTCCTGCGCGGTTGGCTAATCCTCGTTTAGATTGGCTGTCGACTGATATCAGTTAGAAGGACATTATTATTATTATTAGTTCTCTACTAGGGGACACGGCAATAATTTAAAAAAAAATATTGCTATATCACATCCGTGTGATTGAATTTTTGTACAAACTACATCAGCTGTTCGGTCATTTAGTATGGAAAGCCGTTTTTTGTCGATTTAGGAAAAGTCGTAGAACAAACGTTGTTATTTATAATGTTAGTAATCTACACCTGCTAGGTTGTTGATGTTTTACAAATGACCCTGTATATTTGTAATACCACTGTTGATTCTGATATCCGTAACACAAGTGCTTAAGCTACTTACCTTGGAATCGGATCATTGTATGTGACGTCACGCCCGTAATCTCCGAAGGGGTACGCAGTCTATGGATCAATAAGATCATTAAACCATATTTAGTCTGTACAAATATTATAAAGAGGAAAATTAGTATTTTTGTTTTTTGTGTGAGTGAGAGTTTGTAATGAATAAACACAAAAACTACATTACCGATTTCAAAAATTCTTTTACTATCGGAAAGCTACATTATCCGGAAGTAACATATTATATTTAAACTCCATATTCCTACAGAAACGGGAACTATGCGGGTGAAACCGCGGGGCGCTGCTAGTTAACAGTAAAATCGAGTTGGGTTATTATGACAAAGTATTGACAAGTGGCTAGCTCGTCGCCTACATAAACACAAACTTAACTCCATATCAATATTATGTCGGGAGATATAGATAAGTGTGATAAGTTTGATAAATAAAACTGAGCATTTCCATGAATCTTTTATACATACATACATAACATCACACCCGCAATCCCCGAAGGGGTAGCCAGAGTCAAAGGGGCAGCAGGCCCCGTTAACCACATTCAGCCAAAACCAAAACTGGGCTGGGTTAGATGGAAAATTGTGAAAAAGCAGTGACAAGCGGCCAACCTGTCGCCCACACAATCACACACCCAAAACCCCATATACCAGTAGTCGCCTTTTACGACATGTTAGGCAAGAAACACAGTTGCCACATTCTTTTTTAAGTCCCAGACCAACATCGGACAATCATGCATGAATCTCGAGTGCTATTTATCAAATTAGCTTTTTTCTGCGGCTCCGCTTGTGTTGAACTTGCTACTGAGTATAAAAGGCAGCAGTCCAGCAGATTTATCAATTTTACTGGAATAAAAATATCTTTTGTGTGTGTATATTGATCTTTCATTTCCGTTACCAGAGTTTTTGCTTAATTTATTTGTATTTTTTTTGAATATTTCTAAAGATCTCTCAACCGTCCTGTATTTTATTAATTACATTACTCAACAATTTTTATAAAGATGAATGTTTTCTTTTATGAAAACCTTGTTCTGCTAATTGACTACTTATTGTGTTCCTGTGGGATAATTTTGAATTTTTCCTTGTTAAGTAACAAGTTTTTTTATTATTTTTTTCTCTTTGGCTAAAGTAAAAACTACCTATTATTAGACGAAGTTACGACGTGAGTAGGTACTTTGTGATCCATCGACATTGTATTTAATGACTCGTTGGGTTACATAAAATTCTTATGAATAGGCATTAGTAGGTGTCGATAAATTCTTGTTTATGACGTCAGGTAACAAGAAAGTCTAATGAAGGTACATGCTTCCGCGATAAATAGTACCTACAACTTGGCAGAAGCAGGTCTAATGCTGAGCTACAAGTCAAAGTCCTCTCTCGAGTATGTATTTTGTTAGTAATCTATAATACAAAAATGAATCGCTGAATGTGTTGCTAAGCGCAAATCTTGAGAACAGCTGAACCGATTTCGCAAATTATTTTTTAGTTGTGTTTGTTATTGTCAGTTGAAGGTTCTTACGAAAGAAAAAAATAGAAAAGTTGCGCGAAAAAAAATAGGTCTTTAAAATCAGAGAACGGGGCGTTACGAAGAATACCACTGTTGATTCTGATACCCGTAACACGCGCCCTACAGGGGGGGCTCCGAATACTCCTGTGGTATCCCTGCCTGTCGTAGGAGGCGACTAAAAGGGCCTTTGGGGCTGTGTAGTGTTTGCGAGGGGGCCTGCATTCACTTCGTTAAGCAGCCCCAGAGAAGATGACGACACGTGGATCCTCGTCCGTTAAATAGGATGGGGTGACACTGTGGTCTGTGCCGTCATAAGCACCGCGAGGTGTTCTGGGGGTGAGGTTGCCTCTCCCTCGAGATGGGCCGCATGGATCGACAGCGGCGTAGACGTAGATTTCGCGTAGAGTCCCGAGTGGGGTGCCCGGAATCTGCGCCAACGCCCGAAGAATGACCACCGTGAGGTTTAGTCGGTAGTAGAGTGCTTTCCCCGCCTCTGAGCCCGACACATCCCTCGTAGGCCGAACCTAGGTTTACTTGGACGGTGCGTAAAAGCATTCCTGACGTAAAAAAAAAAAAAAAATTATACCCGTAACACAAGTGCTTAAACTACTTACCTCGGAGTCATATCACTGTACGTGATGTAGTCTGATGTCTGCCAACTCCTAGGGAATTAAGAGGGTGATAGTATATATTAAGCACAATTCATAAGACCCATAACTATTTTACTTTAGTTCTACAAGAACACGTGTCTCTGACTTCAGAGTCGACATTAACTACACTCAAAGTGAGAATGTTTGTAATCAACAAATAAATATTTACTGTCAGACTACATCACATATTTACATTGATTTAACTCCGAGGTAAGTAACTTAAGCACTTGTGTTACGGATATCAGAAACAAGAGTGGTATTACAAATATATACTTAAATATTGGATATTAACACCCAGACACAGAACGAACACAAGTATTCAATACACGAATGTTTGTCCTAGGTGGGGATCGAACCCACAACTCTTTGCGCATGGGGCAGGGTCACCACCGAATACGCCAACGAGCTTGTCAAAACAAAAGCCATCAAAATTATGTTTTTCTTAACAAGAACCCCGTCTGTATAGCTTTCGTAAGGATTTAGTGATAAAATGTTATTTTGATATTACAGACAGACTAGATTTATATATATATATATATTAGGATATAACATTGATAATTTTTCCGATATTAATTAACACACCAACCGTGCGTTCCGTATGATATTTACTTGCCCTTTGACACTTGATTACATTTCGATCAACAGATGCGATATTAGGCCGGGTACAAATTAACTTTTAATTAAGTCCCATGTTGGTCTGGGTCTGGAGCGGTGGTAGCTCAATGGTAAGGACACGCGCCTCTTAACCGAAGAGTGCGGGTTCAAACCCGGGACTTACCTCCTGGATTTTTCAAGTCTATGTACGTATTTATACCACTAGCTCGACGGTGAAGGAAAACATCGTGATGAAACCTGAAAATTTAAACAACTTTGGATTTGTAACCATGATCCAAAAATTGTCTTGTTCCCCTATCTTAGGGTTACGAAGATCAGATCGGCAGTCGCTTAAATGTAATTACCAGACTCGCTAAATCCTGGATCATGGTCTAAGCGGACCCCGTCTAAACACGGGACATAACGCTAGGAAGATGATGTTGGACTCAAAAATAACGTACCAACTGTGTTCCTTGTCTAGCCTGTCGACTTGTTGTTGTGACTAAATCTGTATTCGGTGTTGGGCTTGTGATTGTGTAGGCGACGAGTTGGCCACTTATTACTGCTTTTTTCACCAGTGACGTAGCAAGGACTAATATATACATGGGCGAAGTCGCATCAGCGAGGTCTAACCATTAAAGCTATCTCACAAACTTGCTTGCAGAGGGCCTCGCGAGGCCTAGTATTGCCTAAAAATCGATATACGATTGACAGTATCGATAGATTAGATCGCTGCTAACCAATGAACTATCGATAGTATCGATAATATCGATAGTATCGATAATATCGATAGTATTGCTCTTCAATATCGCAAAGATAGTATGGTTGTTTATCGATAGTATTGCACTAACAGACACATCTATACTATTGATACTATCGATAGTATTGTTGTTCATCGATAGTTTTCGAGCGGCAACACTAGCGAGGCCACTTCAAGTTCGAGGCCGTGGGCGAGTGCTCACTGCGCCCACGCTTAGCTACGCCACTGTATTTCACTTTTCTTCATATAATCCAGCTCAATTTTATTTTAAGCTAAGAACGGTTGATGGAGCTTAATGCTTCTCAGATCCTGCTTACTCCTTTGGGAATTGCGGATGTGATGATATGCTTGTATAATCCGAGTAGTACAAATACCCATATGCATGTTATATGTTTTTTGGCTTATAGGGATATAATTAGAATCATACTAATATTATAAACGCGAAAGTTTGTATGGATGGGTGTGCGGATGTTTGTTACTCTTTCACGCAAAAAGAACTGCATGGATTTTAATAAAACTTGACAATAGTATAGCTTATACATTAGAAGAACCCATATGCTATGTTTTATTGATGTACTTCGCGAGCAACGCCGCGGGCAGAAGCATGTAATAATATTTTTTTCCTAGGCGATAGTCACGCTAATGGATCTAGTCGTCATTTACGGCACGCTAGAAATGGAACACAGTTGTAACATTATTGCTAAGTTCCAGACCAACATGGGACTCTTGGTTGGAATTCATATATTACTCCTTATGAAACACCGGTGTACACGGAAAGATTTTTTTTTTTTAAGAACGTTACAAAGGAAATGACAATTGTAGATGGCGTTGTCATCAGCATGGTTTGCGATTTACTTAATTTACAGGAATAATGCGTTTGTCCGTTTCGTTTGTGTCTGGCCTTATGATAATCGACATTGCGTATCATGACCATTTTAGTCTCTATCGAAACTCGGGCAAGTTAAGAGACCATCATTTGTTTTAATTATAAGGAGTGGTTAATATTGAAAATGTTGCGACATTGCATTTGTTTTGTGTTTTTGGTGCAGATTTATCTTACGGCTGGCAAGTAAGCAACTTATGATAATAAACTCACTTTTAAATTGATTGGATTTAACCTTAATATTTAAGCTTAGCATTAAAATTTAACAGCAAATGTGCATCAATATAAATACAGAAAACATCACATACTCGTAGATTGATCTGATTCCGAGTTAAGTGTCTTAAGCATTTGTGATGCGGATTTCGGATTCAACAGTGGTATAACAAATGTATACTTAAATGTAAGAGACTAACAAATAGTTATTAACAAAACAAACATGTGTTCATCACATACATTTTTGTCCTGGGTCGGGATCGAACCCAGATTTGGCGCCTAAATCTTGCATTTTAGTACTCATGATGCGTTCAATTAAATATATTTTAAACTAGCTGTGCCAGCGGTGTCACCCGCGTTTATGGTTAATATTATAAAGACTATTTCCGTCATACATGATTTCTATGTAACATGTAAACCATTAAGGCTGCACACGCGACGGAAGCTTAAAAAATGGAGTAATTTCTCCCGTTTTCCCAACATTTCCCTTCACTACTCTGCTCCTATTGATTGCAGCGTGATGAAAAGTATACTATAACCTGCCCAGGAGTATGAAGAATAATTGTACCAAGTTTCGTTAAAATCCGTCGAGTTATTGTTTCTATAAGGAACATACAGACAGACAGACAGACAGACAGACAGACAGACAGACAGACAAACAAAAATTTTACTAATTGCATTTTTGGCATCAGTATCGATCACTAATCACCCCCTGATAGTTATTTTGAAAATATATTTCATGTACAGAATTGACCTCTCTACAGATTTATATAAGTAAAGATAGATGAGCATATTGCTTTATATAGGTACCTGAATTATTTCACAAGCTTTTAGCAAAGTAAGAAAATATATAATTAGCATAGGTCATCAACTGCTCGTGTACATTTTGATTTTGTAATTATTATTTTTTTATATTGATTGTGTAGGCGGCGACACACTTATCACAACTTTTTCATAATTATCCATCAACATTATTTTTAGCTGTATATTTATGGCTGCTCTGCCTTCTCCGTCAAGGATTACGGTAAGATGATATGTAAATATCGTCTGCTCGTCGGTAAATAGATTATTTAGAAAAAATAACTTTCCAACGTTTAATTAAGTATTTTTTTATTTCAGAGAAGCTGCGTCAGTAAAATTGGTAATAGACAACGATGCAGGGGGGGACGATGCTATAGCCATATTCCTTGCACTTATATACGAAAAAAACTTTAATGGGTATGGGTACTCGTTATTATACCAATCGTTCTAGATTAATTCTAAGATTAGCTTGTATTAACGCTGAAAACTTCATCTATTTTATTAATAAGTGCGTGAAGCAAATTGTACTTCTTTTTATGGAAATTACGCGGTCGGAAGAGTACGAAGCGATTGAGAGGAAGTGCAGAAAAATAACAAAACCTTAGTTTTCTAAAATTAAACGAATTATTTTAAAATTTTCACAAATTTATGACAACTAGTTAGAATGATGAATGTGATTTTTCTTTTCATGTTTTTCCAAATTTTACCTGAATTTCAACCACCATAATCGCAACCAGTCGATTTAACAACAAAATATATACTTTTTATATTGCTTATCGGTCATATTTATCTTATTTCAGACCTGAAATAGTAGGTCTTACTACCGGCAACGGGAATACAGTAGAAGAAAATGTTTGTGTCAACAACCAGAGAATTTTGAAGGTGGCTGGACGAGATGATGTAAGTTGAATAGTAAACTTAAAAAAATATAATCATAATAATAATAACCTAACCGATATCGGTCACGGCGGCCAATCTCAACGAGCATTAGCTATCTGCGCAGGAGATATTATAGTGCATAAGGGTGTGCCCGAACACAGGTGCACTCTCTATTCCTTCATTCTCATAGTCCGGTGAGACAGCAATCTGACATGACCGGAGAGAGGTCAGGCGCAGGACCAACGGATTAACGTGCTTTCCGAGGCACGGGGGTGATTATACCGCCAACTTCCTGACTCCAGACTGTTACTGAGCAATTTTAATATTGAAATAACCAGCCACAAATTATTGGTCCGACCCGGGATTTGAACCCGGGACCTCTTGGTCCTTAGGCAGCGCATGCTACCACTAGACCAACGAGGCAGTTAAAAAAATATATTTGGTATTTTAATAGTCGTTATCTGCCGTGTAGATCACTGATGTCGAGTCAAGTCAGAGATCAAATAAAAAGTTGATAATATCTCTGATATATTGGACCACGAGCCCGTAATTTATGTAATTACTAGACCATACCTTTAAACTATCAAAGCCTAAGTTTATATTCAATAATACCATCCCAGACTAACATGGGACAAAATAATAATGATATATCGGGTTTTGTATGTGTGATTGTATAGGCGACAAGCTAGCCACTTGTCACTACTTTTTTACAATTTTTCATCTAGCGCTGTCCAGTTTTATTTTTTAACTGAATGTAGTTAAGGGGGTTAGTTGCCCCTTTGACTCTGCCTACCCCTTCGGTGATAACGGGTTTTTTTTTAATTCTTTTTTCATAGCTTACTATTAGTGGATAGTTATTTATTTTTGATAAATGTTGAGATATAAAGTCTTGATTTTATTCAAGGATAATGTAGTATTGTATTTTTTTAAATCAGTCCGATTTTTTTTTATTATTATTCAAATATTTCATCTGCGTAATACTAGTATTCTTTTAAAAAAAAGTTATTTATTTCTTTCAAGTAACAATTTTTAGTGCTGTAAAATCACTGCTTTACAAGACTTTTTTAATTACAGATACCAATATACAGAGGGTCCAGATCTTCTTTAGTCACGACCCCTAACACTAACGCGTACTACGGTGACGATGGTCTAGGCGACTACGTCGAATATGTAACAAATTTGGCGGCTGTTCAAGATGAAAATGCAGTTTTGCGTCTCATCGAACTATCCAAAATTCACGAAGGTAATATTTTGGATAGATTCATCATTTATATCTTATTATTTGGTGGTTTGGATCCCGCTAGGGGCAAATGTTTTGTGTGATGAACATGGACATTTGTACTCGAGTCGTGGATGTTTACAAACATATTTAAGTATGTCTATTCGTTCACCTAGTATCCATAGTATAAGCATAAGCTTAGTTTTGGAACCATTGGTGTGTCAGTCTGGAGAATTTATTTATATACCTACTGACTTTTATTTTTCAGGAAAACTAATTGTTGTCACTATCGGCACTTTGACAAACGTTGCTCTGGCCATCAAGATTGATCCCGACTTCCTCAGTCGTTTGTCTCAATTGTATGTCGCAGCAGGACACATATACGGTAAAAAATACACAGAATATATTACACTAGTTTACAAAATTACACTTATTTTTGTTGCCGAAACGATTCATTACTTTTTTTACTATTCAGTGCCAGTATAATACAATTCAGTTATCAAAATTGTCTTATCAGCTCACATTTTCTATTTATTTGACATTTGAAAATTAGCTATTTTAACGATTTTCGTGATTTATTTTATAAGTTAAAAAATGATTTATACCTACATACATTTAATACATCTATTAAGAAACCAAGACATCTTGTGCATATTTAACAAGGTGAAGCAGTAATATTGTGGGGCGATATGTATAATGCTTCTACTACTACATGCTCAGCTGTTTCGTTAGTCTAGTGGTAGCATGCGCCTTAATACCAAGAGGTCCCGGGTTCATATTCCGGTTCGGGCCAAAATTTGTGGCTGGGTATTTCAGTATTAAAATTACCCAGTAAGGCCTGGAGTCAGGAAGTTGGCGGTTTAATCACCTCCGTGCCTCGGAAATCACGTTAAGCCGTTGGTCCTGTGCGTGACCTCTCTTCGGTCATATCGAATTGCCGTCTCACCGGACTATGAGAGTGAAGGAACAGAGAGTGGACCACTATAATATCTCCTGCGCAGTTGGCTAATCCTCGTTGAGATTGGCCGCCGTGACCAAAATCGTTACGTCAGTCAAGAATCAATCAATTCCAATGATTTTGTACGTTGTGCGATCAGCAACATTCGATTTATGTCTTATATGATGTGTTATTTTATTATTAACCGATTTTAATAGAGGAGGTTGTTTTCCATACATTTTTCAGTATGATGTATGTATTCCAATTCTCGTTAATTGTGGACCGATTTCTTTTTTTATCAGACGACCATGAACACTCCATGCCTGAGTTCAATGCACAAATGGACGCAGAAGCTTATGCTATAATAGCTGAATACGCAACGTCTGATAAAGTCACCGTTTTGCCTTTCTCACAGACTAGGATACATTTGAACTTGACTAAGGTTAGTAAAATAAGTACTGAGATGGTTAAGGCTGACTCAGATGCCTACAATAAATAAATAAATTAATAAATTCTCTAGACTAAGGTTAGTAAAATAAGTACTGAGATAGTTTAGGCTGACTCAGATGCCTACAGTAAATAAATCAATTAATAAATTCTCTAGACTGAGGTTAGTAAAATAGGTACTGAGATAGTTTAGGCTGACTCAGATGCTTACAGTAAACAAATAAATTAATAAATTCTCCAGACTGGCACACCAATTTCTCAGTTCCAAAGTATCGTCTGGAGAATTTATTAATAAAGCGTTTAATTATATTTGCAAAAAAAAATTCGTAGCTATTTCTTTTAAAGAGGACATAGAGCTACGAAGCTGATATTGAAATGATCTTTATTTATATAGGCTTCAAAAAAGCACCCATAAATCGTCAGAATAAAAACATCCATCCCAGCCCACTGTCCCATGTTGGTCTGGGACTTAAAGAATATGCCAACTGTGGTTCTTGCCTAGCATGTCGTAAATGGCGACTAATGGTATATCGGGTTTTGGGTGTGTGATTGTGTAGGCGACAGGTTAGCCGCTTGTTACTGCTTTTTCACAATTTTCCCTCTGACCCAGCCTGGCTTTATTTTTGGGCTGAATATGGTTGAAGGCATGCTGCCCCTTTAGCTCTGCCTACCCCTTCAGGGATTATGGGCGTGATGTTATGTTTGTATGTATGTAGTTATTTTATATTTTGGTGTCTGACAAGCCGACTCCATGAAATGGTTCAGATGTAAATATGATCTACACACCCTTGTAAAATATGTTGTAAAAAAAGAGTAACTACTGAGTTTCTTGCCGGTTCCCCTTCGGGGATTATGGGCGTGATGTTATGTATGTACAAAAACATAAGCCGGTTCAAAAAGCAGATTCTACCGAGAACGAATTGGTAAGAAACTCGATAGGTATTCTTTTAAATAAAGCTATTGTAGTTACAATTTCTAAGTCTAGTTAAATCTATAAGTGCAGACGAACAGCCTCTTCTGTGACTAGCCATATATACTTATCATCATTTAAATAATCTTCTACCTTATACTAGCCTTTTTAATTAAACAATTTTATATATAGAGCGTATAACTGATTACATATTATGGATAGTATAACTTTGCTAGACCATTGCACACTTACAGAACCCAGTAATTTCAGGAATGGAGAAGGAATGTCCTAGGAGCTATAGACAACAACATTGTAAGAGCTATGAACCACTACGAACAAGTCGGTCTGGCACGTCCTACGGACAGGTGGCAGTCTTTGGACCCTTCAGCGGTAGCGATGATTCTAAGGCCGGACTTGGTTACCGAGTACAAGTACTCGCAGAACGATATTATACTCTGTGGTAAGTTTCGAATAAACCTTTTTTTAAGTGACCTGAAATTGTAAAATTATATTAGTCCCATGTTGCAATGGATTCAAAGAGAATGTACTGACTGTGTTCCCTGCCTAGGATGTAAAAAGCAACAAATGGTGTATTAAGCATTAGATTGTGTAGGCGACAAGCTACCGACTTGTTAAAAATTTTTCACAATTTTCCATCTAACCTACCTTCAGCCAAAAATAAAACTGGGTTTTAACAACAAACCCAGCCTAGTCCAGCTTGTCGTCTATGCAATCACATACTCAAAACCCGAAATACCATTATTCGGCACATTCTTTTGAAGTCCCAGACCAATATGAGACATGTTGGTCTGAGATAGTCAGTAGTTTTACTAACTTGTAAAATTTACTGTTTCCAGGAGAAAAAAGAGGTATAAACACAAATAAGTTTGTAGAAAATAAAGAAGATGCAAACGTACGTATTATTTACTCAATGAAAACTAAAGAGTATCAAGAATTTCTACTAAATGTTTTCAGCCGGGGATGATGAAGTACCTATTTATAAGTCTTACTGGAAAAATCAGAGCTGAATAGTACTAAATATCGAATATCGCTTAATAACGGCTTAAACAGAGTTTTTATTGAGTTAATCTCTGCAAAGTTAAAATAGGAATATTTCTTGTTTTACTAGTAATTGTACTGTAAGTTTAAAGATATTATTATAACGAAATAATATAATTTAAGATCTGATTTGATATTATGCATCTATAAAAAAGTGTATAAATATTATGTTTTATACTTTCGTATTTTTTATTGATAAATAAAAATCTGGTACCATTTATTTATATTTATTTTAAAAATCCTTATTAAGTTTAATAATTCATTAAACTGATTTTTTTTTTTTTTAATCTAATATTTAGGGGACGAAGTTTTGATTATATAGTGAAAATAAAGATTTTAGAGCGCAACGAATAATGTCCCATAGGATTTGAGACAAAAGTAACTACTATAATTATTCAAACTGTTTATAACTAAAATCTAAACACCTTCATACTAGGGTCAACTTCAAGTTATATATCGATTTTTCCTATGTATAAGGGCCGAAGTCCAATATCACAACTTTACAAGAGGGACTCCGAAAGTATAAAATTGGTATAATTTTATTATGGTTACACCAAAGTTTATAAAACTTTGCATGGTTGCTAAGACAATTACATTTATTATTTGCTCTATGTTATTTAAATTATATGTATTTTAGTTTTTTTTAAACTGCACATTAACCCTTATACGCTAGTTTTTTCTAAAAATATATTTTTTTAAAAACTTCCTAAAAAGGTCAATATGTCAAACTGCCCATTACACGCGTATTACGATTATATGTTATTAAAATTTAAGATAAAGATTGCCTGGACTGAATTAAACTTATTACTTTATATCTTGTAAGGCGCTTATGGAAGCATTATTCTTAATTAATAAATAAATATCCCACAACATCACATTAATTGATCTGACTCCAAGCGAAGTAGCTTAAAAACTTGTGTTACGGATATCAGATTCAACAGTGGTATTGCAAATATATACTTAAATATTTGATATTAACACACAGACACAGAACAAACACAAGTATTCATCACACGAACGTATTTGCTGGGTGGGGATCGAACCCACAACTCTTGGCGCATAGGGCAGGGTTACAAATGCGCCATTGAGCCAGTCATGTAGGTACCTGTAGGTATGCTTCATTCTAATTTTATTGAAACTTCTTTGAGTAAGTAGCAAACATTTATATAGGACGCATTGCATTACACTTTCAGATATCTATTAAATATTTTTTTTGTAAGAAACATACACTCTTTTTTATTAAATATAAAATAAACACTTAACTATGGATGGATGGAGGAGTCATCCAGAAAAAAAGAAACTCAATATATTTCCGCTTTAAATAATTTCTAACCAAATCACTTTTATCAACGCTCAGCTGACATATGTTACACCTTTCTCTGTCATTTTCCAGTATAAGACAAGGACAGCAACAGTGTGAGTAAGCACTACACGAGTTATTTTATTATTAGACACACAAGCAACAACGACTCCGCTACAAAGCGAGTCACAGTCGTACCGAGTTTTAATACATACCGTTCTTTGCAAAAGAAAGTTGTTTTAAAAGTGAAAAGATTATTTATCTGCAAAAATCAGCATTAGATTTGACATCACATCAGATTTTAATAAAAAAATATCAAATTAGAAGTGAATTGTTCCGATGAAGCCAACTAGGTGACAACTGTCTGGTTTTGTTGTGTAAACATATAACAGTATGGCTGACAAGTGAGTATTTTATTTGTATATTGAACATGATGATAAGATTTATTTGGAAGTACTTAAAAGATAATGAACATTTGGAAAATATTTAGTCTCCTTTTTTCTTAAAAACGTTACAAATGTTTTAACTGTTCCAGGGTAATCAAAATAATATATCCTATTGACGTAATGTATTTAATTATTATATTTTTAAAGACTTATATTTTATTGTATGTTATGTATAATACTAGCGGCTGCCCACAACTTTGTCTGCTAAGATAGATAGATACAATATAGAATAGTGAAACCCATATAAGTCTTGATTATTGACAACCCGAACTAGGACCCTATAGGCAGTGTTAATGAACAGTTAATATTCGCTGTACTAAGTTAGTGACCGAGATAATGATATATCAAACGTATAAATCTTTTCCTAATTATCGGCCTATCTAAGACAAATATATGTTTTCAAATCCAAGTTATCTCGATGTAAGCGTGTGCATGCAAACAAATAAACAAACTGCTGTGATATTATATAAATACGGTAAATATATGCACAAATTCTTCTAATAACTATTAGTAGTAAAAATATGTTTAAATGGGTATAAAACAATTAAATATATGACTTATTTCATTGTCTTAAACATATTTAAACATACTTTTACTAGTGATGATTTTCCCTATTTTTTTAACTGATTTTTTTTCGAAAATTTTGTAAGCGGGCATTGACCTGGACGAGCTACGTACGACTAATCAGTAATAAGCAAGAATAACTATAATGGGAAGTAAATGAATACGAATTATCAGAGCGATGTTTGTTTTGTATACCAGATCAGATTTTCGAAAGGTCAACTCCGATTAGACTATTTATAGTTATTGTGACATACTCGTATGTATTAGGTTCTCAACTTGCTTTCGAGCGGCAAAGATAACTAGTGTATCTTGAGATAGCAAGAAGTAAACACGTATTTTTAGTGAAACTGTTGAATTAGCGGTAATCATGCGATTATTCGCAATATTTTGTCTGTGTTTTTGCATCGCCTTTGCGTAAGTAACTCGGAATTTGTAATAAAAAATAAATTAACGATAGTTCTAATATTATCTACTTGAAGTACAAACTTTACCATCTTCCTAGCGCTATGTCCCCTGCTAGACGGGGTCCGCTTAGACCAAGATCTAGGATTTAGCGAGAAACTAAGCTTATGCTTGGATACTGTATACGGATAGACATACTTAAATACGTTTATAAAGACCCATGACTCGAGTACAAATGTCAATGTTATCATTACACGAAACATTTGCCATAGTGGGATTCGAACCCGCGACCCTTGGTTTCGTGGCCAAAGTCTCTGACCACTCGACCAAAGGGCCAGTCGATATATGAAATTTGATAAGTTACAGAGTCTTCTATCGTAAGTCATGTGGGATGTAAAGGATTTTCTATGTAATACATACAAAAAAACCAGTCGAGAACCTCCTCCTTTTGTATTGATGTCTGTTAAAAAGGAACCTATGACATTTTCAGCATTAAGCCTTGTTAAATGTCATCGTATTTGGCTAAGTAGTTAAGATGTGAAAACGTTAGTACAAACAGTCAGAGTTGACGTTAAATTTTATAAAACCAGTAAAGATTATTTTTTCTCAATTTCAGCGCAGAACCAGGCAGAAACAAACTAGTCATTGACAATGACGCCGGCGGCGATGATGCAATGGCTATATTTCTAGCTCTATTTTACGAGAAACACTTCAATGGGTAAGTCCCCTCTATTCACTTTGAACGTAACACATTTTATACGCAGACATAGATAATAGAATTTAATAATATAATAAATTATGTATTGTGAAGAGCGGTGGTAGCTCAATGGTAAGGACACGCGCCTCTTAACCGAGGAGTGCGGGTTCAAACCCGGGCACGTACCTCTGGATTTTTTAAGTCTATGTACGTATTTATACCACTAGCTCGACGGTGAAGGAAAACATCGTGATGAAACCTGCAAATTCAAACAACTTAGGATTTGTAACCATGATCCAAAAATTGTCTGCTCCCCTATGTTAGGGTTACGAAGGTCAGATCGACAGTCGCTTCAATGTAATTACCAGTCTCGCTAAATTCTGGATCATGGTCTAAGCGAACCCCGTCTAAACACGGGACATAACGCTAGGAATATGATAAATAAATTATGTATTATATTTTGTTATTTTGTATTATTGCGCTTATAAGTGCAAACAGATTTTTATCACTAAGCGTCCTCTATTTACCTGTTAGTCGACTGGCAGTTCCTATACTAAATACGAAGTAATTCTTTATTAATAATAAAACATTAATCATTGTACGGTGGCAGAAAACAATTGTGTGTCAATTATGTTGGTCCAATTTTATGTTTTTTATTCTTCTGCACATAAATTAATTAACAATTATTGAATTAAAATTCTTTCAAATTACAAAAGACCTGTCGTCAAATTTACAATACCCGAAACGGTAAGTAGGTGTCTTTTGTGATAACACATATTGTATATACTTAGCGAGCGTATGTTTGATTTGATTTCAGTTTATAAGCATGATAGCACATTTGTGTATGATTTTTAAATTAATTATATTACATTTTAGGCCTCAATTAGTCGGCTTGACCACTGCCAATGGGAATACAAAGGAGGATAACGTGTATGTTAACAATCAAAAAGTATTAAAACTAGCTAACAGGCAAGATGTGAGTAATCTGTCTTATTTACTAATATTATAAAGCTGAATAGTTTGTTTGTTTGCTTGAACGCGCTTATCTCAGGAACTACTGGTCCAATTTGAAAAATTATTTTAGTGTTAGATAGATATTTAATATGATAATATATATAATATGTAGAGTAATATGAAGAGTAATATGCAGATTTAGGTGTATATTGGATATGGGGATAATGGGCGTGATGTTATGTATGTAGGTGTATATCGGCTTTCAACTTGTAATGATTATAATTTTAGATTAAATCGATCAATTTGATAACGAGTATGCAATTATTACAAAGATACTATATCGGGGTTAATAGGTACATTATTAAAAGACAATGACAAATTTGCATTTTTTGATAATCTATTTACTTAATTAACCTGCACTGAAATAAGGCAAAAAAATTAAGTATCTTATTATGAATTATGTAATCACTCAATGTGTAAACCTTTTATCACCTATAGATTTGAAACCATGACATTAATTATCTGGTTCCTTAGTTCAAAGTTGTGAAAGTATGTGATGATCACTTCATTGAACTATCTGACTGGCGAAATCCACGATCTAATAGTTCAAACAAATTTTGACTAGGAACGGAAAATAACACTTATAAAAATAATAAAAAATATGATTCCAGGTTCCAATATTCAGAGGTTCGAAGTCGTCGCTGGTGATAACTCCAGATGCTGGGAACTATTTCGGTTACGATGGCCTGGGCGATGCTGGGATGAACTTGACTGATCTCGTGCCAGCACAGACGAAGACTGCTGTTCAGGCGCTGATAGATTTGTCGAAGACTTATAAAGGTAAGCGTATTGGTAAATAATATTATGTTTGTAGAAATACGTCTTCCTCATTGGTCTATAAGTAGCATGCGCCGCTTAAGAACCGAGAGGTCCCGGGTTTTTCAATGTTGAAATTACTCAGCAACAGCCCAGAGTAAGCACAGGGGAGATCAGGTGGCGGTTTATCACCCTTGTGCTTTGAAAAGCACGTTAAGTCGCTGTTCCTGCGCCTGAACTTTCTCCGGTCATATCGGGTTGCCGTCTCACCGGACCATGGGAGTGAAGGAACAGATAGTGCGTCTGTGTTTGCGCACACACTTGTGCACTATTATATCTCCTGCGCAGATGGCAAATCCTTGATGAGATTGGCCGCCGTGACCGATATCGGTTAGGAGGATATATTATGTAGAATATATGTACTTATTGGTGACCATGCTTAATGCAACACGGCCGAAATGTCAGGCTGTGTACCTAAAACTATATATACTAAGCTATATTTTCGTAATTCCCCTGATGGTACCTGCTTGTGTCTAATATAATTATATCATTAACATTGGTATGAATTTGAAGTATTAACGTATTTTTTTTTATTCATACTTCTATGGTCAGTGAAAACGTTGTTTGTGTAACGTATTTTGCTATTTAACATCTTTAAGTTTAGTTTATTTTTATAGACTAAACTGGTCATTAAATTTTGATGAGAATAGTAACAAAAAGATGCGACGCCCATCTATTTGTAATTATGTTTGCTTCATTTTAAACAACTTTAAAAAATACTTTTCGAAATCTTTTTGCAATCGGGCTTTAATCAATTTCATCATCTTCCTAGCGTTATGTCCCGTGCTTAGACGGGGTCCGCTTAGACCATGATCTAGGATTTAGCGAGTCTGGTAATTACATTGAAGCTACTGCCGATCTGACCTTCGTAACCCTAAGATAGGGGAACCAGACAATTTTTGGATCATGGTTACAAATCCAATGTTATTGGAATTTGCAGGTTGCATCACGATGTTTTCCTTCACCGTCGAGCTAGTATAAATACATACATAGACTTGAAAAATCCAGAGGAACGTGCCCGGGTTTGAACCCGCACTCCTCGGTTAAGAGGCGCGGGTCCTTACCATTGAGCTACCACCGCTCCTTTAATCAATTTATTTCTGTTTTTTTTCAGGAGACCTTACAGTAGTTACCATTGGTACACTTACGAACGTGGCTCTGGCGATAAAATTGGATCCAGAATTTTTGAATCGATTAGCCCATTTGTATGTCGCGGCTGGGCATATCCACGGTGAGTACCTATGATAGTGAAGTTTAGTTAGTTAGTTAGTTAGTTAGTACCTATGATAAAACGAATCTTGAATGATGATTTTTTGATGACTGGCTCGATGGCGCATTCGGTAGTGACCCTGCCCCATGCGCCGAGAATTGTGGGTTCGATTCCTGACATTCGTATGACGAATGCTTGTGTTTGTTCTGTGTGTGTGATATTATCCAATATTTAAGTATATATTTGTAACACTACTGTTGTTTCTGATATCTGTAACACAAAATATTTAAGCTGCTTACCTCGGAGTCAGATCTATGTATGTGATGTAGTCTGATATTTATTTATTTTTTACTTATTTTTAAATGTATATTAGTCTAGGTATGTGGGTTGGTTTGGAACTTAATACCTAATATTGTAGGTACTTGACAAGAAACAGTCGTATGAGTTGCCTAGTCACTAACAACTAAGTAACTACATTGAAATACATTATATCCTTTGCTAAGTATGCCGTAAAATGCGACTTATTTTGACGAGCCAGCCACTTCTCACAACTTTCTCACAGCTTTCCATCGAACCTCTTTAAAATGTATTATTGACTAAAAGTATTTGATGCTCTTTGGGCTCCGCCTACTCTTCAGTAACTGTCAGGCACAACCAAACATTTTTATATACATCCATGTTGATTTGCTAATTGTAAAAAAATAATAATTTATTATTGACAGATAAAGCAAATGCAGAACCAGAATTCAACGCAAAGATGGACGTTGAAGCGTATCACATTGTTGCGAATGTTTCAACACCAGACAAAGTCACTTTCTTCCCGTTTTCGCAAGTGCTGACATATTTAAATGTAACCAGGGTAAGTTAATAAATACATACATATCATCACCAAAGAGGTAGGCAGAATCAAAGAGGCAGCAGCCCCCTTAACCACATTCAGCCAGAAACAAAACTGTGCTAGGTTAGATGGAAAATTGTGAAAAAGTTGTGACAAGTGGCTAGCCCGTCGCCTACACAACCACACACCCAAAACCCCATATACCATTAGTCGCTTTTTACGACATGCTAGGCAAGAAACAGAAGAAAGAATGTGCCAACTGTAATTCTTTTAAGTCCCCGACCAACATGGGACGGATAAGTTAATAAATTGTTATATATTTCAACATACACTTCGGGAGTAGGTAAATGTATATTTACACCCGCATTATTCCTGTTCCTGTGAGTATACGGGGATAAAATACAGCCTATATTCCTGGCTAATAAAGTAGCTTCCCAAGCTTTACAGCTTTTCAAAGTAGCTAGTGTTTATACCATTACATTGATTTGAAAAATCCAGAGGTACATGCCCGGGTTTGAACCCGCACCACTCGGTCAAGAAGCGCGTGTCCATAGAATTTAGCTACCACCACTTCGCTGATATCTTAAATATAAAAAATATGTCAAAATCTTTTCCAGGAATGGAGAGAAAATGTACTAGGAGCCATTGATAGCGACGTGATGCGAGCTCAGAACAAATTCGAGCAAGTCACTTTACCGCTCAGCGAGACGTGGATGGCACTGGACCCAGCCGCTGTAGCTGTCGTCATCAAACCAGATCTGGTCAGCGAGTACAAGTTCGCGAAACACACTATTGAGTTATGTGGTAAGTATATATTTATATTTAACTTGAAATAATACATCACGTCCGCAATCCCCGAAGGGGTAGGCATAGTCAAAGGGGCAGCAGGCCTCTTTAACCAGATTTACCCAAAATTAAAACTGGGCTGGGGTAGATGGAAAGTTATGAAAATCTAGTTACAAGTTGCTTGCTCATCGCCTACACAATCACATACCCAAAACACCATATAACATTAGTCGCCTTTTACGACATGCAAGCTAGGCAAGGAACACAGTTGACATTTACATTTCTACCTCCATGCCGTGATTATGTGGGTGACTTGTCATTAGATACTTTTGTATAATAGAAACAGGACAATTCATAATAAAAGACAAATATAAAGATAGATATAGTTCGATCTGATATTACGATCGAGAGATATGATAATCTTATCTATAATTTACTGTATCTAAATATAGATTTTTCATTTACGATCATTATGTTTTTGATTGGTTCCAGGTGATCAAAGGGGTTTAACTTCGTTCAGTTTTGTAGAAAAATCGGAAGCCAACGCTAGAGTTATTTATTCTATTAAGAAAGAAGAGTATCAGCAGTTATTATTGGACGTATTCTCAAAAAAATAAAAATGGTTTTAATAAATCAATTTAAAAGAGCTATTTCATGTTTTTTTTTTATCATTTTAAGATTTGTAGCTAATTCTATACGGCTTGCAAGTAATACCGAACAGCGCCATCTATCGAGGGTTGTATGAACGAATATTTCAGATGGCTTCATACTTTCAGCGATTGCAAACATTTTGTGGTAGGTATCCTGTTGATGTCAGAGTAAGATTTTAGTTCTAAAGTAAATTCATAGATGCAGGTAATCAGAACAATAAACGATGTTATTTTATGTATGTGTAAAAAATATATTGTGTAGTGATCATATACATGGTAAATACAAATTTGGAAATACCTATATACCTACCTACATACTTGTGTAAGTAATTTAACATAAAATGTTAAAAAAATATATAAAAGTTCCTACTTAGTTTCTTAGCTATGTTTTTATAATCACCATGAAAGATTTATATAATACACTTTTTTATACATAGCTCAGCAATATCATGAAGATAAACATATCATAACAATATATTAGGTGCCTAATGTTTAGTCGTCTAGTTATTAATAGGACTATTATTATTCTAATTAATTCTTTTGATTATTTGATTATTTTAATTAATACCTAAGCAAAATTCAGATCCTAAATAAAACTATAACATATCTTTGATCTATCACCTACTATGAACAATTTCCACACATTGCTCCCATATTTTTTGTCTATAAAAATTAAGCCATAAAAGAGGCATCGCAATAAATGGAATCGAACTGTACTTTATGACGTTATAAAATATTTTTTACTAGCCACGCCGTGAGATATAAGGTCACTGTTGTAAGACGATCTCTGATGCTATGGCATTTATGAAATAAAAAAAAATATGCCATTGGTATTTTAAATTTTTCTTGTCGAGAGATCAAGAATTGTATTATTTTTCAAAAAAATTGTTATTTCATTTGAAAAATATGAAACACCTACATTTTTGCTGGTTTCAACAAAATGTTTTCCTTCAGCGTGGTATAAATAAATCCATACTTACTTAGATATAAAAAATCCAGGGGTTCGTGTCCGGCTCTGAAAAGGCATCTTTCACGCAAGAAATCTTGAGCTACCACTGCTTGCACTCCCTATATTTCGTCAGTTTATAAAACTCCAATGCCTCAAAAACAATTGGTATCACCTTTCATGCTGTCAATTGGCACTGCGAATTTCTATCGATCAATCTGTCGCAATGAAACCAGATCCCAAGGACGTTTATTAGGCGAGTTTGAAACTTTTCGACTATACATAATATATCGCTGACGATTCGAGCTACACACGCGCACTTCGTTTCGGAGTCCGCTTAGACCACGATCCAGGATATAACGAGTCTGGTAATTAGTGAAGCCACTGTCGATCTAATCCTGGTAACCCTTAAACGCAATACACACCAAAGACGTCGTCACGAGCCGGCGGTTTATATGAAAATAATCATGTCGGCAACATGAGCCCGGCGATACTCGAGCTGCAATGAGTGAAGCTGCCGACTAGCCTACCGACAAAGAGTGGCCGACAGAAAGACAGGCAGCCGCTTGAGTGTCTTGAGTAGGAATTGCAATGATAGATCCAGTAATCCAGCTAGGCTCAGCGCAATTGTAGCTCCAGTGGATCCAGCGACATGTGCTGGTTTAATTCCGCTGCATTTAAATCCCTAATAGAGATTGGAATGCTGGATCAAGCAATCCAACAGGTTCCAGCACAATTTTAGCTCCACTGGATTCAGCGTCATGTGCTAGATCCACAATCAGATAGGGAACCAAGTATAAGATACATACATACATACATAACATCACGCCCATAATCCCCGAAGGGGTAGGCAGAGGCAAAGGGGTAGCATGCCCCTTCAACCACATTCAACCAAAAATAAAGCCGGGCTGGGTTAGATGGAAAATTGTAAAAAAGCAGTGACAAGCGGCTAACCTGTCGCCTACACATTTACAGACCCAAAACCCGATATGCTATCAGTCGCCTTTTACGATTATGCTAGGCAAGAACTACAGTTGGCATATTCTTTTTAAGTTTCAGACCAACATGACAACAAAAGCTGTGAAAAAGGAGCGACAACGGGCTAGCTCGTCGCCTACTCAGTCACATACCCAAAAGCCCTTACCCATTAGTCGCCTTTTACGACATGCTAGACAAGAACTACACAGTTGGCACATTCTTTTTTTTCTCCCAGATCAACATAGGCCAAGTCTCAGACCAACATGGGACCAAGTATAAGATAACTTTGGTAAAAGTTTAAAATCTTGTATTATTGGGATTAGTATCTGATACCCATTCTTAGCTGCCGTGTGTTACTCCTAATATATTCAGATGTAGGTTTGAAACCTCAAGATGGAGTCTCGTGCGTGATTATCACATTAAAACTGAAGTGTAATAATGAGTAGCCTCACTTGTGTTGACGCTAGCCAAACTTTTGATTGAGACTTGCTTGAGAAATTTCCATAATTGGATCACGTTAAAGACGTCATAAAATGATAATTTGTGTAATTAAGGCCTGTGGTGAATGCAATGTCTTTGTTATAGAAGTACGTATAGTGCACATCAAACAATGTAACTTAGATAATTCAACATGGACATCAGGTGGATGTATTATTTTGTATCAATTAATACAGAATTGTGGATGCTGTGAGAGTAATAATAAAACGTATCATATTGGTCAATGACTTAAAAACAAGTATTAACTGTGATCTTTGTCAATTATATCATTAAAAGCAATTACTAGCGTAGGTAGGTTTTTGATTATAAGCCATTTGACTCTGCTTTTGCACAATTTCCCATGTAATCAAATTCGATTTTATTTTTTATCCAAAAACAGCTAAAGGCTGCTCCTTGAGCTCTACCGACCCCTTCGGCATAATTATATATCTAGATTTTACAAGCATCCCTGACCGCTTATCTCACGCGTTTATAGTTAAAAGATTGAGAGTGCTCAATAACATCTAGCAGCGAAATAAAGAGCCAGACAACTACATGAGATTTATAATATTAGAATGGATCACAATGTGCAGAAGAGCATAAGTGCAAACATAACACTCCATTCGATTACCATACCTACCATACCATAAAAGAATTTCTCTTGAGTCGGTTACCCCGTATATAAGGTATAGCAGCCACTTAATTTTCAGTTGAACTTGCAAATATTTCACTCAGAATCGAGTTGGAGATCTCTTCAAAGACCTTAAAAGCGCCAACTTTACAACTCACTTAGGGAATTGCTTGACTTTTTCACATTGAGAATACTTTGGACAGACACAGTTGAATGTTGACAGTGTTATCTTCGTATCTGTTTATTAATCTAGATCTATAGATAGATAAATAAATATCTGCATAGATAAATAACAAAAATAAAAACCGACTTCAAAAAAAAAACACGAAAAAAAGGTTTTATGAAAAAAAACATCTATTTAAATACCTAAACACTAAAAATTATAAAATAAATTCTTTCGACTGTTTAGATGAAAGTGTTAAACTTTAACACGTATTTAAATATATACAATAATCAGTTATTTTTGGAGTCGATGCCAGCCAAACACTACTTTGTTGAGTTTACTATACTCTAAGGTAACAATAAAAATAGCTATTAACCTATTTACCGCGCCTGTTTAAGCTAATAGCAAGATAGCTTAAAATGTATTTTTCTTTCCCGATTATAATTTATTACACAAAACTGTCTCATCAAACAATTTATATCTGCGTGTGAGCTTCTTAAACGAAAATTCTTTCTTATATTGCCTCAGCTTCAAGTAATTTATTTCGTTCGAGGCAGGAATTTCAAATTGCAGGCGACTTATCTTTGGAATACAGTTGCTCGGTGGGTACTTAATAATGTTCTTTTGGGTCTCAAGGCACAGTATGAATGAAAACAGTGAGTTCTTTGTACGTCGCAAAAATTATAACAATTTTGTACATTGAAGAAACGGAGTAGTAAAATAAGAAGGGCTCTGCAGCACTAGACGCTTAGGAATCTGCTGTGCTTCATTCTGACACGCAACATACATCACACATTGACATAAGCGCTCCAAATAACCGATTCATAGTACCCCTAACTCTCACTCACACGTGCACAAGGGTGGCTCCACGCTGTTGTAGGACAGGGCGGAGCCCTTCTTATTTTACTAGTCCGTGATTGAACATAGGGTTTTCAATAATCAGATAAGGGACAGAAGTCATATAAATTACAATACGAATGATTTAAAAATTTAATTTCTGTTACTTAAGTTAAAATAAGAAATGGTTCTCACAAATCGCTGACTTTATGCTTTATCGGTCGGCTATTTTCATCTGACCGTTGCAAACTCGGGCTTAGGCCTGTAAAATCATATAGCTGTTTAATGAAGAATGCCGCAAGCGAAACAAGTATAGATGACTAATAATACTGCTACTACTTAATACTCACAAGTATTGACCTAAAAGTATTTTTGGCTGAATGTGGTTAAAGGGGCCTGCTGTCCCTTTGACTCTGGCCACCCCTTCGGGGATTATGGGCGTGATGTTTTGTGTGTGCGTATCGGCTTAAAAAAATGCAATTTTCTACCTTACCCAGCCCAATACTAGCTTTGGCTGAATGTGGCTCAAGGAGCTTGTCACTCCTACTCCTTCGGAAATAGTAGGAGTGATGATATTGCAATTGATACAAAATCTGACATTTATAGAATTTGGCGTTTCTAGAATCTGGCATACTTAAGCATGTATGTAAATATAAGGTGATAGTTAAACCCACAACGTTCAATTAAATACAGTCTGTATTCCTTTTTCTCAAAGACGGAAGTATCAGAGGGGAGCGGTCAAAGAGACTTGCATCCGCTTTTTTCTTTGAAACAGAACCTTGACCTTCAACGAGCATTTTAAACGGTTCTTACATAGATTGCTATAATGCAGAGGATGTCTTTGTCTTTTGTATAGAATACTAGCTTTTGTCAGCTTGAAATCGGTCTATTACAGACTATCGTGTGCCTAGGATCTATATTTCTTCTGGTATATCTATTCATCACACGAATGTTTGTCCTGTGTGGGGATCGAACCCACAACTCTTGGCGCATAGGGTAAGGTTACTACTAAATGTGCCATCGAACCAGTCAAAGTAGTTTGAATTGTATTTTAAATTGTAATTCGAAGCAAAAAGCTAGTAAATAAAATCAAAGTAAAATATTCCAAACCCTTAGAAGGTTTTCTAAATATATTATCTGAAACATTCAAAAAATAAAATGAGAAAACCATCGCAAATTCGCTTCAGTTCAGGTATCTAGGAGCTAGCCACAGGAGTCCTTAGCATTTAGAGCAGTTTATAAGGTCATATGACTGGACAGCCCGTATTGAGCAGTATAGATATTGTATTTTTTATTGCTAAGTTCCGACAGCTTTTTCGATATTTCATTGACTTCAAATGTAAGAATATGCTATACTGAAAGATTTTCATAGCAACTTAAACTGCTTTTATATCTAATTTCAAAGGCCATTTTTTTTATTTCTTACCACTAATCACGAGATAACCTTATGGCACATTTTAAAAGCTTCTAACTATTTACAAAATGAATAAAACATCAAAATTATAAATAAAAAAAAAGTCTTAATCATATTTCAGTTAGAACAACATATCCAGTGGCGGGTTTACCCTAAGGCCCAGTAGGCCCGGGCCTAGGGCGGCCAGATATTAGAGGCGGCAAATCGTAATCAAAATTAAGTGATGACGCTGTAGACGGTTATGGCCTGTTATGGCCTGGGGCCTAGGGCGGCCAAGACTGTAAATCCGCCACTGAACATACCTGTTACTTGACAACAAATGTGCACATTCAAATAAGTATAGACATGTAACCAAACCTGCAAATTCAAACAACTTTGGATTTGTAACTATGATCCAAAAATTGTTTGGTTCCCCTATCTTAGGGTTACGAAGGTCAGATCGGCAATCGCTTCATTGTAATTACAGACTCGCTGAATCCTGGATCATGGTCTAAGCGACCCCGAATAAGCTCCCGAGCTTATTGTTGATTATGTAGGTAACACTGGAAGGATGGTGATGACATTTTAAGATTGGTGGATCACAATTTTTATCTAAAGATGAAAAGTAACGACCGTAGAAGGGTCCTGTTTATTTTATGCGGCTCGCAGTGTCGTTATCGTTTGCAAGATAATATATGTCCTCTGTCTTTCATGATACCGTCATAACTTTTGAGACATACTGCTTCGGTGGTTAGATAGCAAAACGGATGATGACACCACAGACAGACAATTCACAACTCAAAACATTCCATTTACTATTATTAAGCACTTTATTTATGACACTAAATCTAGAAAATAAGTATCGAATGTGTAATCATACCAATCACTACCGAATGTGCCATCGTGACAAGCTCGATGGCACATTCGGTAGTGACCCTGCCCCATGCACCAAGAGTTGTGGGTTCGATCCCCACCCAGGACAAATATTCGTATGATGAATACTTGTGTTTGTTCTGTGTCTGGGTGTTAATATTCAACATTTAAGTATATATTTGTAGTACCACTGTTGTTTCTGATATTCGTAACACAAGTGCTTAAACTTCTTACCTCGGAGTCAGATCAATGTATGTGATGTCGTCGGATATTTATTATACCGTATTTGCTCAGTAAAAATAAGAACTGATTTCTTATATATTAAGTCATTGATTAAAATTTTTATACAAGTTTTATTTTTATATTTCTCCAAAAACATATAAGTTAGTCAGTTGAGCATGCGAATAAACAGTCAACAGTCAAATACACTTTACTTTTTATCCCGGCGAGATCTCTGGACCAAACATCTTGCATTCTGAACTAATCATTGCACCTACGGAGCTTCTACCATTTTTTTTACTTACTTTCGCAGTGAGTTTCCTTTCGAATCGAAGGATGAATCTAAGGACCGTATTTTCTTATCCAAAATCTGTACAGACTTTTACGCCATTCTTAACTGATACGGGGATTCTTGGAGAGTAGGCATAAAGCGAATATTGGCCTAGAGCTATCTTCGAATAAAACAATATACGTTTTGGCAATAAATTATCTTTGTTTTTGCGTATGAAAAAGTGTATCTACTGATGGTTATTATACAGATTACTAGGAATTAATATTGCATTATATTATATAAGTACGTATATTATAATATTCTCATTTTATTTCTTCATCTGGCGCTCAAATCTAGGTCTAACAGATATTAGAATCATCATTTATGTGTATTTTAAAAAGATGCACCTTTTTAAAATACACATAAATACATACATACATACATAACATCACGCCCATGATCCCCGAAGAGGGAGGCAGAGTCGAAGGGGCAGCATGCTCCTTCAACCACGTTCAGCAAATCATAAATGAGATCATTGCAATGATGTTCGGCCTTTATTTTTAAAATATATGAGGTAACTTAATAGAGGCGTATACTGGATCAAACAAGTATTATTCTATTTAGTCAGCCACTTAGATTATACAAAAATATCAGACACATATTTTTCGCTTTATCAAGTTAACAAAAATTACAAGGATAAAGAGCATGATTTTTTTGGAGTGGGGACTTGTGACGTCACTTTCTAGTAACAATTGTACCTAGGTGTGACATCACGCGCAACTTGAATGCAATGTCGTCGGTGCTTGTTTGATAAATAAATGAAAAAATACGAGTTCAATATTTTTTTTATAATCTAAGTAACGGACTGAACAGACTTTTTAGTCGCCTAACCTATTATGAATTTGGACTCTGACACCAGATTTTGAATTCTAGCTAGCCTTTATCACATCACAAGAAAAAAAAAACACTATTTTTAAATAAACATATTAGGGTTAATTTTGAATATTCACTAAAAGTTAATTAGTACCTAATTAAAACGAGCTAGTAGCTAACAGATCTTGGAAAATATCATTAGAAGTATTTATCATTAAAGAAACGTTTAAATGAAAAACTTTAAATCAGATTTCAGTTCCTAGCCTCCCGCTTCTAGATAAAAGATAAAATGAATACCTAAATATCTACACAAAATATTTTCTCTTTTCAAATTCTTCGCAGTACCTTCAAACATGCCGTAATCTCGTAAATTCAATTTCCTTTTTTATAGAATCGATAAAAACCTTTAGAAAGGATTAAATAGGGAATCTTCGGTAATTCTGGGAATCTGTTAGTGGGAGAATTTGTTTGAATCGGCCCCGACCTGGATTCGAAGAACTCGCGATCAAGTGAATTTTTTTTAGGCGAGGGAGCTTGCCTCTTACTGCACTTATTTCAGTCGAGCAATTCAGTCAGAAAAATAATAAATAAATAAATTCTCCAGACTGACACATCAGTTCCCTAGTTCCAAACTTAGCTTATAAGCTTATGCTTTGGATACGAGATGAACGGATAGACATACTTAAATACGTTTTATAAACATCCAAGACTCGAGTACAAATTTCCATAGACCTTTAAGAAAAGAGCCTACCTACACCTCAAAGGCCGGCAACGCACCTGTAGTTACTCTGGTGTTCCAGATGTTCGTGGTCGTCGCCCCCCCCCCGGCCCTTCATAAAGAAAAACAACTGAAGGATTTTCTAATCAACTTGGACACATCGAAATTCTCCCGATGGAACTTAAAATCAAGGTCGTTAGCGGATATTCCCGAAGTATTTTGGAACATTGAAACTGAGATTGGGATAATATATTCCAATAGCGGTTTCATAAAATATTGAAATTTGCTTTCTTAACATTATGCAAATATCTATCTTCATAAATGGAATATACGGGAATACAGATGGAGATCGCACGACGCGGGGATAAAGATAAGTTTTATATACTGTATATCATTTTGTACGTACAAAATGACACCATTACAGTACAAGCCGTCGGAAATATCTGCGAACCTCGCTGGAATGAGTTCTCCTCGCTCTTCCCCGCACCTCGCCCCGTTTTCGCCTATCCATACCGTTGCCAATGTAAGCGCTGATGCTTTGAATGACGTCATTAAGCCAGGTTCGGTGATATTGCCGACTGTTTGTAAGTAGGAGCGCTAAGATGCTCTGAATAATGCATTCTTACGTTAAACAATATCACAAATTTTACTCTGAGACACTTCGCTTTTCAAAATAGCCGCAAGTAATTAATCTATAGATACTCTATACTATACTAATATTATAAAGAAGAAAGATTTGTATTTTTGTGTGTGTGTATGTTTGTAACGAATAAACTAACAAACTACTGTGCCGATTTCAAAAATTCTTTCACCATTGGAAAGCTACATTATCCGGAAGTGACATAGGCTATATTTTGTACCCCTATTTCCTACAGGAACGGGAACTGTGTGGGTGAAACCGCGGGGCGCTGCTAGTTTACAATAAAAATTGTAAGGACCTATAGAGATGGCTTACAATAATAGAGACAACCCAATTACATTACCAACCTTGGGTGTCTTGTTATCCATCCGTATTCATCCATCCATATGATGTCCTTTCAATAATTTCAAACTTTTTAAAGAACCTTGTGTCATTAGACTGTAAGTCTCTCAAATTTGAGTAATTCCGTAGCTCAGAACTTGTTAAATTCACGATTTTTAATAAATATTGTTCTGTATGTCATAGTAAAAATCCTAAAAAGTAGAATTGGAAAACTACATGCACGCAACGTTTTTAAAATACTACATTTTTCTAATATTTAATTACTAGTATAATATTTCATTGCATGAAAAAAAAACAACAGTTTTTGATGGAAAGATTTTTCTCAACGATTCCCACTATGTCAAAGCTCATGTAATAAAATAACCAGACGGTATTTTTCGCAACCCTATCCCGTATGTCGACGTTTAGCAAGAAATTTTAAACCAAAGAGGGAGAGTATCTCTGCGACTGTATCAGGACATTTAAATGTTAATTGAATAAAATAAGATGGAAATAATTAAATTATACGTTCCAGATTCGTGGAGGCAGCGAAAGTTTTTATTTCCTTTGTGATCTTAAGTAGTGCGGCTACTGAAGTACGTATCGATAGTTTTTTATAGTGTTTGACTGACAAATATATTCTTAATTATTACAACTATACACAGTATAATATCAGCACTTGTATCATTCATTTTAGAAAAAAACTGCGTTTCTGATAGTATCTTATTGAAAAAAAAGTTTTTGAATACGAAGCAAATTTGTATTTTGAACTTGAATGTCGATAAAAAAATCATAGTGAATTTAGGACATCTAAAAATTATACGAAAAAAAACTGTTCAGAGCCAATACAAATAGTATAGTAAAATTAAATACTATACCGGTACAAGTTTAATGAACTGAGCGCTATCATATAATTCTGTAGATACTACAGATCACCATACCTATTTACATACCACGCTTAGTCGCTTTTACGACTGTGACGATATCGATATATCGATGCATCGATCGTTTAGCAACCCTAATCCCCAAGTTTACGGGGTTCCGTCGCGATTTTGTTTGCAATTCGCCTATAAATCGACGTTAAGAAGTAAAATTAAATCTTGAATAATATAACAACTTTGTAACGAGTTAGAGGACTATCGAAATGTCGAGCGAATGTTTGGATCGCAATCGGTAACTTTGTTGTTGATGTGTGCTGAGTAAGACGGGTTTTTATTGGAATGAAGAGGTGAGCTAGCGGCAGAATGAGTCAATACGACAAGTTTTTCTCGCTAGAATAGGGGAACTTTCCTGGATAAGGCCCGTTTGTCCAGTAGTCAAAGACCCTGGCCACGAAACCAACCGTCGCGGGTCCGAATCCCGCTATGGGCAAATGTTTCATGTGCAGAACATTGACATTTGTACTTGATACATGGATAAACATATTTAAGTATGTCTATCCCTTCACCTAGTATCCATAGGACAAGCTTATAAGCTTACTTTGGAACTAGGGAATTGGTGTGTCAGTCTGGAAAATATATTATTATAATTATTTAAAAAAAAAAATTTTGTCCGTCAGTAAGATTCATTAATTCTTACTCTGATGCCATTAATCCCCAAAGGGGGTAGGCAAAGTCTAAGACGCGATAAGCTCCTTAAACCACATTCAGCTTGGGTAAGTGATTTTTTTTTATAGTTTTGCTTCACATCATATTCGTAAATCTGAGACCATGATTCAAGACTCCCGGTTAAGAACGAGATATAACGCTAAAAGACGATGATGATAGATGAATATGTACATAACCAGTTCATATATGCTCTTTTATAAAGCTTAATATTACTGGAATCGTGTATTACATTGTTTCACCGCGTCCGTTTACTGCAAATAGGCACTAAAGAAAACATATTAAATATTCCTCCCATGTACCGGTGTGTGAAAGGGCTGTGATAGACACGCCCGCAGAAACACATCTTTACATGGTACTAATAATGGTCGCCCTGTGGTCGAAATTCGACCATAAATTCACAATTAAATTTTATTTAACAATAATATATTATCCTTACTAACACACCAATTCCCTAGCTCCAACTTAGCTTATGCTTGTGCTATGGATACTAGGTGAATGTATAGACATACTTAAATACGTTTATAAACATCCATGACTTGAGTACAAAATAATATCCATGTTCATCACACGAAACATTTGCCCCTAGCGGGATTCGAACCAGCAATCTTTGGTTTCGTGGCCAGAGTCTCCACTTGACCAACGGGCCTGTGTTTATAAAAAAAAATACTTTCTGCGCTTCTTCTCTATATAAACTATAAGAGTGCGAAATTTCATACTCCTCCGTCCGCAAACTTTTCTTTAAAAGAGGTACAAAGTTTTTGCTTCACGTATTAATATATAGATAAAACAAAGTTAGTTAGTCCCATGTTGGTCTGGGACTTAAAAAAAATGTGCCAACTTTGTTTTTTCTGTTTTCATAATTACATGCCCGAACCAAAACCAGACCTAGTGTACATATAAAATTTCATCAAAATCGGTTGAGCCGTTTCGGAGGAGTATGGCAACTAACACTGTGCTACGAAATGTTTATATACATATATAAAGATAATATATTTTCTTTAAATATTCGTGCCGTATCTTTTTCTATATTCTACAGCAAAGTTTGCTTACGTTATAAGTCTATCCAAATCAAGTTTATTTTGACTCTCCGTGACATTCGACTAGAAACAACATTTTCCAGTATTTCCTCAGTCTTAGATTTTATTATATGCATCGGAAAGCCTCCTGACATTGAGTAAGAAACTGCAACTTAAACTGTCCCTTTAAAGGTATCGTTCCAGAGAAGTGTACTTAAGCTTTAAGCCTACCGTCTAGAGGAGTTGTTTTGACACTCACGGCGTTCTGCCAAAATATTTCCTTAGTCTTAGCTCATTATACATGCATCGTCGGGCCCTGTAATGGGCGCGACAACGATTCCGCTAAGTACTTTCAAAACCTACTTAGAGCGGAAAATTCTAATGTGTTTATTCAACTGGCTTAATGATTTTTTTAGTTCTGGCTTAGCGCCTATTTTTTGGAGTTAACCTATTCATGCAGGTTAAGGGGAATTTAGCATGTTTGGATTTGGGATTCCTCATATGTTCCTCTTTTTTTATAGCATTTTACAATATGCTTATGAAACAGCATACACGTGAATGATGACGACCTTTTACTTGACATTTATACAATTGTCATTTAATTTTCGAAAAAAAAAACAACCATCACACCCGCAATCCTCGGAAGGGTAGTCAGAGTCAAATAGCCAAAAGCAAACATTTTTCAAAGATTTTCATTTTGATTCCAATAGTAGTTTTTTTTTCTCTTTAAATAGATGAGTCATTGTGTTACATACTTTCTATCCAATCCCTACGATAGGTAAGTAATAACTATTCTAATATCATTAATTATTAATTTTCTAAAGAAAAAGAACTAGCGACCTATCTTCTTAGCTTTAAAGTAAAGCTAGATAAAAGTGGAAAGTCTTTAATCCTAGTACAAGAACTTAAAAACTAACAAGATGTTTCTCGGCAATTCGCACCCAAAGCGTTAATCCTGGAAGCGGGGCCAGTAATATAAACCGTTTTTAATTTAGCTGAACAGGCAGGGTGTGGTGTGACTGCTAGCGAAAGTACTGTTTAAAAATTATCATATTCTGAGCGTTTCTTTTTTTTTATTTTTATTTTAGGCAACAGACAGTCATGTAGAAAGACAGTGACATGGTTAATGTGAGTATAACTATGGACCTACAGTGCCTATAACTAGACTTTTACAATGTTTAATACTTTTTGAGCCGCTCTTAGGACTAAGGGACATTTTAAACTTATTTAATGAATTATACAAGGCTATTTTTACTAGATGCAAAACCTCTTACTTATTTAACTCTGAGGAACCAATTCATAGGATAAGTTTATTATATACAAAACAGCCAATCAGATTATTAAATTTGTATGGAAATGTTTGCTCCTTAAAATAGTGAGTTAAATAATAATAAGTGGTTTCGCGTAAGCTAATCATAACTTTGTACAGAATAATTTGGGGCTGGGTGACGATATTACCATGGGAAATTCAGGGAAACACGATCTTAGATTAAGATGTCGTCTGATTTTCATTGAAAGGACTGACTTGAGTTTCTTAATAAATACATTTATACATAACATCACACCCGTAATATCTGAAGGGGTAGGCAAAGTCAAAGGGACAGCAATCCCATTTAACCACATTCAGCCAAAAAATAAAACTGGGCTGGGTTAGGCGGAAAATTGTGAAAAAGTAGTGACAAGTGGCTAGCTCGTCGCCTACACAATCACATACCCAAAACCTCACATACCATTAGTCGCCTTTTACGACATGCTAGGCAAGAAACACAGTTGGCAAATTCTTTTATAGTCCCAAACCAACACGGGACAACTAAATGTCCAGTTAAAAAAGCCTTTATATCGCGACATATGCTGAGCGGAGATATTTAAGGTAAACATTTATCACTTTCTTGGTTACTAACTAACTAAACTTCACGCCACTTCCGTAGCGGGGTAGGCAGAGAGAACCAAACATCATATGGCACGATCTTTAAACACCTCACTTGCTTCTTCAACATTCATGATCATTTTCATACAAGCTCTACAGTTTTTATGACTCCTAACATCACCTTCTCTTAACACACGACCATTCTGGTCGTTTTTGTTATTTTTTTAAGTTAAGTTGGATTTAAGACATTTTAGTATTTTGCAAGTTCTTAAGTAAACGTTATTTATGTTTTTCGCAGCTAACCAAATGAGACATTCACATGAGAGTAGCATTTTGAGTCCCAACCATCAGAGCTGGGAATTCTCAGAGTTTACATGTCTGGTCTTACTTTAAGTCACCAATTAAGAGAATTGTATGTCAAAACCTTCTGCCTGCGGCTTCACTCGCGTGTTATATCGATAAAACATAGCTTATATGTTATTCGGGTATATGAGCTATATTATTCTAAAGTTTCATTAAAATCCATTCAGTAGTTTTTTTGTGAAAGAGTAAACATCCATCCATATATACAAACTTTCGCATTTATAATATTAGTAGGACGAAATCGGCATCAGCATGACTACTGTCTATAATTCCTCGCTTATTGCTGACACTTAGACCCCGCCGTAAAAGAAAAACTTAAGCAGTAGACCATTTCGTTATAACCCCTTCCTTTGCCTGAAAAATGTGTAATCACTTTTGAGTCAAGTGGGTTTTGGAGCAAAGTGTTCAGTTATTATACAGCGGGGAGTAAGAAAAGGATGCTATATATAATTTACGTCATTGTTTGCTTAGAGTTGGTCGAAGTCACGGGACTATGGATCTATGGATATGTGTCATATTAAATTGTTAAAATACTTTACATACATACACACATAACATCACGCCCATAATCTCCGAAGGGGTAGGCAGCGAAAAAGGGGCAGCATGCCTCTTCAACCACATTCAGCCAAAAATAAAGCCGGGCTGGGTTAGATGGAAAATTGTGAAAAAGCAGTGACAAGCGGCTAACCTGTCGCCTCATATATGTCGTAAAAGGCGACTAATGGTATATCGGGTTTTGGGTGTGTGATTACACAATATAGTCAAGATTTTAGCGATAGATTGTGTGATTACACAATCACACCCAAAACCCGATATACCATTAGTCGCCTTTTACGACATGCTAGGCAAGAACCACAGTTGGCATATTCTTTTTAAGTCCCAGACCAACACGGGACAGTGGGCTTGGTTGGATGGAAAGCTGTAAAAAGGAGTGACAAGTGGCTAGCTTGTCGCCTACTCAGACACATACCCAAAAGCCCGTAAACCATTAGTCGACTTTTACGACATGCTAGGCAAGCCAAAAGCCCGTAAACCATTAGTCGCCTTTTACGACATGCTAGGTAAGAACCACAGTTGGCACATTCTTTTTTTTTTTGTCTTGATCAACATGATCCAAGTCCCAGACCAACATGGGACTCTTAAAATTCTTAAAATTCTTTAAAGATGTTTATTAATACCTACCACGTATTTCCGACTCTCAGACTGAACGCAGTTCAAGAATATTACTACTACGAATTAACTTTATAACATAGAAATCAATTTGCAAATAATATCGTGTTTTCCACCATCACTTGTATACTTTTCCCTTAAGAATTTACACCCCACATCAGGATGAATTACGGGGCCAGAGCAAAAAAGCGTGTAACCAACAAATTCTGCCGTTTCCCCAGCATCCACAAGGATGAATAATGGACTTACGCAGGCTTACCTCATTTTGGGAAAAGAACGCTTTACAGGGCTGCCAAATCATTAAAATAGAATAACTGTTTCATATGATTCAAAGTCAAAGTCAAAGTCAAAATATTCTTTATTTATATAGGTTTCAAGGAAACACTTATAAATCGTCAAATACAGGTAAAGCCACAGCTATATGATTCTACCACCGGTTCGGAATGTTGTATCTACCGAGAAGAATCCGGCAAGAAACTCGGTAGTTACTCTTTTCAATACAATTTATACAAGGTGTATGAATCATAATTAACTTTGAACCACGTTCTAGTGAGGGCCTGTTGTAGAGTATCAAAATAAAAAAAATATAAATTACAACCATAAACTTGACCAGACCAGAGCAGACCAGTCCCCAAGGGCGGCACCTGTTCCCAAGCATGACGTATGTGTCAGCCATCGCTTCACTCAACCATATTTTAGGGAATGTAACGACCCGCCACATAGCGCCACCACCCCAGCGACATTTTAGTGAGCATTAAGATTAATTATTATATTAAGATTCTTATTTGAAAATTTCTCACACAAACATTTGACGCATACAAAAAACATTTACTTGTAGTATATATCAATATATACATTTTATACTTGCCCATTAGGATTTGATTTAATATAAAAAAAATATAATGTAGTTATAGTGAGAAATTCAGTAACCAATACAAAATTTGTCACTTTTGCGACATACTTGTCAGGGATCACAGTCGGTAAAATCTTCCTAGACCAACCTGGAACATATATTCATATTTTAACTTGTTTCAATGTGATCAAATAATTCAATTGTTTTAATATGTTACCACAAAGTCTCATTGACATAAGTTAAATTACATATAAAAATATTGTGATTAAAAAGGCCTACTACAAGGTAGAATACTATTTAAATGATAAGAATATCTGGTTGGCCTCATAATAGGCTGTTCATCTGCACTGATAGATTTAACTTGATAAAGAAATTGTAACTATTAGTTATAAGACTTGGCTTTTTAAAAGCTATCGAGTTTCTTGCCGGTTCCTTCTCGGTAGAAGCTCCTTTTGAACCGATTGATATTGGATTTGTTTTGACGATTTATAAGTGCTTTGTTGAAGCCTATATGAATAAAGATCAATTACATTTCATTCGGACAAGCAAATACGAGTAAGCATGAACAGTATTTTATACAAGTAAAAAATATATTTTTAGGTTCCAAATTTGTATTACAAGAGTCCTTCCTTTAAACATACCTACTTAAATATGTCAAGAAAGAAAGAAAGAAAGAAAAATATTTATTCAGCACACAAAACGAGATTACAGAGCCAGATAAGACACGTTCTCAATTTACAGCCTAGCTATTAATATAGAAATTCATTATTAGAGTAGTACTTAGTAGCTAAATATTGGAATAAATTATACTTGTATTTATATTATACAAGTATCCTTGTGAGGTAATCTCTTTCTGCTTGTAAACCAATGGCCTAGACTTTGTTTATGTTCACAATGTTAATATTTATCAAAAAAATATATACAGCAGCTTATAAATATCGTATTAAAATATTTCAAGATTAGCTGCCCACGACTGCGCTTACGTGTAAACAATTAAAATGATCATCTTCCTAGCGTTATGTCCCGTGCTAAGACGGGCTCTGCTTAGACCATGATCCAGGATTTAGCGAGTCTGGTAATTACACGAAGCGATTGCCGATCTGACCTTCGTAACCCTAAGATAGGGGAACCAGACAATTTTTGGATCATAGTTACAAATCCAAAGTTGTTTGAATTTGCAGGTTTCATCACGATGTTTTCCTTCACTGTCGAGTTAGTGGTACATAGACTTAAAAAATCCAGAGGTACGTGCCCGGGTTTGAACCCGCACTCCTCGGTTAAGAAGCGTGTCCTTACTATTGAGCTACCACCGCTCCTATCCTCTCCTATTTATTTATATATATAAAGATTAACAATCGATATCCTTACTAATCTTCCCCATAACCATCATCATCATTAGCTTATACCTATTCATCCATTGTTGATATAAACCTCCCCTATTGCATAACCTCATTCAGTCAAAAAAAGTCAGGTGTGTAAGGATCGTGCCATTATGGCGTTCGGTTCTCTCTGCCTACCCCGCTAGGGAAGTGGCGTGAAGTTTAGTTAGTTAGTTAGTTAGGTATCTAGCTTATCGCCTACACAATCACATACCTTATAACCCAATATACCATTAGTCGCATTTTACGAGATACTTACGAAGCACATTACAACAACTGTGCCAGTTGGCACATTCTTTTTATTCGAAAGTTTCGTTTTCCGTTTACATGCATGTATGTATGTGCTAAATTATGTAATTAGTAAGATTCGGAGACAGTTTCAGTTAATGCCAACCCTATTATCCAAGTTGGGGGAAAATAAAGAGGAGACGTGTCTTCACAGATTTATCGACAAAAAGTGATGCGGTTTTTTACATCTTGGTCGAAGTAATGACTGCCGTCAAATGTTTTACGTAGGATTATTGCGGTGTAACATATTTAAAAAGCAAAATACTGGGGATGAGTAAACGCCTATATATTTTTACTTAATAAAATAAACTAATAAGCTTATAAAATCAATATGTTTAATGATATGCAAAAGAAAAACAACACAGTTTCATACAAATTCAAATTCTAATAAAACAGCATTACAACCAATTCTGTAAAACTAATAAATTTAATTTTTATTAGCTAAACATAGAAATTAAAGATATATTAACAAAGATACTATATTCTTCATTATCTATACATACAACATAATTTTTTTTATAGTTATAATATGTTTTGATACCTAAAATGTATGCACATATCAACTAGATGAAGATTATTTATTGAATTGAAGTAAAACTAATTCGTATGTAACCATTGTTCCCAAGAGCTGAAAATAAAAATAGTAATTTACGTTCAACGTTAATTACAAAGAAAGCGTACATTTCCAATATTCTTTCCGTACTATACGAGGTTAATTTAAGTTCATGCGAAACTTCTTAACTACTTATTTAACTCAATATCTTAAGTAACCAATTTAAAGGATATTAGAAAATAAGCAAAAACAAGGACTAGAAAAAAAAGTAGGACTCCGCGCTGTCACACTACAACGTGAAGCCACGCTTTTGCATGTGTGAGTGAGATTCATACGGTGCCAGATATCGGAAATCTGTCATTTGGAGCGCCTAAGTCAATGCGTAACGTAAATTGCGTGTAAAGTTTGAGCACTTGCGAAGGTTCAATGTCTAGTTAGTGGCGCGGAGTCCTTCTTTTTTTACTAGTCCGTGAATCAGTTGATAAAGTTTTGTAAAGAGGGAAAAAAATATATTTGATTATTTTCTAAAATCCTTTAAATTACTTGCTTAGAATTGTAAGTTAAATAAGAAGGTTTTGCATACACTAAAGATTAGTGATGCCGAAAAATCTATAGTTTTGTAATCGATAATTTAACGGCCAAATCATCTATACGATCGATAGGACAATCGATAGTATCGATGTCTCTGTTACTGCAATACTATCGGTAGATAGCAATACTATCGCTGTATCGATAGTTTCGATCGCTGCGGACCAATGAACTATCGATAGTATCGATACTACTACTTGCTCTTCAATATCGTATAGACTATCGATACTATAGATAGTTTTGCTGTTCACCGATAGTTTTCAAAATCTTATAGTTCAACTATCGATAGGCAATCGATATTGGCCTATCGAGCGGCAACTCTACTAAAGATATAGCCTAACATATTTATTATTACTTTATGTACTTAATATTTGTAATATTTGTAATTTGTATTTTATAAATGCTTCAAATGTTTATTCAAGCAGTAAGTACTCACGGTCAAAATCATCGTTTTGGTCACGTAGAAAAAATCCAGACCGCTTAACGCCACTTTGATGTTGTTAATTTGCGCTATGAACCTTTCTACCTGTAACAGAAAAGAGCTGGACTATGGAAAGGTTTAAATGAAAACTTAATTGTGTTTATTTGACACGTATATACCTGAATCTGCCTACCCCTTTGGGGATTACGGGCATAATATTATGTATGTATGTACGTATATACCTCACTAATATACAAAATTAATTCATGTATTAAGTATATAATATTAGGTGACCTGACAATCGTTGATCTGTCAATGTATAAAAATATCAAGTTATATAAAATATCATTTTTTTTCTGTTTTTAGTGACGAACAGAACTGGCAAAAGTCGTAATAAATGGCACTTGCCTTTTGATAAAATGTATTAATTAAACGTTCGCGTATTTTTTTAATAAACTTTCATACTTTTACCATTGTATATTTAATTATGTATAATACTTTCACAAAGATGAGAGCCTCTCCACATCAAAGTTCAAGTCGAAAAATAAATATTTTATATATGATTACGAATCGTCAAACGTTCCCAATAAAAATCGAATATGTACATAATTTTTTACATCGCACTGGCCTTATTTCATATAGCACCTTCTGGCGGTTTCACACGCGTAGTTGGCGTACCCTAAGAAATACGGAGATAAAATATAAACTAACTAACTAAACTTCACAGCACTTCCCTAGCGGGGTAGGCAGAGAAAACCGAATGCCATATGGCAGATAAAATATAACCTATGTTAATCGCTGATAAAATAGCTTTTCATAAGTGAAAAAATAAATCTAATTGATCCAGTAGTTTCGGAGCCTATTCAATAGAAACAAACAATCAAATATTTCCTCTTTATAATATTAGTATAAATATACCTATAATATTTTAAGTACATCAATATGAAACACTTATTAACAAAATAATGTTGGTATTTTCGCCGAGATTTATTAAGGAGCGTAGGTACCGTAATGAATACAAGCGAATGAAATACGAGTTATTTGTGTTTGCTGTTTAATTAAAAATTTTATGAGAGCATCCTCGAATTGCTGTATACATAATAGGTTATGTGATGAATAAAAAAGTGTACGTGAGTAGATGCATCGCCTGAGAAAACACCAACCTTTTTTTAATGATCAGGTATTCCTGCTAATTTTATTTTATTATATTATAACTCTGATTATAATAAGGTTGCATTTGCAATCATGTGTCCAAATAGGTAGGTATTTTGTTATTTATACATTTATCATTTATAATCGATTAAATGATGAATGATTTTTTTGATATCTAGATAGATATAAAAAAGTAAAATCTATTTTACACTGAGATTTTCAACAAACGATATTAAATAGATGAAAAGTCTTCTGGTAAATCTGGTGATTAAAAAATTTGTTAAAAAGTCAATTTTCTTTCCTTTTTTGAATAATTATGTTATGGAATTTGAGAATAATTGTCAGCAGTGATTTCTCAAGTATACTAAAATGAACACAATTACGAAATTATAAGATTGATGTGCCGTATCTAAAGCAAATTTAAATTTTTAATCCATATTATGTCTGCAACTACCATAATTATATAGTAGTTCAATTCTCTAAAACATGAACATTGTACGTGTATAATATAAAAACAGAGCTTACCAAACCATTGGACCAGAGCAAAAATGCTTCTATATCCTTGCGATCATCTTAGATTAGACATAAGTTACGCCAAACTAAAATACACTTTATCCAGTATCTAGCTAAAAAATAGCAACGATGTATTGTTCCACTCTAAATATATTGCGCTAGGTATAAGGGATAACTTTCTTGGTGGGATTTATGGCATCGTTTGCTATTTTCACACAGCTGGGTTGTGGGAAAATTGCAGATGTGCAAGAACTTTCACAGTGTAATCTTTCATTGTCCTCTTTACTAGGGAGCTTAAAATAGTAGGGACCTCGTCTGTCGCAATTGCATGAAAACGTTTTAATCACACAACTTGCGCTGTAATTTTTGCTACGGTTAAAAATGTATTCAACAAAAATTGGTTTGAAATGGATATAAAAAGGGAAATTATGTAAATATTTTGGAAAACGTTTGCATTTTACAATCGATTTCAATTTTATAGTATTGTTTGCATAACTTTTTTTTTATAAAATGCTTGACTGAAGATGATGATTAGGTTCTAATTAATGATTTTATGTCCAGTTTGCTTGGATTATGATCGTTGGCTTTGCGTTCGTTGATTGCTAGAAAAAAGAAGAGCCAGCCAATCAGTATCATGGTTCCAAGAGCAGATTTTATTCATGATGTTTTCTCTCAACGTCGTGATAAAAATATTTGCCTCGCATACTAAGACTTAAATGAGGTTTGAAGCAATTTATTTTTTACATTACCTTTTTACGTAAAATATTATGTAAAATCAATTTGGAAATCAGAAAAGCATTAGACTATTTTAGATCCCATGTTGGTCTGCGACTTGTGAAAAGAATGTTCCAAATGTGTCCCTTGCCTAGCATATTTTAAAAGGCGACAAATGGTATATTGTGTTTATGGTGTGTGGTTGTGCAGGCGACAAACTTTTTTTCAATTATTCATCTAGCCCAACTCAGCCAAAAAATAAAACAATTTTTTAGCACAAATGGTTAATGCGGCTCGCTTCCTTTTTGACTCTGTCTACCCCTTTATTTAAGTCTATTTTTGATTAACAGAAACAAACACTGACCTCAACGTTGAACCTGCAACTCGGTATCTCATAAAGCAGTACTAAAGGCATTGTAGATGCAGAGTTTACTCTAGCAGCTAACAAGAGAACCAGTAATGTTCGAGCGACCAAAAATGAGAAGGAATATGTGAAGTACACTGTGTGCTCGATTCCGTGAATGGTCCTGCAATTATGAAGAAGGTTTAAGATAATCAGCAATGTAGGTTTAATACTTAAGAATAGATGAATCAAAAGCAAGCAAAGTTAGCAAAAGCAGCAAAGTTCGTCGCCGGATCAAAGCACGTCATTAGTTTTTCAGTTTTATCTTTAACATTCAAAGTCAAAGTCATAAGTCAAAATATTATATATGTATATGTTTAGGTTTAACACTTAATGTATAGATAAAGCTATATGATTCTACCTTACCGGTTCGGAATTTTGTTTGTATCGAGAAGAATCCGGCAAGAAACTTGCTAGTTACTTTTTTCAACCACAGTATTAACAAAGGTATAGGAATCGTAATTAACCGTAAACCATGTTCCAATGTGAGCCTGTTGTATAGTTATAAAATAAAAAAGTATAATTTAAACAAAGCAAAAACTTGACCCGACCAGAGCAGATCATTGATCCCGTAGTTAAGTTAGTATTCAGAGCTCATCTAATATTTACTTGCAACCCATCAACCAAATATCGATATTAAAATTCAAGCCTATATGTAATTAGGTAGATACTTGGTTTTCACTAGTTTTTTTACCATTGTACTAAGTTTCTTAATTAGGCTACTTACTGTTGCTCATGTTGACCTTTAAATTGACAAGAAACGAAATGACCAGTTTGACTTTTACTGAAACAAAAGGAATGGTTTGAGTAATTAAAATATACACAAACAATTTCAAAGAAGAGTTATTTCGGTGCGGTAAAGCAAATACATAGTCCTGCAAATTTAGAAACCAATAATGAAATAGTAAATAATATATCGACGATGAAGTGACAATACCTCCTAACTAATATTTATTTAGTAATCGACTTTTTTAATGCATTAAAATTTAAGTTCGCGTGGACTATTATTTTTTCTCGTTTGTTATCAAATAATAAAGTAATCCTGTAAACATTACATTAAAAGTTATATGAACGTCTTGTGATCAAAACCTAAAAATTGAATCGTTTTTTCATTCTCCTGTAAAATTTGCATATCTACAGTTAGGAGGTATTGTCACTTCATCGTCGATATAGGAAAGAAATGAATAAGTAGCCTGCTTAGATACGAACTCGCTTCTCCATCTTTATTATCAACTAGCTTCTGCCCGCGGCTTTGCTCGCATGGTACATCGATAAAACATAGCCTATATGTCATTCGGGTGTATAATATATTATTGTAAAGTTTCATTAAAATCCATTTAGTAGCTTTTACATGAAAGAGTAACAAACATCCATCCATACTTACAAACTTTCGCGTTTATAATGTTATGTAGGGAAGTAGGGATTACCTACAGGTTTCTAAGTTATTCTAGTTGATACAATCGTATTCTTGTCTGGATATAGACTCAGTTACCTCTAGTATCGAAAATATTACCCACTTTAAGCTATAAAAGAGCTGCGTGCAAATCCAATACAGATTACTCCCGAAACAGATTAATATGTAAATACCGATCTGTTCATTAATCAGCTTCACCAAATGTATTATTTTTAAATGCTGCGTTCGGAATTCGTCGCACGAGTAATGTTCCTGAAACACAATTATTTAAAAACGAATTGGTGCCACGCCCGGCGTACATGTACGTACAATGTTGAACGTGTTTGGTATTGAAGTGTTTTTTTTTCCAACTCGGTGTAACATTTACACCGGCAAATCACCATTCTAGCATTATGTCTCGTTAGTTAGGGTCCGCTTAGAACCATGATCTTGAATTTGCCGAGTCTGGTAATTACATTGATGCGACTGCCGATTTGACTTTCATAATTCTTAGATAGAAGAACCAGACAACTTGGATTATGGCTACACTCGATTGTTGTTTGAATGTGCAGGTTTCATCAGTATATTTTCCTTCATCGCAGAGCTAGAGGTATACGAATCTTTTATAAGATCCATTTCAAAAGCTGGCATAATAGGCTAGTTGACTCAAAAAAAAATAGTCCATTAAAGAGATGGCAAAAAAATTATGCTCACGTATTTTTTCTTTTGTTCAGCAAACCAAAAATGATAAAGCGTTAATGTTGCGCGTGACGTCACTTGTTCTGTAGAATTTTTGGGAACAAGTGATGGTAATCGCCTCACTCCAGATCTTTGAAGCGCTGTATCTTTGTAATTCTTCCGAGTATTTGATTAAGCAAAAATTCGATTTTAGTATTTGTTGGTAATATAACTCACGAACTGAAAAAATATGCTAGTCAACTAGCCTATTTGTGCGGAACAGAATGTAAGATCATGTAAATTATTGGACTGCGTCTCATTTACCTGTTTTAAGGCATTCTTGAATAAGCAGTTGAGCATTTTAAAATGTTCCGTGATGTAAATACTGATTACCATAATAAGCAGGTCGTTGTAAGTCCAAATAAAGGTTGCTTGGATATTGAAATACTGAAAAAAAATTACAGATCTCAAATTTTTATTCAATGCAATAGCAGGTATTGCTTTGAAATATACGACCTACAGTATGTACTAAAGTATGTACCTACTAACTGTATTATTTCAAAAGCATGCTATAATGATCGGTGTGTTGGATGTTAATTCTGTGATAGGCGACGTTAGCAGCCACTTTTCAGTACCCTTTACATTTTTCCATTTTGTCCACCTCAATATGACTTTTGAAAAAGGCTTTTTGACTTTGCATATCCTTCTGGTATTAATATGTCCTAATAAAATATAAAATATCTTGCAACTTTATAAATAAGATCCAATCAAATTAGTATATTCCTTTATTTTTATTTTTACAATAATATATTTTGAAAACTTTATAAATAGGTACTCACTTCAATGAGAATTCCTTTCCACAGCGAGTAAGAGGTATATGTAAATATCCAGGGTTTGTCGTAGTTAAAGAATGTTTCCGCTATATTGTCTGGATCACAGCCTTTTGCTACCGTGATTCCATAGAAAATTGAGAAAAGGTGTTCAACTGAAAATTGTTAAAAAAAAGTTATAAATAAACAAATTATCTAGACTGATACACCAATTCCCTAGGGAATCTGACCACTCAACCATCGGGCCAGTTAAAACTGTTATTATTACAATTGTCGATACAATGAAGAATTTAACGGCTACTATGTTTATATTAGCAAAAACCTTTTTGGTACGACATTATGTCACTCCCTTTTTAAGTTGTACTGTAATTTTAAGTAATGTTCGTATGTGTGTTATCTGGAAATTTATTTTTTTAATAGATTTTCCCCCTAAATGTTCCATATTTTTCGAAAAAGTCGATATCATCATTTTCCTAGCTATATGTCCCGTGCTTAAACGGGGTCCGCTTAAACTATGATCCAGGATTTACCGAGTCTGGTTGAAGTGACTGCCGATCTGACCGTCGTAACACTAAGATAGGGGAACCAGACAATTTTGGATCATAGTAACAAATCCAGAGTTTGAATTTGCAGGTTTCATCACGATGTTTACCTCACCGCCGAACTAGTGGCATAATTGAAAAATCCAGAGGTACGTGCTCGGGTTCGAACCCGCACTCATCGTTTATGATGGGCGTGTCTTCACCATTGAGCTACCACCGCTCCAATAAAGTTGATATATGCACAAGTTTCAAGATTATCAAGAAAGGCAAATTAATGCCCAAGTCTCTCTACTACCAATCAAAGATAATGATGACTGATTGATATTGACAAAATAGATTCTAAGCTAACAAAACTGTGAGTGAGAGTTTAATTTAAATAAAGGGAGAAATCAAAGTGTCTTAGACTCAACTAATAACTTCTAAGATTTATCTTGATGAACTTTATTAATTTGGATAAACTTTAGGAGTTAATTCATCAAAATATATATCTTGTTGGGAGCGGGAATTTACTTGAGAATAATATTGGTTTCCTGATTTGAATCTGTTTACTGTACTAGCTGTGCTTCCGGTTTCACCCGCGCTTATGATTAATTTTATTTAAGCCTAGCCATCCTTCTATACAACACTTTTTTTTTTTAATTCTGATAGTAGTTTCTGATATTAAAGAGCGGTGGTAGCTCAATGGTAAGGACGCGCGCCTCATAACCGAGGAGTGCGGGTTCAAACCCGGGCACGTACCTCTGGATTTTTCAAATCTATGTACGTATTTATATCACTAGCTATATAGACGGTGAAGGAAAACTACTTTGGATTTGTAACCATGATCCAAAAATTTACTGGGTGCCCTATCTTAGGGTTACGAAGGTCTGACTGGCAGTCGCTTCAATGCAATTACCAGACTCGTTAAATCCTTGGATCATGGTCTAAGCGGACCCCGTCTAAACACGGGACATAACGCTAGGAAGATGAGTAGTTCCTGATATTAGTGCGTTTAAGCAAACGAAAACTCTTCAGCTAAAGCTTGTATATTCGTTTGCTTGAATTTTTGTTTAATTCGTTTGTTTGTTATATAGATTTAGATTTATCTAGATATAACTAGCTTTCTGGTGAATTTCGTACCGCCTTGCTCTTGGCATAAAATTGAGGCTAAAAATACTTTACGACTAATTTTCATGCCTACCATATACACAAAAAGAAAACATCTGAAATTTTAACTATTGCACAAAAGCGAATACAAAAAAATATTTCCACAGTCACACCAATTTACTTCCTCACCATCAGCATAGGAAACTGCTGATGTAGCCTATTTAAGTAAACATGGGATCGTTGAAGGGAAACCTTCAGTGATACACGAGTCACGGCGTAAATCACATAAAACAAAAAGGTCTGATTTGCTAACACAATCTACTGTAGTATCACGTCAGCAGTTTTTTTACCAACTTCTGATAAGACATTTTATAGTCGAGGGTGTCCCGTAAATTTTTTGTGAAGAATATTATTCGTCCTGTTTTGTTACAAACTACTACAATCGGAAAGATTAATGATTGTGATTTAAGCAGTCTATTTATGTTTGTTTAAATATTTTTTTATACATAATTTTTTTGTTTTTTTTTAATAAATATCCGACTACATCACATACATTGATCTGACTCTGAGGTAAGTAGCTTGATCACTTGTGTTACGGATCAGAATCAACAGTGGTATTACAAATATAAACTTAAATATTGGATATTAACACCCAGACACAGAACAAACACAAGTATTCATCACACGAATGTTTGTCTTGGGTGGGGAACGAACCCACAACTCTTGGCGCATGGGGCAGGGTCACCACCGCATGCGCCATCGAGCTTGTCATGTCATATATATCGATGAACTTCATAGTTCTATTACAAATGACTCGTATTATCGTAGCTAATCTAGCTTTGGTGGCACTTAAGACTAACCGAGTTCAACATTATGTATATTAACCTATTACGAGTTCGTTTGTAGGGGCAAAAACATTTATTCGATTTTTATATGCGAAGTCTAACTGACTTTTCAAAAGATGCGCAATGCTTTAGGTATACTCCTTGTGATGCACGCCTAAAGGCTTAGACTAAATTCTGAACGCTGGGTATCTCTGAGACTCAAACATCACGCTTTTCTTAGCTATAGGTCTTATACCCATGGCCTAGGATACATCTTACTTTTGCTGTGTTATAGCCGGAATAGTTACCTAATGCAGCCAGCAGTATGAAAAGCATCGTCACATTGCAATACATGGGAATATTAGCCGTGAGAGGTGGCAATCTGTTTTCAATAGCTTCGACTTTCATCACCAGCCTCGGCCAATACCGTCCAATGTTGGCCAATATCGCCAATGATATTGTACTGGATGAATAAAACAAGAAATTGGCTGTAATCAAAAATAAAACTATTAGTAAAATACACAGAGCGACAAATGTTTGCTTTAAGAAGAACATTCAAAATTATATAACATTATGTATTATTGTAAACATGCAATAGTAACAATGTGTCATAAAAAATTTATTGCATACTATTTATTATACATAAACATACACAAATGACAGTGAATATTTTTTTATTGGAAAATACTATTCAGAACTATCTTTCTAGCTTTTTTATTTTATCAAACTAATAGAAAATATCTTTCCATCCAACCCAGCCCGGCTTTATTTTTGGCTGAATGTGGTTGAAGGGGCTTGCTGCCCTTTCAATTCTGCCTACCCCTTCGAGGATTATGGGCGTGATGTTATGTTATGTTATGTTATTTTAGAAAATAGATAAATCAATGATATTTTAAATAAGAATATGATAACAAAAGACATTAATGATAATAAGGTTGTTTACAATATTAGTTCTATTATGGCTTATAATAAAACATAGTTACATACTCATGTTAGTCAATGAAATTTTGTTCTGCAAAAACCAGTAGAAGCTCATGATAAACATCAGGATCTGTCCAAATAAGCTGATGAAATATATCACGGCATACGGTGTCCGGAGGGTGAACCTGGAAGTTAATAAATTGCGTAGAATTTAAAATTATTTGATAAGCTTAAAATATAATTTAAGTATTTTGATGAATTTAAAAGTTAATTTTGAAAGTTTTTATGAAATCAAAAAGTATTTAAACCATTATGATGAATTTAAAATGTATTTTGGACTTTTTGATGGGTTATAAAAATAAATATAACATTCTAATGACATAAATAAATATATTCATATTTCGCTACAGAGTACCTTAAAAAGTAGGCACAGCTAATAGCTAAATATATCAGTTAAAAACACAGAGACGCTTTAAAATAAAACAATGAATAATATGACAAATTATTTGAATATGAACTGAAAGAGTTTTTCTTGAGTTTTTCTTAACAATTATTGAAAAAAATCAAGTAAAGTAAATTCTTCCTACCTGAGACCATAACTACGTGGATTCATAAGACCTTCCAGAGGTAGTAGACCCATCAGTCTTCCAGAGAAGAGGGTTAGACGAAGAGCTGCATGAAGACCACTAGACTCCTGCCTTGTAAGCTGCAGTTTCTTTTCAAGCTCCAACGATTTCACAGGTAACATGGATTTAAACATGGTATAATCGTTTTCTATTTTCATGGTATTCTGAAAATGTGTCTAATATTGAAAAAAAATTGTTGCAAAATTACTGTTGTAAATATTTTTAAATATTTTTTGGAAGTACTTTAAATATTTTTCAAGCTAAGGTGAGAGGAATTAGTTTAAAACATTTCGCATTTTTATTTCTAGGTACAGATTATACTAGAAGCTTGGCTGTGAGAAGCAAAACTTAAGGGAACGTACATATGTAAGGATTACCACGATCAATCTGATTTCCCTGTCTGTGGGTTATAAAGGTCAGATGACAGTCAAAATAACAACAACTTTTTAAAAATACTTTTTATAAGTCTTAACCTTTGACGTCCCGGCCGTCGCAATATCCGGTCCATAACAATTGAAAATCAATTGTGTCTGGAATCTCGGTACTCGAAGCATTAAGTATGCAAGTAGACACAGGGTTCCTTATCTAGCATGTAAAAGGTGACTAATGTCTCACTGGATATTGAATTTGTAACTATGAAGACGGCGAGCTAGCGTAGAGAATTTTACACACAATTTTCCATTCAAGCCAACTCAATATTATTATTTTTTATATGGTGTTTAAGAGAGTTTACTGCTCCTTAGGTTCTGCCTAACCTTTTGAAGGAATGTAGGCTAAATGGTACGTATGTATTTATTACAAAAGTTGTATTACTTACCAACAGATCCTTATTATTTATTTTTAAATAACATTCATTACCATACAGCCATGGGATAAAATTCGCAAAATCAATCAAAAAGCACTTTGAACACTCACCATTAACTACAGTTTAACTTAACAGTAATTTCAAAGCATAATTTCTGGCCAGCTACGGAATCCCCAATGTTATTTCAGATTAAACCTCGAAGTTACAAAGTTGGACAGAATAAACAGCCCACCAGTAGCAACCAAAACACTAACTAGTTTTTTCAAAAAGCAATGCAATATCAACCTTAATCCAATGGATATAAGCTCCATGTATCCGCAGCTTGTTTTGTATCGATATGTTTATTTAGGGAAGACAAGTATCAATAAACGAGACCCAGAGTGAGTCGTTTATTTGACACCATAACCCTATAATCCTTTGTTGGATGTTCCACTGAAAATATTATTCGGAACTCGGAACAAGCTGAGGTTGCTAGCTTTGGAGGTTATGTTTGGACTGTGGCTTTGTTCGTTATGTTTCGGATGGATTGTTTTAGTAAAGTATAATGTGTAATACTTTACAAAAACATTAAATATTGTATGAAATATGTCATGTACTTCCTATTGGGGTAGTCAGACTGCGATTTGGGCTATCAAAAGACACATCTGTCTTTTGATAGCCCAAATCGCATGCTTAATAGTCATCATCTTGCTAACGTTATGTCCCGTGTTTAGACGGAGTCCGCTTAGACCACGCATGCTTAATAGTATAGTGGCCTAAATCAAAATTTGTTGTATTTTTAAATTAATATTACGTACACATACACATACATAACATCACGCCCATGATCCCCGAAGGGGTAGGCAGAGTCGAAGGGGCAGCGAGCCCCTTCAACCACATTCAGCCAAAAATAAATCCGGGCTGGGTCAGATAATATTACGTGTTAAAACATAATGGTTAATTTTTCATCAGCAGCGTATTTTAAGTTAGGTCACTTTACCATTCCATTAGTCACTTGACCATAAAGCATATTAAATAATTATTGATGTGTCTATCTATCATCTCGTATTTTTTTATATCTCATAACATTTGCTTCATATATCGAATGTATGTAGCTGGAGTTACAAAAACAATCGTTGGAAAATTTTGAAATTACGAATCCAATACGGAATACACCATTAATCGCCTTTTTTACAACATGTTAAGCGAGAAACACACTTGGTACATTATTTTCGAGTCCCAGACATTAGGACAAACTTCGTCTGCATGCCATTTGACTAACACGTTTGTCGAGCGGTCAAAGACCCTGGCCACAAAACCAAGGGTCGCGGGTTCGATCCCACTAGGGGCGAATGTTTTCGTATGATAAACATGGACATTTGTACTCGAATCACGGATGTTTATAAAACGTATTTAAGTGTGTCTATCCGTTCACCTAGTATCAATAACATAAGCTTATAAGCTTAGTTTGGAACTAGAGAATTAGAGTGTCAGTCTGGAGAGTTTATTTATTTATGCTTCAAATTTTCCTAAAAATCTACGTTTACTGAAATTTTAATTAAAAACGGAACAAACACAATAAAGGTGCCTAAACAATAACTTAAGTACTTAAGAGGCAGCTAAGAAAACTAAAACAGAAGTGGGAGGTACGTCGGAGCAATCTGCTAAATGTCGCCGCGACGAGCGTTCGCTCCGAGGATTTTGCTCTCCCGAGTTCACAAGGGAGCCAGGGAGTGACGGTACTAAATATCGATATAAGCTTTATTTGTTGGTCTGGGACTAGACTAGCATGTCGTCACGACTAGTATAAAGGATATTGTGTAAGCCATTGTGTAGGCGACAAGCTAGCCACTTGTCACTACTTTTTCACAGTTTTCCATCTAAACCAGCTCAGTTTTATTTTATGTCCGTATGTGGTTAAAGGGGCTAGCTGCCACTTTGACTCTACCACCTGCTTAGAGGATTACGGGCGTCAGGATATGTATGTATGTATCATTGTGTCTGGTACAGGTGCAGATAATTTTGGACCTGCTGAACGGAAATCATGTTGCTTTCAAAATCTGAACTAGTTTTTATTTTTGACTAAAAGTGGTTAAAAGATAATACAATAATTATTGCTCGTGTTATTTTTTTGCAAAAAGATTCGTACAATCCTAGATAACATTAGCAAAACTTCAGAAGCATTTTACATACTGTGACAGTTGTGGGTAGTGGCTGACTTATGAACTGACTTCAAAAAAGAGTTTCCAAATTCGATACATTCTGAAAAAAAAAATGTGTAGCATAGTACATCCTAATAATAAGCTATTATCTAGCTAGTGATTGCTTTTGTAAATAATGACGTTATACAAAGTTTACTCCAAACATCGATGTGTCGATGTTTTTCCTGTAAGCCCAACACCACGCAGTTAAACTATTGTTAGACTCCTACATACGTTTAGTATGTAGTGTTTAAGTTGCACACTTTTGGCTATTACCAAACTTATGTAGAAAATTTGGTGTTCAAATCTAATATCTCCCTCTATATTTAACTCATCATCTTCATCTGAAGAAGAAGGGGTGGGGGTGGGGGGGGGGACATAACGGTAGGAATATTCCTACCGTTATGTCCCGTGCTCAGACGGGGTCCGCATAGACCATGATTCCGGATTTAGTGAATCTGGTAATTACATTGAAGCGACTGCCGATCTGACCTTCCTAACACTAGATAGGAAAACCATACAAAATCTGCATCATGGTTACAAATCCAAAGTGGTTTGAATTTGCAGGTTTTATCACGATGTTTTTCCTCACCGCCGAGCTAGTGGTATAAATACGTACATAGATTTAAAAAATCGAGAGGTACGTGCTCGGGTTTGAACTCGAATCCCTCGGTTAAGAGGCGTGTGTCCTTATCATTAAGCTGCCGTAGCTTAGTTAAGCTTTTTTTTCAAAAAAAATATCTAATTACAGTCTGATAAATCATTACCGTATACTCAAATTGACTTACCGTCTTTGCACACGTTATTTCACGTCATAAAAAATTGAACCACATTAAATTGAAAGTTTCCTGTGAAATCAATTGGCATGTGCAATCCGCGTCTAGAAGATACAAAGTCTCTGACCCGGACGAACACAATTGCCACCAAATTGTCTTCCATTCACTTTTTGTTACTAGGGGTTGTGAATTTATCTTCATTGCTCGCATCACTCACACAAAAGAGGTTTCCTCATCCTTAATTTATCAAGACAGTTCACGGGTCTTGATTGTATTATATAGATATGTATATAATATGAGGCATGGCCAGTGGCGGATTTACCCTAACGCCCAGTAGGCCCGGGCCTAGGGCGGCCAAATATTAGAGGCGGCCAATTGTGCTAAAAAAATAACTGATGATGCTTTAGTACTGAGAAGAGGCGGCGGAATAATGGTTTACGGGCTTTTGGGTATGTGACTGAGTAGGCGACGAGCTACCCACTTGTCACTCCTTTTTCACAGCTTTCCATCTAACCTAGCCCACTGTCCTATGTTGGTCTGGGACTTAAAAAGAATATGCCAACTGTGGTTCTTGTCGTAAAAAGCGACTAATGGTATATCGGGTTTTGGGTGTGTGATTGTGTAGGCGACAGGTTAGCCGCTTGTCACTGCTTTTTCACAATTTTCCATCTGACCCAGCCCGGCTTTATTTTTGGCTGAATGTGGTTGAAGGGGCTTGCTGCCCCTTCGACTCTGCCTACCCCTTCGGGGATCGTGGGCGTGATGTTATGTATGTATGTAAGAGGCGGCGGAGTATTTACTAAATGGCCTGGGGCCTAGGGCGGCCAAGAACGTAAATCCGCCACTGGGCGTAGCTAGTGCCGTCTTTAACTAATTGGAGGCCCTGGGTACATTAGGAAATTAATTGTTCTATTTACCAATATTGAAAAGACACCTTAAAAGATGCAACATCGACTGTTCTCAATGGGAAGATCAGGCAGCGCAAAGATCTGAGAGGAGACGCCTTGTCCATCAAAATAAAATAATTTTGAGCTGACGCGAAGGTTAGACCTAGACAAGAGACATGGTGATATTAAAGCGCGTCCACCTGCGGCCATTACTTACAGATACATTGGTGTGCTTACGTGCCCTGATTGCGGACGTACGTTCCGAGAAAAATTTGGATATATTAGCCACGTAAAAGCACATCAAATGGCTTATCGACTACATGCCCAAACATGAATTAATATTGGCAGTAAAGCAGTCGCTGTAGCCGAATTCGGCTGTGAGGCATATACTAGAACAATTGATTTTCCTATGTGCCCAGGTGCAACGTTGTACTAGGGGGCCTGCTCGATTGCGGGTCCTGGGCACGAGCCCGGTGTGCCTAGTGGGAAAAGGGGACCTGTTTGTAGCATTGTTTTATAGAGGTATATATTATCATTGTATATATCTAAACTTTCTAAGTTTTCCATTTTTCTTTTAGATTAAGGGTTTGTGAGGATGGGCGGATTTGTAAGGGTTACTCAATAGGCTTGTTAGCATATATTTAGTCATTTACACATTGGCGCCCCCAATAGGATAGAAGCTAGTCAAAAAAACTAAATATTTAAAATTTACTGTCGTCAATTTGACCGCAATATTTTTAACTATTTACTAACTGTTAATACCTAAGTAAATAATTTAACAATTTTTATTAGTCAAGTGGTCAGAGATTCTGGCCACAAAACTATTGGTTGCGGGTTTAAATTCCGAAATGACTCAGTGGTAAGCCTGGACATTTTAAACTAGTCATGGTTGTTATTAATAGTGTTTAAGACACGGATTAGTAAAAAAAGAAGGACTTCGTGCCACTAACTAGACGTTGAAGCTCCTCAGGTGCTCGAAATTGGCACGCAACTTACTTCACACATTGACTTAATAAGATCCGATATCTGGAATCCATAAGTATCTCACTCATACATGCATAAACGTGGCTTCACGCTATAGTATGACAGCGTGGAGTCCTTCTTTTTTTACAAGTCCATGGTTTTGAATGTCTTTTTGTTAGAAATAAATGCTTAGTTTAAAGTTAAAGAATATATGTATGTGCAAGTATGAATAATTTATGTCTTTTCTTTTTTTTTCCGTACGAAAGCTTTTATTATAAGTAAACACTACTAATTCAAAAACTCGAAATCCAATTCTATTTCTGGAGTATAAAATAAAGTCTAGCTTTCACGTGCAATCACCTCGGATTTCTAGATTCGGATAAATCCAGTCTCGAATACATTTCAGGGTTAATTGATTGAACTAGCCGATTTAGTATGCTTCCCAAACTGTGTGATTTACCAGTCACTAGCATATGGCTCTCCGAATATTCAAAAATAGATAAATCAACTCACTGTTTATCAGTACAATTTCTACAACATTTCATTTGACTTTCAGTAATCATATGTAAATTGTCTGTCTAGAAACTTGCAATCTAATTACCTCGATGTCTGATTGAGTTGAAATACAGCATATTTGTGTAAGTTTGGCGACAATTCAATGTTATGAAACTAGTCTGATAGTAGTTGACTACGTTTAGCTTTTGAATGAAAAAAAAAAAGAGATTAGATACTAATTTATCTTATTCACCAAAAAAAACACGATGTTTTTCCATGTAACAATATAATATTTGAATGTGACATGAATTAACAATTAATATTACTGTGTCTCAACAACAGCTAAGCGGAGGCATATTTGGCTACATATAGTTTAGTATAGTTATAGTTTTAGTTTGTAAGCAAATTTTGTAATGTGCCAAACAAACATTTATTATATTCTATTCTATTCTATAATTTTTATTGACGTACATAGTATCACCCAAGTAAGTTTAAGCAGTTTCTTTGCTAGTCTACTGACTAAATATAAAGCAGTTTTGGTAAATTAAAAATCGTAAACTTAATATAATTTAAAATTAATAAGTTTTATAACATATTACAATATTTTCATAAATAGTATTGATTAACAAAAAAATAGTGTCAACAACCAGTTGAGTTTTTATAGATCGCCAATCTAACTTTGACAAACACTGTTCTAGACAATGTCAATACACGTTGAATGCACTGTACTTATGTCTAGATTTTTTCGTCTTTCAGATCCAGTGCATACGTCAAAAGCTATTTGATTTGTTTTATCTTTTTGCTGCCTCCAATTCTGTCTGGAAACTTCGAAATTATAAATATTGTATTAATGTTTGGTATATCGTTTGATGTAGCCATAGCGATGTATTTTTAGAATTTCAGTTGCCTTTTTGGACATTAGTTTGTTTTCTAAGCCAGCCCAGTTTTATTTTTGGCTGAATGTGGTTAAAGGGACCTGCCCCTTTGAGTCTGCCTACCCTTTTGGGGAATATAGGCGTATGTAGCTTCTTTTCTTGTGCTTTTATTGACGTAGTAAAGTAACACATTCTGATTAACCGATGTTAATACGAGTATAATGTTCGTTAACTATTTTGCTTATGTATATAAATTCAATTTAATGATACTTATTAATAAAAAAGAAACATTACATATACATTTCAAAGAAAAAATAAACAGCCCTTTTCTTGATATCATCATCTTCCTAGCGTTATGTCCCGTGCTTAGACGGGGTCCGCTTAGACTATGATCCAGGATTTAGCGAGTCTGGTAATTACATTAAAGCGACTGCCGATCTGATCTTCGTAACCCTAAAGATAGGGGAACCAGAAAATTTTTGGATCATAGTTACAAATCCAAAGTTGTTTGAATTTGCAGGTTTCATCACGATGTTCTCCCTCACCGTCAAGCTAGTGGTATAATAAATACGTATATAGATTTTAAAAATCCAGAGGTACGTGCCCGGAATGACCCGCACTCCTCGGTTAAGAGGCGCGTGTTCTTACCCATTGAGCTACCGCTTCAGCTCTTTTCTTGATAAGTAAACCCAAATTGTTACCGTTAAGAAATAACGCATTGCAAAACTAGTAAATTATTTCAGAAAAATATACCTATCATGTGTTTACTTTAGTTTCTTTTATAAAAAATCAAATCTCAAACATATTTTAGATAAAATTTATTTAACAGATAACACCAATGCTGTTTTTAAATACAAAACAATTCTATACATCAAAATATGAAAAATATAAACGATGATATTGAAATAACAGCCCAATATTCAGGTCATAGCCGTAGGTATCATTGTACTGGTAAAATTGGGTAATATATTTATTGTTGAATTCGGGGACTGTGATGTTGAAGTAAATTGAACCATCACGAGCTCATACGTCACTATTGTGCCCGCCACCTGAGGAAAAGTAATAAAAAATGAATAGAAAGGTAGTATAATAAATATGAATGTAATATAAAATGCTGGGGTGTCATAAACGTTTAAGAATTGAATCATAGTTGACAGAGTTTGCAATATTACGAAACATATTACGCAAAAAAAATAAATGAAAAAGTACAGTCGATTTTTGTAATCGATTGTACTTTTCAGGTTCTTTTTTTAAGTTTGTGAGAGGCTCTATACCTAATGAATTTAAATTGATGCTACTTTTGGTTTGGATTAAAATTTAAGTAACTGTCTATTTCCCCATATTAATCCATTAGTTTCATTATCTTAAAAGCTTTATCCATCATATTATTACTGGACGAAGTCGTGAGAAAATCTATTATTACTTTATACCAGCATACGTGTCAACAGCGAGTAATCCAGCAATGTTAAAATTTTACCATTGACAACTAAAATACGAAAATCCTTTGATCCTGTAAGACATACTCACTTTGCAAGCCGTTTTGGCGACCATTGTAGGGCACACATTTATAACGCAGTATTACGTTTCTGCGACATCAAACTATGCTCTGTTACAGAAGCAAAGCGAGTTCTGATTACATGGTTACTTTCTATGGACTATTTGAGCACGGAAAACTTGTTAAATTGATGTTTTAATTTGTATTGTGTAATGTTGTTAAATGCTGTTACTTGTTTTATATTTGTATCGTTTGGGTATGTTCTGCTCTGAGCATTATGTCACCAAAATTGTCAATGATATTGTTTAGCTTAATTTGTTTAAAATTTATAAATGATACTGTTTAGCTTAATTGCTTAAAATTAAAGCTTTTAGAGTACTTAGCTTAACTTGAAATACTTTACATTAATGTTCTAGGTTCACCAAGATACAGGCATTGCCTAGTTTGGGAACCCCTGTTATCTCTATTGCTACATTCTACTAATGCATAAACTAATTTTAATAACATGTTATGTATCTGTAATCTAAGTTCTTTTGTGCAATAAACGATTATTATTATTATTATTTTATTTATATACGGTTATGTATTCTCCCTAAGTAAGGGGTAATTTTCATTATTACGGGCTTTTGGCCAAGTAAGAATGAAGGTAAAGCTGTGTGTTATGTATTATCAGAATCGGATTCAAGCTGTAAAAATTTACGTACTATTCGGCATGTATTTAGTATGGCGGCTTTTTGTAGGGTTATGTAAGTATATTTAGGTATATTTAGTATATTTAAACCGGTGATTAATTGTTTAGGGATAACTCCTGTAGTAGAAACTACTATTGGCACTATGGTTACTTTATCCATCTTCCACACTCTCTTAATTTGATCCTGTAGCTCTGTGTATTTTCTTACTTTCTCTATTATGGTCGACTGAATATTATTCGTATTTGGGACGGCTATATCTATTATATATGTATGTTTATCGCGTTTATCTACAAAAGTTATATCTGGTCTGTTATTATATATTGTGTTGTCTGTCAGTATGGTTCGGTCGTAATAGAGTTTGTAGTTTGAATTTTCTAGTACATGTTGCGGTATATATTTGTAGTAAGGGGTATGGGGATCCTTAGATAGCTTACACTTTTGAACTAATTTTTGGTGGATTATGTTTGCAACCTGGTTATGTCTGTGAGTGTAGTCGTTCTGTGTGAGTGTGATGCAGGCACCGGTTATATGTTGGATAGTTTCTGGTTTGTTGTTGCATTTTCTACATAGGTCATTTCGGAGGGACGAATCTTTTAGTATGTATTTTCTATAGTTTTTTGTAGAAATTACCTGGTCTTGAATGGCTAGCATAAAACCTTCACTTTCTGGGAAGAGCTCTCCACTTACCAGCCACCTGTTGGATGCTTCTCCGTCTACGTGAACCTGATCTAAGTCACTCGGGTGCCTACCATGAAGTTCCTTCTCTCTCCATCTTTTATGTTTTTCTGTATTGATCTTGTTTCTGTCAACCAATTCAGAGTTTTCTTCGTGGAGATTGAGCGGAGTATATTTTTTATCCAGGGTTGCTATTAATTTATGGAGATCACTGTTTACTTTCTTTTCGTTAAAGAATTTTTTCAAGTTTGATATCTGTCCTTTATGTAGCTGTGAAATTTCTATTAAGCCTCTTCCGCCTTCTGTTCTTGGTAAAGTGACGCGTTCTATTGCTGATTTAGGATGATGGTATCTGTGTTGTGTAAGAATGGTTCGGGTTTTTATTTCCAGCTGCTGAAGTTCTGAATTAGACCATTTTATGACACCAAAAGAGTAGGTTAGTACGGGTATTGCATATGTATTAATCGCTTTAAACAGATTTTTACTAGATAATTGCTTATTGCATAGTGAATGTAATCTTTGAATATACTCTGCTTTTAGCTTTTCTTTAATAGCTTTATGTTCTAATAGTCTTGCTTGATTATATCCTAAGTATTTATAAAGTTCTCCTTGTTTCATAGCTTCTATGCACTCTTCCTCTCCCAGCGAATAATTACCCTCGACGTATCTTCCCTTCATAATATTTAGTTTTTTGCATTTGTCCAGCCCAAAATCCATTTTAATATCGCGTGAGAAAACAGTTGTTTTATCAAGTAGTCCTATCATATTTTTATCTGTATTTGAATAAAGTTTAAGATCATCCATGTAAAGTAAATGCGTAAGTTGGTGTTCAGTTCGTCTATTGATTCTAATGTTGAACCCTAATTGAGAATTATTTAGTTCCTTCGAAAGTGGATTTAGGGCTAGGCAAAACCAAAGCGGACTTAATGAATCCCCTTGATATATTCCTCTCTTTATATATATTTCGTTTGTGGAAATATTATCTCTTTGCGATTTTACTTTTAGATTTGTTCTCCAAGATGTCATACTGCATTTAAGGAATTGTATAATGTTTGGGTGGATTTTATAAATGTGTAATATTTCAAGTAGCCAAGAGTGGGGTACACTGTCAAAAGCCTTTTTATAGTCTATGTATGAAACAAAAATATCTTTTCTACTAGTTTGAACATGTTTTAATACGGTCGAGTCTATAATTAACTGCTCTTTACACCCTCTATGGAATTTTCTACAGCCTTTTTGCTCTTCAGCTAATATGTTATTAGTGTCTATATGTTTGGTAACTCTACGGGCTATACAGGATGTTATTATCTTATAAAGGGTGGGAAGACACGTGATAGGGCGAAATTGAGACGGATCTTCGGTTCTGTCGCTTTTCGGAAGCATAAATGTAATCCCTTTGGTCAAGAAATCAGGGAGAATACTGTTGCCATTGATTAATTCGGTTATTTGTGTGGCTAAGATGCCATGAAGCTTATAAAGTCTTTTGAGCCAAAAATTCTGTATATGATCTATTCCTGCTGCTTTCCAGTTGTGTGTTTTTCTAATTATTTCTCTCAATTCCTCTTCTTGTATACTTTCAAATTGCATCTCTTCTATAGTTTCTGACCTTTGCTTTTCACGTTTAATCCATTCAGCGTCCCTGTTATGTTCTTCTGTATTCGACCATATATTTCCCCAGAATTCCTCCAATGACTCTGCTGTTGGTAGATGTTGTATTTCAGTGCTGTTTTTAAGTTTTCTGTAAAATTGCTTTTCATTTGTTGTGAAAAGCTTATTGTTATCTTTGCGCCGCTGCGATTTTTTATATCTATTTAACCTGTGACTTTTAATAGCTAATTTCTGCTTAAGTGTGTCCAAGTACTCATCTACTCTTCGGTTAGGATCATCATATGTACTGTGCTTTTTTGTTTTATTTAGTATATTTTTAACATTTTGTAAAAGTTTCTTAGAGTTGTTTCCATTTTTGTATTGTATTAAGCGTGCTATATCTTTTCGTATCTGTTCAATATCTGCTTCTAATCGTGTTTGCCATGATGGTTTACGCTTTGGGTAACGAGTATGGTGAGTAGTGGTGTTTTCCTTTACCTTTATATTTAGATTTGTAGCTATTGTCAGTGCTATGCAATATATTAGTGTATGGGTATCTTCTATAGATTCTATTTCCGGAAGTTTAGTAGGAATAATTTCTTCATTGAAAATACTTATTAGTATTGTAAGATCTCGGGAAGACTTTAGCTTAGGTAAAATGGGTCTAGTAGTTGGGTCAATACCTTTATATTTTATAATATTGGACTCTAAGTTATCTGTCAATTTTTTAACTAAATGTAGTTCGGAGTTAATTTGTACTTGTAAGTGTGTGTTACTGGTTAGACAAAAGTTGTGTGAGGGTGTATAGGTGTTATCAATGTCGTCTAAGCTATGTAATGGTGTGTAGTTTATATTGTCCATAGGAGTAGCGTGGCTAATTTCATCAGTTATAAGCATTTGCTGGTCAGAAAGTAACGCAAGGTTTAGTGCTAATGTTTGATGAGATGTTACATTTTCACTATTGCTGGTATTTAATTCTGCTTGTACTTCTTGCCTAATCTGCCTGATTTTATCGTCTGACAACATCTTATTTCGTATAATGGCCCTCCTTTGATCGGATACTCTTTGCTCGGATACATTAGAATTAGGATACTGCTCTATAAATTTTTGGAATAGCAGCTGCCGGTATTGTGTTAAGTCGGTTTCTAATTTAGTGATTTGAAGGTATGTACGCATTATGAATATATTTATATCTTCATCCCATCTCATGCGCACACGTGGTTTACCAGCTTTGGTGGTCGCAGGTTTCAGTGCCGAAGCTGCCTGCGAAGCATCCGCGGCTGGTGGAGTCTGAGACTCTGGCGTTCTTTCAGTAGTAGCGGGAGCCTGTTGGCTCCGTGACGTGCCTACAACAGTCTGGGACTGGGTAGGCCTCTGCGACATGGTGCCCCCCCCAGAATACGTGGGGCTGCCCGAGACAGACTCGGGACGGGATTCTCCAGCGGGGTTTCCGCTGGTACCCGCCTGGGGAACTCTACTACGTGTTTGTACCATTTCATATCGCATACCCTGCCTTGTTGGCCACGTAAGTTTAAATTGTACGTGTGTCCGCCCCCCACGTGGGCCAGGTGTTCGGTCCGGACGTAAGGTTGGTTTTTAGGGGGCTTATTATTATTATTATTATTATACCTTATATATATATAACTGTAGAGCAGGTGTGAAAACAATTAAGCAAATTTATAAATAATTTATAAATATATCTGATTGGCCCGTTGGTCGAGTGGTTAGAGACCCTGGTCACGAAACCAAGGGTCGCGGGTTCGAATCCCGCTAGGGGCAAATGTTTTGTGTGATGAACATGGACATTTAAATTGTACTCGAGTCATGGATGTTTATAAAACGTATTTAAGTATGTCTATCCGTTCACCTAGTACCCATAGTACAAGCATAAGCTTAGTTCTGAACTAGGGAATTGGTGTGTCAGTCTGAGAATTTATTATTATTATTATTTAAATTTAAATTATCAAAACACCAAGTGAGATGTGGACACGTAGCTCGGTTCTCTCTGCCTACCCCGCCAGAGAAAAGGCGTAGGCATAATGGTGTAGTTAGTTATAATGAGTCAAAATACTCACAGTCAATAAAAGACCCCTTGTGACGCTGAAGAACTGAAGACCGCTCAGAGCAACATGATCTCCATTTACCTGATCCAAAAATCTCTGCACCTGCATCAGACATAATGATCATGTTAGGTATTCTGGAACGAGTGCTTAACAATACCTACTAAAGGTTTGTGAATATTGGAGTTATTTTTTTTTAATACGTACGGTATATTTCTTTTCAATGACGTCCTCACTTTTTTAGTAGTCTTTCTCATTTTTTAGGGCTGTGTCCTTTAATTGAACACGATTCAAGATTTTAAAGACTAATTATTGAACATTGAAGTGATTTTCTTGATATTCATACATATAGGTACATCAGTTAATATAAAATATAAATATCCGACGACATCACATACATTGATCTGACTCCGAGGTAAGTAGCTTAAGCACTTGTGTTACGGATATCAGAAACAACAGTGGTATTACAAATATATACTTAAATATTAGATATTAACACCTGTCAGTTAAGTAGTCTGGGTGGACCCCGGGCTTCGGTACATGGACGCAACCGGGACAACGCCATGCTGATGACGATGATGATGACATCATTTAAGTATATATCCCTAATTTTAGGATTTTTTTTAAATATATCAGACAGCATCACACATTGATCTGACTCCAAACTAAGTAGCTTTAGCTCTTGTGTTACGGATATCAGAATCAACAGTGGTATTACAAATATATACTTAAATATTGGATATTAACACCCAGACACAGAACAAACACAAATATTCTTCATACGAATATTTGTCCTGGGTGGGGTTTGAACCCACAACTCTTGGCGGATGGGGCGGGTCACTACCGAATGCGCCACGAGCCAGTCAAGTCAAAGTGAAAGATCCGTATGTCATTTTCTTTTACCGCCGAAGTAATGCTGTATTTCTAACTTTAATAGGTCCGAGAACCAAAACCCTTCAAGCTATCACCGATCTAGACATTAATAGAAGAAATAAAAGAATCACAATTTAAAAAACTTCCCGGTACTAAAAAGTGTCCATACTTTTTCCGTACCCATGTTCACTTCCTCATTCCCCATATTAGATGAAACTGTCTACCTGTTTCAATCCATTATAAAAGGCTTCTTAGTTTCCCATTTGCCTGGTCCACGACCCTTGCACCTGTTTTAATACAAAGTGTTGGCCATTTAGAGGGTTTATTTATCTCGGAGTGGATTCCGCTTTTAACGCGCATTTTACAGAGCCGTAAAAACTGATGTGTGTTTATTAGGGTTCGGTGGAAATGAAATAATTCGGCGAGTTTTCGGATTAAAATGAAACGATAATTAGACTCAAGCTCTATTTAATTTTTTTTTTTTGTTTTTTTGTCGATTGTTCAACCACTAATAGCATGAACTAACGTACTAGGTATGTACTATAGAGTGGCAGAACTGGGAGAAGGCTACGGGCCCCTACTTAGGAGGGTCCTCGTGCTTACTGGGGTTTGAAGGCGGATTCTGTCACTGCACGAGGAGTCCATGCGATGAAATTGCCACTGGTGTCAAATGGTATAGTTTCGCCATTGGGTATGAAAACTAGTAAATAAATTACGCCAACAAATCACGCACATTGAAACTCAATATTTATGTGGTTAATTCTTAAGTCTCCATTGCAGCAGGTTATTTGGTTTTTACCTGCTTTTTACTAGATTTTATTTTTGGAAAACTTATTACAGCTGTTTTGAGATCTTTTCCTTATATTTTTTGAAATTAATTAGATTTTGCATGGAACGCCCTTTAACAAAAGTTAAGACCTTAGAAGCAAAAAGCTAAGCAGTATTAATAACTAAAACATATTTCAGGAGAAACTTAGCGGGAAATACTGGGAATTAGGTGAATATTAAGAGATTATTTAATTAACTGTAAACAAGGATTGTTCCGAGGATACTGCCAAATTCCTCTGACAAATTAAGTATCATCAAATATCTAAATTTGGAGATGTTGATTAATTTTCTTGGTATTCGCTAATTACAAAAGTGGGATAACCGGAAATTATTTCTATTAAATAAAAATATAAGAAGTACTTGTTATTAGAACTACATATCTACACTAATAATATAAAGAGGAAATATTTGATTGTTTGTTTGTTTGTATTGAATAAGCTCCGAAACTACTGGACCGATTTGAAAAATCATTCACCAATCGAAAGCTACTTTATTAAAGAGTAACATAGGCTATTCCTATCGATATATTGGAGACTATCTGTGCCCGCGGCTTTATAGCTTCTCTCGATAAACTATATAATTTATTTTTTCAATTCGGACGAGTAGTTTCAGGAGTTAGCGCATTCAAGCAAACAAATAAATAAACATTACACTTTTATACATTAGTATAGAGTACAGATGCCGCCTTTAGGATGTTAGGCCTTCAGCGCTCTAACTTACCATTCAAAATACAAGTTTTGCTATTTGAAGTTCCGTTCTGGTAAAAGTTATGAGTTCTATAATTGTCTCTTATACCTCAACGCAGTAGACCGGTGAAGGCACATCATACAGAACAGGAGCTGGCACAGTGGACGCCGCGTTGACTTGAGAGGCGATCAGGGACACGGCGATAGAGCGAGACATCAGGTATATGAGTGAGAATAGGAAGTAGGTTGCTGCTTCGTATCCGCCCAAGAGGTGGGAAGCACTGAAAAATAGGTGAAAGTACATAGAAACATACATACATACATACATAACGTCACGCCCATAATCCCGAATAGGACGGAATAGGTGGAAGTGAAATTTGCATTACTAGAAAAGATTTCATGTTATGTTCATGTTATCGGATAATATCATCATATCATACATAACATTACGCCCGTAATCAAGGAAGCAGTAGGCCCCTTTAACCACATTCAGCAAAGAGCACTGGGCTGGGTTAGATGGAAAATTTAAAATGTAGTGACTAGTGGCTAGCTCATCGCCTACACAATCACATACCCAAAACCCGATACATTATTAGTCGTCTTTTACGTCATGCTAGAAAAGAAACACAGTTGGCACATTCTTTGTAAGTTCCAAATCATCATGGGACAATGGGCTGGGTTAGATGGAAAATTGTAAAAAAGTAGTGACAAGTAAAGAAAATTAAATACTAGATAAGATTACATGTTATCACATAATATTATCATATCGATTTTTTATAATATAAATAATTCGGTCACTTTCACATGGTCGCGGTCCTACATCAAGAGACATTAAAAAATATTATCGAGCTCACTTTTTTGATCGGCTACTGCATTGTCTATTTCCTTTAATCCCATCTCTGTAAAAAAACCATAACAACTTTATTAATTTTAAATCAGGCACAGTAATGATCCAAAAAAAAAAACCAACCGAAATACTCAAAACTCAAACTCAAAATATCTTTATTTACGTAGGCCTCAAAAAAGCACCTGTAAATCGTCAAATAATAGATACAAAATAGAACAATTTGAATCTACCACCGGTTCGAAATGTCGCATCTACCGAGAAGAAACCGGCAAGAAACTCGGTAGTTACTCTTTTGAATGCCAGATTGAATAGCAAATTAAAATTTACAGATTAAATTAATATTTATACCAAAATATAGGATTATGTGTCAACATATTAAACATTATTCACAATACATACCTCATTTATAGAAAATTATTATTAGAAGAGTTTATTCATAAAGAACTAGCTGTTTTTCGCGACTTCACCCGCGTAGACTAATATTTCTAAATCCTACAGAAACTGTGCATTTTTCCGGGATAAAAAGTAGTGTATATGTTATTCCAGACTCTATCTATCTCTGTGCCAAATTTCATCTATATCCGTTCAGCAGTTTTTGCGTGAAGAAGTAACAAACATACACACACACACACAAACTTTCGCCGTTATAATATTAGTATGATTAGATAAATAGAAGATTATTGAAATGTTACTCCAAAGTGTTGAAGAGCTGCAGGCAGATGAAGAAGAGGTTGTTGGCGAAGGAGATGAACACGATGCCGCTGATGACCTCGTCGACCCTGCGCACGAGTTGCGTGGCGCGGCAGTAGTCCTCGCGTGTGTTCTTCCAAAACACCTCCGGTAGGTACTGGGTCAAGAACGAATACGATAAACATAACATTAAGACAAGGAAATTCTGAAATACCCCATGAGATGATTTTCTTAAGATAAACTAACTAACTAACTAAACTTCACGCCACTTCCCTAGCGGGGTAGGCAGAGGGAACCGAACCTATTCTTTAGATAGTTTAATAAATGTTGTATTCGTCAACCCTGCGCACGAGTTGCACGGAGAGACTGTAGTCTTCGCGGGTGTTATTCCAGAACACTACCGGTAGGTACTTGGCCAGAAAGTAGTCTTTAATTAATACCGATACAGCCTACTTCATCTTTGTAGGTAGAGTATACGGCGCATAGTATCAATATGCACAAAAAGGAAACCAAATAATTGAAAATGATAGTATAGGTTTGGTGCTTGCTTTCCAATGAGCACATAGGTATTCCAATTTGATATATCAAAGTTCCAAATACCTACTGAAACTTAATTTCTAAAATTTCATTGAACTGATTAAATAAATTTAATCGAATATTTTATGCATTATTAAGCCATATATAAACAAAATCTTATAAACTATCACTTTTTTATAATTTAAGCGCTGTGTTCTTTCGTTCGACGATGGTAGAATACTACCGCAAATTCGCTGCTACCTCTTGTACCTTGAAATAAGTATATCAATGCAATAAGGCGTCGAAATTCTCAAAATCTTGAGATCTATTGCGATCACGTCAATTGTGAATGCTTCATTTCCACACGAGTTCATCCCGTCTTGGCCACAGTATAAGGAATTTATTAATATAACTATATTATAATAGGTAAAACTGGAATTTTCAACAAATGAACACTATATTATACACAAAGAATATTAAACGAACAACGATTATGAGTAAATGGCTTCATTATTTTTGATGTTTTATCAATTTAGTTTTTCTGATTATCCGTTAATTAACACCCAAATACCAAACCGAAATACTGCATAACTTGAAAATATTATTGTACTTAACAACTTATTCATGATTAATTAAAATGTACCTAAAGAAAAAGAAAACATATTTCAAGAATATATTTAATTTCTAAATTATATTCAAGATTGTTTTATTTATGGCTGAATGTGGTTAAAGGGGCCTGCTGTCCCTTTGACTCTGCCCACCCCTTCGGCGATTATGGGCGTGATGTTATGTGTGTGTGTGTATAAACGGCACACAGCGAATTCAGAAACATGTGTTTTAATTCCGAGCTAAATGTAGTGTAAAATATATATTCTATACTATGTCTATGTATTATATACGTTACCTAATTCTGACTGATTATATTATCTATACGCTAAAAACATGCAAATACAAATATAATCTGAAACATTATAATTTATTAACAAATACCTTTACATGAACACAGTAATATTACAAATGTTTTATATTTCTTATACATTAAACTAGTGCGAAATGTGCCTCACTGTCTCTCACTTTGTTTCAAAGAGGATTTTTAAAATAAGTCGCGCAGACTAACACGAGACGAGCATACCTTCCCCTGCGCTGCCAACAGCTTCTCATTGATATGCTCCAAGCGAGACGTGAGGTAGTAGCTCATGCATATCACGAATAAATCCGAAAAGTTCCAGATGAACGTCGACTGGAAATGGAGGAACTGGAAAATATTCAATTAGGCCTTTTATTGGGAAGCAGATACGGGGTCTTAAAGAATCGTACATCAATACGTAGATTATTAAGAAACACCCTATGCTCTAGTATGCCTCACTTACGTATGCGATCGACATCAACTTAGGAGGAAATTAAAACAAAAAAATAATGAATAATGATAAAAAAATCTTGTTGTAGGTACTATATTTAATTTAGACGACTTTTTATGAATGTTAGACATAATATTTTAATACTCATCGATAGATTTAACCAACACTCAAACAAATTCACGATTTTATTTCAGTATAAGCCACATTAAAATAGTTTTAAGTGAAATGATAGTGTGGCATCCCCATAACGACATCTTCTCTAAAGATATTTAAGTTTTCATTAGACGATGTTTCTATCCATAAGACTTTTAGCTAGTCAGATAGAAGAAAACGATTTTTGATATCTTTAGGGCACATAAATATTATTTTGTTATAGATAGCCTTACTTTTATATTAAACGAATATCGTCCTTATGAAAAGTAGGAAAACACCACCTTATTAATAGCGACTGCGAATCTGTTGTAAGTTCAGATAGTGACAAAGTCCATACTTTTACCAGATCCTGTATAGCCTTATTTAAATAACGAACGTTAACCTCATTACGATGAGGAGGAAAACGCCACCTTGATAAAAGAGATGGAAAATCTCTTGTAAGATATCGGATAATCACATAATTGCATACTTTTGCCAGGGCCTAAGAAGGCCGTAAATATATAATTACCTGTGTCAAAGCCCCCAAAACAGCAGAGTAGGGAAGCACATTAAAAACCCAAGGATAGAAATGGGTGACAAATCCCTCGTAAAAATCTTTGTCAGCTTGGCATACCATCGCTCCCGCAAATGCCGACAATAGTGACAGGATGTGCTCCACTGCAAAATAAATTGTAGTCTTTGTTGTTGTTGTAATATATGTAAATATATATATACTGATTATCATATCTGAAATCGTAGGATATGGAGAATTTCCACTATTTCACATAATTATTCATGAAATTCGCCTTACTAATGACATCTAACTCAATTTTATAAGATTATTCCCGTTTCCATGCGAATACGGGAATAAAATATAGCCTTTGTCACCCCTAATAACGTAGCTTTCCATTGCTGAAAGAATTTTTCGAATTAGTCCTGTAATTTCAGAGCCTATTCATTTCAAACAAACAAACAAACAATCAAATCATTCCTCTTTATAATATTAGTATAGATAAATACGTCACGAATAAAGCTTTTAACATACCGCAGATATTGACATAATTAAATATTCTAGTCGAAGGAAATATAGTTATTATGAAATACCTTCCTCGTTTTAATTAAGATACATTTAATATCTGCCACAAACAAGGAGTGTCGTCAACATGCCACATGAAGAAGCAAATTCAATGAATTTATATTTACACAAGATGTAGCTATTTTATATATAATCTCATAATTCTTTGATGTTGTATAACTAATATATTTTTAACATCATCATCAAAATATACTAATATTATCAAAATTTGTATTTTTGTGTGTGTATATGTTTGTAATGAATAAACTCAAAAACTACTGTGCCGATTTGAAAAATTATTTTACCAATAGAAAGCTACTTTATCAAGGAGTTACATAGGCTATATTTTATCCTCATATTCCCACAGGAACGGGAACTACGCGGGTGAAACCACGGGGCGCTGCTAGTTTAATATATAAATAAAAATCATATTTTAGTTATAAGCCGAATAATAATGTTTGCTATTGAATGTTTTACTGTACCTAAAACAATTAATTGTTGTGACTTAGACTTACTAAACTATATCAAAAGTTAACTTAAAAGCGACTTGACGATTTTGAAAATAACAAATACTTACACAAAGCCAGCATCAACACAATCGCACAAGTAATATTGCATTTGTAAGACAAAGCGCTGTCAAAGTTTGGGTCCAGCTCCTCGTTCCGAGATATGTGCTGGACGAGGCTGGGCCAAGCCTTGGCTACGAGGAAGAAAATTATCATTGTGATGCAAGTAGTCCCGTAGAAAACGACGAGTGCTGAGAAAAAGACACAGAAGAAATTTTAGCAAAATAATAATGACAATTAATGAATAATTGTCATTATAAATGATAATGACGCTCATTCATTAATTGTCATTATCATTATATCTTGGATTAACTTGTAAACAGAGCGACTTATAGACAAAGCTGCTAACAAACACAACATAGCCGGAAGGTTGTGCTGAAGGTACTCATGATCTACGGAATGTCTATCACGTTTGGTCTCGGTGGTACGTACTGCCCTTCCTTCTCCTCTTCCTTTTTATGATATAATGAAGAAATACTTTTATTTTACTCTCTTATATTAAAGATACAAGATATTACAAGATGTAGAGTAAGTATCATATTGGCAAAAGTTAAAAAAATCTAAGGACAGTTGAGATCTAAATAGGAATACGAATTCTTATAGTTAAAAAAGAACATTCCAGATACCAGTTAATAGAATATAGGCTACTGCAAAATGTTATTTAACATCTTCAGAAGATTTACAAGTTTTGGTGCCTAGCATAGAGAGACCCGATTTTTATCACCTCGGTAAATATTCAGCACCATGGTTGGTTTTTGAAATATTATATATAATATTAGATATTAAATAAATCATTAAAATAAACCAACTAACCAGTACACGCTCTGTTAAGACTTCACACAATTAAAACACCGCTAATTGTTCTTCTACTAAAAATTGAGACCCCATTTTCATTTCCCGACTAACGTCTTTCAAGTGAAGCAATTAGGTCGCTATTGTTGTATTAATTGCTTCCTTATTCTTAGTTTCTGAATTGTTGTAAACATTGTCATTGACAGCCCTTGTGGTGGCATAAAATCGAGATTTCATCTCAGAACAAGTTTACAGAGCTCGACAAAAGTTGTATTGTCAAAGAATATGTTACTTAAAAGGAATCTCATGGCTAAAGCTTGAGATAAAGCAATACCTGAGCATTGTTATGAAATAAATTTTTAGTTTAAAAATTGTACAAAAGTGTAAAAATAATTAAATATCTAGTTTTTAATCATACCAATATTTGTACATACATTAATTTTTAGTTTAAACATGAAAAAAACTGTTAAAAATAATCAAATAGTTTTTGATGAGACTAATGTTTATAGCTAAAGCTAATTAGCTTTTAGTAGACGTATAGCTAAATAAATTAACTACAATGTAATTTTTGTTAGTATTAATAAAAAAAATAAAGCTGTTGGAGACATTTAAGATTAGTTACTACAAATTTTTTTGATAAACCAATCGTAAACCGTCAGCTTGAAGAGTGATAAAACATAAAGTTCTTACCATTATTACTGAGAGAAGTCGTTGAATGGATGACCTTATGAATGCACATGACAGTCATAAAGCCTTGTCCGAAAAGTGACAAAAATGAGTACAAGCTCTTCCATGATACCAAAACGAATCTGAAATTGTTTGATGATAAAACATGTTACAATTTTTAAATATATGAGACGGTGATGAAGAGCACGAAGGAGACAGCTTAAATTGCCAGGTAACAAATGGTAGATATTTCACTAAGCTAAATATTGGGCCGGTGTCCTTACTAGAGAAACATGAATTCGCACTAAATTCGCATGAATTGAAAGCAACCTTTAACAAAGAATAATTATAGGTGTAAAACGATAGCAAGGCAAAATGTACATACATACAAAGATTTATGTAACTAAAGTAGATTTATCTTGCATATAATTCAATCGAAAATTCCGAATTTTATACATACATATCATCACACCCGTAATCTCCAAAGGGGTAAGGAGAGTCAAAGGGGTAGCTAGCTCCCTTAACCACATTCAGCCAAAAAATAAAACTTGTCTGATTTAGATGGAAAATAGTGAAAAAGGGACAAGCGCTCCAACGCAATCACACACCCAAAACCCAACATACCATTTAATTGTCTTTTACGACATGCTAAGCGAGGAACACAGATGGCACATTCTTTTTAAGATTACAGACCAAATAGGACAAGAATTGAATACTTTGTAAATAATGAAAACTTCTGAATGCAAAGGGCGTTTGTTGATCAGACTTTCTGGGAAATATTATCGTTTTAAAGGAAACATCATGCATTAAATTGAGAATGCTATACCTTACATTTGCAGCATTATTACTGCACATACCGTTCACAGGTATCAGCGAGAACACTTGTCCAATAATCAACGTCATCCGCAGAGACTTCAGAAACGTCGCTTGTTTTCGAACGGGCTTCAATTTTGCCACGTGCACTTTATTATCTGAAAACCCGTTCAAAACTCGCCTTCAATAAAATGCAGGTAATAAAGTTTAAGCGCCAATTAAACAATTTTATGGGGGGAGTTTCCATAGCCAAACTTATGGTAGTGCAGTAGTGAGTATCCTGAGCATTTATGATGGGATAACTGAACTTAGTTATTACTTAGTTTAACGCTAGGATATCAATATTCTCTGCTCAAACCATTTAGACTTGACTATTCATAATTGGCGTTAAGTTTCCATTTTGTTATATCACTTTTATTGTTTACTATTGCCCCTTCATTCTAGTCTAAACTAGTTAATACATAATTGTCACCATCGTGTATTGCTATTACTGCTAATAAAATAAAATAAAATAAATATCCGACGACATCACATACATTGATCTGACTCCAAGGTAAGTAGCTTAAGCACTTGTTCAAAATTCAAATTCAAAATATCTTTATTTATATAGGCTTCAAGAAAGCACTTATAAATAGTCAATATACATAAAAAAAAGGATAAGAACTAATACTACCACCGGTGTGTTACGGATGTCAGAATCAAGAGTGGTATTACAAATATATACTTAAATATTTTATATTAACACCCAGACACAGAACAAACACAAGCATTCATCACACGAATATTTGTCCTGGGTGGGGATTGAACCCGCAACTCTTGGTGCATGGGGCAGGGTCACTACCGAATGCGCCATCGAGCCAGTCATATAGATTTAATATGCAGGACCGGATTAACCATATTCGGGCCCCAAGCCAATGTGCCTCATGAGGCTTCTTTGTATTTTCTAAAATAATTTCTCTTCTCCCAAAGCTACTTGGGCACACACCTCCTATACTTTAAGGCTCCTAGGCAGTCGCCTACTGTGCCTAAAGGATAATCCTTCTAATTTCCATTTGCAGAAAGCATTTCATTTCATTATGTTGTATCCATAATAAAATAGTGTTTAACCCCTTGTAAAGGAATGAGATAAGTCCCTTTACAGTGAATAAAACAACGGAGTTTATCCACTCCAAGTATTTTCTCAAATCTGAAAATCTTCGCATAGCTGAACAAAATTCAATAAAGTATGTTTAGGTTTTCAAAGGCTCGATCTGACTTCTATAAGATGCGTAGAAAGATGACTACATAAAATAATTCTATCCTTTTTCAACCTTTGTCTAATAATTAAGACAATCCTATAACGTCATATCAGAAAATGAATTGGCATGGTGGAACTATCATAGTCTCCTTGGTCTCGCATTTCGCCTTGATTTATGGTGATATGATAGTAACAGCGATAGTGGCAAATACATACAAACATCACGCCCATAATCCTTGAAGGGGTAGGCAGAGTCAAAAGGACAGCAGGCCCCTTTAACCACATTGAGCCAAAAATAATAAAATAGTGGCAAATAACTAACCTTTATTGATTTCTTAGCACAATACAGTAAGTAGATATTGTTATTTAGCTATGTCTAACTTTTTCATCTCACCAGAAGCACGCGAATGTTCGTCGTAAACTTAGCGATAAACGTTTCCAAAAAACTTTAACTTACTTTTCGCCGGGATCCAAAGGGAGAGATTCTTTTTGAATTGTTTTTGACCCATTTTACTATCGTGTACCAGTCGATGGTGGCTTGGGCCGCTCAATCATTGGACTGCTGTTTGTCGTTAATGGATAGTGGTCGATTATTTGTTTACGTGTTAGCGATTAGGGTTCCTTGTAAGAGGAATTTAAACGCTTTTTGTAGGCAGTTTTTGGTTTGTGACCGATCTGAAATGGAATATGTAAATAAATTATATTGAATTACCTACTATTAGGCGAGTAGAATGTCAGTTTTCATTAAAACCGCACAATTAGTAATAATATATCGCACTACAGATTTAATAAATCGGGACTAACAAATTTTGACACACACAGCTGTGTAAATTCAAATTTAAAAAATTTAACGTAAATTATTATTATTAAAAAGATTTACTTATAAAATTAATTAAAAGCTGTGGATTTTGTGCAAAAAAAAAAAATTATAAAATAAAATAAATTAAGTTGAAATGTTTTCTGTCATGGTCAAGCTGTTACTAGGAAATATTTTTTTACGAGCCTTTCAAAACATGGGAAAACGAAATTTAATAGAGCGGTGGTTAGCTCAATGGTAAGGACACACGCCTCTTAACCGAGGAGTGCGGTTTCAAACCCGGGCACGTACCTCACGTTTTTTCAAATCTACGTTCATACGTATTTATACAACTAGCTCGACGGTGAGGGAAAACATCGTGATAAAACCTGCAAATTCAACAACTTTAGATTTGTAACCATGATCCAATGCGGTAAAACAATATTTAAACTCACATTTGACCAATTTTACTTACGGAACCAACATTCACATGTAAATCTAATTTCAGAGGTGATTCGCGTGAATAAGGTCCAATAACAAACTAACACTAATAACAGGGTTACAGTAGAAAACATCGCTAATTCCCTTATTTATTTGTAGTTGACTTTTAGGGTGTATTTCTGTGATAATTTGTTTACATTAGATCCGACCTACACCATTCATTTGTACTAGTGTTGCCGAAAAAACTATGATTTATACGATCGATAGGACAATCGATAGTATTGATAGGATCAACAGTATCGATGTTTCTGTTAGTGCAATACTATCGGTAATTAGCAATACTATCGATAGTTGGCAGCGATCGAAACTATCGATAGTATTGCTGTACACCGATAGTTTTCAGAATCGATTGTCTAGCGATAGCCAATCGATAGTTGAACTATTAAATATTGAATAGCTCCTCCTCTGTTCGTGCCACTACTTTGGCCTATTCCAGAGTATAGTTAAAGTATCGATAGGCTATTGATAGACAATCGATATTGGCCTATCGAGCGGCAACACTAATTTGTACCAATGGATAATTTGTAATAAGAAAAAGTAGTGTAATTTTGGGATGGAAGTCTAGCATCATTAACATAGTAGTACAAATCATATTACCCAGAGCCATGATACAGAGGCACTTTATACTAGATAAACCATACAAAACTTTTAAATTCAATGGTTTTAGAGTTGAACCAACTATTCTCGTTTTGAAAATGTCTCAATGATTTTCCGTCTAAAAGTATGTATGGTGGAAAGTCGTATTTTTTTAATAATAAATATCATATTACATCACATACATTGATCTGACTTCGATGTAAGTAGCTTAGGCACTTGTGTTACGGATATCAGAATCAACAGTAGTATTACAAATAATGGATACTTAAATATTGTATATTAACACTCAGACACAGAACAAACACAAGTATTCATCACACGAAACTTTGTCCAGGGTGGGGATCGAACCTACAACTCTTGGCGCATGGGGCAGGGTCACTACTAAATGCGCCAGGCAATTATTTGCTAAATGACGACATAATATTATTAAAGTCATGAGTTTAATTCGTTTTGTATTCAATCGAGTTGTTTGTCTATGTAAAGGTAAACAGTAACAAAATCGAATAAACAGCAGTTTCGCGTGATACCCGTATGATGAACTGTTTGATTAGAATCTGTAATCATTTGATTTCACTCACTTGAATTTGGATGAGGAAATCATTAGAATTGGTTTTAATCAACTGGTACTGATATATCTGTGTATTAGTTAATTATATTTTGTCGCTCAATCATCGGCAGTCGCTTCAATATAATTATTAGACTCGATAAATCCTGGATCATGGTTTAAGCGGACCCCGTCTAAGCACGGGTCATGACGCTAGGAAGATGATGATTTTGTGCATGTATGTACATATTTACGCATTACCTACGCCCGCAATCCCCGTAGGGGTAGGCAGAGCACAAAAATCAGTACATACCATCACGGCCCCCATCCCTGAAGGGGTGGGCAGAGCCCAAAGAACAAGGAGTTTCCAGCTTAGAATTCAGTCAAGTTAGATGTAAATTGTGAAAGAGACATGTGTCGTTTAAAAACCTTAAAGCCACTATCTAATACATAAGTCGTATTTTCTGATGTGCTAAGCAAGAAACACAGTTAGAACGGGATTTGGGCCCGCACATATATACATAACATGACGCCCATAATCCCCGAAGGGGTAGCAGAGTAAAATGGGCAGCAGGCCCCTTTAACCACATTCAGCCAAAAAAAGTGGGCTGGGTTAGATGGAAAATTGCGAAAAAGCTTGTCGCCTACACAATCACATACCCAAAAACCCATATACCATAAGTCGCTTTTTACAATATTTAAGTCCGCGACTTTTCATTTCTTGGCTAAGGTCGCTCAGTGTGTGTAAGTGACCACACAATCATTGGTTGATGTCCTGTGCAGGCTACAAGACTAGGGGTCTCTGAGGGTCTCTGAGTGTGATCACTCACTCAATCAGCCTGTATTAAAAACCGACTTCAAAAACGAACCTAATAAAAGTAAAAAATAAATTTACTTAGGCCAAAGTAATACGTATTTTAATACTTATAATTTTGAAGTCGGTGCCAAGTTAAACAATGACTTGGTACAATTGAAGCTAATATTAGTAGGTAATTATCACCGAAAATGTATTTGTTGAGTGATAATTGTACCTATACCAATTTAAGCTTTTACGTCTAAGTAAATTTATTTTTTTCTTTTATTAGGTTCGTTTTTGAAGTCGGTTTTTTTTTGTTATTTTGAAGTCGGTTGAAAATATGAGTATAATGTTCAGGGATTTTTGAGTTAGGCAGGTATCATCTTTAATGTCCGGGCAACCGCGGTTGCCTTTTTAGATGTTAGCGCATCGCTCTAGGCGACAATGGTAACCTAATGGAAAGCGAATGGAAGATTTTTAGATTTAATTTTGTGGGGACACCTTTATTTTTAAATTAAAAAGAAAAAATACCATAGAGCTCTGTATGAACCATAGATTGAATTCAAACCATAAACTATCGTGCAAAACCAAATGACATATAAAAAAAAATGTCAAAGATCAGTAAATTTTCCTTTTCTAGCCGGTAATGTGAAGTGTATGAAAATACCTATAAAGAACTACTTTAAATTCGTAATTGTACTCTAGTTCTTGCACGAAAAAAAGAACTATAGTTTCAGCTATACCATGTAATTTTTATATTCATATAACTTTACTAGTTTTTGAGATATTAACGTTTAAAGTAGGCAATGAACGCGCGCTCAGTTCGCGAAAAACCGTTCGCGGCGCTCATTCATATATACATACGGAAGCATTCACAAACTTTCATACCAGGAGGTATAAACAACGACGAATTTGATGATGGTAGGTATATTGGCCCTGAACTTTTTTATCGCGGTATCACCAAACAGGGGCCCGTATGTTGTGTGTATCGCAACAAAGAGGCATTGTTAATACGCACGAGTAAGCCCGTGGGATTCACAAAAGAGTTCTTTTGGAAACGTTAGCGGTTGCCTATATAGTACAACTTAGGCAATTTAAGCCTTTTTCAGACAACTGTTTTAAACTGAACACATACAATGTACTGGCTACAGATTACTTGAGGGCCATGTTGGTGTTTCAAAAATACAGACAGTGGATTACTTTTTGAAGGCTTTGCTGGTGTTTTCAAATTAAATATATTTAAATTAAATAGATTTCATCAGAAATGGAAACACAAATGCATTTAAGTAAGTGTATCCATTCAATAATAACTATGTGAAATAGGAGCAATGCTTAGTACATGATAAGGTTGATGTACTAGTCTGAGAAAACTGTGTTAATTCCTTATAACACAATTATATATTTTATTTTATTACGTGGCATTAGGTACTTGTTTTGATGGTAACAGCAGATTATACTCAACTTTTAGGTACATAATTCTTACATTCTTAACATCACGCCCATAATCCCCGAAGGGGTAGGCACAGTCAAAGGGACAGCAGGCCCCTTTAGCCACATTCAGCCAAAAACAAAACTGGACTGGGTTAGATGGAATATTGTGAAAAAGTAGTGACAAGTGGCTAGCTTGTTGCCTACACAATCATATACCCAAAACCCTATACAAATTTATTTTTGTGTGAGTATATATATTAATCTATTAATTCCTATGTTAATGAGACTTAAAAATAATGTGCCAACTGTGGTTCTTGCCTAGCATGTCGTAGAAAGCGACTAATGGTATATCGGGTTTTGGGTATGTGATTGTGTAAGCTAGCCAGGTGTCACTACTTTTTTTAAATTTTTCATCTTATCCAGCCTAATTTTATTTTTGGCTGAATATGGTTTAAGAAACCTGCTGCCCCTTTGACTCTGCCTACCCTTTTGGTAATTGTAGGTGTGATGTTATGTATGTATGTAAAAAAATATAGCGCTGCTATAATTATACTATATTTTTAGAATACTTTATATTTATAGAAGACCTAATTTAAAATAAATAATTTAAGCCTTCCTTCCTTGACTTTACCTATAATATTTATCTTCTATAGAAAACTAAATACTGCGTTGAAACATTTCCTAGACATTTGTGTTTTCTTTACTTTTAAAACAAATGTTTATTTAAAATGTGTCCCAGTAGAATAGTTTTCGTGCTCTCTCGCAGAGGAGTGAGCTTATGACTTAAGATAGGTGCCTTACTGCATAATGTAGAATACAAAATAAATGTGTCTAGTTTCAAGAAATAATTAAAATTGTTAGTGAAACTTTATATAAATCTAACTTGTTCCCGTGGCTCCGGCTGGGTCGAATTTGATTTGTCACAGAATCTGTAATTTATATCACGGGATCTAATTTTTTTTTTGGCATATAAATAATCTTAGGCTAAGCTCCCTTTCCCAGGGTTCCAAAAAATAGATGTTCTAAACTTCATTACAAACGTTAAACAGTTCAGGCGTAAAAATAAAGCTGTCCAAGTCAACTCGCATTTAATATAAGTTTGAAATAAATTACATCACTGTAAAAGATATTAGCACCCTCAGAACAAAGGTTAAATCGCGAAAGTCGAATGCAGCAAAATCCATAACGACTTGCGAATTGCGCTCGTCACCGACAAAATCAAAGCTGCATAGGGTGTAAAGTTCCATAATAAATGGCTGTTGCAGCAAAATCGCTGAAATACGTTGCTCAAGCTCGCGAACGGAATATTCGAGTGGACGGCAGCCAGTTGTTGGTAACACGTAGCGAAAGAATTATTGTGGAAAGTCGCTGTCGTTTGGAATGGAATTCGAAAATAATGGTGACGTCATGGTTATTTCCAATCGAATCGAACATATCATCTCAGACAGTTGCTGATTGTATAATTTAAGGTCAAAGTCAAAGTCAAAATAGTCTGAATTTATATTATAATTTTCAAAGAAACACTTTTATAACTTCACATACAGATAAAGCGATATGATTTACCACTAATTTGTTTCAGAACTTTATAATACTAAATCTATGCTAATATACAAAGCTGAAGATCTTGTTTATTTGTTTCGTTGAACCCGCTTATCTCACTGGTCTGAATGACGAATATATTTTTGTGTTGAATAGTCCCATGTTGGTCAGGGAAATGTGCCAAGTGTGTTTCTTGGCTAGATTGTCGTAGAAGACGACTAATGGTGTATCGGATTTTGGGTATGTGATTGTTGGGGCGACAGGGTAGCCACTTGTCACTACTTTTTCACAATTTTCCATCTAACCCAGCCGTGTTTTGTATTTTGCTGAATGTGGTTTAAAGAGCCTGCTGCCTCTTTGACTCTGCCTACCCCTTCGGGGGTTATGGGCGTGATGTTATGTATGTATGAATAGTCTATTTATCGAGGAAGGCTATCGTCCATATAACTTCACGCTACGACATTTTAACCATAAACAAGAGTGAAACTGAAAAGAAGACTAATATTTATAATTATGTAGTTTACCTAATTGGACTATAATTACAAGTAAATAGTAGTTTATTATAAAGCTAATCAGTCTTGTCACTAAAGTCTTTAATCTTACAGTAAATAAGTGCCGTACCTTTACTCATTAAACCTGTTTTAAACGCATTTGAAACTTACAATAGGGATATTGACTGGCTAGTCAATTGAGATACTTTTTAAGAGCTGTCAAAACGAAATCACTTCATAAATTTTGTATGGGCTTGCCAACGTATGACGTCACTAGTTTGTATAGTCAACTGACTTAATATTGAGCAGTTTTTGTAAAATTTTAAATCTTTGACTCAATATGATACAAAATCAATAAGTCTTAACAGCATACTACAATACTTTCTTTTTCAGAATTGATATTTCAAAATTAAATATAAATCGTGTCAACATCCCAAAGAAACGCATCGATCAACCAATGCTAGAATTGATGCAAGAAAGTAATTAATTTGACTTCTTCGTCGACTTTGCCAAATTAACTTAAAATAAGCTCGTCACCTAACTTTTCCCAAGAATTAATAAATCGTGGATTTAACTGGTCTTTTACAATTTGTCATACTATAACAAGGGGAGAATTCACATAAATTACGTCGCTACTTTTTAGGGTTTCGTATTGCAAGAGTTTGAAGCCGACTTTCTGACATTTGTAATAGTGCCCTTTCGAATGTCACAATTTCTATATGAAGGAATAATATGAAAGTATTTACACATAATCAATAGACTTTGGAACGACTGCACCGAATTGATTTCTTTTTTCTAGATCTGGAGACAAGTTTAAAATCAAATGGAAAGTATTCAAAAACATTATCAGATAAAAATTTTTCGGTTCAGCTGGTAAAACAAATAAGTTCATTTGTTATACTTTTTAAACAAATTACATTAGAATACTGTTTCTACAAATACTTATTATTTGTATATAGGATTATATTCACTGAAGGAACCTCTATATATATTTCTCAAAAGTACCTAACTAGTTTCTGGGAATATGCCGCTAAGAAAGTAGTTATTTAATTTACTAAAAAAAGGAATATTGAAATGCTTCTAACTTGGCCAATTTAGCACAATTAAAAATTGAAAAAAGGACAAATATCAAACTTTTACACCTGGTTTAATTAACGGCGTTTCAATTTAGGGCTATTGTTTCTGTAATTTGTTTTTCAAGACAAAGACGGTTGTTCCGTTTTCGTTTTTCTATATACCCAAGTGATGCTATTCATGTTTTTATTCACAAGTCTTTTTTGATAAAAAATACAAAAACTTTAAATTGCTAAAATAAAATAATATGACTACTTTTTGGAATACATTTAGATTATATCTTCTTATATATAAAAATGAATTGCTGTTCGTTAGTCTCGCTAAAACTGGAGAACGGCTGGACCGATTTGGCTAATTTTGGTTTTTAAATATTGGTAATCTTCTAGGAAAGGTTTAAACGGTAAGAAAATATGGAAACATTGAGAGGAAAAAATAAAAGAAAATTCAAGAACGGGGCGTTACGAAGTGCGCCGGGACAGCTTGTATTTGATATATTGTTCGCGGGAATATTAACTTGTTGTCGTTGTGAATTCTAGATTTTTTTTTTTTTATCGTGATGTTGAAAGGATAGACTAAAATTATAAGCGTTACCATACATCAAAGATTTAACTGATAATTTTTTTTTATCAGTAACAAAGTAAAGTCAACAAATTATCATACATTACATTTAAACACGTGTGCAATATGTACATGTGGAGCAAATATACATGGATAGGCAAATAGACACAGTAAACAACTCTTAGCAGTAAGTTTGTCAAAAAACGGCTTTGCTAAGTCTTTGAACATGGCGTCGTAGCAGCATATAATGAGTAGAGTTTACTATCCAGCGTCATTTTTTACAGGATCAAGCTGAATTGCTTGATCGATTATTCCGATCCCTAGTAGGGATTTAAACCCAGCCGCATTGAACCAGCACATGTCGCTGGATGCAGCACAGCTAAAATTCTTTAGGGGTGAGAGCTTCCCGCTCCCCCGCCAGTCCGGTAGGTAGTAAAGGCCGACTCCGGTTAATTACTGATAGTCCTCTCAAAAAAAAAAGCTATAATTCTGCTGGGCCCAGCTAGGTTGCTGGATCTAGCATAGCAATACCTAATAACAGTCAGCTTTATATATAGGTTCATGTATATATATTTTCTTACTCTTTCTAATGATGATTTTATACCACTTAATTACTTTTCGATTTTATTAATAGCTTTTGATTCAATATAAATTTACGCTTTAGAGTTTAATACATCGGAAACGGATCTCTAAATAGGATTCAGATCATTTTCAGACTACCCAATAATACTCCACACTATGGGTAGAACGTAAAAAAAAACATTCCCACTTTACGTCCTTTATTCCCTTAGCTTTTATTTTAAGTATTTTATTTGTAAGCGTGAACTGCGTATGCGTTCCTGCAAAATTATGTATTTTTAATACAAAGTGTCTGATAAAAGCCATATATAAATAGTTGACAATACAATCTAGAAGCGATAATAAAACTGGTTTCTCATTTTTTATTTACTTTCAAATCGCCATAAACAGTCAAAATTGATTAAAATTTTTGAACAAGTTTCCAAACCAAAACAGAGTCGCTTCACTCCAATCAATTTCACTGTGGCACGCCTCGTATGACGAACCCTTCCCGGGAAGCGGGCTTAAATATGTTGACACATAATTATGACGGAAAAATTAAACCCACTTCGTTGTTTGCTGAACACCATAATTTTGGGGTTAAATCAGATTAACAAATTTTATGATAATGAACCTGAGGCTAACTATGGTTATTTTGTTGTTTTTATATAATTTATTCAATTTGGTTTCATTTGGATGTGGAAAGCGTATTTGTATGCTATTTATATGGGCGACACATTGGTATGCTATTCAGAGACAACGAGTTCAAATCCTGAAAATGGAAATTCATGTGTGATGAACAGAACCATTTTAACTTAGTCCATTGAAAGAAAAAAATAACTTACTTGCTTAGTACAGATCATATTATAAAATATAAAATAAATATCCGACGACATCACATACATTGATCTGACTCCGAGCTAAGTAGCTAAAGCACTTGTGTTACGGATATCAATCAACAGTGGTATCTTACTATATATATAAAGCTAAATTACCACTCACTGACTCACTGACTGATTGGGGTGTTTTTGCGGTGTGAAGGAGGTGGTTTAGAGCTTTTTAACGTATGGGGGGTGGGTTTAGATTTTTAATCAACGCAGCTTTTTCTTGTTTTTTTTTTTAAATTCAAGATGGCCGCCGAGTATGGCTTAGCGGGAAAAAAAAAATGTATGGAAACGTGGGGCGGTTTAGACTGTCAAAGATTGTTGTTTATGGGTTAGGAATGGAAAAAAAATAAAATGTCAAAAAAACAAGATGGCGGCGGTGTAATTGCGGTTTGAAAATCCGATTTAGAGTCATTTTTGCGCAGTCGTACCAAAGAGACGCGCATAGACAGTGGAAAACTTTCTTTTGACATTTGTTGCGGGTATAGTCGACTCGACGACCCCGTCCATAGATTATAAAAATTCAAGATGGCGGCGGCGCTGGCGGCCATTTTGTCCCGAAAAAAAAATTGGCAGTTTTTGAAGGCGTTTTTCGGGTGGATGGCAACACTTTAGAGAATCGCTTGTAAGAAGGCTATGGTGGGAAATTTATTCGAGTGTTACCATGTGTGGAAATTTCTACCAAATTCATGGTAGTTTTGGAGCCATGGGAGAAAATAGTAGGAAAAAAAATTTTTGGATTTTCGAAAAATCAAGTATGCAGTTTTGTGGCAACCCCGACCCGCTTGGGCCTTTTTGTAGTTTTTTTGGAAAATTCTGGCAACACTGGGAATTATCGGTAAAAAACGTTTTTTCGACATTGCCAGCTTCTAGGAGCCCTGTGGGTCAGAGGAAGCGTCGGAGGAAAAAACGAAAAATGAGGGTTGATGGGTTATACGATCCAGAATATGGGAAAAATATGGGCATCACAAAATTCAAGATGGCGGACGCGCTGGCGGTAATTTAGTAAAACTGAAAATTTTTGAAAAATTTATTTTTCATTTTTCGCATGGATGGCAACATTTTAGAGAATCGCGTTGTATGTGGCAGGGGTAGAGAATTTATTCAAGTGTTGCCGTGCGTTTGAATTTCTACCAAATTCATGGTAGTTTTCGAGCCATGGTAGAAAATGGTAGGGATGAAATTTTGACGTTTTGCGAAAATTCGAGTATGCAGATTTATGGCAACTCCGACCCGCAATGGCCTCATGGTAGTTTTATTGAAAAATTCTGGCAACACTGGCGACAGCGGGCCAAAACATTTTTTCGACATGGTCATTTTCCAAACTCTCTCTGGGTCCGAGGACGCACGGGAGAAAAAAACGAAAAATGTGGGTTGGTGTGGTATACGACCCAGAATATGGGAAAAATATGGGCATTCGGAAATTCAAGATGGCGGACGCGCTAGCGGCCATTTTGTGAAAATTTTACTTTTTCGAAATTTTATTTTCAATTTTTCGGGCAGATGGCGACACTTTAGCGTTTCCCAATGTACTAAGCGGATATGTGTCTGGTTGATATGTATTGCCAGGTGAAAAAATTTTTTAGTAGTTTTTGGTAGTTTTCGAGATATGGCCCAAAAAGGTCGAAAGTAGAAATAACGACTTTTTGGTAAATTCATTACCAGGTTCCTAGAGGGCGGGTCCATTAAAATGACATTTGACTATTTTTATCTCATTCGCATGGCAACACTCGGAGCGGCTTGGAGTTGAATTCCGAAGGCATGGTCTACTTCCAGAGGCTTTGGAGGACTCATTATACGCCGGAGAGAAAAAGTAAAAATGCAGTTCAATGTGGTATATAACGTAGAATGCCTAAAAAATACTGGCTTCAAAAAAATCAAAATGGCGGACCAAGTGGCGGCCATTTTGTAAAAATGTGAATTTTTCAGAATTTTTAAAGTGGTTTTTGTGGCAGTTGCAGTTAGCAAAGCTAAATTTTGATAATGACCTTTGTTGTAGAGCTCTATAAGACCTATAGACTGGTTAAAAAAATTTTCCAAATTTCAGGGTAGTTTTTGAGATTTACCCCGAAATGTAAAAACTCAAAATAACGACTTTTGGCAAAAAATAAGTATGAGGATCTGTCAAAAGTGGTCATATGTTTCTATTTTGATCTAATTTTGGAAAAAAAATCAACAGTCAAAAGAGAAAAATGAAAAACTCCATGTCATGTTGGTACTCGATTTTCCCATACATTTTGTACTGGAGCCGACCGCAAAGATAAGTTTGTACGAATTTGTATAGGGAAACGGTTGCATAGTATTGCGGTACTGTCTTTATCATACAAAATGACTATGTAACTTTGCGTGGGCATAGGCGGAGCACATTTATTATGCCTTAATTTTCGCAAAGTTCTAGGTGGAGCGCCACGTAGGGCGCAGCCCGGAGCGGCCAATCAAATGATGTAATTTTGCTAATGTATAGGCGGAGCGCCGCGTAGGGCGAAGCCCGGAGCGGCCATAGAGTTAATGTATTTTTGCGAAGCCACAGGCGGAGCGCCGCGTAGGGCGAAGCCCGGAGCGGCCAAAGAAGTAATGTTATATTGCGAATGCGTAGGCGGAGCGCCGCGTCGGGCGAAGCCCGGAGCGGCCAAACAAGTGATGTTATATTACGAATGTAAAGGCGGAGCGGCCAAACAGTTACAGGCGGAGCGCCGCGTAGGGCGAAGCCCGGAGCGGCCAAACAAGTAATGTTATATTGCGAATGCGTAAGCGGAGCGCCGCGTAGGGCGTAGCCCGGAGCAGCCAATCAAGTGATGTAATTTTGCGAATGTAAAGGCGGAGCGCCGCGTAGGGCGAAGCCCGGAGCGGCCAATTAAGTTATGTTATTATGCAAATCCTTAGGCGGAGCGCCGCGTAGGGCGAAGCCCGGAGCGGCCAATTAAGTTGTGCTGTTATGCAAATCCTTAGGCGGAGCGCCGCGTAGGGCGTAGCCCGGAGCGGCCAAATAAGTGATATTATATTGCTAAGCCATAAGCGGAGCGCCGCGTAGGGCGCAGCCCGGAGCGGCCAAATAAATTATGTAATTTTGCAAGACCGCAAGTCAAACTATGTACGCGAGGCTGGAGGCCGAAGGCCTGTTTCTTTAGGACCCATTTGATGGAACATAGGGCATCAAAAAATAATAAGAACGCCATTGCGAACGGTTCAACCCAGCCATGTAATCTAAGCGAGGCCGCAGGCCGAGCTGCGTATCGCGAGGCCGAAGGCCGAGCTCCGCGTAGGGCGAAGCCCGGAGCGTCCCCCTCCGCCTCGCAGAGCTGGGTTTTGGCAAGCACACGCGCAGCGTGTGCGCCAAAAGCTAGTTACAAATATATACTTAAATATTAGATCTTAACACCCCAGACACAGAACAAACACAAGTATTTATCAGACGAATGTGTGTCCTGGATGGGATGGACCCACCACTCTGCGCGCATGAGGCAGGGTCACTACCGAATGGGCCATGGAGCCAGTCCATATAGCTAAGTCAAAATTAAAATTAAGCTGGGTTAGTTGGACGATTGCCAAAAAGTAGTTACAAGTGGCTACCACATTGCCTGCACAATCCTGAAACTAATACCCAGTCCACCATTAATCGTCTTTTACGGCATTCTGGGCCAGTAAATGGAGTTGGATAAATGCGAAAGTTTGTATGTATGGATGGATGTTTGTTACTCTTTCACAAAAAAACTACTGAATGGATTTTAATGAAACTTTAGAATAATATAGCTCATACACCCGAATAACATATAGGCTACGTTTCATTAATGTACCACGCGAGCGAAGGTAGTTATTTATAAATCCAGTGATAGCTCAATGATACGAACACGCGCCTCTTAACGAAGTGCTGGTTAAAACCAGGGCACGTGCCTCTGAATTTTCCAAATCTTGTCTGGTTCCCTTATCTACGGGTTACAACGCTCAGATTGGTAGTCGCTTCAATGTAATTACTAGATTCGCTAAAACCTGGAACATGGTCTAAGCGGACCCCGACTAAGCACAATATATAACGTTAGAAGAATGTTATTTATAAGTCCCAGACTAACATAGGACAACTTAGATTTACAAATCAAATAATTTATGCTGATACGTTTAACGAGTTACTCGTACTTAAAGACTTAACTCAATCTTATTGACTTAATTTCCGTGGGAGTAAAAACTTAAGATATTTCGACGGGTAATTTATTTTAGAGGTTTATTACTTTTGTGTCTTTAAGCTAAGGGGTAGTGCTTACTCAATGTGGATTTACTTCTTTTTTTTAACTTAATAAAATAGTTATTATTCATATATTTTTAGTAAAAATGTGGGCACTCGTAAAGTTTCAACACAAATAAAACATTACATATCACCAGTTTCAGAAGGTTGATTCCATCGTGAAGATCCAAAAATTAGGATGCCAAAACTTATCTATACTTATAATAAATCTGTAGAGAGGTCAATTCTGTACATGAAATATATTTTCAAAATAACTATCAGGGGGTGATTAGTGATCGATACTGATGCCAAAAATGCAATCAGTAAAATTTTTGCCTGTCTGTCTGTCTGTCTGTCTGTCTGTATGTTCCTTATAGAAACAAAAACTACTCGACGAATTTTAACGAAACTGGGTACAATTATTCTTCATACTCCTGGGCAGGTTATAGTATACTTTTCATCACGCTACAATCAACAGGAGCAGAATAGTGAAGGGAAATGTTGAGAAAACGGGAGAAGTTATTGCATTTTTAAGCTTCCGTCGCGTGTGCAGCCTTAATGGTTAAAGTTACATAGAAATCATGTATGACGGAAATTCTATATAATATTAACCATAAACGCGGGTGACACCGCTGGCACAGCTCGTAGCTATAATAAAATTATTTCTTATCTGGCAGCGCCCCGCGGCTTCTTTCAACCGCGTAGTTTCCGTACTTATAGGAATACGGGGATAAAACATAGCCTATGTTACTCGCTAATAAAATAGTTTTCCATGGTGACAGCATTATTCAAATCGGTCCAGTAGTTTCGGACCCTATTTAATACAAACAATCAAATCTTTCCTTTTTATAATATGAGCAAAGACGAAGGTACTTTTATTTTTTGGGTGAATGTGGTTAAGGGCGTTAGTTGTCTTTTTGACTTTGCCTACCCCTTCGGGGATTGCGAGCGATTATATGTATGTAGGTATGTAAGGTACAGTTTCAATGCAGGCAAGTGGAAAAGCGCAAGCCAACCATAGGTAGGTAGGTATATTTAAACAGTATTCTACCTCGAGGTATCCAAAATGAACTTCCTATTCATTTGACAGACCCGTTTGTCGAGTGGTCAGAGACCCTGGCCACGAAACCAAGGGTCGCGGTCAAATCCCGCTAGAGGCAAATGTTTCGTGTGATGAACATGGACATTTGTACTCATACTTATACATTTGACTTTGGAGTCATGGATGTTTATAAAACGTATTTAAGTATGTCTATCCGTTCACCTAGTATTCATAGAACAAGCTTATAAGCTAAGTTTGGAACTAGAGTGTTGGTGTGTCAGTCTGTGGATTTTTTATTTATTTACCCTCATAAGCATAGTAAGGTAAAGTTAAATGTAACCATATTCTTTCATTTGTTGACTCCTCGACATTTGTCGCCAGTGAACACCCAACTTAATAATACTTAGAGCTGAATTTGCGCAGCTAAAATACTGAACTTTATGCAAAGATATCGGCAAGATTGCCGAACTTCTCGTATTGAATAAATATTTGCCACCAACCCAAGGTTGACAGTAATTAGGAGATAAATTACTTCTCTGTGGACTCGGTTGGAGTAAATCGAGCCCTTTGGAGTATTCGAGGAAGTGAAAGGTAATTTGAAGACACCTCAAAATATAAGTTAGGTGAGGGGAAATAAAAGATATACAAATTAAACGTGGCCGATCTACTGTCAACGAAATACACCATCATCCTAGCGTTATGTCCCGTGTTTAGACGGGATCCGCTTAGACCATGATCCAGGATTAAGCGAGTCTGGTAATTACATCGAAGCGACTGCCGATCTGACCTTCGTAACCCGGTAAAACCCAGGTAGGGAAACCAGTCAATTTTTGGATCATGGTTACAAATCCAAAGTTGTTTGAATTTGCAGGTTTTTTCCTTCACCGTCGAGCTGGTGGTATAAATACGTACATAGATTTGAAAAATCCAAAGGTACGTGCCCGGGTTTGAACCCGCACTCCTCAGTTAAGAAGCACGTGTCGTGACCATTGAGCTACCACCGCTCCAATGTGTCAACGAAATACACATCGAACTTTATTTTGGCGGCCTTTTACCTTTGGTACAATGGTTCCGAACGCAAGGGATGTCGTGCCGAATGCAAAGGACGCGGGTTCGATTCTCGTACTGGGACAAAACCTTGTTGATTAAACAGGTATTCGTCTCGGGGATGCGTGTGGTATCTTCGTTTCAAAATAAAAAATCAATTAAACAAAGTGGCAGTATTAGCTACAGAGTAAATTTCAGTTTTATTTGTATACAATTTGAATATATTCTTCATCATATCCCAATATTGAGCCCTTCATCAGTATCGATAGTCAACCATCTCGGTTCGCGATTGTATTTGTCCATAGCCTCCTTGTTCTCCGCTAGTTTCGCTTCTCTCAACAACGCTTCTGTCATCTAAAACAGAAATAAATAAACTTCTTTCCTTTTGGCATGAGCCAAGTAATAACTTGGCTAAGTAATAACTTAGGATAGTAATCACCAGGAGCTTAGGTCCCTCAGGTTCATTTGTCTTCTCATTGGTAAGTAACTTTCTGCGGAAGTCTGTGGGCGATTTTATGAACAATACATTTAGTGCTTCATTGGTATTCATTCCAGACATCCACCGTGTTTGCAAAGGAATTTATGAAAATTAATTTAATACAAAATTCTAAAATCAGCCTTAAAAAAAATTAGGCTGGTCAATCGTAGGTACATCTTGCAAAGTATTTTAACAAGAAGTTGATACAGAATCTATTAAAATTAAAATCGTCGCCGTAATGAAAAAAACAAGAATTGGAGACCAAAAATTCAAACATCTTATATACATAATTTAAAAAGTTATGAAATGCCAAGAATATTTAGGGAACAATTTCTGTGGTCTGTGAGGGAACATAACGCATGCTTATTAGTAAAGTGAACTAACTCGAAATTTGTTGTATATTTAAATTAATATTACGTATCAAAACATTTTGGTTCATTTTCCATTAGCAGCATATTTGAGTTAGGTCACTTTACTACTAAGCATGCGTTAAACTTTGCTATTATTGCATCAGTATAAAGCTATATATGTAGTTTAATTTAATAGAAATAGATACCTTGACAGAAAACATAAAAAAATAAAAAATTGGTTGAAATAATTTAACATAGAAGATGAAGAAGTATACAAAAAATCTAATATTGTACAAAAATCAATGAGAAGTAAAATAGTAATAAATCAGAAGATCAATTTCTAATAAGTACAGTCTTAAGAAGCATGATTATATTGTACCTCAAATCGGCGGTCTTTCGACAACTTGAAGTCATCTCGGATGTCTTTCGTCCTCCTATAGTTCAAGTCGGAATCGTCATCAATGATGAACCTTCGGGCTAACTGGTAAAGAGGGATGCTTTCTCTTCTTTTCAAATTACCTATGACCAATCCATTATAATCGAATTGGGGAAAAAGCGAACCACAAAATATGTGCACGAGTTGAAAGAAAATTAAAAGTTGCCCCAACATTTTAATCACATTTTAACGCATTTTTCTATTTTACGTTTATATTTTCTATTATTTCACGCAAAAAATGCAATTGTAGTTGTCAAAGTGCTCACGGATATTTTTTCATATACAGCATGTTTTTATTTTGATAAAAATTTGAAATAAAATATTCTCATTAGTATTTTTATCAAAATTCAAAACAACGTTTTATGCTAGTGTCAACGTTATAAACAAATTAAGCGATAGGCACAATCTTTTTTATTTCATCAATAAATATAAAGTGCTTTTTGGAATTTCAATTTACTATCGTAAAATCAGCATAGGCCATCATAAATTCCAGATACACAACAATTGCTAAGTAATATGGTAACGTTATTTAACGTTTTTTGTAAGATTCCATTTTGCTGCCGCATTTAAAAGTTAAAAACCTTTTACGCAGCATTAAAAGTGTATTCCATTCCATTTTAAAATCATTTCACCAAATGGAAACAGCGAAAAGTGCGCAAATTCATTGTGATTATTTGTGAAACTCAGATAACATTAATAATTTTCCAAATGCAAATACGATCGTAATGGTATGCTTGTTTTCTGTATATTGTTTATCCTTTCATCTATAAATACTATTAGTTAATTGCGAATTGGAGGTCCTTTGCAGTTTTTGGAGCTCTTAAATAGTTTGGTATTAGATAATGGCATAAATGCAAAGGTTTAAACTTGGAAACATACTGCTGGATTCTCACATTTTTACTTTTATCAATGAATGTGTGATTGTAACCTAATTTCTTCCTGTATTTATTATAGGATTGTCGCCTTTATATAATCGCCTGCCTCACTACGGAGTCACAAAGCAAATATTATAATCTTAATTATTTATCAAGCTAGAATTTATAGTTGCGGTCTCTTATAATAACAAAATAGTGAAAATTCAGAAAAATCAAATATTATTTTTTAATTGCTATTCACCTGTATATAAATAAACAATATACAATCAGATTTACAGTTACAACTACTAGCAGGCAGTTTCTTGGAAATTTTGGGTAAAAACCAGACATGAATCTATATTTACACACCCTGTTCATGGAGTTCTCTGAAATTTTACGGTATATTCTGCTATTGGTCGTAGATCAAAAATATTTTACGGCCATATAAAAGTTGGACGCAATACGCTGCACACAAAACAGAAAAATTGCATAAAATAGAAGTAGTTTCAATAGAAGGAAATAAATATAATTGTAGAAGCAAATTTTATTTATATTTTAGCTACATCTTACTATATATATAAAGCTAAATTACCACTCACTGACTCACTGACTGATTGGGGTGTTTTTGCGGTGTGAAGGAGGTGGTTTAGAGCTTTTTAACGTATGGGGGGTGGGTTTAGATTTTTAATCAACGCAGCTTTTTCTTGTTTTTTTTTTTAAATTCAAGATGGCCGCCGAGTATGGCTTAGCGGGAAAAAAAAAATGTATGGAAACGTGGGGCGGTTTAGACTGTCAAAGATTGTTGTTTATGGGTTAGGAATGGAAAAAAAATAAAATGTCAAAAAAACAAGATGGCGGCGGTGTAATTGCGGTTTGAAAATCCGATTTAGAGTCATTTTTGCGCAGTCGTACCAAAGAGACGCGCATAGACAGTGGAAAACTTTCTTTTGACATTTGTTGCGGGTATAGTCGACTCGACGACCCCGTCCATAGATTATAAAAATTCAAGATGGCGGCGGCGCTGGCGGCCATTTTGTCCCGAGAAAAAAATTGGCAGTTTTTGAAGGCGTTTTTCGGGTGGATGGCAACACTTTAGAGAATCGCTTGTAAGAAGGCTATGGTGGGAAATTTATTCGAGTGTTACCATGTGTGGAAATTTCTACCAAATTCATGGTAGTTTTGGAGCCATGGGAGAAAATAGTAGGAAAAAAAATTTTTGGATTTTCGAAAAATCAAGTATGCAGTTTTGTGGCAACCCCGACCCGCTTGGGCCTTTTTGTAGTTTTTTTGGAAAATTCTGGCAACACTGGGAATTATCGGTAAAAAACGTTTTTTCGACATTGCCAGCTTCTAGGAGCCCTGTGGGTCAGAGGAAGCGTCGGAGGAAAAAACGAAAAATGAGGGTTGATGGGTTATACGATCCAGAATATGGGAAAAATATGGGCATCACAAAATTCAAGATGGCGGACGCGCTGGCGGTAATTTAGTAAAACTGAAAATTTTTGAAAAATTTATTTTTCATTTTTCGCATGGATGGCAACATTTTAGAGAATCGCGTTGTATGTGGCAGGGGTAGAGAATTTATTCAAGTGTTGCCGTGCGTTTGAATTTCTACCAAATTCATGGTAGTTTTCGAGCCATGGTAGAAAATGGTAGGGATGAAATTTTGACGTTTTGCGAAAATTCGAGTATGCAGATTTATGGCAACTCCGACCCGCAATGGCCTCATGGTAGTTTTATTGAAAAATTCTGGCAACACTGGCGACAGCGGGCCAAAACATTTTTTCGACATGGTCATTTTCCAAACTCTCTCTGGGTCCGAGGACGCACGGGAGAAAAAAACGAAAAATGTGGGTTGGTGTGGTATACGACCCAGAATATGGGAAAAATATGGGCATTCGGAAATTCAAGATGGCGGACGCGCTAGCGGCCATTTTGTGAAAATTTTACTTTTTCGAAATTTTATTTTCAATTTTTCGGGCAGATGGCGACACTTTAGCGTTTCCCAATGTACTAAGCGGATATGTGTCTGGTTGATATGTATTGCCAGGTGAAAAAATTTTTTAGTAGTTTTTGGTAGTTTTCGAGATATGGCCCAAAAAGGTCGAAAGTAGAAATAACGACTTTTTGGTAAATTCATTACCAGGTTCCTAGAGGGCGGGTCCATTAAAATGACATTTGACTATTTTTATCTCATTCGCATGGCAACACTCGGAGCGGCTTGGAGTTGAATTCCGAAGGCATGGTCTACTTCCAGAGGCTTTGGAGGACTCATTATACGCCGGAGAGAAAAAGTAAAAATGCAGTTCAATGTGGTATATAACGTAGAATGCCTAAAAAATACTGGCTTCAAAAAAATCAAAATGGCGGACCAAGTGGCGGCCATTTTGTAAAAATGTGAATTTTTCAGAATTTTTAAAGTGGTTTTTGTGGCAGTTGCAGTTAGCAAAGCTAAATTTTGATAATGACCTTTGTTGTAGAGCTCTATAAGACCTATAGACTGGTTAAAAAAATTTTCCAAATTTCAGGGTAGTTTTTGAGATTTACCCCGAAATGTAAAAACTCAAAATAACGACTTTTGGCAAAAAATAAGTATGAGGATCTGTCAAAAGTGGTCATATGTTTCTATTTTGATCTAATTTTGGAAAAAAAATCAACAGTCAAAAGAGAAAAATGAAAAACTCCATGTCATGTTGGTACTCGATTTTCCCATACATTTTGTACTGGAGCCGACCGCAAAGATAAGTTTGTACGAATTTGTATAGGGAAACGGTTGCATAGTATTGCGGTACTGTCTTTATCATACAAAATGACTATGTAACTTTGCGTGGGCATAGGCGGAGCACATTTATTATGCCTTAATTTTCGCAAAGTTCTAGGTGGAGCGCCACGTAGGGCGCAGCCCGGAGCGGCCAATCAAATGATGTAATTTTGCTAATGTATAGGCGGAGCGCCGCGTAGGGCGAAGCCCGGAGCGGCCATAGAGTTAATGTATTTTTGCGAAGCCACAGGCGGAGCGCCGCGTAGGGCGAAGCCCGGAGCGGCCAAAGAAGTAATGTTATATTGCGAATGCGTAGGCGGAGCGCCGCGTCGGGCGAAGCCCGGAGCGGCCAAACAAGTGATGTTATATTACGAATGTAAAGGCGGAGCGGCCAAACAGTTACAGGCGGAGCGCCGCGTAGGGCGAAGCCCGGAGCGGCCAAACAAGTAATGTTATATTGCGAATGCGTAAGCGGAGCGCCGCGTAGGGCGTAGCCCGGAGCAGCCAATCAAGTGATGTAATTTTGCGAATGTAAAGGCGGAGCGCCGCGTAGGGCGAAGCCCGGAGCGGCCAATTAAGTTATGTTATTATGCAAATCCTTAGGCGGAGCGCCGCGTAGGGCGAAGCCCGGAGCGGCCAATTAAGTTGTGCTGTTATGCAAATCCTTAGGCGGAGCGCCGCGTAGGGCGTAGCCCGGAGCGGCCAAATAAGTGATATTATATTGCTAAGCCATAAGCGGAGCGCCGCGTAGGGCGCAGCCCGGAGCGGCCAAATAAATTATGTAATTTTGCAAGACCGCAAGTCAAACTATGTACGCGAGGCTGGAGGCCGAAGGCCTGTTTCTTTAGGACCCATTTGATGGAACATAGGGCATCAAAAAATAATAAGAACGCCATTGCGAACGGTTCAACCCAGCCATGTAATCTAAGCGAGGCCGCAGGCCGAGCTGCGTATCGCGAGGCCGAAGGCCGAGCTCCGCGTAGGGCGAAGCCCGGAGCGTCCCCCTCCGCCTCGCAGAGCTGGGTTTTGGCAAGCACACGCGCAGCGTGTGCGCCAAAAGCTAGTTACTTCTATCTATATCTCCATAGTTGCTGCCAAGGATTCATAATAATTAGAGTCTAAGAAATCTATATTATCTGCAAAGGCTTTTTTATTTTCTGTATTGTCTTTATTGCTTTCCCTATTATAATTCTTATCTTGTAATAAGCTACCAACATCGTCGAGATATTTCAAGGCAACAATTTTGACTATAATACATTTTTACGAGCGCAATCTTTGTAAAGGAGAATTTTGAATTAAGCAAAAGTTTATGGTGTCGACTATTTTCTTGCGCCAGTTTATATTCAAGTTTATTGGAGTATATATAATTCTATATAATTCTTGTTTAATTTTATTTACAACTTGTTCAGTACGATCGTTTCAAACCTGCTATATATAATATAGCTCAAAGAATACCGTTGATAATTTTTTTTTTTTAATATATTTTATTTTGAAGTGTAAATATACACGACGCGTAGAATATTGCGCTTACTATTAACTTGTTTTTATTCTATCTCTTGATTTAGTATAAAACACCATTTGACATGTATAATATTGTACTGTCCACTAGAGTTTTGCACAAACAAGATCAAACCACATGCAATCTTCAAATAAAGATACTCACATCTTCTACATTACTTTTAGAGACATTTTCATATATTTTTAACTAGATATTCCAAAATAAGCTATATCAAAACGGTGTAAAGACTTTGATTCTCTGTCACATGTAAAAATGGAGATTTCTTATATGACGTCATTGCAAGTCCATAAATCGAAACACCATCGGTATAAAAAGCCTCAAATCTCTTTGTTTTACGCAACCCCGAACGTCTGTTCAAGGATCTCTTACAAGAATGAATATTCTTCGAATAGTACATTTTTATTAGTGTTTTTTTTAATAGTACCATATTGGTCTAGGTTTAAAAAATAATGTAGTAAATGTGCTCCTTGCCTGCACTGCGTGACCATTAGTCAATATGTATTGGGACTTTGGGAGTTAAGTATGTGATTATTTATGTGACTAGTCAGACACTTGTTTAACTGTTATCCAATTTTCCATCTAACCCAACAACTCTATCTTACATACATAACATCACACCCATCATCCTCAAAGGGGTAGGGAGAGTCAAATACATACTTTTGGCTGAATTCGATTCAAGGATGTTAATCGCCCCCTTAACACTGCGTACTTCTATTTGATGCATAATACAGTCTCGTGTACAAATCTAATTTCCACACAAAAGCTATAGTACCGACTAATTATAGAGTTTTCTCACTTACTGTTAATTACTTAACGACAATAGACACTCACCATATCCAGTCTATGTCTCTAACAAAAGCTTCAAATTCTAGTATTTACCCAACTACATGTATATAACTAAGTATATAAGGTCTAGTTGTCACGACAAGGTCTAAAATCTAGTTCGTCGCAACCTAAACAACAGTCAGCGAGTCACGAATGTTTATTGTTTGTTGATTAAACAGAACATGATATGAGGGTGTGTGGATAACGACACACTCAAACGGGGTCGTATTTAATGTTAGGGTGTATTTGAATTGAAAAATTATATTTTTTATTAAGAACCAGCTTTTACCCACGGGGGCTTCGGTAAAAATCTGCAAAATTAGATCTCTTATACATACATACATACATACATACCTTCACGTATTTGAAGGGGTAGGCAGAGTCAATGATACAGCAGGCCATTTTAACCACATTCTGCTAAAAAAAAAACTGGGCTGGGTTGATGGAAAATTGTGAAAAAGTTGTGACAAGTGGCTAGCTCGTCGCCTACACAATCACATACCCAAAACCCTATACCATTAGTCGTCTTTTACGACATGCTAGGCAAGGAACACAGTTGGCACATTATTTTGAAGTCCCAGACTAACATGAGTAAAATCTATTATAAACACATGTGTGTTTGGTGGATCCTTTTAAATATTTTTTAGGATAAAAACCTATGTCTTTTTTCAAGGTTCAAACTTCAGTCATGACAACATCACAATCGATTCAGTAGTTTATGCATGAAGACGTAACAGACAGAATAAGCTACTATTGCATTCCGTCAGTAATAGTGTTGCAATGTGTTCCATTTCAAAAATAATAAAGTTTATGATAGTTAAATTTACTGATTGTAATTTATTTTCAGATTAAAGTTTCGGGTAGTATACACAAACATATATTTTAATGTTCTTACAAATGATAGGTATTACGAGTATACTGCATATACCGTAAGTCAAAGAAATTTCCAAAAAAAATATATTATAATTTATTTCTTTGCTTAAAAATTAGTTAATTTTCGTGATTACATTTTTCGTGATTAGTATCGCCTACGAGTAAGTTAAGGTTGTTAGAATACCGATCGAGTCTGGTCCCGATCTGATACTCGCTGCTAAAAGCTCACATTCCTTCCATTTCCAAGGACCCTTTAATTGCTATTAGAGCACCTGAGCACATCAATCACCAGAGGATTTGATAGCGGCAGTCGGCAATTTGCGCAAGACATTAGACAGGGAAATAACATCGGACCTTTACCTTTATTGATTGCCATAACTAACGCTAATTGCTAGGGCTAGTATAGGGGTGCTGAAAGATATGCCTATTGCGATTTGGTGAGGGTAACTTCAAATGGTGACGTGTATAACCAAATATAGTAAAAGTTGCAAATGCCTAGATTAACAGAAATATCCACGTACAAATATATTATACCTTAAGGATGCAAAAAGACATAATTTCATTTTAAGTTGCTGTATATTTTTATATCTATGTTAACAAAAATAATGCATACATAAACAAAACTGACTGAAACAGTTTCTTTTTATGTTTCTACCGAATAAAAATTATATACATGAAATTGTTAAATTTGTCTGGGATACCTCAATCTTTTCGGTGGTTATACTAGAAAAACCTTTAGATTCCCTGAATAAAGGACCTTATATAATCCCAAAGAAAAATATTAGGCAAGGTACACACTCGAGAAATATCGTTCGGCCCTTATTGATTACTTCGCCCAAGCCTAAGACTATAGACGTTAGAAAAACACTATCTATCATGGGCAACCCTAAAACAAATCACCTTTCAGTATTATTTTGGTTCTCAAGAGAGTAGAAATTTCTTAAAAATGTTTTGTTAACGCCTGATTTTTAATCAAATTCTGATATATTCGATTAACTTTCTTATTAAGTACAAAATGCTTATTACATTATTCAGATAACTAACCCTATGATATGTAGATGTTTTATATTGAATTGAAAACGACTTAAATCACATTAAACAAAAATACTCCAAAAAAAATCATCTGAATCAGACAATTGGTGTACAAAACATGTTTGCTATGAAACTCCAATAGCCTCACTAATCGTAATAGGCTAATTGACTCAAAAAACACTTCATTATTGAGATTACAAATAATATAAATTAAGTATTTGTTTATTTTGCACAGCAAACTAAAAATAATAAAGATACTGCCTTAAAATTCCGCATGACGTCACTAGTTCCGTAAAATTTTACTGAAAAAGTGACATAACAGCGATTTACTCCAGAAACATCTTTGTCATGTTTCGATGAAATAAAGCGAATAATATTTAATATTTTTTAATAATCGAACATACGGAATAAAACAAGAGTCATCTAGCCTATTGATATAAAATTTATATATATCGAAACAGTTCTTAAAAAATAGCTACCTGAATCTAGCGAGCTAGTACTAAACACACAAACGATATTTGTCAGACAAATATTAAAGCAAGATTTACCAAGAGGTGTAAATTACTTCTCCTCGAGAGTAATTAAACGAACCCTTTATAATGAACAGGCTTAAACAAAGGCTGTTAGGGCGAAGATTTGTGAAGGCCTATAAGAGTAATATTTGTTGATGAATGTTTTTCGTTGCTACTATCTCATCTTTATTGCGTTAGTGTTGATGCACATATCAGGAGCACAAATAAAAGTTTTATAGAGAAGCTACCTACTCTTTTTTGTCTGTGCCTTATAAAATATTGATCGAGACGATAATTCACTATTTTTTATTTTATTATTTTAACATTTTATAAGCAGACGCCTCTTCAGAAGGTTAAAGTAAAGAATTTTTTTTATATATTTTTTTATTTAAGCCCCTTTATTCCTGCAGTCTGTCTATGAACATTCAACTGGTTTTTTGTATTTGCATTAAGGATGTGTTTGGAGCAAAATCTAGTGATTCCCCAAATATTTAATAAGAAAAATATAACACATAGGCAGGCGCATATGACTAACCAATTTTTTTGAAGATACGAGAAAGCCGTGGTCTAAAATTTTTGGATTTTATCGGACAAAAATGTCTTGACTAATTGATGTCCACATACTGTGAAAGCCACGAGTGTGCAATTACAATGCCGATCTACCTTTTAAGAGGATTTTGGTAAGAGATCCTCATTAAATCACGTTTACACCGACCGCAATTAAAGCCCAAATTAGTTTCCGCGCTCGGAGCCCAGGCAGTAACCACCTACTAGCTCGTTAGGCGATGTGATTTCCTCGTTATAAGGATGATAATGATTTTCATAAAAATAAAATGATATTTTTTTGACCCATGTTGGTCTGGGACTTAAAGAATATGCCGACTGTATTCCTTGTCTAATATATTAAAAGGTGACTGATGGTATATCGGGTTTTGGATGTGATTAGATAGGCAACGAGCTAGCTACTTTTTCACAATTTGCCGTCTAACCTAGAGAATGCAGACTCCATGGAGAAGCAAGCTCCTAACGATTGCGTCGGAAGGCAGTTTAACTTTTAAACTACCTAATCTAACCTAACCTGAGCGGTGGTAGCTCAATGGTGACGACATATGCCTCATTACCGAGAGGTGCGGGTTTAAACCCGAGCACGTACCTCTAGATTTATCAAATCTTTGTTAGTATTTATACCATTAGCACGGCGGAGAGGGAAAACGTCGTGATGAAACCTACAAATTCAAACTTTCGATTTGTAACCATGATCCAAAAATTGTCTTGTTCCCCTATCTTAGGGTTACGAAGGGCAGACCAGCAGTCGCTTCAATGTTATTACCAGACTCGCTAAATCCTGGATCATGGTCTAAGCGGACCTCGTCTAAGCACGGGACATAAAGCTACGAAGATGATTAACCGAACCTATATTAATAAATCATTATTATCATAAAAAAAAACTGTAACAATAATGTCTGAATACTTAATTCTCACCAAGTGGTCAGCATATCGCCTTACTGCAGTTTTTAGTTTAAGCTGATTGAACAAGAATTTACTGCGAAAAAATAATAATAACAAAAAAATGGTTAGAAAAACGTATAAATACATCAAAATGTTTTTTGTAACTATGTGGATAATTTCTATCAATATAGAAATTATATTCATACATACATACATACATACATAACATCACGTTCATAATGCCCGAAGGGGTAGGTAGAGTATTATGATACTCTGCATATCCATAAAATAAGTAAATTGTAAGTATATAAATCCATATTTTGGTAGATTTTTTTTATGTATCCTAACGTAATTTAACCATAACGGTAATTCGATACTCGATAACGGTTAAATTGTATTTTATGTGGATACACATAATCTGACAAAATTATCCAGATAGGAATTATAGAAACTTCGCGTTCTGTCGAGTGCAACTGACACATGTACGAGTGTGGCGCGATGCCGGCACAAACCGCTTCTGACCGCAGTATAGACTTAGCGGAGTTGGTTCGAGAGCGAACAGTTTGTTTGGTGAAGTTGTTTAATGCTGAAGTTCACCAGGGTTAATTTTAAAATAGTAATGTTTTTTTTTAATTGAGAGGAATTTTTTTAGGATATAAAAAGAGAATACTGACAAACAAGGCTTACTTTTTTATTTTATCAGTGAAATCAATATTTTGGCATATTCAAAAAACTCATCAAAGATATTTTATGTATCACTTTCAACTCACATTTCGATTACAGTTATTGGATTCCATTATATATTATGTAGACACTCCTAACTGACAATGTTATCCAGATTGTAAGTATAGGAACTTCTCGTATGGTAACATAAACTAGCCTGAAACTGCTGTTATAAACGGCTAAGAACACATATTTTTTTTATAATTTTGACACACATTTTGATATTTTTTATAATTTTTTACTCAGTTTTGAAGCCATGGCTGTCAATTTCCTTTTTATGCGCTGTTATTTTATATGCTTTTTTATTAAACATTTATGTTGTATCTTTTATTTTTAATTCCTCCGTAACATTCACTTGGGCAACTTTTCTATTTTTCCCCATAAAACTTCAGGAACATCACATACAGTTGTATCATAAACTACCCTAATCTAAGGTCGGCAGGCCTCCCTACATATATTATATTTTCACGTCACGCATCAAAGATTCGAAACTTTATAGCTGTCACTAACACCTATTAAGGTCAGAAGGGTCGGCCGGGAGTGAAACGTTTTATAGAGAAGGCTTTCTGATAATTGTTTTATTTTTATTCAAAATTCACTTCTTACTTTTTTGTCATATATCAACGTGTATTGTCGTAGAAGAGTTAGTTTGTAAACAGTTTGTTGTAATTATAAGCAAAATATAAATTATGAACGAGAAATAATATTTCATCATCTTCCTAGCGTTATGTCCCGTGATAAGACGGGGTCGCTTAGACCATGATCCAGGATTTAGCGAGTCTGGTAATTACATTGAAGCGACTACCAATCTGACCTTTGTAACCCTAAGATAGGGGAACCAGCCAGTTTTTTTTGATCAAATCCTAAGTTGTTTGAAATTTGCTAGTTTCATCACGATGTTTTCTCTCACCGTCGAGCTAGGGGTATAAATATGTACATAGATTTGAAAAATCCAGAGGCTCGGGTTTGAACCCGCACTCCTCGGCTAAAAAGCTCGTGTGCTTCCCATTCAGCTACCACCGCTCGATAATGGTAAATAATATTTGCAAGCTAGTTATTCGCCATAGATACTTCTCCACTCTGCAATCGCCATGCCCCTATTCTAAAGCAATGCAAATCAGCTGATTATGATTTGATTGCAAACACTTTTGATCATTGTCAAAGTTCTGGATCCAATCTGGCCTCAAATAACAAGTTGTGTAGGTACATAATTGCATGTTTCTTGACATAAAAAATCCTCAACTATAGTGTTATTCATTAAACTTGGCTTACAAAAAGTTTTAATAAAAAAGAAGGACAGAAGGAATTTTCTGCAGAACAGCCACTTCTAGATACTCATTCCATACTCTACTTTCTTTGAATATGTCAATTAAATTATAAGTTATAGCTAAATAGAACCTTGTCATAAATAAAAAAATACTGCTACGACGAGCTGGTAGACGAGCTAGCCGCTTGTACCTACTTTTTCACAGTTTTCCATATAACCCAGCCCAGTTTTTATTTTTTGGCTGAATGTGGTTAAGCGTGCTAGCTGCCTCTTTGACTCTGCCTTTTGGGATAACGGGCGTGCTGATATGTATGTATATATGTATAGACGAAACATGCAAAATTTCAGCTCAATCGTTAACCGGGAAGTGGATAAAATTTTACTTGAAGGTTTCCACCCAAACAAACGTATATTCATTGCAAGTTAAAAAAGCTTGTAAAATAATAATTATTTATTGTAATGCCGTAGTCCCACTCATCCTTTACCAGCTCACTGTCACCCATTGAGTGGTGCCATACGTAGGTAGTAGGTTCTCTTCATAAAGGCCCGATGACGAGGGACACATCGCATATTAAATTAGCAACGCCAACCCTTTCCCGATGGAAAATTTAGATTTTTACGGAAAATTGACTCCGTAAATAACTCAAAGATTACGCTTCTGCGATTTGACGAATCTACCTTTTTCTGCGATTAGGTAAGTAATTGGATGAAAGGGGTCATTCTGTTGAGTGGGCTGTTACGGTGAGAGGCAGCGCTTTTTTGTCTAAAGGTTAAGTCGTCACTGTAAATCTTTTTGTTTACTTGAATGATAATATGATATATCCTGGCATACATCATTGATTGGTTAAGAAGAAAAATATAATCGTAAAAAAAGACTGAATCCTAAGAACTGACATTTACTTAACGTTTGTTCTAAGTGACATTCATTTGTAATTTATATATAAACTGTTTTCTCAAGGAAAAACTCATGACTACAACAAAATTGTAATCCTTACACCTTTATTTTGGATACAGATAATAAGATAGAAATTGCAAGCGGTTATAAAAAATTTAATATTTTTTTGGTTTTCTCTGAACTGAAATGATAGGTAATTTTAAAAAAGGGGCTTCAAAATGCTGTAAAAATGTAAAAATACCAATATAGATTTAAAACTAATCGCATATAGATCTATCACCGCTCAAATTTTACCTAAAATTTGTAAAAGGATTCAAAAACTAATTCCCATTTATGATCTTAAGCTTTCCCGTTGCATTATCACTAGAAATAATACTGCCGCAACTAAATCGCAAGGCCGTTGCAATACAGACAAAACTTTAAGCTGTAAGTACTCATGTATGTCACATTTAATCCTGCTAGTAACACTTTTAGAAACTCACAATTGTTTTATAAAGGCCGCAGCCTACAAAAATATAAATTTATGTCGACAATAAACAATGACAGCTAACAATATTTGCCTCATCGAGAAGCTGAGCCCGCAGTCCCCGGACAACGCGAAGACGCCATGCCAATAACAAGGGGTTGCTCCCAAGGACATAAATCTGGCAGGGGAAGAAATAAATCCATTTGGTCATCCGCTGTGTTGCGAGTGTCTGACCTACGCGGTTTACCCGTAATCCGGGGCACTTAGCAGAGAAGTATGTTGAAAAAGTGGTATTAGACGTTGACAAGTTATTTATGAACGGAGAAATGTTAGGCAATTTCAGTTTTGCACGGGACTAAATGGATGTAGGTGACTGGTTCGATGGCGCATTCGGTAGTAATCCTGCTTTGGACGCCAAGAGTTGTGAATTCGATCCCCACGCAGGACAAACATTCGTGTGATGATTAATTGTGTTTGTTCTGTGTCTGGGTGTTAATATCCAATATTTAAGTATATATTTGTAATGCCACTGTTGATTCTGATATCCGTAACACAAGTGGTTAAGCTACTTACCTCGGAGTCCAATCAATATATGTGATTTATTCTAATATTATTTTATTTATTTATTTATACGAGTTGCTAGCTTGCTGACGTTTTGCTCTGTCTGAATCGACACTTTAAAGTTATTATTTTTTAGTGACGACTCGGACACCTATAGAAATAGCTGCTTAGTACAGTTAGACAAAAAAATCACAACGGTTTCTTTACATGCTAAGATTTGGCTAGATTTTGACCGTGTTGTCGATCTGATTGTCGCAAACTCAATGTGTGTACTTATAAAAAACTATTTAATATTGTTTTGTATAAGGAAGCAGTCTGTATTTTAAAAAATCAAGACCAATTTGTATGTTAAATTTTAATTTTACTAGTTTAGATGATTTTCCCTAAAGACCAATTCTATCATTTGTGCGTACATGCATTTTTAGTATTAGAAGAACACGACCTAATCATAAGATTTACTACTTATTTGCTGTTTGTAAAATCAAATCAAAGATTATGAGAGTACATACATACATAACATCACGCCCTTAATCCCCAAAGAGGTAGGCAGAGTCAAACGGGCTGAAAGCCCCTTTAACCACATTCAGCCAAAAATTTAACTAAGCAGGGTTAGATGGAAAATTGTGAAAAAGTAATGACAAGTTGCTAGCTCATCGCCTACACAATCACATACCCAAAGCCCGACATACCATTAGTCGCATTTTACAACATGCTAGGCTAGAAACACAGATGGTTCATTTTATTTAAGTCCCAGACCAACGCGAGACAAGTGAGAATATAATATAAACATAATATTATGCTTTAATATCAAATACCCCGCAAAAATCTCAAAAACTACTGAAATGGTATTAACAAAAGGATGGCGTGATTCATGAGCAAAAAGCAAGGAACGAGAACATGCACCTTGTGTACGTTAGATGTATGTTCTAGCTCTTCAAAGCCCGTATAATAATTCACAACAACAAAAACACAGGTAAATTATTCACCGTGTTAAATAAACCTGCTGTCTCGAATGCAAAACAAGGTTCATCCAAAAGAAATGCAAATGAAATCTTTGCCTTGCTAAAATAGCTGTCACAGTGGAAATGCACAAGAGAGTACACCGAGAAGGTCCGATCGCAATATTAGAGGCGACAAGTCATTTATTACTTTTGCAAATAGGTTTTCTTTTGGATCGAAGTCTTTGGAAAATGTACATTTACGCTTCGTAAGTATATTAATAAGGAGATAAAGTTAATTTACCTGTCTGTTAGTGTCAAAAGATCAAAACAGCTTAATGCATAATAGAAAATAAGAGTAAAAAAGTGTAAATTTGTAACATAAAAACAATTTCTAAAATGTCTATCTATCTAGGGAAGTAGCGTGAAGTTTAGTTAGTTAGTTAATCTATCTGTCTCCTAGGTCTGATTAATTTCCGACGAAGAATTTTGACGTTAATAAGGTTTTTTTTATGAATTTTCACCTTTAGCATGTTTTTACATGTTCTTTAGGAGCTATAATCGGAATAGTACAATAACAAAAATACAAAAAAAAACAAAAATACTACGTGTGTTACGTCCACAATCCCCAAAGGGGCAGAGTCCAAGAAACAGCTCAATTTAAAATTAAATGCCTCACTATGGAGTTTGATTTAATTAGAGTAATAAAATAAGAATTTCTTATTTACTTATTAAGAAAATTAAAGGTAAAAAAATTCCAAAAAACAAATTATCTATGAATTTTCATCTGACTTAAACAAAAATTGACTGAATGTGACTACTAAACGTTTAGAAAAATAATTCGGATCACGCCATTTTCGTACAGAGCCCTAAGGGAGGATGTTTGAAACTTTCTTTTTACGCAAAACAATGCAAGTTTTCAACTCGAGCCAATCGCCACTCGAGGAAAAGTCTTAGCAAGAGAAAAAAGCGTTGTAATGCCTCCTGCCTTTGAGAATTCTTGCTTAATCTTTTTGTCTGCCCTACTTAGCCCATAGAATGTTCTAGAACAAAAGTGTATTGCGACAATGAATGTAATTAAATGAGAGTATCATGCTGCCGTTGGTCCATTTTTTTTTTAGATTATTACGACAAAAGTTTCATCTTCATGTAGCGTTATGTCCCGTTCCTATTGAGGTTTGCTTGTACCATGGTCCATGTTTAAGCAAGACTAATGATCCTTTGTAATTATAAATAAATAAATATTCGACAACATTACATACATTGACCTGACTTCCAGCTAAGTAGCTTAAGCCCTTGTATTACGTAAACAAACATACATAGCATCACACCCATAATCCCCGAAAGGGTAGGCAGTCAAAAGGGCAGCAGGTTTCTTTACCCACATTCAGCCAAAAATAAAACTGGGCTGGGTTAGATGGAAAATTTTGAAAAAAGTAGTGACAAGTGGCTAGCTTGTAGCCTACACAATCACATACCTATTTCTCTAATAACTTTTTTTTATAGTTATTATATATTTTGTATGATATACTTCTGCCTACCCGTATGACGCTATGAAATATTACAAACCTGCCATCACACATAACATAAATGAAGAGCCTTAAAAAAAAAAAAAAAAAAACAGCATACATTAACATGACTTCTAACTACTTAAGCTTCAAAATCCACAGAGTATGAACAGTGATAATTCCACAAAATATGTCTTGAGTCAGAACCGACATAACCTCTTTGCGTTTTATCTACTTTGGTACTTAGCTCGGCGAATCTCTCAATTCCATTCGCTCGTTGCCTCAAAGCCCTAGTTGCAGGGTTAAGCTTTAACGTAACTCCGAAACTGTGGACGAGGCAAAATATTGTACAAATTGGATTTTATTCAATCAAAATAATAGATGGACGTAAAAAGTTGGCTCAAATTGGATTTTATCCGACACAGTTGCAAACGATGGATGTTTCGGAATTGTCAGTTGTGGGAATTTAACGAAATGAAACGGTGTTCCATTTTCATATTTAAATCATGAATCAAAATTTACAATGCGAGTAGTATAGTTTTAAAAATGGAAAACAATACTTTTAATACGAAGAAAATAATAACAAAAAGAGGTTAAATTCATGTTATTTTTATTCATAGTTCAGTAACTAAAAAAAAAGCAAATTTTTTTATTTGGCAGAGTTTAAATAAAAGTTATGGAATAATTAGATAGATGAAATTTTATAAAGTAAGCAACGGTTATATTGTTTGAGACGTCGCTTTGATTTTCTAAAGATTTCGATATTTAACATAGTGTTTTGCTTATTCTTTGGCAAAGAATATTAAAAGGCAACGAATCAAAACACAATTAAAGTACTAAAACAACATTCAGCCATTTCCAAATTTCGATATACCCAGCTGATTTTGATTCGAAAATGGGACCTCCATTCATTACTTTCTACTCAATATTACCTTGATCCGTGTTCGCCATAAAATCAGTCATAAAAATTGGTACCCCGTTTGACAGTTAATAAATACTACGAACTCATATTCTGTGAAAACTTCTCATAAAATTTCAACCCTCTATGTTGGAAGTATATTACGGGGGCTGATAAAAAAGTAGTAAACATCTTAAAATCTTATCGTAATAATAATTGATAAAAATATATAACGTTACGTTCGTTGGACATCATCGTTACAAAATATTGTATCGAGAAATTTTGTAAAATAACGATGAAAATTTATGTAGTTATGTGTTTTACACGTCAACTTTCTTTAGATAAAATATATAAATAACAGTTATTTTTTGTGGTTACGCAAAAACTTATTTGACACTTGATAAAGGTCTCTATTAAGTATTTCAATAAATCTATAGCACTTTACAGCAATTTATTCTTATAGATATTGTCAACATAATGTCAAATCTCTCAAGTCTTCAATACTCACCGAATTATAATGAACTAGCCGTGCCCGCGGTTTCACCTGCGTTTCTGGTTAATGTTATATAGCCTTCCTCGATAAATGGGCTCTCTAAAACTGAAATATTTTTTCCAATCGGACTAGTAGGTCCCGAGATTAGCGTGTTCAAGCAAATAAACAAACTTTTCAGCTTTATAATATAAGTAAGTATAGAATTTTTCATACATAAAAAGGTTTAGGTTTAAGTTCTCTGTGGTACAAAAAGGGTATCCGGTATGTATCTTTGATCCATATTAACTTAAGTAATGAAAAGTAAAAAAGGTTGCTATTATAATAATATCTATCAAACGATAACTTGTTTAACACTTCAGTAAAGAAATTAAATACCATATCCAAGTAGTGTGATTCTGAATCCGGTACAATATTTCTGAGCAATATGTCCGGGCGAGATGTTCCTTCTGGGAGTACGCCTGTACATATTTCCAGAATCTCTGTAGATTATACTGATGTCTTTCCAACGGCTAGGTCTAGAATTGTTAGAAACAAATTTAGCTAAAATGTCCGTATAAGAACGAAAATCGTCTTAATGTTAATAGTGATGATGATTGCATTATAAAACTATAATTCTATTTGGTCCGTCAGTTAGTTAGATTATACAAAAATACTAGACACATATTTTTCGTTTCATCAAATGAACAAAAATAAAGAGCATCAAAGCTTTGGAGTGGGGGCTTGCGACGCCGTCACTATTTTTAACCGACTTCAAAAAAAAGGTTCTCAATTCAACTGATTTTTTTATGTAAAAAAATTACGAAAGCGTGACGTCACGCGCAATTTGAATGTACTGTATCTTCGTCAATATTTGTTTGACAAAAAAAATAAAAAAATACGTGTTAAATATTTTTTTATAATTTAACTGACGGAATAAACAGAACTTTTTAGTCATCTAGCCTATTGTGTAGTCCGTTACAAAAGCGATGGTCAAAGTTAAAGACTCGCATCTCATTTACAAGGCTATTTTTAGTATAATTATGCAACTCATTATTCTAAGAAACCAATTTAAGGGATTAAAAAAAAATAGCAGAAATTTATTTTACTTTTCATACATAGTAGCCAATCAGCTGATCAAATTTTGTATGGAACGATAAAAAGTTATATAAAAAACATTAATACTTAATCAATTCAATATGATCTATTCCGATCTAATACCAACATCTAATACCAATTTATACGAAATCACTTACCTACTTATAAACGTATTTAAGTATGTCTATCAGTTCACCTAGTATCCATAGCACAAGTATACGCTGGAGAATTTATAATTTTATTTCATTTAGGTTTCGCATAAACTTAAAATGATCTTGTGAGGTATTAGTTCCAATCCAGTTACCTCTGAGAGATTAAAATATTAAAACTACATTAGTAGATATTTATAGCGATCAATGTTGAGAGAAACATTGTGTAGAAACCACGGACTAGTAAAAAAAGAAGGACTCCACGCTGTCATACTATAGCGTGAAGCCACGTTTATGCATGTGTGAGTGAGATACTTATGGATACCAGATATCGGATATCTGTCAGTGGGAGCACTTATTATGTTAATGCGTAAAAGGTGGAGCACCTGACGAGCTTTAATGTCTAGTTAGTGGCGCGCTGTCCTTCGTTTTTTACTAGTCCGTGGTAGAAACGTAAGTTGCTGCCAATGCTGCTTTTCGCCTTCGAATAGTTATGGCAGTTATGGTATAATGTTAGCAATATTCCTGTAAATTCTTGTCAGAGGATAATTATTAATTTTGCCTAATATGTCTATTACGCAACATGGCGAAGAATTTTATACATACAATTGTTTTAATTCTTCCAACAGGCCAATATTTCTAGAGATCCACGAGTAAGATAACATTTATTTGCACAAACATCTAATAAAAAGTACCAGTTAATTAGAGTTGAGATAAAAAAGTAATCTGCGGCTATGGTTACTTTTAAGGTTCCGTTGCTAATATACAAAAACGGTGAATTCCTAATTCCTCCATTAATATTGTGTTCCACTAACTGAATTTTTATGCCGCTATTTTTCAATTTAAAAAAAAACATGTTCTTTACTCTATAAATAAACTACAAACATGAGATCATCGCGTTTTTAATGCCATATCAATATTAAAATGAATTTACCAATGTGCACCGATAGATATTACAGAATAATCACCATTTAAGCTTCGAGTCAGGATCGTAGCAAATGGAAGTACGTGATCTCTGCCTACCCCCACGGGAAAAAGGCGTGACATTATGTATGTATATATGTAAGCTTCGAGTAAAACAATTTGCTACAGAGATTCTATCAAACGGCTCTTAGGATTTGTAATTTTTTCCGGTATATAATGTAGCTTTTGTCCCTTTCAAGGCTCAAAATTTACGCCTGGCAAGTTTCATCGGAATCTGTCAAGTAGTTTAGGCGTTAAGACTTAACAGATAGACAGACAGAGTGAAATTTAAATTATTATATTAATTAACTAGCGGTGCCCCCGATTTTACCCGCTTTTATGGTTAATGTTATATAGCTTATAGCCTTCCTTGATAAATGTGACACTGAAAGGACTTTCAAATCAGACCAGTAGTTCCTGAAATTAGCGCGTTCAAGTAAACAAACAAACATACAAAACTCTTCAGCTTTATAATATTAATAAAATAATAATAATAATAATAAAAAATGGATTTCTTCTCGACTGAATCTACCTTCTGAACCGGTAGTAGTATTATTTGTTTTCTTTTTTGGTTTGGGTATATTGACTATTTATAAGTGCTTTCTTGAAGCCTATAAATAAAGATATTTTAAATTTGAACTTGAATTTTAATTGTGTTATTGTGTGATTGTGTAAGCGACGAGCTAGCCACTTGTCACTGCTTTTTCACAATTTTCCATCTAAGCCAGACCAGTTATATATTTTGGCTGAATGTGGTTAAGGGGACTGGCTGCCCCTTTGACTCTGCCCATCCTTTCGGGGATTACGGAAGTGATGATGTGTATGTTATTAGGATATCATACGGACCCCAAGGCATTTCGCCGCTGAATCGTCCAGTCAAAGCTTATGAAAAGTTGTTTAAAAAATTTTGATCCCGTGGTGGACCGCTTTTGTCCCGTCGAGGCATGAAGATTGAGTCAAATTATCCCGCAACTTTACTAATTACAGCCTTATCTAATCTGGACGTGGACGCAGAAAAGTTACGCTTTGTTTATTCGTAAGCCAGTTTAAGGTTGAATCTTTTTACTTCGGACCTCTTTTCAAGTTTCTCATCAATTTAATTCCGAATTTCATTGAGGTAATTGAAGACCACATTGGAGGGAGTGGTGGAAGCTCAATGGTAAGGACACGCGCGTCATAACTGAGTGCGGTTTAAAACCCGAGCACTTACCTCTGGATATCTAGCTCGGCGGTAAAGAAAAACTTCGTGATGAAACCTGCAAATTCAAACAACTTTGGATTTGTAACCATGATTCAAAAATTGACTGGTTCCCTTATCTAATAACATTTCCAGACTCGCAAAATCTGGGATCATGGTCTAAGCGGACCTCATCTAAGCACGGGATATAACGCTAGGAAGATGATGAATTGAAGACTTCATTGCGTCAAGCTATATTCTAGCGTTGCTGTTCGGAGTATAAGCGACCTGCCTGTGGTTTCTCAAAAATTTTCATATTGCCGTTACTATTATAAATTTCATCTGGGAACTATGATTTATCGTACCTACTTATTTTCAATTAATTTTCTATACAACAGATGAAGATAGTATGTTAATAGCTGCTGTATTATATATAAACATCACGCCCGTAATCCCCGAAGGGATGGGTCGAGTCAAAGGTGCAACAAGACCCTTTATCCGTATTTATAGCTGGGTTTTTAGATGGAAGTGGCTAGCCTACTCAATGACATACCCAACATCCGATACACCAATAGTCGTCGTCGTCTACTTATTTGACACATTATTTATAAGTCTCAGGCCAACATGCGACATTACTATATACTTTGCCAATAAACATAGGCAACTTTGTTTTTGTAACTACACAAAAAACCCTTTCACATATCCAGACGCGTTGTCGTAAATTATTAACGAAATGTTAAAAATAACTCCTTTGTTGCGAGGGATAGAATTCATGAAATTCAGATACAGACGTTACTCTACGTGTTTAATGCTCTGATTCTTTTGGCTGCTTTTTTGAAGAAAATATTGACGGTACAGACGTTCATAGAATATATTGAGGGTAACAAATCATAATAGATAGTTAACGTCAGTACAATATTTCAAAATAAATTTAGTATCTAGGATATTATTATACGGTTAAAAATGCCTTTTTAAGATATTTCGTTGACATTGTATTAATTAATTTCTGAACTTTAGATGTTTATTAACAGATAATATAATACATAACATCACGAAATACAGCTTTGAAAAGGAGGAACAAGTGGCTAGCTCGTCGCCTACACAATCACTCACTCAGAACCCTTTGTATCATTAGTCGCTTTTTACGACATGCTAGACAAGAACCACAGTTGGCATATTCTTTTAAGTCCCAGACCAACATGGGACAGTGGAATGAGTTCCTTTTTCACAGCTTGCCATCCAAGCTGTGAAAAAGGAGTGACAGGTGGCCAGCTCGTCGCCTACTCAGTCACAAGCCCGTAAACCATTCGCCGCCTCTTACGACATGCTAGGCAAGAACCACAGTTGGCACATTCTTTTTTTTTTGTCCCAGACCAACATGGGCCAAATAAAACAAAATAAAGGTCACGATAAGTATTAGCATGGCAAAATACGTTGATACTTAAGCTGGTGATAGACCAAACACCTAATTACAAGGTGAACCGACTAATAAGGAAAAGATCCTTCGTAGAAGCTAAATTTACTGTTGCAGTATTTAACCGTACTGCTATATTTCAGACATCGAGCTTGACATATCTTTGGTGTTGGAAATGCATAGGTTAATGTGACGGATTACGAGTACCATCAGGAAGGCCGTACGCATGGTTGTCACAGTCACATTTTTTACTGTAAAAATATTTTTTAAGTACCCAACCTCTCCTTTAGGGTTGAAAAGGCTGTGGTTAATATAAATGTCCATAAATATGACTGCTTATTATCAAAAAAGTTGCTTGTTAGCCAATTAAGCCGTCGAAATTAATTTAGAAACTGAAAAATCTGGCAAGAATGCCAAATCGATTCGTATACCGAACCGTAGGTAAAATTACTAAAAAATAGCAACAATTTCATCAACGCAGAAACATTTTTATAGTGTATATTTTTATTTATACTTCCTTGATAGAATAATATTTTCAGCCCATGTGCAAGGTTTGGGAGTAATATTTCCGCGTCTCCCGTCTTCCTCAAGATTACGGTACGTCAATGCACTACGTGACTTATAAAATTGGGCACCTTTATGAAATTGTTTCTATTTACGTTGGCTTTTCGTATTTCATCGTAAACGTTTGATATTATTTTCTATGTAATTTCAGTTAGTTAGTTATGTTATTTCATCTTCCTAGCGTTATGTCCCGTCTTTAGACGGGGTCCGCTTAGCCATGATCCAGGATTTAGCGAGTCTGGTAATTACATTGAAGCGACTGCCGATCTGACCTTCGCAACCCTAAGATAGGGGAACCAGACAATTTTTGGATTATGTTTACAAATCCAAAGTTGTTTGAATTTGCAGGTTTCATCACGATGGTTTCTCTCACCGCCGAGCTAGTGGTATAAATACGTACATAGATTTGAAAAATCCAGAGGTACGTGCCGGGTTTGAACCCGCACTCCTCGGTTAAGAGGCGCGTGTCCTTACCATTGAGCTACCACCGCTATCGATTTTCTATGTTATTTATTGTAATGAAATAATGTTAACATGAACAATTTGAGTGGTTTTTAAAGCTACAAAAGTAAATTAAATTTGATTTGAATGTTAGATATGAAAAATGGTATTATATCAGCTAAAAAGTGTAGTGGCAGTTTGATTTAAATTTTCAAGGCACACACGGTACGGAATTTGATATTTTTTTGGTGTTTGATATGTAATATTGTTAAGATAGATCAGGTTTGTTAAGTTCTGATGTATTTTTTACTTTTTTGATTAAATGCATTTTTATAGGGCTCCAAATACCAACAATGATGGTAACCGTTTATCATCAGTAAAAAAGCTATTCTATACTTAATACGTTTAAAAATTTTTTTGCCTAATATTTTCGTTTTTTTTTTTTGCATGTCTTAATATTTATCACGAAGTTATTCGGGATCATGAACATGACATTTTATGACTTATTATGCATAGGTACAACTATATGCAAATGTTCACCTTTCAAGCAGAGTACTTTACTGCAGCAGAACCCAAATTCCGTACCTTATTTTACGGAAGCAGAGTACATTTAATTTTTTCCTTCACCACTTTGGCACAAAATTCGCCTACATCAAAGCAAGCTTATATTCAAACAGTAATTGAAGGGCTCCGGTGTAAAAGACCACAACTCCACTTAAACAATATTTGATCTACGATGCCAATGTGTAGGCATTTAAAATATGATTGGTTAAATTTTCACTTTTATTTGTTTAATCTGCAAGTAATGAACCTTTGGGCTCTTGGTTATTAATTAGTTATATTATGTTTGTTTTGTTGGGATTATTGATAGGTACAGCTTGCATACAAAACATTGAAAGTTTTAATTAGTTAGTAACTTATATTGTGTTTATAACTACTTGATAGAAAACCACATCATAAAAAGTTTTAAATTATGGTTTTGTATGTTATTGTAATTAATTAATAATGAACATGAACAATTTAAGTGGTTTTTAATGCTACAAGAGTAAATTAAATTTGATCTGAATCTTAGATATGAAAAATGGTATTATATCAGCTAAAAAGTGTCGTGGCAACTTGATCTAAATTTTCAAGGCATACACAATACGGAATGATGTTACTTTTTAAACTATCATTATGGACTATGATTTTTTTAATAAATTGGAAAATGTGGCTGTGGTACGCGTATTATCTCACCCTTTCCCTGGAAAATACTTTACGGGATAAAATGCTCCCCGCCTTGGGAAGAGGGTTAATCTTGATCTGAGCTCTTGATCTTCAGTTAATCACATTCCAATGTAGAGTTTGTCTCAGTAGTAAAAAACTAAAGAATTTTATTTTAAAACAATTTATCATTATTCTATTAAAAATTAAAAATATTGAGTTGTACTGGTTATGCCACTGTGGCCTCCAATTTGATGGTAGGTCTGTTGTAATCCTGTTGTTAATATCCTAATGTATGCGTTATTAAATTATTGGCATGAAAAACTGGTTGCTTTTCATGCACCTGCTTGGATGCACCATGTGGAGAACTGAAATAAACAAAATAATGATGTAGGACTCAGACTTTAAGAGTTCCGGCCAATTTTGTATGTTATTTGTTACACAATAAATAGTATACATAAATGTATTTAAGTATGTTTATCCGTTCACCTAGTATCCATAGGACAAACATAAAGCTTAGTTTTGAACTAGGGAATTGGTGTGTCAGTCCGGAGAATTTATTTATTTTGTCTGCATAATGTTAGAGGTCAAAGAAAAGTACTTACTAAATAGGGTATTTTATCCCAGAGACAAAAATGCGACATAAATGGTATAAATTGTGTGATGATTTATTTTCTTAACTCTAAGATTTATTTTTTGTTAAGGAACACACACCGAGTAAATGGGAAGCAATATCCTTCACTACATAAATAATTATCAAATCTATTAATCTGATAATCTACATTGAATTTTTTTTTAATTATTTCTTTTCCCAAAATCCTACCAACAATGTCATCTCAAAAACTTATAAAAAGGGAAAATGGAAATACTCATGTATTTCCATTTTCCCTTTTCGTCCCCAAAATATATTAAAAGAGTCAGCACAAATATATGCATCATCCGCTAGAACCTCTTCATCAGAGGTGAATTATTCGCAACCTCCGACACAATGAATTTTTAAGCGTCCTCACTCACTCGAGGGCTCACCCTCTCCGCACTCGAACCTCCAATTTGGAGAAGAGCTCAAAATAGCTGATGCGTTATTTCAATTTGTGTTAGCTATGGTCCTTTAAGTCAGGCACGTCAGGGCTTTATTCAAAAACAACGTTATTTTCATCTTTTTTTTTAGCTTCAGACGGTGTCTTGTGCTTATACATTTCTAATAAACTTTGTATTTACGTATATTGAAATAAAAAATCATTATTGCCTGAGAAAATTTGGTGATTACGTATATTAAATTTTTAATAAAAATATGTTTTTTTTTAATCATACAGCTACCTTAGCTATTGTAAGGCTCTTGTCCTTTAAGGAATTTATGTTATATTTATCATGAAGACAAAAAAATTACAAAATTATATAGTTTTTGAAATAAAAATCCGTCTCAAAAACGAAGTATTCATAAAATTATTTATAGGTATGTAGTTCCGCATCGAGACGAGAGGTTAAAAATTTAGACAAAAAGTTAGACGAAGTAAAGATCACCAAAATATCATAAGATTTCCTCTATAAAAAGTTTATATCGGGTGAATTTATTTCCAATCCCCTTTTTCCTATATGTCAATGGAAACTATTCAACCAATTACATTGCATTACGCACTTCAAAGGAACTTGTAACAAGCTCCGCGCCTCATATACAATTCAATCAAAAGTTTCGGTAATGGCCAGATTTATTTCTTCACATCACTGAACAAAATTGAATAAAATACGAGATCGTTTCGTTCTCACTGGTCGTTCCGGCTTAAAGGAGCTGAAACGAGATTTTACACAAACAAAGGACTATTTATTTGATGAGGTATCTAAGTAACTGACTGGAACACTGGAATAAGAAATGTGCATTGAAACATGTCTTGGATCATTTACTAAAAAGGGTAGTTGACTAAAAAATTGTACTTTAGTATATACGTATTTTTTCTAATGTTCAGCAACCAAAAAATTACGTGTTCAAATTTCACGTGAAGTCACTAAACGTGAATCATTTTAGCATTTAGTGACGTCAAATGTCTCCCCACTCTAGAACCTTGATGCGCTGTACACAAATTTTTGTGTATTTAATATAACAACACACACACATAACATCACGCCGATAATCCCCGAAAGGGTAGGCAGAGTCAAAGGGGCAGCTGGCCCCTTTAACTACATTCAGCCCAAAATAAAACTGGGCTGGCTTAGATGGAAAATTGTGAAATAGTAGTGGCAAGTGACTAGCTTGTCGCCCACACAATCACATAAAACAACAAAATACGTAATTTCTAAATTTACATAATTTTCCTTATAGTCCAATCAAATTCTATATTTGGTTAAAGGATTGGAGGAACTTGCTTCTGCTTCAATTCCTTCGAAGACTGCAGACGTGATGGTATTATGTACGTATTACACCTCAGGATTTAGATCAAATCTATCCATCCACCACAACATAAGTTGAAGTCATAACCGCTGAATCTGCTATGACAACTTAAGTAAGTCATCGCGAATTCTCTTTGCGACAAATATACCAATGTTCCTTATTTCGCGGGGAGTTAGCGAGTGACATCAAAGAGAATGTTGCTTAGAATTCTAGAAGAATCTGATATTATTTATATGTGAGGAATTTAATTGAAACATATTCCAAGGGATATCAAAAAGATTTAAGCCTACTACTTCCAGCCTGATAAACGCTCATTGTGAGTTTTACATGCCACTTTAATAAACCTTAGGGTTTACTAAAGTGAAATGAATGAAATCGCAGTAGGCTGCAAGTAATATAATGATTAGTCATTATATTACTTGCAGCCTACTGCGATTTCATCTGTGTACTTTAAATAGGCTTCCACAAGAAGATTATAAAAATCTGACAAATAATTACTGAGATTATTGTGTTCTAATAAACTAATTTCTGTGTAAAGATGTCTAATGACGCTACACTTCATTATAAGTATACATACTGTATACTTATGTATAACAAAAAAAAACGTTTTTTTTTCCGTCTGTATATTTTATCCTGACTTTTCTTCGAAACTACTGAATCGACTTTAAAGGCAGCTGGAAGATAGCTGGATTTACAAAAAGGAATTTAGGTTAGTAATGTTACATCGATTCCAGAAAAATGAACTGGTTGCGACACTAAAAAAATATTTTGTCCGTCTAAGTCCACTCGAGCAGATATGAGCAATAGTTAGCCATAGCCTTGCTATATATTAAAATTTAAATTCAAAATATCTTTATTTAAATAGGCTTTAAAAAAAGCATTTATAAATAGTCAATATAAAAAGAAACAATACTACCACTGGTTTGGAAAGTAGATTTTATCGAGAAGAAACCGAGAAGAAACTCGATAGTTACTATTTTAAATGCCAAATATGTAAATTTAAATAACCTACACTTATACTGCATAATTATTTGATCCTCATTCTAGAGAAGTCTAAATGCGTTTAACAATACATACCCAAATTTTCCTTACAAATAGCTCTCTTTGCATGACACTGGTTAACAAAGAACTGGTATCCTCTCTTGTATCTGCTGAACATCATGCAAACTGGCTGACGATCATCGCTTGGAAGGTCTTTACAAACTTCGTCACAGGCATCGTCGAAACGAAGTTTTTGAGAGCCGAGAGATAATATGACCTTTTCTTGAGTATGGAGCCCTAGTTTATGAAATAAGTGCAAGTATTTAAACTTAATAGGATTGTATGAACAATGGAGTAAAAGTAACGAAATGTGATATTATAACAATTGAAATAAAATTTAATATCGTGACTATACAAGTAATTTAAATTGAAATGAATTAAAATTGATTGGACGCTTAAAAAAAGATTATAATTTATTCAAAATTATATAGAGCAAAATAATTACAGTACGTAGCTTTTACGTCTTATTAGCCGGACATAAATAGGGATGTTGACTGCATTAAAAAAATTTAGTTCTGTTTAGTCCGTCAGTTAAAATACTAGACACATATTTTTCGCTTTATCAAATAAACAAAAAATCACACAGTTAGAGAGCATCAAAGTTTTGGAGTGGGGGCCTGCGACGTCACTATTTGGTAAAAATTTTACGAAAGCGTGACGTCACACGCAACTTCAATGCATTACCTCTTCGTCAATGTTTGTTTAACAAATGAATAAAAAATATGTGTTCAATATTTTTTTACAATCTAACTGACGGACTAAACAGAATTTTTTTTGTCATCTCCCCTATTAGGCGTCAATTTAAAGTTCATATCTAGACACTATGTATTAATACCACAGAAGTATATAAATAACAGCATCTAAACTATATATTTAGATACAACCCATTATTAATACCAATATTGATATTTTCTATTTTCAGTTAACCCAGTTTTTTTTTTGGCTGAATGTGGTTATAGGGGCCTGCTGCCCCTTTGACTTTGCCTACCCCTTCGGGGATTCTTCGATATATTTGAACGTGGTCTGGATGGAGTATAATCCTCACTGCACAGCCAAATTTGTAAACAGCGAGTTACATATCGATTCACTACTCAAATAAAACTGCTCGCAGTAAAATAAAAACGTATTTTATCAAAATAATAACCTGAAATATAAACAAAACTGCCAACAATAAACAGAACGAACATTTCTCACCGAATTTCTGTCGTAATATTCTATTATAACTGGAGACTGTTCGGAATTTTATTGTTTAAGTCTCTCCATGTTTTATAGTTTCAAGTAAACGTAGGTAAACTGCGGTAGGTGTAGATGTTTGTAGAAAAATAAATCTATACTTATAATAAATCTGTAGAGAGGTTAATTCTGTACATGAAATATATTTTCAAAATAACTATCAGGGGGTGATTAGTGATCGATACTGATGCCAAAAATGCAATCAGTAAAATTTTTGTCTGTCTGTCTGTTTGTCTGTCTGTCTGTCTGTCTGTCTGTATGTTCCTTATAGAAACAAAAACTACTCGACGGGTTTTAACGAAACTTGGTACAATTATTCTTCATATTCCTGGACAGGTTATAGTATACTTTTCATCACGCTACAATCAATAGGAGCAGAGTAGTGAAGGGAAATGTTGGGAAAACGGGAGAAGTTACTCCATTTTTTAAGCTTCCGTCGCGTGTGCAGCCTTAATGGTTAAAGTTACATAGAAATCACGTATGACGGAAATAATCTTTACAGATTCTTCTAGAATTCTAATTCATATATTAACTATAAACGCGGGTGACACCGCTGGCACAGCTAGTATAAAATAATATTGTAAAGAAATAATATTATGAAGAGTTTGTTTGTTTGCTTGAACGCAAAGGAACTACTGGTCCGATTAAAAAAATATTTCGGTGTTAGATAGCCCATTTATCGAGGAAAGCTATAGGTTATATAACATTAACCATAAACGCGGGTGAAACCGCAGGCACAGCTAGTTATATCATAATAATAAACGTTGTGGAAATTTGTGTTTGTTTATAGGATTTTGAGTTGGTTGTTGATTTTGTGCGAGCAAATGTTAAAGTATCGTTGGAAATCCGTTGACATTATGTTTCTGGACACGTTCCTGCTAGCTTTAACTGTTATTTTAATTTTATGTCTACTGTTAATTTAATGTGAACTTTTTAATGTAAACAAATAGTTTCGGTATAGATTAATTTGTTACAAAAAAGAAGGACTTCTATCTTGTAATCTATGTTATATTTAATAACTTTCTGAAGATACTTGATATTATATTGATAATATCTTTAGTAAACTATAGATACGGCCCATGTTGCTTTGAGACTTAAATACACATAATATATTCCTTGCCTAGTATATCGTACAAGGTGACTAATGGTATGTGGTTGTGTAGGCTAGAATCTAGCTACCTGCTGCCACTACTTTTTCATAATTTTCCATCTCACCCAGCCCCTTTTATTTTTGGTAAAAGTGTTTTAGGTGTAGCTGCCTGTTTGACTGCATATCCCCTCGATGCGATGGCAGGTATGTATTTATAGTAAACTTGATAATAGATACTATTAATAACGCTATAATCTCCAACGAAGGTAATTTGTCAAGAACGACGAGATCTCAGAGAAAAGCTTTAGACGCTGTTAATACTGGTGAAGTAGGCTTTAGCATAATTATATAAGTGATTTCAAAGCTTCGTTTTGAACTAAGTATAAATAAACTACCTAGACAGTAATAAGGTTCAGTGTTCGAACGGGTAGACGATGTTATCGGACCTCGATATTTTCTCATCTAGTATGATAGGATTCCGTAACTCCAATAAAATGGGATCCCTTATTAGAACTAGTACTCACATAATTATTAAAACCTATAAAGTCTTATTAGAATAAGTACCTAAATACTTGTAATATTGTTGATTTATTAACAGGAAATTTTAAAACAGTTGAATAATTTGTAATGTCACTGTACAGTGTACTGTACCTACATTCAAATGAATAATGGTATTTTTGCGCATTTCAGTTTAATTGTAAATTTTGTAAATTAAAAGCGTATTCATTTTTTTTGCAACAAATAATATAGTGTTTTCAGTATTATCATATAGTAATAAAATTTCACTGCATTATAATAGATGATTGTAATTTTAATTATTCTAGATAAGCTATCCATTCGTGAAAGATTTGAAAAATTCTTTCACGAATGGATAGCTACTTTATCAGCGAATTACATAGGCTTTTTTTTTATTCCCGTATTCTACGGGAACGGGAACTACGCGAGTGAAACGGCGGGGCGTTGCTAGCCATTCATAAAAATACAATGTAATTAATCACATTAAACATGTAATTAAATATATGTTTGTCAATAATTCAGGCTTTAGCAACAAAGACTTGAAGAATATGGAGCGTTAGTTAAAAGGCGCTCTTTCTTTTTACTTGGATAATTCAGTTTGTACTGAACCCCCAAGTTAGTCTATTAAAATGCAGTAGTTTAAAGTTACTTTCAAAGCGTATACCGAATTAAGATAGCTCAAAGATAACGTCTATTTCGCACCCTTTAATGTTTAATAAATAAGCTCGGAGCATTCTGAAGAAAGCCTGGCACGTTCATATTTCCTGTGAAATATTCACATTTACTCGACTTAAAATGTGCCTTTTCATTCTGACGAAGCATTCTTCATTTCAGGTTACGGTTGGATAACCGTATCATTAAAAATTAATGGCATACGAACGTGATTCTTGCTTAAATCTTTATTTCTCTTTCTTCAGGATCTTTTTACACCGTGGTGTTATTAAAGACATTTGATTCTGAAGATCATACTCAAATATAACATTTGCCCGTGAAAGGACGAAGGGGTAAGCACAGTCAAAGCTAAGCCTCTTTAACCACATTCAGCCAGAAATTAAACTGGGCTGGGTTAGTTGAAAAAGTGTGAAAAAGTAGTGCCAAGTGGCTTGCTCGTTGCCTGCGTAATCACAGTCAAACCCGATATACAATGTCGCCTTTTACTTTTTTGACTAAATGTGGTTGAATGGGCCTGCTGCACCTTTAACTCTGCCTACCCCTTCGGGGATTATGGGCGTGATGTTATGCATGTATGCGTTTTACGACATGGCAGGCATGGAACACAGTTAGCACCTTAGAGTATATGTAAAATACTCTAAGCCAGCACATTATTTTTAAGTTCCAGACCAACATGGGACAAGGTCAAGAATAATTATAAATATGAATATAACTCTGGCCATTTTACGCCTGATAGTTTTTACGCCTGAAAACCTTGATGGACTATTATGAAATTTAGTTTTCCAAAAACCCTAAGAAAAGACATAGCTAACTTTTTGATATATAATATATTAATAAATATCTGACTACATCATATACATTGATCTGATTCCGAGGTAAGTAGCTTAAGCACTTGCGTTACGAATATCAGAATCAACAGTGGTATTACAAATATATACGAGTACGTTAAAATTGGATATTAACTAACAACAAACACAAGTATTCATCATACGAATTTTGTCCTGGGTGGGGATCGAACCCACAATTCTTGGCACACGAAATGGATTTTTATCTTATTTATTTAAATTAGGGGTTAAGTTAAATAGTATTTGAGTGTAAGCAGCATTGCCATGTGACAAAGTTAATTTTCTCGCAACAAAAATTAGGATTGCAACAGTTTCAGCGATCGTTTTTTGTAGTAAACAATAAGAAATACGCCATTACATGATTGTTGCTACTTTGAAATTCTTTGAATACATAAAACAACTAAACATGAACCTTTCGGTGGAAATGGTACCTAAAAACATTGTCTGCAGATTATTGAATATAAAACCATTAAAATGAAAATTAATTATTCGATCTGTTACATAAAAAAATATATGGATTACTTTATCTCCCATGAAATGCCAATGAAAAATGATCATACACAATATATTGGCTTTTATTTGGAATTGTACAGCAAATATACATAATTTAACTGCGTAAATATAGCAACTTGCTACCTCGAACTTTGATAAAGGCAGCCTAGTGACAAACAAATAATAATGAATAAATAAATAAAACTCTTACTTTATAATATATTAAGTAGCTTATATTATTCTCTAAACAAAATTTTAACACAATATGTAGTCGAGCTAATTATTAAAACCTTTATTAAATAAAAAGCAATTCGATTCGATATTTTAAAACCAAGGTGGTCCAATGAATAATTTGATTTTGCTAGAATTTACATTAGAAACCAAAAATTTACTTAAATTGAGGCATCCAAGTGAAGTAAACATCCAAGAATGCCAGCCCACCCTAGACCAGACCCCATTTAAAAGTGTAATTTGCGCAAGCACCGCTGTGTGACAAAGCAGCTGTGCGCGCACGACGCTCCCAGCTCCAACAGTTTGTTGTTACAGTGTCACGATTGCAGACGGAGTGACGGAGAGACGGGATGGCTGCCGATGATAGCCTGGCGTATGTAGCTTTTTGTATCAAAAACAACGTGTAAAATTAAAAACACGACGGACTTTTTATTGGTAGCAAGGACGAAATAGGTGCAGTTTTTTAATAACATATATATTTTAAAAATGTTTTGGTGTGTGGCATACGAAAATGTTTCTAATGTAAATAAATAAATAAAATTATGTTTTAGTGATAGACAATATATTTTTTGAAAAATATAAATAATTAGTTTAAAAGAACACTTGATTTAATTAGGAATTTGTCGATGGTTTCATCATCTTTCTAGCGTTATGTCCCGTGTTTAGACGGGGTCCGCTTAGACCATGATCCAGGATTTAGCGAGTCTGGTAATTACATTGAAGCGACTGCCGATCTGACCTTCGTAACCCAAAGATAGGGGAACCAGACAATTTTTGGATCATGGTTACAAATCCAAAGTTGTTTGAATTTGCAGGTTTCATTACGATGTTTTCCTTCACCGTCGAGCTAGTGGTATAAATACGTACATAGACTTGAAAAATGCAGAGGTACGTGCCCGGGTTTGAACCCGCACTCCTCGGTTAAGAGGCGCGTGTCCTTACCATTGAGCTACCACCGCTCTAATTTGTCGATGGTTTGTTTTATGTAAAATACGTACCTACATAACAACATACAAACATGTGACGAAGCAAATTTCGGCGCGCACGACGCTCCCAGCTCCAACAGTTTGTTGGTTCAGTGTCACGATTGCAGACGGAGTGACGGGATGTCTGACAATGATAACCGGCGTATGGTGTTGCATGGAATGTCGAGCAACGTGTAAAAATAAAACGTTTTTTAAATCGAATAATCGAAAAAATAAGCGCAGTTTAAAAATAACATACATGTTGAAAATACTCATAAACAGAGTAGGTACATTTTTTTGGTGGGTAATTAGAGAAAATTAAATAGAAGCTACTTAATAATGTCCTCCTAACCGATATCGGTTACGGCGGCCAATCTTAACGAGGATTAGCCAACTGCGCAGGAGATATTATAGTGTGTGCGCTAACACACTATTCCTTTACTCTCATAGTCCGGTGAGACGGCAATTCGACATGACCGGAGAGAGGTTAGGCGCAGGACCAACGACTTAACGTGCTTTCCGAGGCACGGGGATGATTAAACCGCCAACTTCCTGACTCCGGGCTGTTACTGAGTAATTTGGATATTGAAATACCCAGCCACAAATTTTTAGCCCGACCCGGGATTTGAACCCGGGACCTCTTGGTCCTTAGGCGGCGCATGCTACCACTAGACCAACGAGGCAGTCAGTAGAGAAGCTACTTAAATGACATTGGAAACAAAAAGAAAGAAAAAATGCATTTAGTGATACATTCAATTTTAAAATACGTTAAGCAGTCGGTTAGTAGAATACATCATTACATCAGGGATCACTATAATGTTTTTTTTTCCGCAAATTGGAATTTTTCGTACAAAGCGTACGTACAACGCTTTGTCACCAAAAATGCCTTTTAAATGTAATGTTTCAGAGTCACTATTACAGACGGAGTGACGGAATGGCTGACGATGATATAGGCCGGTGTTTGTTGTATACAAAATTCAGTAACGTGTAAAAATAAGCAGAACCAATGGTGGTAAAAGGGTGTTTTTTTTTTTTCACGACATAATAAAGCAGAACTATATTTATCTATTTGTTAACTTTTCACGTCTAAGCTATTAAACCAGTAGCGATGAATTGGCATGTTTAAAGTAAAAAAAATTATCTCGATTGTACAGCCTTATTTTAAGTGAAACCTGAAAACTGTTTGTAAAGAATAGTTACTAGAATCGACTGCAATGTTTTTATTCCATCTAATATTTTGATAAAAAAAATCACAAAACCATAAATAACGATACATTCTACTAAAAACTGTATGGCGCATGCGCATTACTTGTTACAAGGTCACAAGGTCGTTTAGTCCCGTTAGTATTATTTCTAATATACGAAAACAACGTTAAAAACGCGAAACTATACTCGCGAGGACAACGAGATAACACAAAATGCTCATAAATTCATGATTTTTTGAGATACCATTATAATTTTTAGCTATACTTACTGAGTCTTTTAATGAAAATATTTGCCCCTAGTTTCGGTTTTAGTATATACTTACTAAAATTAACCTTGTATTTGGTCCCACACGACACAATAGAGTATCTTTAATAGACCAAATTTCACGCGGATATTGCTGCAGACAAAACCTAGTCGCTCATTGTTGAGCCTAGCACATTCGAGCCACAAACTACGTATATTAGCTTCAACTATGGGTACTAGGTAACGGAAAAACGACATATCAATCTCAAGTTTTTATTTATTGCAGCTTTCGTGTAGGTATTTATCGTATGAAGATCCCAGAAATCAGGATCAGATAATCTGCCCCTCTCTCTGTACAGTGAATACTTGTATTGTACAATTAACACGGCTGATGATGACAGCGAAAATTCTTCACACTTCCCCGTTGAACTGGAGTAACACCAACTCGTAGGTCACAATCGTACCTGCCACCTGAAAATAAATATACATCTGTAACCTGACTCTAACGTAAAAGAAAATGTGATTTTACATAGATCACAATATTCTTATTTTAAGTTCTTGACATCTTGCTATTAGAAAATGTATGTATGTATCGACATAAAGTAATCTCTGTACATCGGTTGCTTCGTCAGCTGGGGACTGCTCGATAAGGTAAGTGCCACCTTCTCACGGAAAATCGACATAAAATAGCAGATCAACGCATCGGAAATTCCTGTGATGTCAATGACCGCCAGTGATTTATTAGCCATCAAGTTATCTTTGCCATCATATATTATAATTCACTTAACTCCCTAATACTCACGGACAAGACCAATCCTTTCGTGACGTAAAAGAATTGAAGACCCGAAAGCGCCACCTTGCTACCATGAATTTGCTCCAAGAATCTCTGCACCTACAAAATTCAAGATATACTGATAATTTCTAAACTACAACGTTCTATCGTTACAAGGATTTCCATTCAAATAATATCTTGAAACTACTCGATGTTATGTAAATATTAAATTAATCTACTGGATGAAACTGGTTACGTTTTACTAAAATTTAAAAAAACTGAAACTTAACTGTCTGTTAAAACATGACGCATTAATTTTGAATTTTTATACATATTTATGACAAAATTTTGAATATTTAGAAGGGAATAGAGTGCTGAATTCAAAAACAAAAAAGATAGCGAAACGTATTTAGCTATCATAGATTTACAGAAGAAACTTAATGTAATCAACTAATAAAACAATAAAAAACTAAAATAAAAGTAAAGACTAAATAAACTTACATAATCATCTAGTACTTACTTCACTACAATAAGCTGAAGACGGCAAGGTATACAACAGCGGCGCGGGCGCAAGCGACGCGGAATGCACGCTCGCGGCTATGAAGGACACCGCCAGGAACCGGCCGAGCACGAACACGAATGAGAATGTGAAGTAGATCATATTCTCGATACCATTTAACGGTCTAGACAAACAAAACAGATGAATATTAACTAAAATGAGTACATAACAGTACCAAATAATATTTTTTATCATCATCTTTCTAGCATTATACGTCGGTCCATAATCCATCGAGCCTTGTAATAACATTGATTTTTCATGATATTTTTTAACAATAAAAGAGTCCATTAAAGTATTAAAGTAATTATCCCATGTTGGTCGGGGACTAAAAAAGAGTGTGCCAACTGTGTCACTTGCCTAGCATGTCGTAATAAGCGACGAATGGTATGTGTGTTTTCACAATTTTCCATCTAATCTGGTCCAGCCCAGTTTTGTTTTTGGCTGAATGTGATTGAAGAGGTCTCCTGCACCTTTGACTCTGCCTACTCCGTCGGGGATATTGGCGTGATGTTATGATGATGACTAAATTATTCTTAAGGTCGGTAACGTACCTGGTTGGACAAATGTGGCTACGATGACTGTTTACCATGGTGACGGCTTGACTGCCAATGTAGATTGTAGGTAAAAAGAAAATTGCAGATAAAACACATGCTTACCCAGAAAAGCTGAATGTCATGTTTCCTTGTAAGCCATGCCTGTAATAAATTTAGCATAGTATTAATTATGTTTCTTTTGACCACAATAAAAACACGAAATTGTGTTTAATGTGTATTTACATTTTCGTATTACTACAAAGGTTTTACGGCACAAGATGAGGTACAAATAGAGTACAAAAGTAGGAAATATGACTTTAGATCATTTAATAAGAATTCAACGCTGAAAGATATTTGCAAATATACTTACGCCAAAACGTGAAACAGTTGTAGACATATAAAAAAGAGGTTGCTCGCGAAAGAGGTCAAGATCACGCCGCTGATGATGTTGTCGAAAGAGGCGACCAGGCGAGTGGCTTTAGTATAGTCTTCACGCACTCTAGACCAGAACGATGGATGATAGAACTGAAAACATCAACAAATGTAAATGATGGGGTAGTGAGGTTTCAGCCGCTCGCCAATTTTTCCGCTCTGAGGGCGAGGAAAAAAATACCGCTCTAAGGGCGAGGAAAAAATAAATCCTACGAGTACTTTTTGCTTTTAAGAAGTGGTATTATGTTACAGTAAACGGCTATGATGTATTTTTAAATGCATAAAGTATAATGAGTACACCTGAGTAAAAATAACATTCATACAAGTCGTCTAGTTGATAACAGACTGTACAAAATTCGGTACTTCTTCAATATTTAAATTTGTGTGTGAAAATAGCTCCGTCTTTCTTTTTTTTTATTTCTTACAACTTAAACGACTGTAAAGAAATTCAGCGTACATAATAAGCATACTAAGTAATGACTACGTAAAATATATACAGTCGAATTGAGAACCTCCTCCTTTTCGGTCGAAAGTCGGTTTGAAAAATACTTTACTTTTAAAATAAAACATAATTTTACATGGTAATTTAATTACTTTTTTAAGAAGCTTCTTGACCATAACAAATGGAACCAGGAGTAACACAAACCATCCATTCAAGTTAGCTGTAAACAGGGTGGCAACAAAATTTAAATTTCACGACAAAAGCGATCAATCATTTCGCATGCACCGCCGCATAAAGGAACACAGAGCCCGGCTAAACAATGAAAATATCAGTGAATGCATAGAGCCCCGCCGTGCATCATGTATACTACGTCTAGAACGTTATTTTTGGTCGATAAATTTGGGGCTAGTTTTGAATTTGGAGCTTTGGATTTTGACCTTCCGAAGTTCTCTCGTTCACTGTTCTTCGTTCACTGTTTGTTAGGTGACTCTAATAGAAGATTCAAACGTTCATAATTTGTGCTGCAATTTGGGATTGCAATCCAGCGGTTTTTATTTCTAGATTCAGCACATGACACTGGATCCAGAAGAGCTAAAGTTGTGGTGCTGTGGTCCAGCTGGATCGCTTGATCCAGTATTCCAATCTAGAGATTGGATCCATACTAGAGTATGGATTGAATTCCAGCTGCATTGAACCAGCATATGTCACTGGATTGCTGGATCCAGATTGCAATTCCTAGCTGCAATCGTTACTAATATTATAAATGCAAAAGTAAGCCTGTCTGGAATAATAAACCTAAACCTCCTTAAAATAATGTTTATTTTGAAATGTGGTAATCTTAAGTTTAAACAAGCTAAATAAAGACCTACTTAAAAATTGGCTAGTTATTATCTACACGAACTTAACTTAGATTTAAAAATGCTAGAGTGCGGATCGTCTGTAAATTTTCTTGCATGTGGTTATTTCTCTAGATTATACACAGATATAGATTTCAGATTTTGAGGAATTTTGTTCAGCAAAATATTGAACAAAGAATATGTAAACAATTCAGAAAAAAATCTCACAATTTTCCATCTAACCCAGCCCAGTTTTATTTTTGGCCGAATGTGGTTAAAGGGGACTGCTGCCCCTTTGACTCTGCCTACCCCTTCGGGGATTACGGGCGTGATGTTATGTTATGTTAAAAACTTTCAGTAAAAGTAAGTATACGAAATAGAGGCTTACTTTATACCTACCCTTTTATCTGCTTCAATGATAGTCTTGTTTATCTGGTCCAGTATAGACACCAAGTAAAAACTCATGCAGACAATAAACACATCAGAAAAGCTCCAGTTTACTGTAGAAATTATGTTGACGACCTGAAAATAAAAGACGAAAAAACGTCTATTCGAACATTTTATTGAACCGTTATTCTGCATGTGCGTGATATATATTGTCGGTTGGGTTTGGGTGCTGAATAAAGTTGGTCGATTTAAGGGATCAATCTACTTACATATGGAGGCACAGATGAAATGACAGTGAATGATGAGTCAGTGAAATGTATAATATAGGAGATATTGATCAGTGGGCAAACTGGAAATTAAACTACTAACCTGCAATATAATTCCTATAGGGATGTTGAAGGATATACCCAGTTCCTTAAACCATGGAAATGTTACCTCCAAAAATCCTTCATATATCGTGCCATTACGTGTTGGACATACAATTGCTCTAGATATCTTTGCGCTCTGAGATAGTAAATGTTCCACTAAAAATATAAAAAAAATGAGCGTGCCTTTCATGAAGCTTTTTTTCGAGTTTTACATTTTCGAATGAATTTGAAGTTATTATTTAATCAGTTTTATAATTTTATAAAAATCATAAATATAAGCTTAACATATATTTTTTAATTTATTTTGACCATAATAAAAATAGCTACAATCTCATATGAAATATTTATATTCCTTACATAGAGCTGTAGCCAACAACACCACAGTATAATTGACGCATTTAGCCTGAACAGTCAAGTCAATGTATTTATCCAAGCAAGAATTTGCTATTTCCTTCATCAAAGCCGGCCACTTAACAGCAATTCTCAGGAAAAGAAACGTCGTGATCGTAGTTGCAGCAAAAAATGATATAAAGGCTGTAATCAAAAAAATCATAGTCAAAGTCAAAGTCCAAGTCAAAGTCAAAATACTCTCTATTTATATATGTTTGAAACAAACACTTATAAATCGTCAATTCAACAGGAAAATCAATTAATTAGATGAATCTACCACCGGTTCGGAATGTGCTTCTACCGAAAAGAAACCGGCAAGAAATTCGGTAGTTACTCTTTTCAATAACATATTTTACAAGGGTGTATAATAGATCATATTTGCATCTGTACCATGTCATGAAGTCGGCTTATCATAAAAAGCATAATCAGTTTTGGTCAACCTGATGCAATATTTTGTTCTAAGTTTCTGTCTCTCTCTCTCTCTCTTTCTCTCTCTTTGTCTTTATCGGAGGACCCACATTATCATCTTCCTAGCGTTATGTCCCGTGCTTAGACGGGGTCCGCTTAGACCATAATCCAGGATTTAGCGAGTCTGGTAATTACATTGAAGCGACTGCCGATCTGACCTTCGTAACCCTAAGACAGGGGAACCAGACAATTTTTGGATCATGGTTACAAATTCAAAGTTGTTTGAATTTGCAGGTTTCATCACGACGTTTTCCCTCACCGTCGAGCTAGTGGTATAAATATGTACATAGATTTTTTTTAAATCTAGAGGTACATGCCCGGGTTTGAACCCGCACTCCTCGGTTAAGAGGCGCGTGTCCTTCCTTACCATTGAGCTACCACCGCTCATCGGAGGACCCACATAACCAAACGCAATGTCCATTCCCCGATAAAGAGAGAGAAACGCAAAGGTGATGAATATAGGTCTGGAATATTTTTTGCAGAAACTTTGCAGAGTGGTGTGATAAAGCATTTCTCCGGATTCAAAAAAACCTAAGAATTTCCTAATCTAAGGTCTAAGCGGACGTAACGGGACATAAGGGTAAGAAGATGACAAAAGTAAGTCTGGAGTATATTTTTGTACAGACTGCGTTAGTTTTTTCACACAATTATACCCCGATTACCAAAGAACGTGACTTTAGTTAACAATCTTTGTACCTACGCACAATTTTCCTCAACAAGTTCTCGGCGCTTACACATTTTCGTTTGTATTTCCTTTGTATTTTCAAGCAAACTACCTCGTTCAATTTAATTGCGCCTAACTTCAGTATACAGTAATTATACTTTAAAGGACAATTATTGTACTTAAAACCAAGTTTACACAAAATTATAGATTTGTCTAAAACAGTTAGTGGATATAAGAATAAATTGTATTTTCTGATCCATCCACGATTGTTGATTGCTAAAATTGTTTATAAAAAAAGATCAATTTATTCATATTATATTCAACTACATCAAATTTAAAAAAAAGAGTAATAGTTTTCAGCAATCATTTATGTTTGCTCCACCATAGCGACTGTACCACTTATTCCATATCGATAAATGTGTCGCGGTGGCTATTAGGTATATGATTCGATTGATATTAGCATACGTTCCTAAGTTAGAAACAGTCACAAAAAAAAAGAAAAAATCTTCGATCATCAAGTTGTATTTTTATTGACATAGTACCTAAATTAAAACTAGTATTAAATAATTAAGCTATCAATAAAATCTCGAAAAATTGTCAACTTGCCCAATATTGTAATGGAGATGGAATTCCGGAAGAGTCGGTAGATGCATAAAACTGTTGCAACAGCTTGACACGTAAAAATCAGCACGCTATATATGTATCGAATTGAAAAATACTTAAACCTGAAACGAACAAGCATAAATAGAAAATGTATACTAAATAAATATACTAAATTTATAATAAGCACAGGCGTATGAGACAAACTTTTGATATCAATGAAATTAAATTAAATTAAATTAAATTATCTTTATTTACGTAGGCTCAAATAAGCACTTATAAATCGTCAATACATACAAATGAAAATGAAAATTTACCACCGGATTCGGAAAGTAGCTTCTACCGAGAAGAACCGGCAAGAAACTCAATAGTTACTCTTTTCATCGCCAAATTCACAATAGGTATCAACACAGTAAAATATACTGTATCAATAACAAATATCATGTTCTTAAGCTACTATGCTATACAGATCTAAAAAAAAGTAAATATGTATAAAAGCAATTACAAATATTTGTCACTTAAAAAATCTTCTATGGTATTATAAGCCTTTCTCATAAGATGCTCTTTAATGTGTAATTTAAATCTATGCATAGGCAGTTCAATTATATTGCCTGGTGATTTGTCAAATAATTTTATACTTAACCCTCTAAATGAACAATGAGATTGTTGTATATTATAAAACATGAACGAGAGTATTTTTCGTATTGACGGAACATTGTCTACCTATCGATCTTCTGACTTTGTAAAGTTACGCAAATATCACTATTTCTTTTGATACAAAATTACAACGATAGCAACTTAATGGGATTATTCAAATTATTTTCAAAAATAGATATGTAGACGGAAATATAATGAAACCTAAATATCAGGACTCACTAGATATCATAAATAAGTAAAGTAAATAAAGATTTGACTGGCCCGATGGTCGAGTGGTCAGAGACTCTGGCCATGAAACCGAGGGTCGCGGGTTCGAGTCCCGCTAGGGGCAAATGTTTCGTATGATGAACATGGACATTTGTACTCGAGTCATGGATGTTTAAAAACGTATTTAAGTATGTCTATCCGTTCACCTAGTATCCATAGCACAAGCATAAGCTTAGTTTGGGACTAGGGAGTTGTTGTGTTAGTCTGGAGAACTTGTTATTTATTTATTTCATTTCATTATTTATATTGATTTATGAACTTATTTAATTTTTTTGAACACTGAGTAACTTACTTCATTTTTGCAAAATCCATGTTTGTTATTCCTATGACTGGATTCAAACCCAAACATTGTCCACAGAGCAATAGTAATCTCATGGACCTCTGAAATAAAATTATCTGTGTGTGAGGTTGTCTGCTCCAGCCATTTTCCAATGGAGTTACTGAAACAAGATTTTTATTAAATTTAAAAAAACTAACTAATTAAACTTCACGCCACGTCCCTAGCGTGGTAGGCAGAGAAACGAACGCTATATGGCACGATCCTTACACACCTTACTCGCCTCTTCAACATTCATGAACGTTTTCATACAAGCTCTACGGTTTTTATGACTCCTAACATAAAAAAAAACACTAGAAATTCCTATTTAAAGTTTATATGACATGTGCCCATTGATATGACTGGCCTATGATGATAAGTATAATCGATTTTTATTTATTTATGATTATAAAATAAAGCACAATATGCTAACAATCATGGAGATGACACTACCGAACAAATTCGCCGCACTAGTGACGACGTGCTCGAGTTCTGTCATGCCAGGGTGGAGCCCATAAGTGCCCGCTAGGGCAATATCGTCGCCGGAGAACATGCCAACGACTATAGATAATTGAAATATTTATTGGCGTTCCATAATCTACGTACATCAGGCGCAGGATCAGCGCGGCTTAGGTCATATTAAAACTAATGCAATGTCCCATGTTGGTCTGGGACATGGCCCATGATAATCTGGGACATAAAAAAAAAGAATGTGCCAACTGTGGTTCTTGCCTAGCATGTCGTAAAAGGCGACTAATGGTTTACGGGCTTTTGGGTATGTGTCTGAGTAGGCAACGAGCTAGCCACTTGTCACTCCTTTTTCACAGCTTCCCATCCAACCCAGCCCACTGTCCCGTGTTGGTCTGGGACTTAAAAAGAATATGCCAACTGTGGTTCTTGCCTAGAATGTCGTAAAAGACGACTAATGGTTGGATGTGTGATTGTGTAGGCGACAGGTTAGCCGCTTGTCACTGCTTTTTCACAATTTCCATCTAACCCAGCCCGGCTTTATTTTTGGCTGAATGTGGTTGAAGGGGCATGCTGCAGAGTTAAAACTCTGCCTACCCCTTCGGGGATTATGGGCGTGATGTAATGTATGTATGTATGTATGCATTCTAAGCGTGGATTTACCCTTTACTTCAAATACCTATTCACTTTAACAGACGTACCTGAAGATTTGTTCCTCCAGAATTTCGTAATAAGCGACTTCTTCTCTCTGGAACGATTAAAGCGAAATCAAATTTCAGTTTGTTATTTGAATTGTACAATTTCTATGAAGTCCACTAGTTTCATTCGTTTACCGTTTGTCAGGTTCGAAACTTTTCGATAGTTCTTTGAAATTAATGATTTCCAACTCCTTGTAAAGTTGTGTATTTGTACGATCTGTAGTAAATCAAAAGGAATTAATAGCTTGAAATAATTATTGAAACGTAATATTCCTGTGTTGCTAATTGGATGACGAATTTAGAGTATCGTTGACACAATTATTCTCGTAATCATTTATTATCATGTTACGAAGTTGATCGTCAATATTCTATTTACAACTTAAGTCAATATTTAGGAACTCAATCTTTTAGTAAATTGATTTCGAAGGCTCTATATGGATGCTTTTGAAAAAACTCATAATTTCTAGCAACTTATGTCCTCACAAGCACCCTTCTGTATCAAATCATCTGTCCCCTTGTTATTATTAAACGTATTAAGTGACGTAAAAACACGTTTACTGCCCCAGATATGCCAACACCGTCAACTATTTTTTTATATAATGTGTTAACACAATTATAGCGCCAACATTCAATCGAAAAATAAATGATGCTCGATTTTAAACGGAATACAATCTAGTACCCTTTTGTAAACCAAAATAATTTGCCTTAGACAGATTATCCAATACTGGTAGGGAATCACTGCAAATTTTCAGCTGCTTTTATTTTACATCCCTTTTTTTTTTTAATTTCGATTACATTTCTGTTTATAGAGAAACTAATCTTGACATTTTCTTTGTTAAAATGACAGTGACATGTTGACTAACTCTGATTATCTACATTAGTACACTCAATGAATGGATTGTACCTACCAAAACTTTTCACAGCGATTTCCCTCTTTTGTGCCATTATTCTCCCATACAATAACACCGTATCCTCGGGATATGAGTTCTGACTAAACTTTCGTATTTCATATTATGTTATGTTTGTTTGTTCATTTTGAATATTTTATCAGGCTGTCACACAGGCGGTTAAACTAACAGGTAAATTATAGCCTCATTTCCATTAAATATTACTGACGTGTTGTCTTATTATTAGGGTATATTACACTGATTGTTTTTTTTATGTAAATTTTTTACTATGTCAAGAGTGCTGGTAGGTAGGTCGAATTAGTTGAAATCTAACCAGACATTCTTTTATTTTTTAAATATAGGATCGTATTTTTGGCACTAGTTTATTGGAAGGAAATATTCATGATTATTGCAATCTTAAGATGATTTTCGTCCCTTTTTTGAGTGGTTAATTTGTATAAATCTCTAAAATTAAATATATATCTTTCTATATATCTTAAGGTATTGTTTTCTTAGAATTATTTATGTAAAACGTAAAATTTTACTATCGATAAACAATAATCTGCAATCTTACCTTGACTTAACTGCAATGGTAAAAGTACATGTTTACGAAGATTAAGATTTTTTATAAAAGTCTTGCAGAAACCAACATTATACTTTTTCGAGAAGAGATTCATAGTATTGAGTTAGAAAGTTCGCTTTATTTAGAGGATTTTCACCTCAATAAAATGGTTAATGGCGTCAGAAATACAATATCGCCAATTCCTGTTTTAAAATATACCGCATGCATATTGGTAAAGTGACCTAACTTAAAATTTCGCGTATATCTGAATGAATATTACCTGTTTAAAACTTTAGGTTAATTATCCATCAGCAGCATATTTTGAATCAGCATGCGATGCATACGTTGAAAGACCGCTTGTGAGTCCTTTTGCCAATTTGCAATCTGTAAGATATGGCTCATCAAAAACCTCCATTAACCATGTATAAACCATGAATGGTTGGACAAATCAAAAATATAAAACATTCGCATGCAGTCTTCGTTAACTTCTAGGGTTTCCAGAATCATATTGTTTCACTATTCTATTGTTTTCAAACGCCGTATCCATCTCCAATTACTATATCCACCGAAAAAGATAAACCAACCCGACCTACAAACATGGAATTGATTCGAATCTAAAAATTGTTTCATCGAAAAATCGCTGCTTGATTTTAAATTCATTAAGCGAACCGTTTTTTGATTGACGTTCCAATACTGTGCGAGTGTAATCGAATCCGATTATCGGAGCGGCGTATGCGATGTTCGATTAATTAATCGATACAGCGATCAGAAATCTGTGGATTAATAGTGTTTTGTTTGATACATGATGCAAGTACATACCAATCAACTTGCCGTTCTCGAAGTCACGTTTAAGGCTTAAATATTTAATTACTAGCTGTGCCCACGGTTTTACCCGCGTTTACGGTTAATGATATATAGCCTTCCTCGATAAATGGGCCATCTAACACTGAAATAATTTTTCAAATCAAATCAGTAGTTCTTGAGATTAGCGCGTTCAAGCAAACAAACAAATTCTTCAGCTTTATAATATTAGTATAGATAAATCCGTGGACACTATACCACGATGTTATGATTAGCCCAGTAGGACTACACGTATTTAATCTTGTCAAATATTATAATGATTTTATCTGAAAGTAGCTGTGCCCGCAGTTTAGCTTCGTTATCTATAGCCTATAGCCTTCCTTGATAATAGGACTATACAATACAAATAAAATCAATTCGGACCAGTAGTTCCTGAGATTAGCTCGTTCAATCATCTTAAGTAATAAACTCTTCAGCTTTACCTATCAGTACAGATTAGTATAGAAGTATAGATATTAATTTATTAAAAAAAAATCCCAAGACACAACTACATACTGCAATCTCAACACTATTATCACCCAAAACCTGATCCCAATTATCTGGGGCAAGGGCCCCCAAATTGTGACGTCGACATTTCGCATTTGCATAAACTGTACCGTTTGATATTGAAATGGAAATGGGGGTCAGACATTGGGCTCTTTACCTCCCGAAATCTATGGAACTGCACCGATGTTCAAGTTGTCGTTTGATAATAGACTCTATTTCGTTAATATAGAGTTGAGATGTGTTATGTTTCTAGTGGATCTGGTTATTGGAACAGGTTATTGGTATAATTTGGGTTGTTATCGTAAAAGGCGGGGCTACACCTTTGTAGGGCATGATTTCTAAGCCTTAATGGCTAAGGTTCAGCCTGCAGACTGATAGTAGTTATGTGATCTTCGGAATCAGGAAAGGATTGAATACTTATACTTGAAGATTTTCAAAAACACGTTACTACAATAACATCTATAAAACAGTATAGTCTCTTGATTTATTATCTCGGTAAAATGAAAATCACATTTCAAAAACTGTATTTTTTCTATTTTGTCATCCAATATAATTTATCTTTTCAAGACTGGTGAAACCAAGGCGATAGATAATTTTTAAACAAAGCTTATTTTAAATTATCTGTATATCAACCTGGTAAGCGGTGGTAGGGTAGCTCAATGGTAAGAACACGCGCCTCTTAACCGAGGAGTGCGGGTTCAAACCCGGGCACGTACCTCTGGATTTTCCAAATCTATGTACGTATTTATACCACTAGCTCGACGGTGAGGGAAAACATCGTGATGTAACCTGCAAATTCAAACACCTTTGGATTTATAACCATTATCCAAAAATTGTCTGGTTCCTTATCTTAGGATTACCTGCAAATTCAATCAATTTTGGATTTGTAACTATGATACAAAAACGACGGATTACAAAGGTCGGATCAACAGTCGCTTCAATGTAATTACCAGACTCGCTAAATCCTGGATCATGGTCTAAGCGGACCCCGTCTAAGCACGGGACATAACGCTAGGAAGATGATGATGTATATCAACATAGTTAAATGATAAACAGTTGGCACGTTATTTTTAACTCCCAGACCAACATGGGAGATTGGTATTAATTATTATAATTGAAACAGCTCACTGAGGAAAAAATATACACATAGATTCTCAAAAAGCCACCCAAAAGTGCAGTTAATCTCAAAGAAGATGACCTCACACTACTAATGAGCGGACGTAATTTTAAAAAATAACAAGACTTTAAATGCCTCTGTACTGCAGTTTGTACGGTAAAATAATATATTTCAAAGCTACAAGGTCTTCTAATTAGTCCGAGATTACACATCCTATTCTGACTAAACTAGCCATTACAGAATTCACAGAGTTTTCGCAGCTACTAAAATGCTGCTAAAATAAATTCGCAGTCCGGTCTTTGGCATACATTATTATCATACGCCAAAGGGCTCTTAAGCCGCAACTCTCTCTCATTTGATGAAGAAAGGAAGTTATGTGGCTAGCAAAATGCATGTAAATTTTCGACTTTACAATGAAGAATGCAAGGTTAGTAAGACTCGTTAACTTTTATTTTTAAATAGATGTTTTTCCTCAGCTATGTAGAATTCGAATAGTTATAATATAGTCCAGTCAAATAACTCGAAAAATAGTGTCGGCCTCGGAATAAGTGGTAAAAAGCTGAAAACGTATACACCTTTAATTTTCCATTTTAAAAGTTATTTCGAAAGTCTCATAAAATCTCATGTCCGCGTCTTAATATATTTAAGATCAAAGGGCCCAAATTTTTTTTTGGAATATCAAATATTTTTGTCTCCAATTGTATTTGCATTTGTTACAAATATTGTAGAGGCCCTTACCTTGGCATTTGTAATATTAATAAGGGTTGTCCAAGTTCCAATAGAATTTTGGTTCGCGAAATTTTCAGACCGTATTTATTTGACTTCTAATATGTATTATAGTGATTCCAGGCTACAATATATTATCATTCGCTCCCTAAGGCATAAATGGAACGATAGTACGTCAGCAACATACCGCAGCAACTGTCGTGTCGTTCCCGTGGGAATGGAGGGATTAAATATAACCTATGTTACTCGCTGATATAGTAGCCTTCCTTAGGAGAATTTTTCAACATATCGGTTCAGTAGTTTCGGAGCCTAATCAATACAAATAAATATGTTTGTCACGGAAACTATCAAATCTTTTCTTTTCATATTATTAGTATGATAAACATGACAATTCATAGGCAAACATTTTGCTCTAACTAACTAAACTTCACGCCACTTCCTTAGCGGGGTAGGCAGAGAGAACCGAACCACTTTGCTATACTTCCATTAATGTAGGTCCTCGTAGGTACTTAAAGTATTCTAGACTTCTAAACATAGTTTCTTATTCGGAACTCATTTGATTAAGTTACATTAAGTGTGTCATAAAGTTTAAGAGTGTTTTTATGGAAGGTGTGCCTTTCGACACTAGGGCGGCGAAAGTCCAGTATAGTGAACACTTCATCAAACAGTAAAGAAAAGAGTTAGTATTTTTTTAACGTCGTTAACATCCGAATATCAGAAATCATCACATACATTGATCTGACTCCGAGCTAAGTAGCTTAAGCAAGTGCTTAAGCTACTTAGCTCGGAGTCAGATCAATGTATGTGATGATTTCTGATATTATAGTATTATTATAGTACAACTGTTGATTCTGATATCCGTAACAGAAGTCTGTTACGGATATCAGAATCAACAGTTGTACTACAAATATATATTTAAATATATTAGATACTAGCTGTGCCAGCGGTGTCACCCGCGTTTATGGTTAATATTATAAAGACTATTTCCGTCATACATGATTTCTATGTAACTTTAACCATTAAGGCTGCACACGCGACGGAAGCTTAAAAAATGGAGTAACTTCTCCCGTTTTCCCAACATTTCCCTTCACTACTCTGCTCCTATTGATTGTAGCGTGATGAAAATATACTATAACCTGCCCAGGAGTATGAAGAATAATTGTACCAAGTTTCGTTAAAATCCGTCGAGTAGTTTTTGTTTCTATAAGGAACATACAGACAGACAGACAGACAGACAAAAATTTTACTGATTGCATTTTTGGCATCAGTATCGATCACTAATCACCCCCCGATAGTTATTTTGAAAATATATTTCATGTACAGAATTGACCCCTCTACAGATTTATTATAAGTATAGATTAATACCCAGACACGTGCAAATATACATGAATGTTTGTCCTGGGTGAGGATCGAACCCACAACTTTTGGCGCATAGGACAGGGTCACTACTAAATGCGCCATCGAGCCATTCAAGGTATGATTCTTATCCTATATTAGCAGTACTTCTTCGGATGATGAAGTACAGCTAGGAGTACCTCTAGGAGGATTCCTAAAGGTATAACCCATGCAAAGGTAGTTGGGATCCGCTTAGACCACGTACATAGATTTGAAAAACCTAGAGGGTCTGAACCCGCACCCCCCTGATAAATGGCGCGTGTCTTAATCATTGCTATATAAGCGGTATTTTGTTTTAGCTAAATGGAAGATGCATACCTCTTAGCTACCACGGCTATATAAGCGGTATTTTGTTTTAGCTAAATGGAAGATACCTCTGATAACATAATTAAGGTCTATGCAAAATGTATGATGATTAATTGTGCAGGTAGTCAGCACATAAGAGTGTAACAAACAAATGTTTAAATGTTATCATCTATACTATACTACACTAATATTATAAAGCTGAAGAGTTTGTTTGTTTGCTTGCTTGAACGCACTAATCTCAGGAACTACTGCTCCAATTTGGCAAATTCTTTCAGTATTAAACAGCTCATTTATTGAGGAAGGCTATAGGCTATATAACATTAACTAAAAACGCAGGTAAAACCGCTAGCACAGCGAGTTTACCATAGTAATAAAGATAAACTATTGTGTACATAACTGTACTGTGAGTATATTAAAATACGACATTTGCAATTCGCATTCTCAAAAATTACCATCGACTTGCCTTACTGATTATGAGCCTTTTTGCAACGTTACATTGTTGAATAAACCTAATTTGTGCTTAACGAGCGCGCTAGAAAGTTAAACACCTTAATACTAACTTGAAAATAAAACTGAGTACAAATTAAAGTGACAACACGAGTCTTGTAGTTTAAGTTCGCATCAACTGAAGAATATTTCACCATCCACAGCGTAAATTCATGTAAAATTTGTGTTTTTAGACGGGTATTAGGTATTTAGGTTTTTTAGGCTTGATATTGTGTAAGCGATGATCTAGCCATTTGTCAGCATTTTTCATAATTGTCTATCACAGCTAAGTAATTATTTATCAAGGGATTTTTGACTTAAAGTTAGGTAGGGTACCAAACTGTAGTTTTAACTATAATATCTAGTGTAAAAAGCGACTAATAAATATTGGGTATTCTATATATTTTTTGGCAGTATTTTCCACAATTTTCCGACTCCGCTGAGTAATAATTTTTCAATGGTTGTTTTTGAATAAAATTTGGTAGATATAATTCCTTGTAAAGAGCAGTAAACTAATTTGTAAATTTTTAGTCACACAAAGGGGCACTGCTTACGACTTCTAGGATTATAGACATGACAGTGAGATAGTACATATTTACTCGTATAGTTTTTCGATACTTATCTATACTTAATATTATAAAGAAGTAAAGTTTATATGGTTACATACATACATAACTTCACGCCCATAATCCTCGAAGGGGTAGGCAGAGTCAAAAGGGCAGCAGGCCCGATTAACCACATTCAGCCAAAAACAAAACTGGACTGGGTTCGATGGAAATTTTGTAAAAAAGTAATGTAATAAGTTTATAAGGTTGTAGGGGGTAATCCCTGGATCTACTAAACCGATTTTGAACATTCTTTTACCAATTACAGACACATTATTTTTCAATATCACAGGCTTTATTTTTTCCTCATATGCCCACGGGAAAGGGAGCTACGCGGGTGAAACCGCGGAGCGCTGCTAGTAGAATATATATTCTTTGGTCCATCTAAAGCAGCGGTTCCCAACCCGTAGTCCGCGGAAAACTTAAAATGATTTAAATAAAAAAAGGGTATTTTCAAATGAACACAACTCATTTTCGACCTATTATAGAGGTCCTTGATAACAATAATTTGACAGGCCCGTTGGTCGAGTGGTCAGAGATCCTGGCCACGAAACCGAGGGTCGCGGGTTCGAATCCCGCTAGGGGCAAATGTTTCGTGTGATGAACGTGGACATTTGTACTCGAGTCATGGAAGTTTATAAACATATTTAAGTATGTCCATCCGTTCACCTAGTATCTATAGTACAAGCATTAGCTTAGTTTGGAACAAGGGAATTGGTGTGCCAGTCTTTAAAAAAAAAAAATTAAATCAAGTGGTCCTCAGTCACTAAAAAGTTGGGAACTTAAAGAGTAAAGAGATCGATTCGATCGTCAGAGATGTCTAATAATATAGAAAACATTTTTTTTTTCATTGTGGACATTTTGTATGACGAAGGAATGCTCAAATCATATTTTGCAGTGTAAAGTAAAAATAAAATGAAGTTTTCTTGTTACCGTTCCACTCGCATCGCGAAGTTAGATTGGTTTGAACTCGTTGACACCGAATAGTGGAAGCGGGACGCGTTATTGCTGATACAAGTTATTGTTGTAAGTAGGTCGTGGAATTCTGATAGCACGTGTATCTAACTAGTAAAATACATAATATACATATATATATATATATATATATATATATATATATATATATATATATATATACCATTAGGTCCGTTTCCCTGAAGGGGTAGGCAGCAAAAGAGCGATAAGCTGCATAAACCAGATTAACCTGAAAAAAAAATTGGGTTTAGAGGGAAAATTTTACAAAAGTAGTGAAAACTGACTAAATAGTGATATTATCCATATAAAGATTTAAATAAGGCTAGATGTACATGCCCGCGCCTGGACCACTTTTATTTTTTTATCAATTTGGAACAGAAAATAGTTATTTGATAAAAGCTTTTATATATTTTATTTAATCATAGTTTAAATGAAAAGCTAAAATAAATTTTCATGAATATTAACTGTGAGGGCAAATATCAATTAAGCTAAGTAAATAACAACACTTTTATTCACCATTTTATATACAAGTATTAGAAAAAAGCGTCGTGGTCCTTCGAGCCAGATAGTTCTATTATTAGCAGCTGGGATCTATTCAAACTATTCCAGAAGCCTTTTTATAGTCTCCCAGGCACTCTAGATTTATGTAATAAAAATAGCACCTTATTCCGCAATACGTCGCTCGTAAATGTTCCTTCGACGCGACTAATTTTACGCCGTTTTAATGGACTATAAAGGTTCCGTAATTTAATTTCTAACTCCAATAAACCTGCGGATCGTGATTTCCCAATTATCCTGCGCCTTCCAGGTTTCCCATTAGAAAGTTTGATTGGAAACACGAAAATATCAAATGAAACACTCCTTCTTGAAATCCTTCAATCATGAATACCTCACTGGATATGACTTAGGTCTACTTTTTTGTTAGAAAATGTTAATATTATTGTATTGTTCCAAAACGTACGTACGTCCATCTATATTATGTTTTCACGTCCAAATAACTTAGTCGTGATGAAATTATATATATTTAAAAAAAATAACTTTTATTTTACTTAGTTGATTTTTTTTTTTATTTCGTGCTATATGATTACTTTAACAAATGTCTATAAACCCACTTACATACATACCTTCACGCCTGTGACACCGGAGGGATAAGCAGAGTCCTAAAAACGATAAGCCCCTTTGAGCTACAATAATCGTTCGCTCTTACTAATAAGGTTTGAAAGCGATCTTTGGTTTCGTACCTACGCAGTCTAGGGTCTAACCCGTTATTGTTATCAACGATAAAGGAACCTCTCTATAAGGCAACACTGTCTCTAACAGGCATTCTTCATCGAAGTCAAAATCATGTTGTAAGACCGACGAACTTTTAACGGGATTGTCACGTTGTCCTCATTTGATTTGCAGGAACTCTCTGTCGAGAAATTAGTTTAGCATTATAAGGACGGGCGTAATTTGGAAGGACGAAATATTTCACTTGAAGGACATTTTTATATTCTTGCTATTTAAGCATCTTTATAATATTACAATTAGGCGTAGCGTCTCAAACCAGTAATGAAAGTAAAATTGTTTTTTATTTTTGTCGGAATTTTCTGAATAGTTAAGGCTCAATTTAGTTAGATCTGAAGGTAAAAAGAGATATATTTTACGTTTCCTATCATTTCTTTATTACAAGAGTAATTTGTGATTGACTTAATGATAATTTATAAATGCTTTCAAAGACTTTGCATGAATATTTCTTATACCTATCATCACAGTGACCAGATATAATTGAGTAGGTATATATTTAATGGTTTAATGATATTCCCCGTACCGCTGGGTAGGCCTATAAATAAGCTGTATTTTTTCCGGGGTGAACCAACACTTTTTTAAAGGCATTTTTTAAAGGCATAATCCAAACTTGCTTGTAAACCAAAGAAAATAGATATCCTTTTATGACTTAGACGTATAGATGTTCAAATTCTAAGATTTTGTTAACAGTTGTTTAACATCTAAAACAAAAAGGTTATGATTTTTTTCAAAAGGAAAAAGCTTTTTTTGGCTCTCCTGAAAAGTCGGGTTTTGTATATATTCTAGTTGAACCTAGAAGTATCGTTTTGAGATGCTTATCCCATTTAGCCTTCTCTGCCTATATTCATAACTGGTCGAATTATATTATATTACTCTAGCTGAGCTCATCGGTCACGGTTCAAGAAACACTTGTAATCCCATCCTTTTTTTTTTTGTTTTTTTTTGTACTTGAGGAATGCATTTACGCACCGTCCAAATAGACCTGTGTCGGGCCTACAGGGTGTGTCGGGCTCGAAGCCGGTCGCAATCTCCAGCCCCCCTACCGACTAAACCTGCTGCCGTTCTTCGGGCGCTAACGCAAAACCAACGGGATCCCCACGGTCGGGATTCATCTCAAAAAGGCTACGCAGCGCGCGCTGCCGCCTAGCGGCCCATCTCGAGGGAGTGATATTCTTCCCCAGAACACCTAGAGTAGTGTTTCACGACCACATAGACAGCTGTGTACCCTATCCTGACGGACCGGGTGTAACACATGCATTCGGCTTCTCTGGAGACGATAGAGGGCCAGGGGCACCCCCCTCTAACCCCCACGACCCCAAAGTTGCAATCCCATCCTACAATAATAATAGTTTACCTATCCTTGTATTTGCTAACTTCTGGCAAAGTTTTGCTACCATTCTCGAATATTTCAAATTAACACACCCTATATAGTTTCTATACTGAAGAGATAATTTGTTTAAAGGGCAGTTGAGCGGAAACGTAACTTTGGTCTTTGATGTCGGTACAAAGGAACCAGCGGATCACTGAATGAACATTATTGAATGAGCTTGTCTATGTCTAGTACTACGGAATGTATTGAGAAATATGCAGATTGAAATTTGACTGAATACAGCGCATGCATGTTTATCCCATGTTGGTCTGGAATTTCAAGGATAAGGAATATTATGGGAATTAATATCTTATTGATCATTTATACAGTCAGTAAGGCTAAGATAAAAGAATATATATGTTTTTCTTTTATATTCTATTTTACAATTATCATCATATTCCTAGCGTTATGTCCCGTGCTTAAACGGGGTCCGCTTAGACCATGATCTAGGATTTAGTAAGTCTAGTAATTACATTAAAGCGACTGTCGATCTGACCTTAGTAACCCTTAGATTGAACCAGAACCAGGGAACCAGACAATTTTGTATCATAGTTACAAATCCAAAATTGATTGAATTTGCAGGTTCATCACGATGTTTTCCTACACCGCCGAGCTAATGGTATAAATACATGCATAGATTTGAAAAATCTAGAGGTACGTGCTCGGGTTTGAATCCGTACTCCTCGGTTATGAGGCGCGTGTTCTTACCATTGAGCTTAAAATTATAATGATAATCTATTCTAACTATAATTAAATATATCTACTAATGAAACGATATTTAAAATGCATTTGTCAAAATGATATCATCAGCCTTGAAAACCAAATTACATCCGATAACATTGACAAATACTTTACTAATAAATCAAAATGTCTGCGATGCTATCTGTCCACTTCTAACGAAACTTGTAAACATCTCATTTATTTAGTGGGAAACAAATGACACACAATATTTTGAGTAGTCCTTGCGTCAAATAACATGTCAATCATAGACGATGATATATCTATCGCAGTCTTTAATCTGTTATTGAGTATTATCAATCGAGATAATTAGATACATATCTATCAAACTATACGTACTGATCTCATTGTAACCCTCTTAGTTGGGGAAACCAGACAAAAAACATAATCCAAATTTTTTGGTTCTCCTAAGGTCATGAAGATCAGATCGGCAGTCGCTTTAATGTAATTATCAGACTCGCTAAATCCTGAATCATAGTCTAAGCGGACCCCGACTAAGCACGGGACATAACGCTAGGAGGATTATGATGACAACGTCACAATTAACTATTTTTAACTTTATGAATGTACCAACTGTGACTCTTGCGTGTACAGTGTTTTAGAGGAGTGTTCTAATCATGTATTAGTCATTACATTTGAAATAAAGTACCTTTTCACAATTTTGTATCTAAACCACCTCGATTTTATTTTTGGCTTAAAAAACAAAACTCAATTCACAGCAATTCCCTGTATTTTTGACATTTAGTCAGTGTTTTAAGGAAGTTTCTCCTTAGATTCTGCCTATCCCTTCAGATTTTGTGGGCTTGATGGTATATGTATGTAACTTTATCAGATGTGTAATCTGTGAAAATCCTTAAAGAGAGGCACGTCATATTTGAATATGGTGCTTTGTTTCTGGTAAAACATTTTTCAATAAGCGGAATGCTGACATGTCAATATCACATGTCGCTGAGCATGATTTGTTGAGTGCCTGTTGTTGGACGCCAAGCACGAATTAGGCAATAGACGCGAAACGGTAAATCGTTTAGAGAATAATATGCCTTAATAGTATTATTTCATCATTCTTCTTTATTTCTATAAGATATTACGTGCTTTTTAAAATTATCTGATGTCTCCGATGCTGATGATTTAAGAATACATTTCCCAATTTTTTATAGTGTTTGACTCCTCAAAAGACACTCCACTTATTCTAAAGGCATATTATATTATTTTACTAGCAGTTCCCTCTTTAAAGCACATATTTCACACAATAAAATTTTGACAAGCTCGATGGCGCAGTCGGTAGTGACCCTGTCCCATGCGCCAAGAGTTGTGGGTTCGATCTCCACCCAGGACAAATATTCGTATGATGAATACTTGTGTTAATTCGGTGACTGGGTGTTAATATTCAATATTTAAGTACATATTTGTATTACCACTGCTGTTTTTGGTATTCGTAACACAAGTGCTTAAGCTACTTATCTCGAAGTCAAGTCAATGTATGTGATTTAGTCTGATATTTATTTATAAAAAATGTATTGATAACCGCGTCTAGTTCAATGTGACTTCCAATGACTAAATGTTCTTGGTTTAACACCGATGCTAACTGTCGGAAAAATTCAGATCATTCACTCATAACAAGAGTTGTTGAAAACACGGAATACAGCGGAGATGTATTGTGCTCAACTCAAATTTATACTTCTATTTATACTAGCTGTCATCGGTAGTACATCAAATAAACACTAGACTATGTTGACTGTTGGAAAAGCGAAGGAATTTGGTAAAATATTATGACGTATTGTTTCTATCATCCATTCTCTTCTGTCGACACTTACGTATTAGTACATATGTAATAAAGGAAGCGATCATCATCTGATTAAGTTCCTTTACTTGTTAGTCTAGTGGCAGCATGCGCCGCCTAAGGACCAAGAAATCCCGGGTCGGGCCAAAACTTTAAGACTGGGTATTTCCATATTGAAATGACTCAGTAACGACCCGGAATCAGGAAGAAAGCTTAAACTCCCGCGCCTCGGAAAACACGTGAATAAGTCTTTGGTTCTACATCTGAAGTTTCTCCGGTCATGTCGAGTTACCGTCTCGCCAGACTATGAGAGTGAAGGAACAGAGAGCGCATCTATGTTTGCGCAGACACTTCTGCGCTATAGTATCTCCTGAGTAGTTGGCTAATCCGCGTTGAGAGTAACCGCCGTGATCGAAATCAGTTAGAAGGGGATTTTTAGTCCAGTTGATAAGATCTAGAGAGGATCTGGTTCTTGTAAGTCTTCACCTTAGTCTGCTGTCTTGTAAGCACTATGACATACCTATTCTAAGTCAAAGGAAGCTGTGACCATTATGACTCCAAGCGATTCATAATGGTCACAGCTTCCTTTAAAGTCATAGTTACCACATTAAACTGGCCTTAATAAATGGCTTTTATATTGCATAAAACTAGGGAACCATACAAATCTATTTTTATTGTTCTTATCAGCGTATTAGTTCATCAAAAGGATTTGCTTTCGTATGAATAAAAATAGTATTTAACTATATTTTTTCTTAACCCTATGGTTGCCAAGTGATGGTAAAGAGCGGTTTTCTCTGCCTACTCCTCCAGGGAAATAGCGTGAAGTTAGTTTGAAGACTAGTTAGAAGATTTTATACATAAAAAAGACATTTTCACTACTGCGATTACTTTGGTTTATTCCAATACAATTTTCTCGGAAAGTAATCGTAAATGTTTTTCCAGCCCCACATTAGGCGGTAGCGGTTTTGGTCACATCATATCCGATCAAGCAATACTAGCAACAAGCTGAACATTTGAGCCAGATAGGACTTAGGCGCTAGTTGTCTACATTAACGTCATCGCCAATAATCTCTGGATTAGGGAAGCATTTGTGGGAACGTACGGGATAACGGTTTGTGCAGGGACGCTTTAGATATACCATGTGCCTTTAGGAATATTCCTTTAGATGTTCAATGCTTTTGACGTTACATTCTATAACGAAAAAAAATATAAAAGAAGTTTATCCCCACCCAGGAGAAACATTTGTGTGATGGAAACTTGTGTTTTTTCTGTGTCGGGGTGTTAATATCTGATATTTAAGTATATGTTAGTAATGCCACTGTTGATTCTAATATCTGTAACACAAGTGCTTAAGCTATTTACCATGAAGTCGGATGTAGTCGGATATTTATTTATTTTATAGTTATATCATCTTCCTAATGTGTTTAGATTAATGCTCCGTGCTTAGACGGGGTCCGCTTAGACCATGATCCAGGATTTACCGCTTCAGGTAATTACATTGCAGCGACTGCCGACCTGACCATCGTAACCCTAAGATAGAAGGTACCAGACAATTTATGGATCATGGTCACAAATCCAAAGTTGTTTGAATTTGCAGGACATATCACGATGTTTCCCCTCACCGCCGCGCTGGTCCGATGTAAAAAAATATTTTAAAGTTAGATAGCCCATTTATCGAGGAAGGCTATACATCATTAACTATCCGCAACGATCAACGACGTTTTACCTCCACGTGTATCACAGACAAACGCGACAAACTTATTAAAGGTAAAACCCGGTATAATCCCCGATCATTGGTGCACTGACCAACTTTTAATGAACTCACTAACCAATGGGCGCCAATCAGGGAAGATTTAGGGACCTCGAAAACTTCACCAATTAATAGGACATGAAACTCGCATTATTCAAAGTACTGTTATCGATGGGCGTGATATGCCGATTCGGAGTTCCGCAACCGAAGAGTGCTTTATTGAGCCATCTTAGACCTGTCTGTGTATATCTCTTGAAATACAATTAGTAGAGGATTGCAAATTTTACAATATATATTAGACTGGCCCATTGGTCGAGTGGTCAGAGACCCTGGCCACGAAACCAAGGGTCGCGGGTTCGAATCCCGCTAGGGGCAAATGTTTCGTGTGATGAACATGGACATTTGTACTCGAGTCATGGATGTTTATAAACGTATTTAAGTATGTCTATCCGTTCGCCTAGTATCCATAGTACAATCATAAGCTTAGTTTGGAACTAGGGCATTGGTGTGTCAGTCTGGAGAATTTATTTATTTATTTAATTTATATATTTCTAACAATTATATAACTTTAACTATTAAACAGCATTTCTATAAAACTACTAACGGGACTAAACGCAATATGCATTTTCTGCTTGTGACCACGGTCGTCGCAATACAGCCGGAACATCAAGCTGTAAGTACTGATGTACTATACAATGCACATCACGTTTAGTCCCGGCAGTTTTATTTCTAGCAACGCGAACGTTTAAAATCATAGCATCAGCATCCCCATATAAAATGCGAGTTTGAATTGATACTTATTGATCAAAACCAATTAAGATACTTCCGATATTGATCATGAAAAAGTTAGACAATTTTGGCGTTTTTTTTAAGCTAAGCTTAACTGATTTTGATGCCATAGCTTAGAGGAGTTATGGCAATATTAAAGCTACATACTTTTAACGACGATTGTCGTTATATTGTAAAGTAAACCTTATTTCAACTACTGAACATTTAATTTCACATGACAACACATGTTCCGTTCCGCGGCGCGTCCTATAAGAAGTGCTCAAAAGTGCCGCTCTCAAAGACTTCATTAGCCAGAGTAGACGCGTGATACACTCAATCGGTGAACAATTATGAGTTTCTCAAGATAAGTATACAAAGAGTGTTTGTAAAACAAATTTTGAATACTTGTTACAAATGGTTTTGTCTGAAGATTTGTCATCATAAGTTGGTAAATGATTTTTCTACTTAACACACATGTCGCAGCTGCAATGAGCTGAATTAGGGCAACTCGTAGGCTAGCCTGTTAACTAATTGACGCCGTTTAATCAGCTTCCTTAATGACATTCAGCTATTCAATCTAATAGCTAGACCGACAACTTGATTGAAAACGTTTGATAATTGCTAGTTAATCATCATCTTTCTATCGCCTCACATAAGTAGTTTCCTTGGCCCATAATCCTAGATTAAACAAGACTGGTATTACATTTATGTAAAAAATTTTAATGGACTAATGAATTAATCGACTGATGTAGTCACCATTTCGCGGATGTCGTACGGTATTTTACTTAGAAAATAGGCAATGATATTTTACAATCATCCGGATTGTTATATTTTATAAATTTGCCTTTAAGCAAGTGTCATCCGACCTTTATAAGCTTTACACAGGGGAACAATCAAATAAACACACGGTTACATGTACATAGTTTAACAATTAAGATCCATATGTATCTACAATAATGGAAACACTTCGCACTTGCACTGTTTAAATATTATATTTTCAATAGAATCGAGATAATGTGATATAATAGGTATATAAATAAAACAATATACAGGGTCATTTGTAAAACATCAACAACCTCGCAGGAGTAGATAACTGACATTATAAATAACAACGTTTGTTCTAAATCCACAAAAAAAAAACGTCTTTCCATACTTAATGACCAAACAACTGTATCGTTTGTATGAAAATTCGATTTTTTTTTTTGTCTTTTTAAGATTAATCGTCGAACAAACGTTGTTGTTTATAATGTCAGTAATCTACTCCTGCGAGGTTCTTGATGATTTACAAATGACCCTGTATATAATTATGAATCCCTATTTCCCTTTGTCACGGCATCAGATGAGAACGACTGGACCGATTTCGCTAATTATTTTTAATTGTGTTTGTTATTGTCAGGTGAAAGTTCTTATGAAAGAAAAAAAAAGAAATTTTGCGAGGAAAATTAAAAATAATAAGAATGTCAACTCAGAGAACAGGGCGACGAAGTGCGCCGGGTCAGCTAGTTATCTATAATTATGTACAACTTACTTGTAAGTAATTATTCTTTAAACAACTTTTGGCAGCCATATTTGAAAATCAACCAAACTTTAACACTAAAATGTGTTTTAATACAGCCAAGCAAACAAAAAGATTATTGCACGCGTGAAATACACCAACGGCGTATCACAACATCTTGTCTAAACAAGCCCCTCGAAGCACTGTTATCATAATAGCGGTATATACTGCACTATTTGTGCGGAGTCTCGACCCCAGCGCCGTAGGTAAACGTTCAATGTACACAATCTCGGTATCACCCTAAAGACGCAGTTGAATCGTTAAGCAAACTAATCGTAAGTTTGTTGAAATGAGATACACAAGGCAAAGAAACTCATATAACTTTGAGTGTGAGTATTAATTTGTTATTTATTTACTATAGTACTGGCTTGTGCACTTGGCTCCGCTCTCGTCTATTCGGTCTGTTATAGAATTATCGCTCAATTTAAAAAAAAAAACAAAAAGCTGTAATTAAATTAAGTACTTAAAACTAACAACACAAGTGAAATTTATATGTGGATTTAGGTAATAGTGATAATTTTACAAAAAAAGAAAACAAAAGAATCGCAAATTCGAATTTGGATTTTCCTGCAGGGAAATGACGTAAAAAATACAAACAATTAAAAAAAAATTGTCAACCAGAAAGGTTTTATTCCTTGACACACGACTTCCGATACTAAATCACTTTTTTCCTTACCTAGCACGTCAAAGGCGACTAATGATGTATCCTAGATTACTCATCTTCAGAGATTAAAACACTTTAGTGAAGTGCAAAACAAACCTACTTATAAATGTTAACTTTTAAATACTTCGGATTTATTTTTTATTTAAACTCTCGCCATAATCCGAATCCCTAACTCATATGAAACGAGTTTCCTAAATTGGTTGCAGCGAACATTTTGCGTAATATTGAATTTGTTTATGTTACCCGTGAAATCATTTTGATTCGCATCCGTATGTAGGGTTGGTATATTTTAATATTTATAACAGTATATTGTATTTACTCGGATTTGAATTTGCTACCGTGAAAACATCAAATGAACAAATACGTAGAAAGGGGTGAATGCAAAATGCTTAGTTGACTTAGAGAATACATACATAACATCACGCCCGTAATCCCCAAAGGGGTAGGCAGAGTCAAAGGGGCAGCAAGAGAGAAACATATGGATTATTATTAGAGAGATTTGGAGAATAACATGATGTTTCTGACATATTATATCCTATTTTTTACTGCATATGTATAAATGCAAAAGCACCTTGCAAGCAAAGTAACCTCTCCACTGAGACTGTCTTTAAACCATAAGCTTAAGCCATTTGACCCATTCTAATGAATTTTGCCACTCCGAACGTTTGACACTTCAGAAAAAACTTAGCCTACTTTTTACCCTGGATAAGTTTTAAATCTCGGGGTTAGCTTGATGAGTCTCTATAATAAACCGAATTCCACCAAGTTGGTTGAAAGGTGCCCCAGAACTATGGGGCCCACTCCGTACTGGGGCCCCTTCCGTTCGGGGCTTCTGATATTCTCCAGGTTCTTCCACCCAATATAGTTACATCACTGACGTGAGCCTGTTAAAGAAGTAAAAAAAAAATCAGTCGAATGGAGAACCTCCTCCTTTTTTATATGTCGGTTAAAAAGGGGCACTTTACTAGTATCAACCCTAAGCGCAAGTTTTTAGTGTACAATTAATTTAATTGCGGTTCGGAGTGAGCAACAGATGTACGGTGTAATTAGCGGCACTTGTCGCCTCCTCCATTTCAGATTTGACCCGTTACTCTGCCGGCGTATCCTTATTTATCCTTACCCTTACTATCATCATATCATGTCATCACGCTCGCAATCCCCGAAGGGGTAATCAAGGAGCAATAAGCTCGTTTAACCACATTTAGTCAAAAATCGAGTTGGGTTAGATGAAAAATTGTGAATAGTAGTTACAAGTAGATAGCTCATCGCCTACATAATATAATATGATAAATAAATATGGTGTATGACTATTAAGAGTATTTACTGTGGTTGATCAGTTGAGAGTAAGTACCCGCCTAAAACTAAGGACCCCTTGGTCGTGGGCGTTCAAATCCCGAGTTCTAACTAAATTTGTGACTGGGTGTTTCTATATGATTTTAAACTTTCGCGTTGTATTATTACTAGAAATAACACTGACGGGACTAAACGCGATATTCTAGATGGGTGTTCATGTAGATGGGTCTTTCTTTTGTGATTAATAAGTCTCCTCGTCAAGATGTTAGCATTTTTTCCCCTATCAAAAAGTACGTATGTAGCTGTATTTAATAAAATTTAAAGTTGTATGTACTTCAATCAACCTCATTTACTTAATTGACCTCTTTTCGAATCATACACCATTAAAAAATTTAAATAATCCTAACCATCCTAAGAATTAGATTGAAATAATTGTTTAGAAAATTAAATTTTACTACGAGCTCCGCAGTGGGAGGGTTAAATGAAGTCGACGTAATAATTTGCCTTGTTGAGCTTACTAATTAGGATGGGGGCGCAACTTTGTCGATTCTCTCGTTCTACCATTATGAACTTTGTCGTTTCAAAACCGATGGCTTTTAAAAGCAATAAATGTTTTTTAAATTTAACCGTCACTTTTTTAAATACAATTAAAAATGCACTCATTTTAGATACAATAATTTTGAATTAATTTTCGGAGACTCTATCTGGCGATTTACAGGTTTTAGTAACTTTTATTCAGGATAAAAATTTACCTATGCAATCTTTTAGGGTTAAACATTTTAGGCGTTCAATTTTCACTTCACATAACAAAAATCCAAAATAAATCAAAATTAATTAAGAATTGTCACCCCATTAACTTTAAACTAAATAAAGCAAAATCATAAATAGTTTTTAAATAGTCATTTAAAAACCATTAGCGCACCGGGGTGAATTAAAAAACTATCGCGACTCATAAAATAATCACGGCGATGATCGTTCGAAAGACTATTACTCGCAAAAACAGCTACCTATTAATATTCGATACAGATTAAAAATAGGTCAAGTGTGAATCGGAATTAGCGGTGTCAGGTCCTAAGCAGACATTTACTTAAGTGTTAAGTGAACTCATAAAGAAGGATATGTTATCTTATAGTATTCGCAATGAAGTATTGTAGGCGACGAGCTAGCCACTAGCTACTTTTTCACAATTTTTCATCTAACCCAGTCGAGTTTTTTTTTTTGGCTGAATGTGGTTCATGGGACTTACTTTCTCTTTGACTCTGCCTGCCCCTTCGGGGAGTACGGGCGTGATATTATGTATGTATTGTAGTCTATTTGAAATATTCCGAACTAAAAAGGTACTTCTTTGCAGAGTCACGAACTTACAGTAACTAATCAGTTGACTCTCCGTGCATCGAAATCGGATAAATGTTTCGGTCACTACGATAGAATAAAAACTAACTAACTAACTAAACTTCACGCCACTTCCCTAGCGGAGTAGGCAGAGAGAACCGAACGCCATATGGCACGATCCTTCTACATCTCACTTGCCTCTTCAACATTCATAATCCTTTACAATTCCTTTCCTTACAAACTCTACGGTTTTTATGACTCCTAACATCACCTTCTTTTAATAGGATAGAATAAATGTAAATAATAATATGATTTAATTTGACCTCTATCGATACCATTCAAAAACATACAAAAATTCATATATTCTAAAATCATAACCATTTTTTGGCTCTACAGTAGTCAGCTAAATACAAATAAAATAAATAAATAATTTCTTTAGCCTGACACACCAATTCCCTAGTCCCAAACTAAGCTTATGCTTGTGCTATTGATACTAGTTGAACGGATAGACATACTTAAATACGTTTATAAACATCCATAACTCGAGTACAAATGTCCATGTTCATCACACGAAACATTTTCCCCTAGCGGGCTTCGAACCCGCGACCCTTGGTTTCGTGGCCAGGGTCTCTGACCACTCGACCAACGGGCCCGGTCATACCAAGAATAAGGATTCTTGGTATGACCGGCCCGGGTAAGACCCTTGTCTTGTTATGGGTGCCTTTTCTGTTTCGAAAAAAAAAGTCTATTAAGAGTAAACTTATATTGTTCAGTTCCAAGGACCCCAAAATATAAGATGCTTTTCCCAATTTTTTATGAACCCGACCTCCGGCTGCTGACATATATTTTTTTTCATTTATCCGTGAGATTAATTAACGTTTTGTTCGCAAAGTAAATATTTATTTTGATGTTGTGAGCCCCGCGAAATGGATACTGGAAGGGGCAATTAGTCCATTGTGTTTGTAAACGAGGAATGTTTGGGTAGATTTTGCAGGTAAACACTGCCGGAAGATGTAATGAAAATGTATGATAATAGAAATAAAAATAGGTATTATTTTTTATAATTATATATAACATACATACATTTCACTAAGCTTGCAATCCCCGAAGGAAAATGCAAAACGTTAAAAAAAGATCCTTAAACATATCGACAGGCCCGTTGGTCGAGCGGCCAGAGACCCTGGCCACAAAACGAAGAGTCGCAAATTCGAATCCCGCTAGGGAAAAATGTTTCGTGTGATGATCATTGACATTTGTAGTCGAGTAATTGATTTTTATAAACGTATATAAGTATATCTATCCGTTCACCTAGTATCCATAGGACAAGCTTTAAGCTTAGTTTGAAACTAGGGAAGCCTGGAGAATTTATTATGATTATTAATTAGTTTAGTTGAATAATTGTTAAAAATACTGACAGGTGGCTAGCTCGTCACTGCGCAATTACAAGGCCAATATTTGTCACCTTTTACGACATGCTAAGCAAGGAGCACAGCTAGTTAATTACATTATTTTTCAGTCCCAGTCTTCCCAGACCGGCATAGCACAGGATTTTTATAGCAAATTTTTGTGTTTTGTAAAACCTGTTATTTGTACTAATAAATTATAAAGAGGAAAGATTTGATTGTTTGTTAGTTTGCATTGAATAGGCTCCGGAACTACTGGACCGATTTGAAAAAATCTTTTAACAATGGAAAGCTTCATCAGCAATTTTTTCCCGTATACCTACGGGAACGGAAACTAAGCGGATGAAACCGCGGGGCGCTGCTATGTTTTATATTACTAAGGGCGGCAACTGAGCATACTTTTATTACTATTAACTTTTATAAACCAGAGACCATAAATGCGTTTCTGATCCCCCTATAAATTGTAGGCCACCTAAAACTCTGATTTCAGTCGGCTTTAAAAAAAGATGGAGGTTCTCATTTCGACCGTATATAATATTTTTTTTTGTCAAATATATCAGTATGGTAAGATACTGTTACTTTACATATATCTTTCGTGAGATAAGGATATTTTACAATTTAGGGCCGCCTATTAGAGCCAAAACTCATTTTTAGTTCTATTTCACATCTAGTATCTATAGCCAGTAGATATAGTCTTAAAAATTCAAGCGCTTTAAAAGCAATAAAAAACTGTAATTAAACATTTTCCTGTTCATTTCAAAATTTGCTTATATCCAATAACGCCGGTTTCCATCGAAAAGTTTACTTTTATCTTTCAAACGGTTCACTTTTGTTGGAAATAAACAAAAGCAATTAACTTTATCGGATGTCCGGCGAAGTAATGAAGCACACTAATTTATTCCACTTAAAACCGCTGAGTGGAAACGATGGAGAATTTGGTGGTGGGTAGTTCGAAAAATGTTGGACAATACTGTAAGTAGCAATCTATATTGATATGGATTCTGTAGAGATTTTAGTTATAATAATATCCTCCTAACCGATATCGGTCACGGCGGCCAATTTCTACGAGGATTAGCCATCTGCTCATGAAATATTATAGTGCACAAGTGTGTGCGAAAACACAGGTGCACTCTCTGTTCTCTCACTCACATAGTCCGGTGAGACGGCAATTTGACATGACCGGAGAGAGGTCAGGTGCAGGACCAACGGCTTAACGTGCTTTCCGAGGCACGGGGCTGATTAAACCGCCAACTGCCTGACTCAGGACGGTTAGTGAGTAATTTCAATATTGATACCCAGCCACAAATTTTGGCCCGACCCGGGAATTAAAACCGGGACCGATTGGTCCTTAGGCGGCGCATGCTACCACTGTACCAGTTTTTGTCATAGAGTAGAATAGTCTTTATTATCCAATCACACACAAGTGAAATTCCGATACTACACAAATAAGCTTATATGAACATATTAACACCTGAGAGTGTGAGGGACTGGTGCCTAAAAAAGGTAAATAATACATGAAAGGTCACTAAATCCCTTAGAAACTAGTCAGCCGGATATAGGCACATTAAAGATTTGGAGGAGAACACTGCTAAAGGTGAGAAATAAACAAGTATATGAGCAACCTGAGCAGCCTACTAACAGGGCCGTCTTTAAACTATTGATTTCCACATTCAGAAATGTGGAAAGGTGGTGTGGCCCAGGTGCAATATAACACTTGGGGGCCTTTTCTATCGCGAGGCCCTGGGCACGTGCACATAATGCCAAGTGGAAAGAAGGGCCCTGCCTGCTAACCAGATGATGTAACTTGTAGTCTCTAGAAAAAAACACAGCAGGTCTCTACTTGCTGCGTTTCTGAGCATTCCACAGCCTGAAAGTATGTGGGAAAAAATGCATTTCAAAACGGTGAATACATGTCTAAGCGTTTTATATGGTGATATGATAAGAAATTTTAATAATGAGAAATAAATCAAGGGACAATCATTTAATTATAATTGTCAATTGATACGATTTGATACGATGAAGAATTAGAGAGAAATATGTTGTTGAGACAATTTCATTATTAACGGGAGGTGGTTTACGGATCATTCGTAGAAATTTAGACTGAGTCATAAATATTCTGCTCGTATTAACATTTCGTATGATAAACATCCTTCCTTACTAATATCAATAATGCCTAATTTAGACCATGGTCCAGGATTTTAGCTAGCCTGGTAATTACATTAAAGCGACTGCCGATCTGGCCTTCGTAACCCTAAGATAGGGGAAAAAGACAATTTTTGATCATGGTTACAAAGCCAATAATACAATATATGGACTAATAACCGCGAATGTAACTCTGCCTGTCTCTGTTTTATCTTGACGCCTATACTGTGTAGCTGATTGCGACACTGATGTCATTTTGCTATCAAAGCAACCATTTGACCTTTAGCATTACAAGTTCGAGAGACTTAATGAATAACTTTGAGCTTTTGCTCCGCCCGCTCGGCGGCTTAATTTTTTCTGACACCTCCAACAACAAATATCTCCTAATTATTCTTCAGCCAATGTACCTATACAAAAACTTTTAGAGTTTATCGCGAACAGACAGACAGACAAATAGACAGATGCAGCGAAGGACTTTGTTGTATAATAAGCAGTGATTATGGTACCATTGTGTTTTCATCTAGGTCGGTAATTCTTTGGCTAAATGTGGTTTATGGAGCGCATAACCCTTTGAACTTTGCGGACCCCTTTAGGGATTGCAGAAGTAATATGTAAGTATACATGTACCACCAACCAATACTCTAATGTAACCAAAACCAAAAGGAACTTTAAAAATAGGTCTCTAAAAGACGAATTTTGTACCATGTTGGTTTGGGACTTAAAAATAAAGTGCCAACTGTGGTTCTTGTCTAGCATGTCTTAAAATGCGGCTAATGGTATATCGGGTTTTGGGTATGTAATTGTGTAGGCGACGATCTAGCCACTTGTCACAACTTTTTCACAATTTTCCATCGAACCCGTCCTATGTTGGTCTGAGACCTACAAATTATGTACCAACTGTGGTTCTTGCCAAGCATGTTGTAAAAGCGACTAATGTTATACCGGGTTTTGGGTATGTGACTGTGTAGGCGACATGTTAGCCACTTATCACAATTTTTTCACAATTTTAGAAGCCGCATTTGCCAGCAGTTTTTTATTTTTTATTTAAAACATCTAAAGAACGGATGCAGAACAAAATGCACTGACCAAAAACATCTTCATTGCGGTTTACAGAGCTGCACATAATTAAACAGCTCTTTGTTTTATCTCCAACGAGTCTTGCTTAAAGCTGGATCCACACCTTGAACAGACTAGAAGAATCGCGCGAAATAAGCGCTTACTATTCTTTCCTCTATGAATTTTCTGAGTAACGTTACAGCTATTTACACTTTCTTGTCGTCTGTTTAAATTGACAAGTTTATAATAAAAAGAAATATATTATCCTGAAAAATACACCAATTATCTAGTCCCAAACTAAGCTTATGCTTGTGTGACACTAGGAAACGGATAGACATACTTAAATATGTTTATAAACATCCATTACTCGAGTACAAATGTCCATGTTCATCATACAAAACATTCATTTATCACACAAACCCGCGACCCTTAGTAACGTGGCTAGAGTCTCTGACCGACCAACCAATCGACCAACGGGCCAGTCCAAATTTCAGAGAAATATATTATGAAATATGATAAACGCATAATTTTTATCACTATATTAAACAAGTAGCTGTGCCAGCGGTGTCACCCGCGTTTATGGTTAATATTATAAAGACTATTTCCGTCATACATGATTTCTATGTAACTGTAACCATTAAGGCTGCACACGCGACGGGAGCTTAAAAAATGGAGTAACTTCTCCCGTTTTCCTAACATTTCCCTTCACTACTCTGCTCCTATTGATTGTAGCGTGATGAAAAGTATACTATAACCTGCCCAGGAGTATGAAGAATAATTGCACCACGTTTCGTTAAAATCCGTCGAGTAGTTTTTGTTTCTATAAGGAACATACAGACAGACAGACAGACAGACAGACAAAAATTTTACTGATTACATTTTTGGTATCAGTATCGATCACTAATCACCCCCTGATAGTTATTTTGAAAATATATTTCATGTACAGGATTGACCTCTCTACAGATTTATTATAAGTATAGATTATTATTGGGTGACCATTTCTCAGAAAATACGGAATGTACAAGTTGCCGACCGCTCCCGAATATCATCAAATCGCATTTGATGCGCTTGCACAGTTTACGACATAGACATACGATAACTGCTAAGCGTGTCTGATCACCTTAAGTATCAAAGTCCCTAGCGCGTTTGCATAGCGTTCGTACGTGATGTAGCGTTGCGCCTGCTCATAAGTTTCTTGTTGCTTCTTCATCCGAAGTTGACTGTAACTTCTTGAGATAGATACAGACCAAATGCCACGAGCATATAAAGGCGTTAGAGTTATATTTGTATTCAGTACTGAGTATTTTAGAGGGTACACCTCGTCTACCACCAGGGTCACCACCTTTCAACCATACCTCTGTGTTGGTGGTAAGTGAAATCAATGTAAGTCACTTGAAAAAGTGTACCCAGAGTCCAGAGTTTTAGTCGATACCACCCTATATTTCTGCCAGGGGAACGACTTTTTTAACCATTTTACTCTCTGTTTGGATGGTAAATTTGTCTGGATGCACCTTAAGATTAAGAATGTAGCTGAATTAAACCATTTAGTTCGTTTGCGACATGAAAAGACATATATATTTCCATTTTATTTTCACTGGAGATAGTTTAAAAGACTAAATAAACATTAAAAGGTTTATAACTACTTTAAGATTTTTGTCTGTAAGGTATTCGGCATAGGTTTATACATTTCTATTTTTTTCAGTTTTTATTAAAAATCTATTTTAGACTTTATTTAAACAAAATTTAAAAACAAGCATTCGCATTTCCTGTTAAGAGTATATGTCGTAGTTTTTAAATTTATTCATTGAATTACTCATTTAGGCTGATCTTATGTTACAGATAAGTTGTAAAAATAGCTGAAATAATAATATACATCGTGGGTTATTAAATTTACTTAGTATTGGTATTGGTATTGTGAATAATAGCGATGATAAAATTAAACAATGTAAATATAGAAAAAAAAATCTTTTCACAAACATAACATAACATAACATTACGCCATTAATCCCCGAAGGGGTAGGCAGAGTCAAAGAGGCAGGAGGCCCCTTTAACCACATTCAGCCAGAAACAAAACTGGGCTGGGTTAGATGGAAAATTGTGAAAAAGTGGTGACAAGTGGCTAGCCTGTCGCCTACACAATCATACACCCAAAACCCCATATTGGTACCATTAGTCGCCTTTTACGACATGCTAGGCAAGAAACACAGTTGGCACATTCTTTTTTAAGTCCCAGACCAACATGGAATATTTCTTTTCAGATCCCCAAAAAGCATGGCCGGAAGAATACATTGCTTCCAAAAGCAATTTCAAAGGGAGATGTCCCACTTTCCAAGGTATTATGAAACTATCCCTTATCATCGGACAATGTTTTGGACTAAATCCTGTGTTGGGCATAACTGAGATAGATACATCAAAATTAAGGTATTTATATCACATCAGGGCTTGATGTCTCTAAACAGTTAAATTTTATTTATATTTAAGACGTAAAGCAAAAACTTTATACTCCTTTTTTACAAAAATTACGCGAACGAAGTAGTTTGCCATTTGGCTCAGTTAAAGTTTATCTATATGAAGAAGGAATGCAGAAAGCTAATATTTTAATAAATAATGCATTTCACATTAAAATATTCGTAGAAAAACGTTTTTTACGAATATTCTAACCGACCAATGGGCGATCACTCTTTAAGTAAAATATTAATAAAATATATTACTTATACATATATACGAATGTAACCATGCATTATCTTTTTATAGTTGGCTAGGTCATTCGTTTATTAAAATCTGCAATGTAACTAAATTTATAACACCAAAGGCTAACTATATAAATAGATTTTAAAATAACAGCTATAAATTTGCACCAAAAACACTTAATTATGCTCTCAAATCTGGTTGAAATTTGTGTATACTTAACGAAAACGCAAACTGTACAAGTATTTGATTTTAATCTAAATAGGCCCCAACATCTATGGGACCGTGTTTAATAAACTCATCTTTATTTAATATCAATTTGGTGTTATTAAGGACGAGTAAACGAATAATTAAGTTATGAGTCCGACGTTATTAACTACTTAAACGTTTATTGCTTTTTTCTTTCATAACATTCGAAAATATATGAGTCTTATTTGATGATGCATAATATTTTCCATTGTCAATATATTTTTTTTTAGGAACATTTAATACAGCATTTTTGTCATAGATTTTTGTTTCCGTCTTTAATATTTGTTTGACACATGAAGTTTGTGCTACGCTTTACAAACATAGGAATGTTTCGGAGTTCTAATCAATAGCTAATAATAATAAAAAGTAGCTTACTCAAAGTCAAAGTCAAAGTCAAAATATTCTTTATTTATGTAGGTTTCAAGGAAACACTTATAAATCGTCAAATACAGGTAAAGCCACAGCTATATGATTCTACCTACTAAAAACAACATTCCTTATGCATAGGTGCTGTGAAAAAGAGCATTTTGACAGTTACATAAATGATTGATTGATGATTTCCACTCACATAGCGTGGATTTTATTTAGATCACATATACAGAACTAATATAGGTAACTAAACTAACTAACTAACTAAACTTCACGCCACTTCCCTAGTGGGGTAATATATGTAACTGTTAATAACATATGTAACTGTTAATAACTAACGTGAAACAAACATCAGAGGTTTTTATATTGGACGCTCAAATCTCGCTTTAACTAGATTTGAGCATCCAATGTAATCGTACTTTTATGTAACCACTACTTTTTAACTAAAACCATAATATATAAACCCCCACCAGTAACAATACGACAATCGGTCTCTTAGGCCGTAACTATTTTAAAATTGTTTTTTTCTTTCAGGTTTTCCTTTATATCCTGGAGATGCCTATATAGTATTTTGTCTATTATCGGACAAAGTATATTCGTGTTTTTCTGTTTCTTGAAACTATTCAAGGATACCGACGCCACTTTGTCCTCAAATAGTAAGAAGTTTTCATGGTCACACTGTTTATGCCGATTACACATTTTTTTCGTATTAAGTAGAATAAATTTGTATAATAAGATCTAGGTTGACTTAGATAGGTAGTTTCGTGCTTCGTAAAATTGTGGAAAGAAAAGAAATAGGAGGGCTTCCATGACGTGTTGTAATTCTTTGACCCTCCAAAAGAAATTAAGTTGTATATTTCTCTAAATATATTTCGAATAAAATTCTTTGCAAATATTCTTGCAAACCATAACCACAAGAAAAAACTCGCATTTTTTTTAAACCTTAAATTAAAGTCCTACTTTCCAGCCTCGTTAGTATTCTACACGTCAAACTGCCTCACCACCATCTTGTTTTTCCGCATCGCCACAAAATGGCCGCGCCTCAGTCAGCAGATTGCAAGGATGGAAGCAGTTGACCCCAACACTGACACCACGTTACTGAGGAAATGCAACGTGGCTTGCATTCTCATATTAACCTTGGCCGTCTGTAAGTTTAAACTAGAAATAAATACGCAAAAATATCCTTTTTTCTATATCGCTTGTGGTGGTATTACATTATACACAGAAAACATTTTATGACTCATAAGTTGTATTGCAATCAATTACACACCAATTACCAAAATAAAATAAAAGAAATCTAGAATGTCTCTATAATATACTAAGTAGATACATTTCAAAAACAAAAGCTTGCACAAGATAATCGAACATTTAAAAGGAAGACCCAGCTTGCAATGGAATTACGCAAATATTTTTAACGCGATCATAATATTGTTTCCTATTTCCGATACAATCTATAATACTATACAGACTCTAGAATAATCACCACACCACTTGATGAAAATATAGCAATCTTCTTACTTATACCATTTCAAACTGCACATTCGTCCTTCTAGACACTTAGTAACAAACGAATTATCGTCATCTTAAAGATGAATGATTCTTGTAACCCTATGTAGGCAATTGTGAAGGTTTACTTATCCATCCTCTATACCTTCTTGTACCATACATAGGTAGTCATCTTACTAGCGTTATGTCCTGTGCTTAGACGGGGTCCGCTTAGACCATGATCCAGGATTTAGCGAGTCTGGTAATTACATCGCAGCGACTGCCGATCTGACCTTCGTAACCCTAAGATAGGGGAACCAGACAATTTTTGAATCATGGTTACAAATCCAAAGTTGTTTAAATTTGCAGGTTTCATCACGATGTTTTCCTTCACCGTCGAGCTAGTGGTATAAATACGTATATAGACTTGAAAAATCCAGAGGTACGTGCCCGGGTTTGAACCCGCACTCCTCGGTTAAGAGGCGCGTCCTTACCATTGAGCTACCACCGCTCCCTAAACCGCTCCGTTCTTGTACCATACATTTATCTACTATTCTGGTTGTTGCAGTAGAACATGCGCTGTCGGAATTATTCGACTTTTCAGGAGCAATGGATTGCCCAACTGGAGACAATTTGTACGAAGCATTTATAACGAGCAGTTTTCCTTGGTTCTACACCTTCGTGACGTACAACGATGTCATTGGACCGCTGACTCAGGTACATTATTCTTTTATAATGGAAGTAGGTATCATTCATATATTTTTCTGGTATGAACTGGTAATGAAAGAACTTAATATTAGACAAACGATAAATTTAAAATACTGAATTGTACCAAACCCATAAACTATATATGTAGTAAGCTTAAGCTTTTAACAAATTCCAGTGTAGGAGGACTATGATAACCTTCCCAAATAAAATTTTTCTTTATTACAAAAGTAATAAAGAAAAATTTTATTACTGGTATGGTAATTACTGATTACTGGTAATTATTGATTACTGGTAGTTACTTATTATGCATTTAATTGGATATACTTTGGTAGTATGTACTCAATTTGTTATGCTTCAATTTTCAGATAGTAAATATACAATGCGCTTTCAATTGGAACTTCTCTGATGTATTTGTAATCTGCATCAGTCTGTACTTGACGTCAAGATTGGATCAGGTTAACAAGAGAATTGTAGGGGTCAAAGGAAAAGTGAGTATTTTTATTAAACCAATAATAATAAGGGAAGTGGCTTAAAGTTTAATTAGTTAGTTAAATATATATAAAGCACGGCCTAGTAAAGAAGAAGGACTCCACGCTGTCATACTATTGTATGAAGCCACGTTGATGCATGTGTGAGTGAGATACTTATGGATACCAGATATCGAATATCTGTCATTTGGACCCCTTATTATGTCAATGTGTGACGTCACTAACTAGACGTTAAAGCTCCTCAGCTTTAACGTCTAGTTAGTGGCGCAGAGTCCTTCTTTTTTTACAAGTCCGTAATATAAAGTTAAAATAAAGATAGTAATATTGTAGCATTGTTCAAAGCAAAATTTGGAACCGAATGATCAATTTGTCTCAAAACCTCATGTTATGTTTGAAGGAATCTAAAGAACTTAAGATCATAAAATAATATGAAAAGATGTGTTCTTTGGCTATCCCATCATGATAGACACGTGCCGTAACGTTAATCTAAATATATAATATTTATTTCAGTATGTTTCTTCAACATTCTGGAGAGCCATGAGGGAGGATTACTGCAGAGCGACGTCTCTAGTCAGAAAAGTGGATAAAGTCATAGGCGGTATTATTTTTATATCGTTTGCTAACAATCTGTTCTTCATATGCCTCCAACTCTTGCACACATTGGCGTGAGTAGATTTTCGTTATATTTTTGATGGATTAGCCACGTTTTAAAAAAATATTCAAAACAGCTTTGACTTCTATCATATTACATACTCACCTCCCATTCTAAAAATAAAGATAATATTTACATCCCATCGAACAAAAACTACCAGTGTAATATTTCGAGACTATTTCAATAATAAATACATAGTTATTTACAAAAGTAATTTCCGGATTTTTTATGGATTAAGCTCTTGTAACAATACTATTGTTTTTTTCCGTTCGTATTTCACTAAATAATATAGTTATGTCCTCCTAACCGATATCGGTCACCGCGGCCGGCCGGAATCATCTGCGCAGGAGATATTATAGTGCACAAGTGTGTGCGCAAACAAGGTGCACCCTCTGTTCCTTCACTCTCATAGTCCGGTGAGTCGGCTATTCGACATGACCGGTGAGAGATCGGCGCAGGACCAACTGTTTAACGTGCTTTCCGAGGCACGGGGGTGATTAAACCGCTAACTTCCTGACTTCGGACTGTTACTGAGTAATTTCAATATTGAAATACCCAGCCACAAATTTTCCGATCCGGGAATTGGACACGGGATCTCTTGGTCATAAGGCTTCGGATGCTACCTCTAGACCAACAAGGCAGTCACTAACTACTGTGAAACTAAATATTTTACTTACTTTTGCTGGACAATAGATTTTCAGTCCAAGAGTAATATTTTTTTTCTTTATAGGAAAGGCATCAGAGCTAAACCTTCGTGCCATCGTACATTAGACCAGAGGTTGGTTTACATAATTTTTAACAAATTTATCTTATTATAAATTGCATACGTTAACTGAAATGCTCAAAAATAAGATAATTTAATGATGTGTTTTACCCATTATCCATAGCTACTTTTGTTCAGTTTCACAAATATATGCTTTTATGTTTATTTGAATTGAAACAGAGATCATATTCAAAATAAAGACTTTTTCATATTATAACGTCAACAAGGTTCCGATAATACGAGTATGCAAGTATTACGTTATAAGAAAACAAAATAATAATAAACACACGCCATTGGTTAACTACGTCAATTTTGATTAGTCTGTAGTAAACGGGTCGGTAGCTTTCTTCATCAAATGGCGTTAAAATAATAATTTTATGAAAAATTCACTCATCAATTTTTCGTGAAAATTTTCACATAAAACAGATGACAACTTATGGACTATTTTACCTCTGATTATGTTTCTTCCAGACCATTCCGAGGGTACGAGCAACCAGTATACTTTGTTTACTCGTTCGTGTTCCTCGTAATACGCTCGCTGGCAGTATCTCTCATAGCAGCCAGGGTTCATACTGCAAGCAAGGAGCCAGCTCACGCCCTGTACCGAGTATCTTCATCAGCTTATTGCGTTGAGGTACATTTACATACATATCATAACGCCCGTAATCCCGGTGGGGTAGGCAGATTCAAAGGGGCAGCAAAACTCTTTAACCACAATCAGACAAAAATAAAGCGTTGGGTTGAGATCACACAATATAATTTGATATTACATACATAGCATCACGCCCATTATCCCCGAAGGGGTAGGCAGAGTCAAAGGAGGAGCAGGCCCCTTTAACCACATTCAGCCAAAAACAAAACAGGGCTGGGTTAGATGGAAAATTGTGAAAATGTAGTGACAAGTGGCTAGCTCGTCGCCTACACAATCACATACCCAAAACGCCATATACCATTAGTCGCCTTTTACGACATGCTAGGCAAGAAACACATTTGACCCATTCTTTTTAAGTTCCAGACCAACATCGGACTAATTTGATATTGACTCTAGAATTAGGATGAGTATTTAAAAAAAAACTATACGTGCGTAGAAGGTAGCTTACCAGTAAATATTGTTCTGATGTAGAGTTGTTAACGGACTTTGATTAATGATCTAGTTACAAATAATTGTTTTATAACTCTCTTGTATAAGCAATATTTTTATGGATGAAGGCTGGACATAGGAAAGTTGGTGAAGATTATTCTTCTTTACATTAACTACATTACACATTAGTATTAGTACATTATACCCAAAGAAAGCTTACTTTTAGTGCAAATGTTAATAATGGCACTCCATTAAGTCTTGGATAAAGAAAATTTAATTTTAATTATTCTGTTTCTTAGTCATCAATAAATTTATGGATTTATTGCTATCACTTGTCTAATTCCTCTTTATATATTAAGGCATTATTTTTCAGGTTCAAAGGTTTTTGGATCAAGTTCACACGGATACTGTAGCTTTGAGTGGCATCCAGTTTTTCAATGTCAAACGTGGGTTGGTTTTAACTGTAAGTATTTCCAGACTGCGAATATATTATGAATTCTTGTTTAATAAACGGTTTTCTGTGCTTACCTCGCTATGGAAATGGCGTGAAGTTTAGTTAGTTAGATTTATTGCTTATTATTGAATGATCTTTATGATTGTAACTGGAAAAATACAACCGAAGTAGATAATAAATAGCCGTAACACACGCAATTTCTTCGGCAGAAGTAACGAAGGTTGTGTGAATATCGCTTCATTATAAAAATACTAATCAAACTTGAGCTACTATAATTTAAATTTATAGTTTGTTTTTTTTTATTTGTAAAAAAAGTGAACCTTGACCACGAATGAAATATAAATAAGGCTAGCTAGAAATAGTTCCGGTATCTTTAAACTCTTATTCCCTGAATATAAAATAAAAAGACCGCTAGGTATATGATCTACTCATAAATTAAGGCACATAATATCTCCTTATAGACGAGCGGTAGTAGCTCAATAGTAAGGACACGCGCCTCTTAACCGAGGAGTGCGGGTTATATGTCTATAAGGAGATATTCATAGATTTGAAAAATCCAGAGGTACGTGCCCGGGTTTGAACCCGCACTCCTCGGTTAAGAGGCGCGTGTCTTTACCATTGAGCTACCACCGCTCTGGCATTTCCATCATCTTGACAGGAAAAGAGGTAAATATTTTCAGAAGGAATTTTTGATCAGTCGCAATGACCAAAAACATACCGTATCTTAAAATTGTCCAAATCGATATATCGTCATGCAGTAGACACAGGTCAACACCCTTTAAGTTGAACAGTCTTGTAAGAGTCATCTTCATCAAGAGTTCTGGAGTGAAATTTACAACATCCGAATTTGCCCAGCAAACAGTATTTGCAGGTGTTGTGACAATTTAGACAACTTCGTTTCACTGAAGGACCTTCTACAAACAATGATTTAAATGAGGTTCAATAAACAATCTTGTAAAACTCCCAAAGTCTCTTAAGCGAATACTCGGGTAAGCTTTGGACTGTTTAATACAAAATTATGATTTATTCAAATACGAGTTTCGCGACTGCTAAGAAAAAAGTTCCTTCTTTTCGCATTGGGGTGTTCTTATGCTTCAAAATCTTGTGTTTTTTGTTCGTCAAGTATCAAAAAGAAACAAGTGTTACGCCAAATTCTTCCCCTAAAAAAAAAGAAATTCAACGAAGCGATAAAGTTTTAAAAGAAAATCAATCGTTGGAATTTATTAAATTGTTTTCAGACATTGCTGATCACAGCTGGCGTTTGTATATGTTTATATGTATATTTAAAGACTGTCTCGTTGTTCTGGGCTCAAATGCCGGGTCGGGCCAAACATTTGTGATTGAGTATTTCAATATGAAAATTAGCAAGTAATTAGTAACAGCCCGGAGTCAGGAAGTAGGCGGTTTATCACCCCCGTGGCTCGTGCATGTTAAGCCATTGGTCTTGCGTCTGACCTCTCTCCAGTCATGCCGTCTCGCCGGACTATGAGAGTGAAGGAACAGAGAGTGCACCTAAGTTTGCGCAAACAATTTTGCACGGTCATATCTCCTGCGTACGTAGCTTTGAGATTGGGCGCCATGACTGAAATCGGTTAGAAGGATATTATACGAAGTTTTAAATAGCGAACTTAATGTTTGAGGTAATTTTAGCACTGTCAGCCAAGAGGTATGGTGATTAATTACTGACGTCAAATAGGTCGCTAATTAGGATGAGCTGCCTTTTTCCGGAATAGGGTAAGTCTAGTTAGTCACTGTCGCTAATTTACCACTGACGATATAAAGAACATTTCTTCGTCTAAATGATACTAATTAGTCATTAGTAAGAGATATTTGTTTAGATTGTATAAGAGTACAAGATTATAAGAGTCTGAATGACTGAGGGATGATACAATACAAAACATACTTATAATAATAAATAATAAATAAATGAATTCTCCAGATTGACACACCAATTCCCTAGCCCCAAACTAAGCTTATGCTTGTACTATGGATACTAGGCGAACGGATAGATATACTTAAATACGTTTATAAACATCCATGATTCTAGCATAAATGTCCATGTTCATCACTCGAAACATTTTCCCTTAGCGGGATTTGAACCCGCGAACCTTAGTTCCGTGGCCAGGGCCTCTGACCACTCGACAAACGGGCCAGTCACTTATTGAATTGTATATTTTTTTCATTGTTGTACCAACCACAGCGGTTGTACCATAGCGGATTTCATCTAAATAAATATAATTACTTTATTTCTCATAATCTTTATACATACGTCATATACACATAAGTACTACGGGCCTATGTAGGTACTCGAACGAACCTCTAATTTTTCGGGTCTTCTCTAGCATAAAATCGATTGAAATTGCCCTGAAATTTGGACCAAACAGCCTAATTATGATTGATCTGGTACGTCAGACCGAGCGAACTTTCTACCATCCATTATTCGACGAGCATGTTTTTATTCAAAATATTCCTCGCCCTAACGTTATGTCTCGTCCTAATGCAAATATCATTTCAACGACCATTTAACAAAGATCTTTTTTTTTAGTCTTATTGCCTCTTTACACTTGTATTTGTTTTTATATTTGTAATGTTATCCACAAATCCAAAGAAATCCAGAAAGTTCCAAAAAGAACCTACTTAAATAAAAAAAAAAGGTTCAATCTATACTTACTAATTTAATTTATAAAGCTGAAGAGTTTGTTTGCTTGAACGCGCTAATCTCAGAAACTACTGCTCCAATTTGAAAAAATATTTCAGTGTTAGATAACCCATTTATCGAGGAAGGCTATAAGCTATATAACATTATCCAAAACAAGGGTTAAACCGAGGGCACAGCTAGTCATTCATATTTTTCATGTTTCACGTTCGTAAGGTTTCAACACCTATTGGATAATATATTTTTATTAAAAAAAAGCTAAACTTGTTTTTTATTACAACCAAAATCCCAAGCAAGCAAGGTTTCAATTAAGCAAGCTTCAACTTTACCAAACCTCCTCCGAGAAGTGTGAGCAGTGAACCACTTAGTGCGTTATGATTAATTTGCCTCCGAGAGAGCTGGGAGGTCGCCGTGTCTCTAGCGTCGCGAACGCGAGGCAAATGCGCTTACAACAGGCAAAGTTAGACGGTTGTAGATGAAAACGTTTAGTCGCAACGACGGTAACTGAGACTTTTAGGAATAGCTTTTGCGACTAATACAGTTTGAATTACGAACTTCAATGTTTAATTATTTTTTTTCACTAGTCACCAGCCAGTTCTTCTAGATGTGTTATTTCATTTGCACTATATCTTAGGTATAAGGTTAAGTTTTGTAACCCTATTTCTTAAATTATATTACACTTCAACGTCTTTTTTAAGCCGAAGTTGATAAGTCAGGACTTTTCTTTAAATTTTGTCTTGTATATAAGATACTAATTTATTTTTCTTCTCGTTTTTGTAGCAATGGAAAAATTCAGTTTTTTCTTAATTTGTTCCAGATTGCTGGCACCATAGTCACATACGAATTGGTTCTGATCCAGTTCACCGGGATAACGCCTACATCCCCTTCACCTATGTAAAATATGTAGTCATGACTTTGTAATATAGTCTACTGTCAATTATGGTATTTTTAAAATTAATGACATTGTATTTCCCTAACAGCAAAGCAATTAGGATATAGACTCAGATATAACTTCAAGACATGTTTTAAAAATTTTCTATTTGGAACTAACTAACAAAACTTCACGCCACTTCCCAAGATGGTAGGCTGAGAGAACCGAACGCCATATGGCACGATCCTTACACACCTCACTCGCCTCTTCAACATGAACCTTTTCATACAAGCTCTACGGTTTTTATGACTCCTAACATCACCTTTTGTTAATACACGATCAATCTGGGCGTGGTATGTGTAGGTGTTCAATTTGAGTTTTATAGATTAGTTGTTTACCTAGATAACACCTTTCTGTTCACCATTTTAAACTTTTCTGTTGCATTATCACTAGAAATACTGACGGGACTAAACGCGATATGCATATGTAGTACGTGAGTACTTACAGCTTGACGGTTTAGCCGTGTTAAAACCCAACCCCAGTTGCAACACGACTGAAACCTCAAGCTGTAAGTACTCATGTACTACATAATGCATATCGCGTTTAGTTCCGTCAGTCAGTATTGATTTTAGGTAACACTTACATTTCCTGTTACAAAAGTCATTAATTCAATTTCATTTTAATATACGTTAGTAAGATTACGTTAGCCGATGTTTTTCTGAAACTAGATTACTTTTACCATTGTCCGACTTCTGTTAATTCAAAACGGCTAAGTAATAACCAAAGCCAAAAATTTATATTATTATATTCTTACAATACGCCCATCTTATCAATCTGGTCCACACAGGTTTCCTTTCGTAGATAATTAAGTTGTCGAAATAAGATTACTCTTCTTTGTGGAAACAAATCTTGTTACTGTATTATTATGTCTTCGTCAATAATACGTCTGTCCAGTTTTCTCATTACTATCTACAATAGGAACTAATGTGGTTGATGTTATTTGTTTTAGTGGAAATAGCGACACTAATATTCTGTCAAAAATTATTTTAACAAAGCTTGTCTATACTAATAATAAAAGAGGAGAGATTCGATTGTTTGTTTGTTTGCATTGAATAGGCTCCGAAACTACTGAATCGATTTTAAAAATTCTTTCACCAATGGAAAGCTACTTGATCAGCAAGTAACATAGGCTTTATTTTATCCCCGTACTCCTACGGGAACGGGAACTACGCAGGTGAAACCGTAGGGTGCTGCTAGTACCTAGAAGTATACTAATACACTTAGGTACAATTATTATGGAAAAAAAAGTACTTTCGCTCTATGAAGATTAATATACGATATGCCAAAGTTACCAAATTCTCCAGACTGACACACCAATTCCCTAGTTCCAAACTAAGCTTATGCTTGTGCTATGGATACTAGGTGAACGGATAGACATACTTAAATAAGTTTATAAACATCCATGACTCGAGTACAAATGTCCATGTTCATCACACGAAACATTTGCCCCTAGCGGGATTCGAACCCGCGACCCTTGGTTTCGTGGCCAGGGTCTCTAACCACTCGACCAACGGGCCAGTCCAAAGGTATACATTTTATGTAAAAAAATCAAAACAACCTTCAAACGGTACACGGTGTCATGATCTATACATATTAATATTAATACGTGAAGCAAAAACTTTGTACTCCTTTTTATGAGAATTACGCGGACGGAGGAGTAAGAGATTTGGCACAGTGAACGTTTATATATGAATTACGGTTCTTGCATTAGTTTTAAGAGCCTTGGTTTGAGGGGCCTTGGTTGACCTAGTTCCTTAAACAATATTCTATCATCATTACATATAGGTACCTATAACTTCACGCCCGGCAACCTGGAAGGTGTAGGTAGGTAAACTTTACAAAATTTTCCATCTAACCTAACATAAAATTGAGTTAGATGTCTAATATAGACAAGTGTCTGGTTCGTAGCCTACACAAGCACAAATCCATTACCTAATACGTCATACGTATTAGTCGCCTTTTACGACATCCTAAGTCCATACCAGACAAGAGAACCTCGATCATAACTACATGTAGCGATAATCCGAGTATCACCATAGGTTTATATCAGGTGAAAAATAAAACACTACTGCTGTGACCATGACAATTTTAATTTTAGAACCTTGACGGAAAATCTAAAAATACGGATAATCCGTACGTCACGTATATCTTGATATTCGATGCATTATCTGAAGCTTTCATTGCGTTGCGTTATTATTTTCTTTAGAATAGGCTTTTTGCCTCCAATCATACATAGATTTAACTTGACTAAGAAATTGTAACTATATTATAGCTATTAAGACTTGGCATTTAAAAGAGTAACTATCCAGTTTCTTGTCGGTTTCTTCTAGGTAGAATATTATTTTTGGACCGGTTTATAATTATTTATTTTGTTCTGACAATTTATAAGTGCTTTTTTGAAGCCTATGTATAAATAAAGATCATTTTTATTTCACAAAGGTACATTTTTTGTATTAGAAAATCTTCTTTGTAGCTGACGTTTCATATATTCGATTATGCATCCTGTGAATTCGTTACCTTTGCTATTAAAACTCAATATAACATGTTTCAACAGCCATCTGTAATGTAAATCACAAAATACCGTTTCTAGTTATATCAGAATTTTGTTTCGTAGTATTTCGTTTGGCGGCAATGAAATTACTTGTCATATTGTATTAGGACAAGCTCGTATTTTATTATGTTCCCAGCTACCTGTAAAAGTATACATTATTTATAGTAAGTGAACGAAATACCGCAAACAGTCTGACTGTGGTTCTCAAGTTTACTTTTAACAAATTTAATAGACAATGGTTTCTGTATAAAAACCTGTTAAAATTATTTTTTTGTGTGTTGATATCATCAACGTCTTTATGTGGCTATGGGCATGACAACGGCGATATTTAAATGATAAATATTATTTGGGATGCTTCTTTATCCATTTGCAACAGTTTTTTATTATAATGATTTGTTACTATTAGAATGTTTCTTATGGTAATGACTAACTAACTAACTTAGCATAACGCCACTTCCTTAGCGGGGTAAGCAGAGAGAACCAAACGCCATATGACATGATCCTAACACAATTGTACGCACAATAAGACTTTAGACTGAATGTCTGCCCCTTTGACTCTGCCTACCTCTTTGGGGATTATGGACATGATGTTATGTATGTATGAAAACAATTAATTAACACCTACAGTCACGCCCCGCTTCCTCTGCTTTCCAACAGAGCCTCAACGTTCCATATTGCGTAGTTTGAGAACCATCAAACCAGACCATAAAATAAAAATAGTATCAGACGACATCTCGTACCAATATTGTCCTCGTAAACACACAACATTCGACAACAACACAACTCACCCAAGCACACAATACTTGGCTATATTGGTTGTAGCCTGAATGAGTGAGATTATTAGGTCACAGACGAGTTTTCTCTGACACCTAATATAGTGAGACATGTTTAATAACTTCTTATTTCCTATGGTAGTATAATATCTTTAATGATATAACTGATGGAATGCTAACATAAGATTGACAGTTTAAATAGCTGTACAGAATAAGATGAATTTGAATTTGGTAAACATATTTATTGATCTAACTTACGACCCAGGCATTAGCTTTTTATGATCCTGCTTGATAATACTCTTGGGCTAAACACTAATGTTCAGGATTGTTCCATTGCTTTATTCTGGCAACGCGAATTAAATTGCAGCCAGAGCCTATCATTTTCATCAGTCTATGTATATCTTAACGAATATATTGGAACAATATCAGTCAATATTTTAAGCACTAACCTCTAACAGAGTTTGTCTGCTCAACCAGAAAAATTTCATTCCACTCAAAGCGACAAAGTCGTTTGTTAAAAGATTGTTAAGTCGTTTTATCTGTAACAAAAGAAATATACGGTAAATTAATATTTTTATGAAAATGTCATATATAAAACTACAGTTGTAGCCTAATGACAATAATACCAGCCCCACATGCGAGATGTCAGTCAATTCATATTCGGACACGTACACATAATTCACATATTTGACAGGCCCGTTGGTCGAGTGGTCAGAGACCCTGGCCACGAAACCAAGGGTCGCGGGTTCGAATTCCGCTTAATATTTCGTATGATGAACATGGATATCTGTACTCGAGTCATGGATGTTTATAAAAAGTATTTAAGTATGTCTTTCCGTTCTCCTAGCGTCCGTAGCACAAGCTTATAAGCTTAGTTTGGGACTAGGGAATTGATGTGTCAGCCTGAAGGATCTATATTATTATATGTAGGTATATATATGTATGTATTGACTATTTGTCTTAATCTACTTAGTCATGTAGGTATATCTGATAAAAAAATACCTCAACATTGTATCCTGCGCCAGGGCAACTCTGCAAACAAGACAGAACCTGTTTCGAATGCACGTGTATATCAGCTGCCGCTAGCACCACGCTGCAGGCTCTGAAGAGCAGCCAGCCCAGCGAGATGAAGTAGTAGGAGTAGCTGATGGCTGAGCCTTGGCTTTTACTGGAATTTAATGAGGATGTTAGTTTTATAAGTTATATCTGGTTAACGTACATCTAAGAAATATAGTAAATAATACGAATATGAGATATTTGGACTTATCGGCATAGGTATTGAATTTATTGAATTAAAACCTTATTCTCTTCTTCGGCAACCTAAGCCTAAGTCCAACCTGAAATAGTGCCTGAAATGACTTAGAATCTCAAGGTTCCATATCTTAAGATAGAGCCTAACTAAGACTGAGAGTTGAGACCCAGAGCGTATTAAGTACCGCGGTGAGATAGACCGAGAATTTCTTTGTAGTTCTAGAGGATTTAGTTTCTTTAACATAGTGCAATCGCGGGCTACCGTGGGAATTCAGTCCGTGCAAATCATACACATGATCTGCCCTGATATGATACTTCTCCTAATGCGGAGAGATAGACTAATGTCAGGAGATGTTTACACCAGAAACCATTTATATACTTTACTGAAAATCAAAATATTAGTATCTTGAGGTTTTGAGGTTAAGACCTCCGTTGATTTTATGACATGACATCATGACGTCACAACGGTACTCTACCAACTAAGTAATCTCACTTCAATAAAATGTTTTTATAGGAATTTTCTAATAATCTTTCCCCTACTCCTCACTTCAATCCAAGGAAGAGCTGCAGACAGATGAAGTAGAAATTATTGATGTTGGACAGCAGTATCAGTGCGCCGATGTTTCCATCGATCATGCGCACGAGTGCCGATTGGCGCACGTACGCCTCCCTGATGCGCCGCCACAGCTGACACCTGGCGTATTTATCGGTGCCGAACTGTAAAAAATTACGTGAAACTTTACCCTACAATAATATGGCCTATATTAGCATAGAAGAATCTAGAAGAAAAATATTTTAAGGAATATTTTTACTAAAACGCATATTTCAAACATTGCTGGAACCTATCTACCTACTGTTTCAGTAGAACCTATTGTTTCAGTAACACCACCAAACTAAGCAGATCGCTGCGTCACTTCCTGCTACCTTACGATAGCTAATAGTTATCGCCCAACGGATTTATTGTCTTCGCACTGGAGTCTATGACGTCATTAATCATACGGTATTTTCTGCTAGGTCATGATTTGTATGTAACAGTTTGTGTAGTTATTCTAATAGTAGGTACCTATATCTGCCATCGTACATATTTAATGGGAAGAGACTAGTAGTGTCTGCCATGGAGGGCAGGCCGGTCACTGGAAGCAGTTTGGATACAGAATTATCCCCATGACACTCCCACTCGAGCGAGGGGCACCGCGGGTTAAGTGGGTATACCCCGTCCACCCACCACCACTGGCCAAAAAGGGGGCCTCCGACCCAGAGGCCCCTGGAGCCCTACACACCACATGGTCCCTCGGGCAGGGTAAAGGAGCTTCACGCATTCCCCGTGTAAAAAAAGGTATACACATAATCAAACTTATATTGTAGTGTCATAATATTTAAACATTTAAGTGGCGTATGAATATTTTTTGTATTTATATACAAGTGGAACGGACTTATAGGTATGAATTGATTTAATACATTTGATAACTTTTGTTCATTGATCATTAGTTTTACATGTATGTCATTAAGGGATAATATTGTTCTTTACCTGAATTCTGAAGTCTAAGTAGACAATATTTTGGGAAAAACCTACTAAATCCGTCTCTTAAGATCCATTCAAATGAAACATTAAATACGCCAAGTCATCAGAAGTAACCAACCTTTTTTCTATCTCTGGCTATCCTCTCGCATTTCACAACGAGATTTACATAAGAATTTAATCTGTGGTACCGCGAAGTAAGCCCCATGCTTATCAAAATTATTATTAGGTCCTGGAAGTTCCACAGGATCGTCGCTATCTTGCTTAGGAAGAAAATGGGAATCGCTGACCATAAAGTATAATATTCTGTGAAAGAAATATTTTAAGTTAAAACTGAGAATACACCTATACTAATATTATAAAGAGGAGAGATTTTATTGTTTCTTTGTATCGAATAGGCTCCGAAACTACTGGACCGACTTGAATAATTATTTTACCAGTGAAAAGCTACTTTATCAGCAAGTAAAAAATTACGTGTATCATAGGCTATATTTTATCTCCATATTCCCACGGGAACGGGAACTACACGGGTGAAACCGCGGGCGCTGCTATGTCTATTTATTTTAACTAATTGGGATTTTTAAATTGTAAGGCAAACATGTTATGAATTCTATATTTCTAAAAGTATTGGCTTGGTATTTCTTTGGTAATGCAAAATCAAAGGTTATAAAATGTGTTTAATCAAAAGAAGGATTTTTATTGTGTATATTTATGACACAGATAAAACTTTTAAAATAAATGTAAACAAAAAAAAACCTACACTTAATTGTACCACGACACAATTTATCCATTAATTTATTCGTGTTTTGCAAAAAAATCTCGGAAATAATTTTGCAACGGCCATAAAATAGTATGATATTGATCTTGAAGTAGGTTTAATTTCCAAGCTATAAAAACGCCCTAAATCTTCCCAAGCCAATCGCAATTCTTCCATCAACCAATGTGTAAGTTAAAAAAAATAGAATTTTATAGACTTACGAGTATATCCTTATTGTTAGGAAAATACAAAAGTATGGCATAATGACAATTACAAATACTACTTAAAAAAAGTAACTAAAAAAATTTATCAAAAATTTGTCTTTAAAAATGCTCACCAGGTGCAACAAGAAATCCATGAGATGTCAATATATATTTCCTAAAATATTCCAAAGGAGGTGTATCCAAGCCAATAGCAGATATCATACTCAGTAAATGTTCTACTGTAACAAAACATTTTCAGTAAAATTAGTATCTTAGACGTTCAATGGTGAAATCCTAAAAATCGGAGCAAATGAGGAGAGTATAGGGAATAAGCCTGAAAAGTATATTGGGAATTTAAAGAAGTAAATATAAATAAAATACTAACAAGATCATTATAACAGTTTTAATTTAATATATTTATCTATTTCTCCCAAAAACGGCGCCTGTGGCGATTGACGTCACGTCCCAAATCAGATCTCTCTGTCTTACCGACAACTTTGACAAAAAACAAAATGATACAGATTTGAGCACAGGGCTCTAGTAGATTAAGACAAATAAATAAAAAAATCATGCATATTTCTTAATAGAATATCAAAATGCATATGTTAGAATTTTCCAAAAAATATGTCTGCTGTATTTCTGATTATTAATTCAAGACCGATCAGATATTCACAGATCAAAAGTAACGTATTTTTTTCTGAAACTACTTACCAACAGCACAGATCGTCACAAAACATGACACAAAGATGACTCTACTCTGTATCCTCTTGTCAGGTGGGGTATTCAACCCATCAGCTGATTCTGCTCTGGCCCAGAAGAACGATATCCTCTTCCAGGATGAGATAAACCGCCAAGATAGCACCAATGACAAAAGGCCATTTGCGTAAAATATGGCGCCGGATAAGCGTGCTGTTAGACCACCTGCGATTGAATACCTAGCTTAAATCTTGAAAATAATATTTTAAATAGGAAGCCTTGTATATAAAAAAAATCATGCAATAAGTAGGTTTCAACCAGGCTGTATGCGGCACTATGGCTGTTAAGGCTGGGCTAAGATACCCATGGTACTTCCACTCTGGTCATGAGGAACGCCGTGGGGTTAAGTGGGTATACCCCGGCCACCCACATCTTTGGCCAGAGAGGGAACCTTTGACTCGAAGGCCCCTGGGAGTCCCACACACTATGCAAGTGAGTAAGGCATTCCCCACGTTAAAGAAAAAAAAGATCATAAGCGGCCATTTTAAAATGTATGTCACTACTACATTTGACAACATAGACAATTAAGGTGCTCTAAGAGACCAAATCTGCAAGTTTAAAAATAATACTTCTAAATCGACCAATAATCAAATAAGGGGTTATACTCGATCCTATTTTCTTGAAAACATTAGAAATTTTAAGTCGAAAAAGCTTGTAAAGAGTAATAGAATATATGTTTTCTCTGATTTTCAAGGCCGATTAAAGGAATTAGATTTATTTTTATTTTACATTTTACAGATATAAACTTACGTCCATCATCCTGATGTACTGCTAAACCTGCCACAACCCTTATGATCCTCCAGAGGGCAGCACCTTCGATAGCCATCAGCATCATCAGCACGATCAGAGCCCATAGGATAGATACCTTGTACCCGTACGATGGTATTCCAAACCATTGGGCGATGGTAAATATTTGGACCAATGTCGGAAGAAAAGTCTAAAAGAGTTTTGCATAATAATTTATATATTCTGAGTAAACTGCGTAAAATAAAAAAAAAGTCTCTTAAACTTCTCTTTTATATTTATTTTATTATTTATTCAAAATTCACAGCTGGTAAAATGAATTTACAAATGAGATAAAACTAAATATACAGCAAATAACGGATTTTACATAATGTATAATCAAAATATATCGACAGTTAGAGGAATTGCAATGGATGCATACCTACATGAATAATTATAATAAAATGTGATGTAATAACTATTATATACAAAATTATAACGTTAGTATTAAAAAAAAATACATTCATATTTATATATAAAATTTGAATAGAAGATAGTAGTATCTACAATTCCTTATCAGCTACAAATCTAGTAGATAAATTAAAATGCTCTCAAATCTGATATTATCCCCCAACTCAATTTCATCGACCACACTCTTCGTAATACCCATGTTTTAAATATGAATCGATGCCCCATTGAAATCCAATATCTGAATATCGTTTCGATACGTTCTCTTTTTGGTATTCATACTGGTTCTTGTACTCGTAAAATGCTGGTAATAAGGTTATAGGATTAACTTTTTACGTAGAATCGGAGCTGCAACCATTTGAATTTGATTTAAGGTTGAAGAAAATAAATTTGACTAAACTAATGTTATTCATACTTAAGACGCCACGTCAAAAATTAATTAATAGAATATGGATATATTTTAAAATGTGTATCTACCATTAACGTAAAAGCCATCTGTTTTAAGGCCGAACGTATATGTAAGGGTTAAGCAAAATCTATATGAGAAGTTTATATCAGCTGCCTACTACCACAGTTTATATCGACCAGTTTAGTATTTTTCAACTCGTCAGACACGCTAATTTTTTTCATTAGGAACTGATAGTATTCTGAAATAATCACAACAGGGAGAGGTAGGTAGGTATCCCATAAAAACCATGCAACGACATCAGAAAACGAAACATTCCTGTTTATTTTTAAAATTTACTGCCTAAGGAAGATCTATTCTTAATAAATGCAATCGAGCTTCGCACAATCATTAATTACAGCTCGCATCGAAACTTCGGCCGCGAATCGCATGACGAAGCTGACTTGACGGTTTAATTAGAAGCTGGTTTCGTCTCTTTCACACATGGGAAGTTAGCTACACATATGTAATTTATTAAAACTTCCACGTGCGGAAAGGTTTGTTACCTTACTTCCCTATTATGTTTAGAATAAAATATCCGAAGGGAGTCTACAGAATTCTTTTACTAAGCCTACATTATTAGGTAGAAAACAAATATACAATTCAGTCAACAGATAGCCCTCTATTGTGATGAATACATACCTTTATGGTGTCTGCTTGATTTTTTTTTAATTCAATTTATAACAATTGCTGTTATGTAAATTGTGGTACCATAGTCCATGATATATTGTACCTACTCTTTCTGAAGTTTTCATCTCATTTACCTACCGGTTTTTTTTTCTATTTACAACGCTAAATGATATAAAATTCTAAAGCCCAGATAAACCTTAAAAATTTTTTTTTCGACTATTTTGACTTATTTTACGTACATACCAACACCTCCACAATCCTCAAAGAAGTAGGCAGAGACCAAAAAGAAACAAAATCCATACCACATTCAGTCAAAAATTAAATTGAATTGGGTTAGAAGAAATACATAATCTTAGGCCCATCATCCAATACATACTTCGTCACCTTTACGACGTGTTCAGCAAGGAACAGAATAGGTAGGTACATATTTTTTTTGAGTATCAGACCGTATACTATGTTCCTACATAATAGAAATTCAAAGTTACTTAGAAACCAATTATATGCCGTCACTCAAAAAGTGGTTTAAATTGAAATTGAAAGGGACCAACTCACATCTCTTTTCTCCAACGCCGGCGCAGATTTTCTCATTACTGCGCCGACCGACGGAACAAACTTTGTTGTTAGCTCGGAGCTCACTGGTCGTTTTAATTAGATGCTTGCTGGCTACTTGTCAACGCTGTCAACGGAAGTACAGGATTATTAATGGTGTTAAAAAATAAATGAATATGATACAATTTGTAGCATGAGGATAAAATAATAGAAAAGCCTACGTAGGAAAACGCGACGTATAGCATCGGCTATAAAAGTTTTTTATATAACAATGATTTTTTCTGTACTTTGTAACACAGTGAAAAAATAATAACATAACATAGATTTTTCGATGAGCAAGAGTAAAAAAAGTCAAACATAAAAATAATGGGAACCTCCTTAAATTTTTTTGAAGTCGGTATATAAAAGAACATTTTTCAATAACCATCATATTACTGTATATAATTATAAAGGTACCAAAGAAAACAATTGATAATATCTTATTAGTACTGTCCCCTTAAAAGCCTCAATGCGCTCTTTTAAAATTACATTACGTTGTACATTAATTATTAAGTCCTATATGCATTATATATTACTATAGTTATATATATTATATTATATATACCTTCTATATTACGGGCGTGATGTTATGTATGTACGTTGTATGTATGTATATGCTCGGTCGCAAGATATATCTGGCCTAAAATATAGCCCTTTTATACAACTAAAACAAATATACAAAGAAAACTTGAATGACGACAAATAACAACCTTTGTGTACAAGTTAATATTGACACTTCACTTGTTACAAATGACGCCGTGTCACGAACGAACGTCAATCCTGCAATAGTATCTTAATCATACATTTTTATTCAAGTGAACGTTTTCATAAAGGCAGATTAAATGAAAAATAAGTGTTTGTTATCCTAAGTTGATTTGTTGTTGGCTTTATTATAACACCCAATTGTCTAAAGGCCATTTTTCTATGTCTTGGGGTCAGTATATTTTTGCTTCTGGGGTATCCACATCATTTTTTGTAATTAGGTAGGTACATATGAAAAATACATCAAAAATTTTATGACGATAATTATATTTGTATTTTGTTTTAGGATTAAGGCAGTAGTTCTGAACTATTCAAATATAACGTTAAATATGCTTTTTAAAATATATTTACCATATACTTAACTTACCATTATTTTTTTTAACAATGATCTGTTTACTAGGCACACCGAGTAAAATTTACACCAATCCAAACGAATTATACAATTCGTAAAACTACTTCTATATTTAAATTGCAGTAGGTATAAGTAAAAAAATACAGTCAAAAAGCCAGAACTACAATTAGAAAGAAATAACATTTATTGGACGCACAATTGTTAATACATACACAGGACAAAATAGTACAAAAAAAGAAAACCAGTAGAAAAAAAAAAAGAAAAAAAGAAAACAGATTGGCGCCAATTGGGTCCCTGCCTCAGCATTATGCTACTGCGGCGTCAAACTAACGCCGCAGGAGCGCTGGTATTTTGGCGGGACCCATTTTTAGAGTGGCAACATTAAAAACATGAGAAAAAAAAAAAATTAAAAAAAAAAAAAAAAATACACACTTAAAATCATAAAATTAAACAAAGGAACACAAAAAATATGTAAACAAAAAATAAAAGAAACATTGAAAAAAGGACAGTTAATATTAAAATAAATAAGAATAAATAAGAAGAGGCAATACATACATAAGTGAATAAAAAAAAAATTAAAAACAGTCAACTAAGCCAATTTATTGTTTTGTTTTCAATCATCACACAAACAAATAACATGAAACTATAAGCCAGACTGGCACAAATTAACGAATGCTTTGTTGGTGTATCATGCTACCTTTATGTTTATACGACAAAACACCAAACGATTATTACCCAGCCACAATATAAGTGTTGTTGTTGAAATTAGTATTGTCGATTTCAGATCTAATGTTCTAAAAACAGTATTCGTTTCTAAGTACTGATAAGTGCTTTAGATTAATGTACTTTAACTTTTAAAGGCAGTTGTTATTTACATGGTAATGGAGCAAGTATAGGCTTGCTTCATAAGTAAACTAACTGAGATTGGATTGACCTTGACTTTGCATTTATTATTGGGTTTATAAAGACGTGTTTTGTGTACATCTATGTAGAATAAAAACAGCAGTATGATTTAGGGTTTAACTCTAGCGTTATTCAAATGGAGTCCGCTTTAGACCAAGCGAGTCTGGTTATTGTATTAAATGCCCTGTCTATAACCTTACTCTAATGCAAATTGATGGACTGTACTCCGTCTTGGAGTGCGGAGCGTAGGACGCTCAAAAACACGGTGGAGAGACGACCGACGACATACGACAGATGGCAGGCATGGACTGAATGAGCAAAAATAAAAATCGGGCCCAGTGCCCTTAAACCGGAGAGGCTTACTCGTATATCCAGCAATGGATGATTACTGAAGGATGATGATGATGAAGAATGCAAATTATTTTAATACCCTATCTGAAGAATAAGACAGTCGAATCAAGAATAAAGATATAAATAGCAATGTGATTACGCATCATAACTATATAAATATACTCTAAGTGTTTGGTCACCTCAGGGATGTAATTCTTATTTAAATCCCTGAAGAGAGAGAGAGAGATAAATCATAACTTTTTGCAACAAACTTAGTTAAAAATATGAAGTCAAATACTCAATTGGCAAACAATGTTAAATATTTCACCTACGTTGTTACATAACACTTGTGATGTAAGACATCTTTAAATTTTTACGTTCCTGCACACAATCTCCTCGAACAATGTACGTCGAAACCGTGTTAAGACGTGACTTTGTACAGAACACCCGTGTCCTCAGTGCAGGACAGCAGATTTCCTAAGGGAGGAAGCGCCGGCGTTTAACGAGCTGTGACTGTGTAAGTCAACAGGTGATACTGGATTGATCGAGCTTTCTCTGGGGTCCTTTACTTAAATACATCGAGCAGATATCCTGCCAAACGAACGGTGCTTAAATATTTTAAAACATATAAGAGACTTATGGTAGATAAAATATTATTGTATCCAATCGAAATGAAGCTTCAATTCTCGAAAAATAATCGAATTATAGACTTATCAATTCCGGTAAACCATTCATAACGCAGTGTGTGTTACGTCATTTGGGCGGAAATATAAAAAAATACTTGATCGCATTACGACTTGAATATTCGATTAGTAGGCATGCGAATGAGGTTATAGAGATTATATAAATATACAATTGTTACTATTCGTCATTATAAAGTTCTTCATTAAACGTTTATAACGCTGATGAAATCTGTGAAATTTTACACAGATCAACAATTCCAGAACAATTGTTTAAGCGTCCACTATTATAAGTAAAATACGTTACTACAGTTAAAAGAATAGTGTCACACTGCACCTATAGTTTTTACCACCTAGTAAGGTCAGTAAGGTCACAAGACAGAAATGAAACAATGAAACTTTGTTATAAAATGCAACTATTTTTATTCCTACGGCTGTATCTTCACTGTTGACTCGTGTCGTTGGCCGGGGTGGCGTCTGAAGAGTCTTTGTTATCAAATTGTATCAACACTAGCTCGTAGGTCACCACAGCTGTCGCCATCTGCAAATACACGGTGTATTTAATTGTGTTAGCTGCCCCGCTGTTGTTGGAGTTCAGTCTGGTATTAGATATTTTAGAGATTTCAAATTCTTGTTTTGTCATTGGTTTGAAAACGAATTTATGTAGTAATGCAACTTTGTGCGAAATGTGTTGTGGTAGTAGGCAAGCATGACACTCTGGATTATCAAAATCTACTGATTCGATGAAAGTATCACGCGAAGAAACTTTTTCATCATTTTTAACCGACTTCAAAAAAAAGAATGAGGTTCTCAATTCAAATGTTTTTTTTTTTTAAAATACATGTGAACAAGGTAATAGAATTATACAGGTAGGTTCATGGAAACTTGTACCATATCTCACCTTCAACAAAATACTTCTATCGATAGTAAAAAATCCAACTCCACTCAATGCCACGTGATCTTTACATAACTGGTTTTGTAGTCTTTCTATCTGAAAAAAAAGCCAACATTTTTTTTTATAAATATACATAGACGAACCATTAGATGATCAACAGTTTTTTGTCTAGGATTGGGGACATCTTGGGTTTTAGTTGATCCACGTCCATAACCACTGTGTCCGATGGCTGAGACTAATATGGCTGATAAGTTCCAACTACCACCCGGGTGGCAAATGGAAGGGGGCTGATGGGAATGAAGGATACTGACGACTCCTGGGAGTTCTAGAGTTAATTGTTCAGACTGAAACACCAAACACCAATTCCCTACTTCCAAACTAAGCTTATGCTTGTACTATGGATACTAGGTGAACGGATAGACATACTTAAATACGTTTATAAACATCCATGACTCGAGTACAAATGTCCATGTTCATCACACGAAACATTTGCCCCTAGCGGGATTCGAACCCGCGACCCTTGGTTTCGTGGCCAGGGTCTCTGACCACTCGACCAACGGGCCAGTCAAGTCCAGTCAATTAATGTATTATTTACAAAACTGTATCACACCAATAACATAAATTTTCATCTTAACTCTATTAAAATAGCGTTGATATTTAAGAGGATAATGAGCTTTACAAAACTCTCTAGCATTAGCCATTTTATGCTCAACTTACTTCAACGTTATAAAACCTTGAGTTACATGTATGGATGTACTGCAGCGCATTCTTCGATTGCACATGCACCTCTGCTGCAGCCAGCACCATCCAGGTGAATCGTATGACTATCCATATCATTGAGACTATGTAATAGACTTGCTTGATCACCACGGTGCCGAAGAGACCTTCCCTGGTGAATGATGTATAAAATATAATGTGTGTATATATTATACCTACTTATAAACTAAGTACGATTATTATGTGCATTAATGGATGCGTTGTTTTAAGAGCATAAAATAATTAAAAAAGAAATTGAAAGAACAAGTTAAGTTACTTCAGCACTAAGTTAAAATACCTCTATCATCTTTCTTACAATAATATCGATAAGAGTTCAGCAAAATTTCTAATCGCACATAAAATATTTATATCTAATTGCCTTGAACACAAAAAAAAATCTGGATTTCGTTCCATTATTGAAATTCACGGTTGAAATCTCACATTACAACTGATTCGTAACTTCAAAAAGTGTTTGAGGGTTGCAAGTTGAACTGGTTGGACTTGAAATTCTGCTCGAGGAGTAACTGATTTTATAGCTCCGTGGGCGTATTCTATCGTTCTATGTTTGAAATGTAATTTTGAATTTGGTCTGTTTATTCCTTTTAGTCCAAGATCCCAGAGCCCCCAGACGTCACTCATTTTCTGATGGACAAAATATATACGAGTGAGTAGTGGTGGGGTGTACTATGATCATATGACTAGTTGCTACCTTGGCCAGACGGCCAATTTTCAGGTAGCAATTAATCAAGGTACATAAAAACACTGCTCACCTCACTTAAATTCTGATAGCTGATTTTAACATATATTTTATACTATATCGTTAAAAATCAGTATTCATTACTCCCAGACACATGCGGTCGGCGGTTTTACCTTACAGACGCTTCAAAGCTCTGAGAAAAATTAATTTAGGTCACTTATTTTCTGATGCTTGATTTTTATATATGTTATTCAGACAACTATTCTAAAACGTTTTGCAAACGGACAGACCGATCCAAGGGGCCAAACATTCCCCAGACCCAATTTGAATGTCGCTGAGAGTATGAGCGTGTTATATTTATTGATTAAATATAATGAAGTGTAAGCAAGATACTCTAATTCGTTATAGATTCTAGTCCTAATCCTATCATGGATACTAGGAAAGAAAGATAAAACAAAATTTCCATAATAATCTCATAATATTTATTCTCTAAATATATTGAAAAACACAACCACCGGTTCGGAAGGCAGATTCTATCGAAAGGAAGCCTACCCTCTGACCAGGAACTGGTCAGAAACTCGATAGTCAGTTTTTAAAATCACAATGTACGATTTTCACACTTTCAAATCAACAAAATATAGTTAGCATATGTTATCATCATATTATACCAAATATGTACGATCCTAACACAAAATATATTTTCTCAAAGTATCTAATATCACAACTATTACTAAGACAAATTACTTAGCTTGTATAGTCTCGTGGTCGATGAACAACTGGCATTATTTCTGTAAACACCTTATTTATACGATTGGATTCCCGCCATTTTGAACACAAAATATTTGCACAATATTTGTTAGTATTGTGCAGTTTCTAAAATACATTTTAAGTTCTACTTGTTATACATCTATTAATTAGAACTTGTGTTAAAACCATTTGCCCAATGATTAATGCCTATAAATACTTTTGGACAATATCCTACGGATTTCTACAACATGTTTTACAAACTCACATTTAGAACGTCGCGCAACATGATGATACGATGTTAAAAAATGTTGCTATAATAATAAATATTTCACAAAATAATCTTTAAAATCTATTTGAAAAATTGTTATACATTTTAGTTATTTATTAATGATTTACGAATAATCTGTCAAGCGCGGGCATTATCCGTGCGCATGAGAGTGCGAGTGAGACATACCTGAGTGTTATTGCGCTCTCTCTTTCTCTCCTTCGGTTTACTCTTACTCACTAGTCAATGTATGGCGTCTGTTGTATAAAATATTTGTCCGATTTCTTGGAGTTTTGTAAGGTTCGTTAGCAATAAATAATTATTTGAAAAGATTAATTAACAAAATTATATAATAAAAATATTTGTCCGATTTGTTTGAGTTTTGTAAGGTTTGTTAGCAATTAATAATTATTTGAAAAGATTGCTGTTATTTAATTAAATTATTAATACTTTGTAAACCTCTTGATATTTACTTTAAAAAATTAAAATTAATTCGATTAAAAAAAATGAAAATTCATAAAACAGTTTGTAAGGCACAATTTTATGATTATTGCGGTCAGACGAGCACTTTTCTCAAAGTTAATCTTTGATTATTTACGTGATTTTCTAATTATTCTTTTTAAAAATTAATTCTCTATTAAATAAAACAAATATGAAAAAGCAAATTTTAAACTGACAGGCGTTAATTACTAATAGGTATGCATTTTTATTTACATTTCAACATTAACTCCGACTTCTACATACACGCATAATGCCCGCGCTCATACTCTCAGCGACATTAAAATTGGGTCTGGGGAATGTTTGGCCCCTTGGATCGGTCTGTCCGTTTGCAAAACGTTTTAGAATAGTTGTCTAAATAACATATATGAAAATCAAGCATCAGAAAATAAGTGACCTAAATTAATTTTTCTCAGAGCTTTGAAGCGTCTGTAATGTAAAACCGCCGACCGCATGTGTCTGGGAGTAATGAATACTGATTTTTAACGATATAGTGTAAAATATATGTTAAAATCAGCTATCAGAATTTAAGTGAGGTGAGCAGTGTTTTTATGTACCTTGATTAATTGCTACCTGAAAATTGGCCGTCTGGCCAAGGTAGCAACTAGTCATATGATCATAGTACACCCCACCACTACTCACTCGTATATATTTTGTCCATCAGAAAATGAGTGACGTCTGGGGGCTCTGGGATCTTCCTCTATTTGTACACTTAAAAGTTTCTATTGCCAAAGAGTTATTACTACTAAGGAGGTTGGGTGCCTAACAAAAAGGTTTAAAAACCCAGGAGTAAAAAGATCAAAATATTTCAACGAACGTTATTCCCATGAACAGCTGGAGACATATAAAATAGAAGTTTCCGAATGAAGTCAGTAGTATGATGCCTCCAATGTGTTGGCCGACCTTGCGGACTAAAGTAGCTTGTTTCACGTATGCTTCTCTTATCTTGCGCCAAGAGTATATCCTCACAGCCTCTGCTTTCTGGAAGGGAAGTTGTATATTATGGATTCTTTTAAGGTGGTTTATTTTTGTAGTGGTCATGCAGCGCGTTGAATGCGCAAAACCAAAACGTATATTATATGCGAGAGATAATTATATTATATGTGCACCTTGATATACAAAACATGTGCAAATGTTTGATAAATAGTGATGCCTTCAAGTGTCATTTATAGCTCAAAATAAAAGGGTGAAGATCAGAAAAAGACCAGCATATGCATGCAACTGGAATTGTAAAGGTCAGATAACTACCAACTTTCTTTCACGTAACTAAAAAGTCAAATCTAGGAGCACTTAGCTCTTACTTGCAGGGAAGATGAAGAAATTATTTTATTAATTGATATAGGTACCATATTTCCCTTCGCCAGCTTATTTTCCTCCGCACAAATCTTGGCCACGTATTGGTTAAGTCTGCAGTACCTCGAGGTGAGCCCCATGCATACTATGACCACTAGGGCATCTTGGAAGTTCCATAGTGCTGTTGCGATATTACTGATGATTAAGAGGGGAATCGCGAAGAATACGGAGTATTCATCTAGAAGAAGAAAAATAAATATCCGACTACATCACATAATATATTGATCTAATTTCGAGTTAAGTAGCTTAAGCACTTGTGTTACAGATATCAGAATCTACAGAAGTATTACAAATATGTACTTAAATATAATATAAGACATTAGTTCACACATAGAACTATCACAAATATTTTCATCACACGAATGTTTGTCCTTGGTGGGGATCAAACCCATAACTCTTGGCACATGAAGCTGGGTCGCTACTGAATGCGCCATCGAGGCAGCCAATAGAAATATATATAATCAGTCAGTCAGAATGATACATAAGATAAAAATAATTAAGAACTTGTATAGGATATTAATTCCAAAACTATATATATAGTTTTGGAATTAATATCCTGAATGGGGATAGTAAAGGGGAATGTATATTCCCCTTCACTAACAAGCCTAGCCAAATAGGAGTGACTCAGGGACTGTTGCGGCCTTATACGGTGTTTCTATAAAGAAATTATTATATATCTTGGTACAGTTAAATTATTAAATATTTATAATAAAATCCGGACCAGTAAAAATATTTGAAAACATTTCCTCGCTCCCTGAAAACATTTTCCATAAATTGCTGCCATATTCCTGAATCGGACAAAAGAGACATTATGGAATATTTTAATTCATACTTTTCTCATAGTATTCAAATAAGCAGTATTTTACCGAGAGTTTTTCATATTATCACCTTCGGCTTTCATTAAAATTATGGAAAGTTATTTAATGACGACACCACTTCGTAATTTGCTAAAGTACCTTTTTATATTAATGCGAGCTTGCTGTGGTGGTTTCCTGGCTTATTCGATGTTATTTTTTTACTCGCAAATGATAAATGTAGAGGCTAGATGTTTTTTTTAATATGGCATGTAAATAATGACGACTAGATTAAAAAACTATGATTCTATTTGATCCGTCAGTTAGATTATACAAAACACATATTGTTCGCTTTAATTATCAAATTAACAAAAAAATACAACGCTATAGAGCATCAAATGTTTGGAGTGGGGGGTTATGACGTCACTTTACACACACACACACACACACACACACACACACACACACACACACAACACACACACACACACACACATACATACACAGAGACACATTGCACATATACACAGTGACATATACAATCACGCTTATTATCATCCACACACACCATTCTTTTACTTTCATTGTTCTATGTTTCTAGTTTTAATTTTGTTTGTATTTTCCTAACCTAACAATTAAGATGCATTTCTACTAACGTGAAATGGTGTAAACATGTAATGTTCTGGTGGAAAATAAAGAAATTTATTATTATTATTACTCTCAAGTAAAATTTTTAACTAAGTGTGACGGTTTGTTTATTTGCATTGAATAGGCTCCAAAAGTACTGGATCGTTTAGAAAAAAAAATTCACCATTGAGAAGCTATTATATCAGCGAGTAACATATGCTATATTTTATCCTCGTATTCTTACGGAAACGGGACCTACATGGCTGTAACCACCGGGCGCTACTAGTTACATAATCAGCGTAATTCTGATACTTTGTTACTGTATAAATGAAATCAAATTAAAACGAGAACATGGACCAGTTTGTACAATGTAATCGGTTTCTTTGTTTACTTAGGGTTTGAGAAAGGTTTCATTTACGTCTCTTATGCAACAGAATGCTTAGATTATTTTTTATTCTAATAATAAATTTAAATTATTTCGGTTAACAACCAAATACCTTCGGAACACTTAGCACATTCTAATAACTAGTGCTATTATTTAATTTATAGTGTTATGAAAAAGCCATGGATCTTTGTTATTTGATCATTGTTTTTTTTTTTATTATGGTATACAGACTTTACTTATGCTAGTATTCCACCAATAACAAGTTAATGGTAGTACAGTGTTCAAAAAGGAACACACATAAAAAATAAATAAACCATAAATATTTTTAAGACTAGCAACACCACAATGTACAGTGAAATAAAATGTTTATGCTATATTAAAGTAACATGGAAATTATCAAAAAAGGCCATCTGCTGAGTTTCTTGCGGCACCTCTTCTTAGTAGGCCACTCAAGTTGAGGTACTGGTAGGGTATAAAATATTAGACGTGCAAAAGAATTTTCTATGAATCCATTTGCAGAAATAAATCATTTCATTTCACAAATCAGCTCCAAACTAATCACATGCTTGTGCCCTGTACGTTATGAATATGATATTTAACAGCAAAATCACAGTTTATATAAACACAATGAGGCATCCTATATGTGGACTTAGCTATTGATAAAGCTTTAATATAGTTCCTATAGTGTTTGTCGGAGTAGATTCAGAATCAAGTCAGGTAACCTAAAGTGTCAAACAGCCCTCTAGACTATCTCTAGACTAGTTTTGACAATCAAAGTTCCAAGTTTAACTTCACCGAGTGTCGAAGCAACTTCATTGAATGGAGGTAGATTATATAATAGTTAAAACCGCAATCCTGTTAGAAGTTGTTTTGGAGACATTCAGACACAGTATACTTAGAAATGAAAACCGTGAAGTAGCAATGTTAAAGTCAGTAGATACAGCTGTTGATTTATAATTTTGAACGAGGTGGAGTTCAATTCCCGATACAGAATCCATTTTTAATCGTAGTGACTTTTATTAAACGCGATGCATAAAATCACAGTGAACGATATCCCCTATATTCAATAAATGTATTTAGTTACATGCTAATGTAGTCAAATCAAATATCCTAATCCTATCGAATATTAAAAATGCGTTTATTTTTGTTACGATTTCACGCCTAAACCACTTATCTGATTAAAAAAAAATCTTTTACTATTGAAACATTATCTGCGAGTAATATAGGCTTTATTTTATACCCGTAGTCCCCCGGGGACTAGCTAGTATCTAATAAAAATTAAAACAGAGGTATGTAGCTTATAATTACACTTAATGTTCCATTTATATTTTTTTATACATCAGACATTTTTCACTGTGAATCCATTTACTGTGCTCAAAGTTTGTAATCACCTGCCCAAGTGATAGATTGGGTACAGACTGTAAAATAGGGCACAAGATCTCTGTTTTCCCTGAGCTGAGCAGTTCCGTAATAACTTGATTTAACTTATTAATGGAATCATTAGCTTAATCGATGCAGTACAAAGATGCACTTATACAGATATAAGAACATATACATGTATATATGATTACGCGATCCTAAAATCATATTTGCTTTATTTTTCAATGACAAATAAGCTTAGAAATCCTAAGCTTCCGTGTTTTTAACACGAGATATAAGATATCGTCGGTCTAGATGTGATAGCAAGTAACTAAACATTTTGAGCAAAATAAGATGTTGATGCAGACAGCTTCAAAAAGTATTTCCGGCGCAAATTTAGGTGTAATTACTTTTATAATAAATATATTCTTATTAAATTTGAAGTCAAATCACTAAAAAAATTTTATATTTATCATTACAGTTAGTTTTAAAGAAAGTTTTTTGTCTCCTGTTAAGTTTGTATGTATACTATCACATCTAGACCGACGATATGTATCATTTTCAGTTGGTTTTAGCGTCTCAACTGACACAATGTAATACAATAAATAAGCACTTACTTTTCAAAAACAGGAATCCGTGTGACCTCATTGTGTAGCGCCTCAATATCCTGTCCGGAGGACAATCAAAGCCTATTATAGATATAGCGCTCATAATATGTTCAACTGTAAAATTAAAAGGTAAGGTTAAGTAAGCAGATTACTTAATCATCATCATCATCCTTACGCTATATTCCCAGTCGAGGTCAATCAATCAGGTAATGTTAGGAGTCATAAAAACCGTAGAGCTTGCATGAAAACGATTATGAATGATGAAGAAGCAAGTGAGTTGTGTAAGGATCGTGCCATATGGCGTTCGGTTATCTTTGCCTACCTCTCTAGGGAAGTGGCGTAAAGTTTAGTTAGTTAGATGTCAATTATAATCAAAATTCAGGACTTGGCAAGTATGACTTAACTTCTAAGCGATTGTGATTACTTCTGTGTAACATTTAGACATACCGGTCAATTTGGATTATACATGTTTAACCATGTCAAGGTCAAGGTCAAATACCCTTAAGTAAACCAGAAAATTTTGACTATATTTAGAAACAACTCTACTACACACTAGGTATAACTAACTAACTAAACTTCACGCCACTTCCCTAGCGGGGTAGGCAGGTTAGGTATAACAACTAAAATGAACACTGACTGCTATCATAAATTGTCATCATTTTCCTAGCGTCACATTCAGTGCTTAGACGGGGTCCGCTTAGACCATAATCTGAGATTTAGCGAGTCTAGTAATTACATCGAAGCGACTGCCGGTCTGACCTTCGTAACCCTAAAATAGGAGAACCAGACAATTTTTGGTTTATGATTACAAATCCAATGTTGTTTGAATTTGCAAGTATCATCACGATGTTTTCCCTCACCGCCTAGCCAGTGGTATAAATACGTACATAGATTTAAACAATACGGGATAAAACGCTACGAAGATGATGATGGCTGACATACCCAATCTTGGCAGCAGGTGTACGCGATCAGTGAGTACATATATACTTATTTCGATGCAGACTAAAACTTACATGTAGCTCCCACTGCCATCACACAAATAGTCGAGATCATTCGCTTCTTCAGTTTGCGGTCAGAAGCAATATTGATTGCCATTGTCTTCTCCACAGACGCCCAGAAAGAAGAAAGGCTTCTCCAGGACATGGAGAACCGTGAACAAAGTATTTGAGAAGCGACTGCGCTTGAGTAGAACATCGTGCCGGCTAAACGGGCTGTTACACTACCTGTAACGGGACAAGCACTTGTGTGACTGACCAGTAAGAATGGATTGCACAAATTTTAGACGACCATTCGTGAAGAATGACTGTTAGTTAATTTATTTGAAATAACTGACGAATTCATTAAAAAAAAGTAAAAAGTGAATCGTCACAGTCTACTTTCTACTCCCATATAAATATACTAGCTGTGCCCGCGGTTGAATTTATAGTTAATGTTGTATAGGCTAAAGCCTTCCTCGATTAGTGTTCTATGCGAAGCACGGTTTATCTAACTACCGTATTATTTTGTAAAATAATCTTTCTAACCAACATTCTTGCTATAGTCGAGAAGTTAGAAGATACTTACGATGTCCAGCGGTATCCACAGCCCACCCCGCCAGTGCTTTGATGACTTTCCAGATGGCACCACCTTCGATCGCCAAGAGGACCATCAGCAGCACCAAAGCCCAGACCTTCCAGAGACGAGCACCTCTACCAACGATGCCGATTAATTGCGACCAGTGGAAGATTTTGGCCATAGTTTCCAAGAAATCCTGAAGCAAGTAAGAGTAGAGAAGGTATAAGGTATTAAATTCAAGATATACATACATACATCATGGTATCAAATTCAAGATATCACCGTAGAAATCGATGGTGTAGAAATTTTATCGATCAATTGGCTGCTAATTGTAGTGTTATAAAAACCTATATTCAAAAGTAGATATGTCTATTTGTCCGTTATGTTGTCACGCCGAAACCACTTATCCGATTATAATAATATCAAGAACTATTTAATTGTCTATGCCCAAAAAAAATTTTTATTTTTTTGGTCAATAGTTCTTGGTATCTCGGGGCTTACGATGGTCTGTGACAAAGAAAAATCCCAGTGGTGAAGCCGCATGCTTGATTACTTATTAAATTTTAAAATATTTAAAAATAATAAATATCAGACAACGAGCCATACGAAAAAAAAAATTCTCGCTACCGATATTGAACAAAATACTGTTTTCACCAATTGCGAAGTTGAAACACGATAGTATAATATTCGTTCAACAACTTCCATATTTAATTTTCCTGGAAAAATGTTTCGTTCAACAAATGGTATTACACATTTTTCGTAGTAACTAACTAAACTTCAGGCCACTTCCCTAGCGGGGTAGGCTTAGAGTACCGAACGCCATATGGCAAGATCCTTGCACACCTCACTTGCTTCTTCAACATTAATGATCCTTTTCATAGTAATTTTATTTTTTATGTTTTCTGCAATATATAACTTGCGGATATTAGCATTACTATTATCTGGTATTATATTAGAGTACCTACTTAAAGATAGACCCCGCTGGTGTACCTATCACATCATACGTAACGAATGAATCGATAGCGCATTCGGTAATGACCCTGTCCTATGCGCCAACTGTTGTGGGTTTGATTTTTACCCAGAACAAACATTCGTGTGTTGATGCTGGTAATCGTAACACAATTACTTAGGCTGTTCGTATGGACGTTTTCTGATATTGTATAATTATTATACGTAAAGGACATAGCAGGTAATATAATAGTAAGTAATAACCAATTTTGATTTCGGCTAATTGTGGTCAAAGGACTCTGCCTACCCCTTCAGGGATTATGGGCGTGATGCTATGTAAGTAATTACAATGTAATATAATTAACTATACAACATGAACAAACATCTTTTTTTAAATTGACAACATTACACATCCAATTATAAGGTATAATTTTATTACCATGAAAAATATATAGGTACTGTGTGGTTCAGTTGATGTTTCATAAAAATACCAAATAAAGCAGAATAACTTACATCATGATGCGGTTGTTGCGGTAATATAAGATTGCTCTGCACATTTCTTTTATTATTTTCTCTTGCCATTTCCCCACATAAAACTTACGACTCTTTTAAAAACATCAAACCTATTTAAAACAATAAACCGTTTTCAATTCACCAACACGGAATGACCCCACCCAGTCATTACACCAGACCTGATGTCAGTAATTTCATATTTGCATGACCAATGTTCCAAGCTAGATATTCCTTTGCAAATAATACGTGCAAATGCACTTTAATTACAAAGGGTGAGGCGAAAATGTGTTTGCCTTTTTCAAGTTGTCTATTTACTATTGACTGTGAGAGTGCACTACAGCACTCAACAGTTTGATAGAGATATAATACAAATAAGAGCTTTGGAAAATGTTCCATCATGCGCAAATACTTATTTCGCTTCTATTTTAGAAAAGTGAATACACACAATGTACAAAATAAATACCTAGTGTAAAGCCTTTTTCTGTAATGGTGTTATGACTAATATAATAAATATCAGACTACATCACATACATTGATCTGACTCCGAGGTAAGTAGCTTAAGCACTTGTGTTACGGATATCAGAAACAACAGTGGTATTACAAATATATAATTCAATATTGGAAATTAACACCCAGACACAGAACAAACACAAGTATTCATCATACGAATGTTTCTCCTGGGTCGAGATCGAACCAACAACTCTTGGCGCATGGGGCAGGGTCGCTACCGAATGCGCCATCGAGCTTGTCAAATGACTAATATGACTATCCCGTTCTAAAAGTTCTTTTATATTTTTTTCAAAATGACGTGGAAGGATCAATTAGTGAAAGTGAGTACCTAAGTAAAGAAAGTAAGAAAAATAGAAGAAGAAGAGTAATCAAAAAATATATTTATTTACGTTCTTTTATCATCTGCGAAGTACAATTATTTCTTCTCATTTTCTTTTATCTAAACAAAATTTCATAACCATTCAAACGTACCATTAAAATTAAATTTTTAATGCGCTAATTAATCACTGCAACTTTTTGATAAAAATATTTAATTTGATTTGAAAGTATATTTCCGTTTGTTATTAAAAATCGAAATAGCTATAAAAATAGGGCAAAAAATATCAAAAAATATAAATACTTACACAAACTCAGAGTGAATACTCTGAGTCCTCCGCCCAATGGATGTAAATTGCATTTTAAAAACATGACTGAAAGACTGGTTGGACATTTTGAGTCTTACATTTTCTGCGGCTCCCATTTGAAATCCATCAGGATCCGCAAACGAGTTTTAAAGTATACCTATATCTATACGGATACAGCTTAGATATTACGCCGTAAATTTGCACTAACTCATTTCACTGCGCCAAATATATCAATTCACTGCTACAAAATGAGTTAGCGCACGGCGCATCGCGCTACGACGAACAAATTCAAAAACTCCCACGCTCCGCAACTTACGGCTCACATCGTGTTGCATTTTGCTCTAAAGAACTTTGATCCGACTTCCATCCTTAACTGGTATAACTAATAAAATCAAAATCCGATTTAAAACATGCCATACAATAAAGTAAAAACATGTTCTTTTAACTGAACAACACGGGTCAATTAAACCTGGTAGTCACGCGATACCATAGTCAATTATAGCGGTCATGTAAACAACTAATTGTACTATTGTTTTTTGACACAAATAATTTTATTCCTCGTAATATGTTGACAGGCAAAAGTTTTTATTTGCCTTTTAAACTTAAAAAACAAATAGCTAATTTATTAGCCTATAATATTAATTTTATACTTAGTCGGACCTTGGAACTCGTTCCAAATCATTTAAATTTAAGTCAAAGACAATAGAGGACACCTCTAGCTTAAATATCATATCTAGTTTGGAATCGACTGGAAAGTCCAATGTTTTGAATATTGTTCATCAAAATATACAGGGCTTTTCTGGCAAGGAATTAGAAATAGAACTTTGCCTCAACCAAATGAATATACATGTTTTATGTTTGACAGAACATTGGTTGAGACAGGGTGAACTCCTAATTAATATCGATAATTATACAGTCGTTAGCTCGTTCACAAGAAAGTCTGCTATTAGAGGCGGGTCACTTATACTATTAAGCAAGAAATTAAAATACAAAGAGCGTAAAGATATAGTTGCACTTTCAACTGAACGAACTATTGAAATATCATGTGCAGAGATTGAACAATTCATTATTGTATGCATTTATAGGCCTCCATCTGGAAATTACCAAATTTTTGAGTCCATCATGGAAGAATTATTAAAAAAAGTATGTAATTGTAACAAAAAGATCATTATATGTGGGGATTTTAATGTAAATATTTTGGATTCATCTCAAAATTCAATAATGTTTTTGAATTTGTTTAAAAGCTATAATCTACATGAACTATTTTGCCAGCCTACAAGAATTACTCCTACATCTGCCACCTGTATTGATAATGTTTTTTGTAATTGTAATATAGTTGATAGGTCAATAATTAATTTTATAAATTCTGACCATAGCGGGCAGATTGTGGTCTTGGAACATGACCATAACACAGCTTCATCTACTTTCATCTGTAGACCAATTACAGCACACCGCCTGGATAAATTTAGGGAAAATATAGTTAAAAGAGTCTCGTTGTTACAGTTCAGGGATAGGGAAATTAATGATTCGTATAGCATGTTATTCAATTTAATTGAAAAAGAATTTGAAAGTGTTTTCACTAAGAAAAAAGTCACTAATAATAATTCTAAAACTAAATTTAGTGACTGGGCCACCACAGGTATCTTTACTAGTAGAAGGAAGTTATTTGATTTATATAACTTGAAGGCAAATTCAAGTGATCCAAAATTTGTTGAATTTGTTAGAAATTACTCTAAAATATTTAAAAAAGTATGTGCAGTAGCAAAATCTAATTATCTCAGGCTCAAGATTTTAAATTCTAGAGATAAAATTAAAGCAACTTGGAATATTATTAACAAAGAGACTTGTAAAAACAAAATACAAAATCACAAGCTCTCTTTAAGAATTGATAGTAAATGCCTAGACTCAGATGATGAAGTGGCAAAAGCTTTCGAATCATACTTTTCTAATGTCCCGACTGCAGCGACTCGTTTATTACCTTCCAATCCACACCTAGCAAATTGCATCCTTAAATCTAATGTAGAGGAATGCAAAACTGCTTTTAATTTTTGTCATGTCAATGATAAGATAATTTTGAACACTTTTAAAGATTTAAATTTAAAGAAAACAGAAGATTTGTGGGGAATTTCAATGCATTTACTGAAACATATAATTGAATGTATTGTCCCTATCTTATCAAATATTTTTAACAAATGTGTTGATTTGGGTCAGTTTCCTAACTTAATGAAATATAGTAAAATCATTCCTTTGTTTAAATCAGGTGACAGAAGTGACCCGTTTAATTACAGACCAATATCTTTACTGCCTGCACTAAGTAAAATATTTGAAAAGATTATATTCAATCAATTAATATGTCACCTAAGAATAAATAATTTACTTCATAGTAAGCAGTATGGATTTACCAAAGGGAAATCCACTACTGACGCAGGAGTAGCGCTTTTAAAACATATTTTTGAAGCTTGGGGAGGTAAACAGGATGCTGTTGGAATATTCTGTGATTTGTCGAAGGCATTCGATTGCGTCGACCACAAAACCTTGATAATGAAGCTACGTCACTCTGGTGTTTCTGGGAACTCACTTAGTCTGCTAAAGTCATACCTAACTGATAGGCTCCAAATCGTAAGTGTTAATGGAATTAGTGTGGATTAATTAAGTTTACAAAATTGTATAATTGGCATTTAAAAGAGTAACTATCGAGTTTCTTGCCGGTTTCTTCTCGATAGATTCTACCTTCCGAACCGGTGGTAGTATTATGTGTTCTTTTTTTTGTATATTGACTATTTATAAGTGCTTTCTTGAAGCCTATATAAATAAAGATATTTTGAATTTGAATTGAAAATTAACTGTATTTTAATATGAATATTTTCGAAGATTATGTGATGATGATAAACGAAGTATTTGAAAAGATAAGTAAATTAGATTCAAAAAGTAGGACTATTATAGAAAACATACTACTACGACATCGTAATTGTAGCCCAAGGAGTAGCAAGAACCTCTAACCAGTTTTATCCAAAAATAAATTTAAATTATGTTAGACTAGCGTGTGCCCGCGACTTTGCTTGTGTAGTACATCGGTGAAATATAGCCTATATATTATTCGGGTGTATGAGCTATATTACTCTAAAGTTTCATTAAAATCCATTTAGTAGTTTTTGCTTGAAAGACTAACAAACATCCACACATCCAAACAAACTTTCGCATTTATAATATAGTAGGATTTAAAATTGTGAAAAACTAGGGGCTCCTACACAATCACAAAACCAATACCAGTCAGTCACCTTTTCCGACTGCAAGGAGCACATTCTTTTCAACCCAGGGCAACATGGGACTTGATTTGAAATATACATTGTTATTACCCGTGAAAATTTGATGTTGGTTTGTAAATGTGGAATAATCCTTGGTAATATAAAATAAACAATTGAATTTGAAAAGTCACGACTCCGTGCTTCAGAAACTATTGATACAGTTATGTACAGTCGCGATCTAGTTAAAATACCCACAAGCCACGATGGGCTATATAGTGGTTTAAATTAAAAACACTGACACCGCCTCGCTAAGAGTGTTTAAAATAGTTTCAAGAGCCGTACAATTTTGTTAACAATACGAGAAGAAAACTAAATTGGGAACAAAGAAAATGTACTCTCGCGCACGTTGCCTGCCTCAATCTCAACCCTTAAGGACGCCGGAAAAACAACGGGCACATAAATAACTCACGGCATGGTAGTTTAATTTTAAATAGCCATAAATCGAGTTAACGAGCGAACTTGTGGTGCCAAAGTTTCTGGTCTCTGAGGCTTGGCCGCAGCCGGCGGGCGCGGTAACTCTTATAAAATTGTACGAGACACGTTTCGTTTTCACTTTTGAGTTTGTTTAATTCAATTCACCTTGAGAGAGCGGTGCTTGCTCTATTGTTAAGTTAAGTTAGGACACTTAACTTATATGCAATGAGAGTAAAATCAAGCCCAGGTACTTTTGGAGTTTTAAATCTAAGTTTGTATTTATGCTACTATTTTGGTTAGGGAAAACATGGCAAGAATACTTGCAGATTCAAATAACAATGGATGTGTTGCCATGGTCTTATTGGTCTCGTCTCATTCCCCTGCCTAAGAGAAACAAAGATCAGATCGGAAGTCGCTTAATGTAATTTTCGGACTTGCTAAATCCAGTAGGTAGGATATTAGTAAGGATTGTTAAATATTATATTGGTACATACATAACATCACGCCCATGATCCCCGAAGGGGTAGGCAGAGTCGAAGGGGCAGCAAGCACCCTCAACCACATTCGGCCAAAAATAAAGCCGGGCTGGGTCAGATGGAAAATTGTGAAACAGCAGTGATAAGCGGCTAACCTGTCGCCTACACAATCACACACCCAAAACCCGATCTACCATTAGTCGCCTTTTACGACATTCTAGCCAAGAACCACAGTTGGCATATTCTTTTTAAGTCCCAGACCAACATGGGACAGTGGGCTGGGTTGGATGTTGAGGGTTGCCGTTTCATGCTTGATATTAATAACGGCAACAGGTAGACGCTGGAAATATTAAAATTATTTCGTTGTATGTACTTTAAAAATAAATAATTAATTTTAAATTATAATTAATATTTAAGGGGGCTCTGATGATTTTTTTTCCGTTTTTTGGTCGATCGAGCGTTCGACTAAAAAAAGGTTATATTTTATATAGTGTATAATGTCGTATAGAATGGTACAGAAAGAACCCTTTGTGCGTAAGTCCGACTCGCAATTTACCGGTTTTTTTTTATGGGTCTAAGGTACTTATTGCTTTCGCCTGCAGGGGTTGTTGGCTTGATGATATGGATGTAGATATATTGCCTGCAATTTTCATTAACTAAAATGCATACAAACGTTTTTAGTTTTATGCACAAACCCCTACACAAATTTCGTAATCAGCCTACTGCATGTATGATGTGATAATAAACTATGAATAATAATCATCGTTTATGAATGCATAATTAACTTGACAGCCGCTATTTACATACATTTGGCAGGAATTCAGTACAAAGATGTTTTATTTTATACAAGCTAAACTGTCTGAATATTGTTTAGGCTCGTATGATAAACTATTATATAAATTATATATGATAAATTATATATGTTTATGTATACTTGACTCGCAAATACTGCTTAATAATAGTACTATGTATTTTGCAGCCAATTTCAGCTGTAATTTGCGTTTGGCTATACCTTGGCCCTACCACTACTAATATTTTATGTAAGGGTAAAAAGGTTGAAGGTACAGTTCCGTAATAAAATTGCTGTCACGTTTAAACTCAGCTTCGGTCCATTTAATTTTTGACACCATCTCGGGACCTCGCCACAATAACACAATATCACAAGTTGTGAGAATTAATTTCTATGCATACCCACATTTACAATCCTGTTTGTGGTCCAAGTTAAAATTATAAGTCGGTTCTCTACGCCTGCATAAAACAGTTTTGGCAAATATGGATAAAACTACCCATAACTCTGTAATTGAATCAACAAGAAACTAGCTTGCACAAACTAACCCGATATGTGTAGAATTATCTGTGTTCAATACTTTTAAAGGTTAAATTCTAGATTATTTTACGTGTAGCATCAATGAGATTAATTACTCCTCTAGCAGTTTTTAAAAAATCTCTTAACATTGTACTTATACAGACGATTGACTTATACAAATTTAGACGTTCCATAGTTCTTATAATATTTACAAACAAAACAAGAGTTCTTGTCCGTCTTAGACCATTAATAATGGATAATCAATAGATATGGTGGATTTGCCTGATAAAATAAAATAAAAAACTATTTCATTTTGTCAGTTAAAAAAATAGATGTCAAAACGCAATCGTTTTTTAGAGTTTGAGAGATTTGATTTTTCAGATTTTTGTGAGATTGTTCATTAAAAGTGTAGTTCATTGTCTGTATGTTCATTGTCAAGTATGTTAGCTGATCTAAAACCGCTTATCGCTTATAACTTAACCTTCCGGGCGAGATATGCGCCGCTTAAGCAATTCACATACAAAATGAGATGCGTAACTTTTGTTCAGCGGAAAGACAGTTTGGGTCGGATGCGAGTTTTACGCACATTTCTACAGCTTCTACGCTTGTTCTGTATTATTGTATACTCGTATGTCGGCTGTCAGATGAAATTAGCGGGGCAAATATATTCTGTTTGTAACATATGGCACGAGGGAGACTCGTGGTCTTATCACTGTCAATATTGGCTCCTTGTTGACAGCATGTCAGTTTGGTCTGACAACTAACCAATGAGGAGGGTGACAAGACCACGTATTAATATATAGATATTTTATGTCTATGTTTTATTTATATATTTATGCTTAATATTAAAACCTTTTATTTTGATATGTTAAAGGCAGAAAACTGTCGGGCTCCCTGATTGTCATTGATCACGACCGCTCATGGACAACTGCATTACTGTAGGAATTGCTAATGTGTTTCTGAATACTAATGAACAAATATCGGATAGATGTACAATTAGTACAATTTATAGACATCCAAAATTCAAATGATCATTATCGTCACTTGAAAATTTTCTTCTATTAACATAATGTTACATACATACATACATACCATTATTCCTAATATAACCCTATTCACCAAAAAAATAAAACTTGGCTTGGGGTTGAATTAAAAACTGGGAAAAATTAGTGACAATCGCCTACACAATCACACACCTAAAACCCGATATACCATTAGTTGCATTTTACGACATGTTAAGTAAGGAAACAGTTAACGGCATATTATTTTTAAGTCCCAGACAAATATGGAAATATTTTATATTACCTTTAACATAAAATTATATAAATATGGATCATCATCTTCCTAGCGTTATGTCCCGTGCTTAGACGGGGTCCGCTAGACCATGATCCAGGATTTAGCGAGTCTGGTAATTACATTGAAGCGACTGCCGATCTGACCTTCGTAACCCTCATATAGGGGAACTAGACAAATTTTTGGATCATGGTTACAAATTCAAAGTTGTTTGAATTTGCAGGTTTCATCACGATGTTTTCCCTCACCGTCAAGCTAGTGGTATGAATACGTACATAGATTTGAAAAATCCAGAGGTACGTGCCCGGGTTTGAACCCGCACTCCTCGGTTAAGAAGCGCGTGTCCTTACCATTGAGCTACCACCGCTCCACCGCATTATATAAATATGGATACTAAAAAGAAAATAGTTATCTGCCCGCTTAGCAAAAGCAGGCTATAAATAAAACGAGACATTACAATTTCCATTTGAATTTCTTGAAAATAAGTAATTATATTTTACATTTAAATACAGAGAGATAATAAATAATAACTTTCTTAATCGACAACTTGATTTAATTAAGAAATGTCTTTGAAATCTACAATTGTAATGATGGGCTTACAAGTTTAGCAAGAAGATACTAATTTACGTAGTCTAGATTTAACATAAACGGATATTTTGCGAGTGTGAGGGCAAGTACACTATGGGTGCATACGTGGGTGTGATTTCAAGGGGCGCTGGTTCAAACCCAGCCCTATAATTCTGGATGCTTAGACCTTAACCTTACTGACTTATAACACTTTTACAATGTAGGGAAAAATCACCGTAAGGAATCCTAAACATATAAATAACTATAGATATGTAAACATAATCTTTCCTGGTTCCCTAATTTAGTTAACTAAGGTAAAAGCCATGATCATAATTTAAGTTCCTTCTGCGAGAGCGTCATCTCGCAGAAGGAGGCGGCGGAGCGCGAGCGTGAGAATAAATAAATAAATAAATGAATAAATATCAGACTATATCACATACATTGAACTGACTCCGAGGTAAGTAGCTTAAGCACTTGTGTTACGGATATCAGAAAGAACAGTGGTATTGCAAATGTATACTTAAATATTGTATATTAACACCCAGACACAGAACAAACACAAGTGTTCATTATACGAATATTTATCCTGGGTGGGGATCGAACCCACAACTCTTGGCGCATGGGGCAGGATCACTACCGAATGCGCCATCGAGCTTGTCATAGAGAATGATCCTGAAGGATCCACCCCCATCCGCCTTGCACGCGTCTCCGTCGCCGCCGGACGGGAATAACCTGGTACCCCCGGCTAGTGCGGCGGTGCGAGCTTAATGGTAAGGACACGCGCCTCATAACAAAGGGGTGCGGGTTCAAACCCTAGCACGTACATTTGGATTTTTCAAATCTATGTACGTATTTATACCACCAGCTCGGCGGTGAGGAAAAAAAAGTGATCATAAATATCCTCCAACATTATATTCATTGATCTGACTCCGAGCTAAGTAGCTTAAGCACTTGTGTTACGGCTATCAGATTCAACAGTGGTATTATTACAAATATATACTTAAATATTTGATATTATCATCCAGACACAAAACAAACACAAGTATTCATCACACGAATTTTTGTCATGGGTGGGTATCGAACCCACAACTCTTAGCCCATAGGGTAAGGTCACTACCAAATGCGCCATCGAGCCAGTCAAAGTGATGAAACCCACAAATTCAAACAACTTTGGATTTGTAACGATGATCCCAAAATTGTCTGGTTCCCCTATATAAGGGTTACAAAGGTAAGATCAGCAGTCGCCTTATCGTAATTGCCAGATCACTTAATTCTGGATCATGGTCTAAGCGGACCCCGTTTAAGCATCAGACACAACGCTAAGAAGTTGATGACTAAGTTAAAATGTGGACATTTTAAAAACAATTTTTTTTTATTTATACCGTCATTATAGAACGTCGTTGGAAAGAATTCTCTTTCCAGCAGTTGCTGAACTTCAATCCAGTCAATTTGATTCATCTGATAATGTATCACAGCTATTAGTCCGCTCCCTTCCCAGATTGCCTGGTCCGGGCTAATTAGAACAATTCGCGGGAGATAGCTCAAGGCCATTAACCTAATTTCCCAACTATCCGATATTAATATAGGGCCGTAGATCTCTGTACAGTACCTTACAATCGCGTTGAAAGTATTCTCTCATCAATCTGCGAAGACAATTAAGACTTTATTGAAAATAGCATCGCCCCGCGGTTTCACCCGCGTAATTCCCGTTCCCGTGGGAATACGGGGATAAAGTATAGCCTATGTTACTCGCTGATAACGTAGCTTTTCATTCATTATCATCATCTCAGCCGAAAGAAGTCCACTGCTGGACATAGGCCTCCCCCAAAGATCGCCAAAACGACCGGTCCTGTATTGCTTTTCATTGGTAAAATATATTTTAAATTGGTTCAGTAGTTGAAACTACTTCTTTGAATTAAATAGGCTCCGAAGAGCCTATTCAATTTAAAGACACAGACAACCACATCTTTCCTCTGCGTATAAATAATTTCGCATCTATCATAGTATGCAGAAAAATCTTAAGAGCTTTAGATATGTTTTATAAATACAATTTGCCTGACTATTTTGGTACTACGGTACACTATATAGACTTAAGATGGATAGGCATATAAAAAATACCACAGTTGCTTATAATAAAAGAGTCAGTTAGTATTTTTAGCCGACAAAAAAAACGGATTATATTTTTTTTTATGTATCACCACGAATAACTTTTTACAGAGTAGTCTCATTTTGATATATTTTTTTTTATTATGATATGTTTTCTTTAAAATTACGGAAAGTGACATGATTGGCTTTTTGAACCAACCAACCCTACCTAAAAGTATCACTTTCAATACAAAATTTTGCTACACGCGTCCTCATAAAAGAACCAAAACTTTTTCGATTTTAACGAGCCAGTCCCTCATGGCGTAGTAAACTTAACAAATAAAACGTTCGGTTCCTTTGAAGGCGACTGCCAACCTTAACCAGGGAAAAACTAATCAGAACATTCCACAATGAGGTACACGTAGTATTTCGGTTGATTACATTCAGCGCCAGGTATTTGCCTAGCGGGTATACCGCTACGTTTTGCTGAGAGGGTATATCGTGGGTATTAATGCTTAGCTAGAACTGACATATACAATAAAGTTCTAGTAATTAATCAATTTCCTAGCGTTATCCCGACCCCGTGCTTAGACGGGGTCCGCTTAGACCATGATCCAGGATTTAGCGAGTCTGGCAATTACATTGAAGCGACTGCCGATCTGACCTTCGTAACCCTAAGATAGGGAACCAGATAATTGTTGGATCATGGTTACAAATCCAAACTTGTTTGAATTTGTAGGTTTCATCACGATGTTTTTCCTCACCATCGAGCTAGAGGTATAAATACGTACATAGATTTGAAAAATCCAAAGGTACGAGGCCCGGGTTTGAACCCGCCCCCCTCGGTTATGAGACGCGTATCCTTACCACCGTTGCTCTGAGACTTAAAAATTATTTGCCAACTGTGTTCCTTGCCTAGCTTAAAAGGCGGCTAATGATCTGGTATATCTAGTTTGCGGTGTGTAATGGTGTAGGCAACGAGCTAGCATTTGTTACTACGTTTTCACAGTTTTATATCTAACCCAGCCAAGTTTATTTTTTTGGCTGAATGTGGTTAAGGGGTCTAGCTGCCTCTTTAACTCGGCCTACCCCTTAAGGGAACATGAGCGTGATGATATGGATGTTTGTATAATATTTGTAAAAGCTGCTACCTAAGCCTTGGTCATATTTCCAACTATGAATTTTCGTATCTAAAAACATTTTATTTTAATTTATATAATTTTACCCCTTCGGGGATTATGGGCTTGATGTTATATATGTTATGTATGTATTTAAATTAATTTATTTCTCTTCTATATAAAAAACTCACAACAGTGGGTAGGTAAGTGGATTTGCCGAAGTAGGTAATTGCACTTGGTTCCTGGCATCACTTAATAGCAGGTTTCAATCAGTATTCTAGTGGGAACATTGTTTATCTCGCTTCTCCACAACTCGGTTCAATGTAAGGCTATGTATAAGTGTAAGAGGGTGATTTTGTTGACATCGTCCTAAATATATTATTTTGCTAATGGTGGCATTTTAAGTTATGTCACGATTTAAATGTTTATTTTTTTTTTAATTAAAAGGACATATTTATTTTTAAACTCGAATAAGTAATAATACTCTGGACGAGAAAATATCTCTCTAACAGACTAACATTTTTGCAAAAGGAGCCGCAGCCAAAGTAATTTCGCAAAAAAATATTATGAGGTTCAAAATTTTTTGCGAATGTACTTTTTATAAAAAAGTCTAAATGCCATAGATAATAAAAAACTAGACGGAAAATAAATATATTTAGCTTTCAAAAGAACTTCGTTAAAATATATTTAGCTTTCTTCATTAAAAAAAATTGACTGAGAATTTCTAAGACTTCATATGATGCAAATTCAAATTCAAAATCTCTTTATTTGTATAGGCTTCAAAAAAGCACTTATAAATAGTCAATTTAAACAGAAAAAAGGATTACCACCGGTTCGGAAGGTAGAATCTATCGAGAAGAAACCGGCAAGAAACTCGATAGTTACTCTTTTAAATGCAAAAATTTACAATTTCGTGCTTAATAAAATCTATAGGTATTTATTAGGTAACAACACTGCAGGTGAACACTTCATTATGAAGTTAAACATATATGCTTATCATTTAGGAAGTCTTCAATGTTATAATAACCCTTATTCATTAAGAACGCTTTAATGCACAATTTGAACTTATATGAAGGTAATGCTAGTAGACTTTCTGGAAGTTTATTAAATATTTTAATACTAAGACCAATAAATGAATTACCACTCTTCTGGAGTCTATGGTTTGGAACAGCAAGTTTGTGTTTATTTCTAGTATTAAAACTATGATGCAATACGCCATTGGACACGTATCGCTGCCAAAGAGCCCCAGCCGTACAATAAACCCTGCAACTTCCATGATAAACCTGTTATCTCTTTCTTGTGTGAAGACGCTAGCATTTGCCTAAGTCCTGCGATGGAACGCAACTTGCTCTGATAAAGTTACCAACTTAGGTATCTTTTTAATCCACTCGATCAACAGTAATGTGGTAAGTTTTTATTTGTTTTCAGTTTATCTTTGTTTCTTGAGATCGAGTTGTGCACACATATAAACAACGAGCTCCTGTTATTCGGGTGTATGAGCTATATTATTCTTAAGTTTCATTAAAATCCATTTAGTAGTTTTTTTTGTGAAAGAGTAACAAACATCCATCCATACAAACAAACTTTCGCATTTATATTATTAGTAGGATATTCAAAACAGTTCGTTATATTTACCAGATATAACATTGAAATGACTCTTTGTAATTTGAAAATAACAGCTTATCAAATGAAAGTATTTACGTAATTAAGTATATTTTTAGTTTAAATATTATTTGTCTGTTTATCTCCGCTACGGCTTAACCGATTGACAGAACTTAATTTATACATGACGGACCACATTTTTTTTATGAAATACGTTTTTTATTTACTCAATCGATTAATTGATTATTTATCAATTGATAACAGATTACTTCAGAAGGGCTGCGACTATTTTTTTACTGTAACAGACTGTAACTAAATATTTGTATTATACCTAACTGTTTTTATATTCTAGCTCTTCCTACAATAGAGTTTGTTTTTTCCTTTTTAGGCCTTTGACAGGCCCGTTGGCGGAGTGGTCAGAGACACTGGCCACGAAACCGAGGGTCCCGGGTTCGAATCCCGCTAGGGGCAAATGTGTCGTGTGATGAACATGGACATTTGTACTCGAGTCATGGATGTTTATTAACGTATTTAAGTATGTCTATCCGTTCACCTAGTATCCATAGTACAAGCATAAGCTCAGTTTGGAGGTAGGGAATTGGTGTGTCAGTCGGGAAAATTTATTTATTTATTGAACAGAGAAAAAGTCCGAGTACCTAGTCGTTCAGATATTGTTTTTTCATGACAATAACATCGACAGTATGTCAAAAATCTAAGTACCGAGTCGTTTAAGTGGTAGTATTTTTAAGACAATACTACCATCATACTGTCGATATTACTACGTAAGTTCGACAATATGACAATAGTCGACTAGGTATTTACAAGTTCTGACACAAACGCAACCACGTGCAGTCACATTGACGCATTGCAGTCAGCTTGTTATTGAATGTTCGAATTCGGGTGTTTTCCGCGAATATTTCCAGCTGTCGTTCAGTTCCCGACAGGGCTATCAGACTTGACTCAGAAACATCGTTTGTATGATAATTTTGTACTTTAATTTACCAGTAAACATATAGGTGTTTATTTAATATTCAGAAATCAAATATATCTTAGAAAATAAATTGCCCTATGCTTAATTCCATGATGTGACTACTTGATGGCTCGAAATCTCCCGTCGTAGGACAACTGTTCGTGTGATGACCTGGCTAATTAGATAGATGCCTTAACGTAAAAAACACTGTCTAACAAAACGTATAGCTAATTAATTTGTAATTTATTCCCGATTGTGAAACATACTTAAAAAAACACAAGTAACCTGGAATTTTGGAATTTATGTATTTAAGTAAAAAACTTAATATTACACTAGCAGCTTGCACCGGCTTCGCACGGGTTTTAGGTTCGGTTTGAAAACAAATGTCCATTTGTTTTCTAACCGAACCTAACTTTTTCAAAATACTTTATAGCCTATGTTAATCAGGGATAACGTAGCATTCTAATAGTGAAAGAATTTTTGAAATCGGTTCAGTAGTTTTCAAGATTTTTCGTTATATTTATACATAAAAATCTCTGCTCTTTATAATAATAGTGTAGATTATAAAGCTTAGACATAAAATAAACTGTTTTGGGTAAATTTAGTTTGAAATAAGTAACGGCCAGCCCTAAACATAAATTCGACTATACTGAAAGCCAGAGCGAGAGTAATAAACGCTTTTGATGTGATCCTACAATGCCATTCACAGAATGCAATATAGCCGTTTCTTGAAAATAATTTATTTCAATGTATCCATCGCTGCTCGTGGAATTCGTGTGTTGCGGTATTTGCCTCTCAAGGGAGCAATGTAAAGCGGATTATTTTTGGGAAATAAGAAATATATCTTTCATATTTCTTCTTAGTTAAGTTAAGTTAATCCCATGTTGTTTTGGGACTTAAAAAGAACGGACCAAATGTGTTTTTTGCCTAGTATGTCGTAAAAGATAAGAGGTATAGAGTTTTTGATTGTGTCGGCGACGATCTAGCCACTTGTCACTACTTTTTTTCAATTTTCCATCTAACCTTACCCATTTTTATTTTTGGCTGAATGTGGTAAAACTTGCCAGCTGTCCCTTTGACTCTGCCTACCCCTTTGGGGATTACGGGCGTGAAGTTATGTATGTATTAAATGAGTCTTAGATTTGTGAAGTAAAAAAACGATATATTGACTGGCCCGTTGGTCGAGTGGTCAGAGATCCTGGCCACGAAACCGAGGGTCGCGGGCTCGAATCCAGCTAGGGGCAAATGTTTCGTGTGATGAACATAGACATTTATACTCGAGTCATTGATGTTTATAAACATATTAAATTATGTCTATCCGTTCACCTAGTATGCAATACAAGCACAAGCTTAATTTGGGACTAGAGAATTGTGTGTCAGTCTGGAGAAAGCTGATATTCTGAATCCTATTTTTTATTTTGTACCTAACTTACGCGGGCTAGTTAAATTTCGTTAGCGGGCCTCAATATAGACAACGGGACTGCGATTAAGCAGCCTTGCACTAGTGACATCACAAAATGAGATGACCCTCGAATAATAGCAAGTTAATAAGGAAAGGATTGCTTAAGTCCAATGTTCTGTTCCGTGTCTTCCATGTTGCTGGTGTGATGATATTAACGTATGTTTGATAAAGTAAAAACGGCATTTTGTAAGACAACATTTAGTATTTTACTTACCAATCAGTATTTCTTCTTGATATTTATTGGACTGCTATCTTTAATTTAATTATTTTCATTATCGAGTTCAGATGCAGATCAAATATATATAGATATAAACTTATTATGAGTGTAAGTGCATTTGTACTGTAACTTATTCCATGTTGTTGATAAAAGTTATTATTATTATTTAAGTAAACTGATTACTGAAAAATCTGCCTTTAATTGCAAAAACACTAAAACGCTGTCGCTTATTCGTTGACGGATCAAACATTTAACATTTACATAACGTGAAATTACGAGTCTTTAATTTATGACATAATTTGTCCCATTTTCACCTTACTAATTTCGCGAGTAAAGGAGTTTTTGACAAGGTAACGTGACATTGTTTTTAAGCTAGATAGACATATTTATAACCTATTCGATTGTGAGTACAATCAACTAGATACAAAATACGCATCCATTTTAATATTACAATTGTACGTTCAAATAGTACAATTAACTACCTAAATGAATTCGTTATTCAGACCGGCACACTAATTTCCTAGCTTTTAATTAAACTCGGAACTTTTATAGCGGACACCACATAATGACGGATAAATAATCTTAAGTACGTATTTAGTATATAATATTCATCTGAGACCAAGCTTTAATATTGTGCTCAAGGTTTGAAATGAAATGAAATGAAATTATCTTTATTTACGTAGGCTCAAATAAGCACTTATAAATCGTCAGTACATACAAATGAAAATAAAAATTTACCACCAGATTCGGAAAGTAGCTTCTACCGAGAAGAACCGGCAAGAAACTCGTTAGTTACTCTTTTCATCGCCAAATTTACAATAAGTTTCTAAAGGACATAGTTTTATTTTTCAAAAAATACACGTGTAACCCAAAAGCAATGCTCTAAATATAATTACTTAGTTTCTCATTCGCTACATTCAACCAGAAGACATTTTTAAAGATTTGATAAACTGTTCTGTAGCTTGGAATAAATATCATTTCTCGAAAACCCTTCACATCACCATGGGAAAGAAAGCTCAAACCACCTTAAACTCACATCAAATGTTATATTCACGGTAAGAAGAGCTCTCGAAGTTTCTACGCTCCTCGGAAGACACCGCTGCATATACCTTGATAAAGTCTATGAATAATTTACTTTCAATTCTTTTAAGTCCAGAAGGATGCTTCAGGTATTTTTCTTCCATAAATATGAGATGTACGAAAGACATGGATGGATAAAAAAGTAAGCCACTTCTTATTTGCGATATTTCAATAGATGCATACGCAATCCTCGAAGGAGTACACAAAGAGTAATAAGTATTTTAACTGCTTTAAGTAAAAATATTAAACACTTGTCGAAGAGCACTCGCCTCTGAAAGGATGTGAAAGGATCGTGCCATATGGCGTTCGGTTCTCTCTGCCTCCCCGCTAGAGAAGTGGCGTAAAGTTTAGTTAGTTAAAGTTTAATAGAAAATTGCGACTATAAGTATTGCAATAGTAAGTATATACATACGTATATACACGTATATGTATTTTGTATAAGTATAAAATACATATACGTAATAACATCACGCCCGTAATCCCCGAAGGAGTAGGCAGTCAAAGGGCTAGCAAGCCCACATACATTGATCTGATTCGGTGGTAAGTAGCTTAAGCATTTGTGTTGCTGATATCAGAAACAACAGTGGTATTATATATTATATTACAAATATATACTTAAATATTGGATATTAACACCCAGATAGAGAACTAACACAAGTTTTCATCACACGAATGTTTGTCCCTGGTGGGGATCGGATCTACGACTCTTGGCGCAAGTGCAGGCTCACGACCAAAAGCGGCATCGAGCCAGTCAAACTTCACTTATTATAATAGTAATAATTTCCATATTTCTTCATAATGTAAAGAGTACAAAACCGAATAGGTTTTACACACGTTACGTAATCGAACGAATATTTTAGAACCCGGTTACTTATAATCCTTAAAATTACCTTTATAATATACAAATATAAAAAGCAATTGACGTTATAAATGGGGGATTAAATAATGGGATCAGAAAATAAACAGAGTCTGTACTTGAAAATAAGTATATTCTACCTACATACATACATATACATACTTACATTAAATTATTGTGTAACCGAAAATACATAGTTTGATAGAAACTAGAAGTGTACGTTTTTATTGAAATAGCTACATGAAAGTAGGTAACAAAATCATTACAATATAAATATTGTAGTCACAAGAATCAATTATATATACCTACTATTTTACATATTTGATACTGAACTCCTAGATCTTTAAAAGGTGATTTTTATCAATCGACTTGACTTCATAAAGCACTTCACTAGTTACTATAATTTATTTAAAAAATCTGCCTTTTTATGAGACTAAATAAAATCTGAAGTTTCTTTTGGTAATTTTCTGGCATGCTCCTAATTGTACCTACACATACATAATTCTTGTGACTCTATTATTTATGGCGCTACATGTTGCTTATAGAAAGTCTGTACATAAAATTGATTTACAAAATAAATTGTAGTCGAATATACATATAAGTCCATTACTACAACAGTTGGGGAAAAAAGGTGGTACAATTTTATTTTTAATATTTGACAACGTTTATCACATAGTGACAAGATTAATTAAAATTGGCACATAATTTAAATTCGGGGTTATATCTAACTAAATTAAGAGCTAACATAATATACACACACTTATGTAATAAATCTTTTCTTTTTTATTCTATCGCTTTGGTTTCAAAATTTGATAAGAATTCTGTTATCAAATAACGCTTTGTCCGTAATTCGAGGATTAAGTATATTTATTTTTTATTATAACGTATTCCTGTATATTTTTTCACAATTTGATTTCATTGTTGTAGTTCATGAATTGACTTTTAAAAAGTTCTTTAAAATTTATTTAAAAACATATTGTAGTATTTTTTTTATTACGAATAGGTACAGTATCGAGTTCTTTCTTTAAGTATTTCTTCATGGATGTTGGTCGATTTTATAACCCTGGTAATTTGTACAGTTATATAATAAAAATTCAAATATCCGTTGAAAAAAGTTATAGTCATAGGTAATACTGAATCTCAGGTACATGATTTATTTTTTTAACATATGGATTCCTCTTAAATACTGAATTTCTGAAGGCAAGAACAGTTCAAGTAAATAATCAATCGAATTACTCATTTTAAAGTTTTAGCCAAGGAATGTTAAAACATGATACTAGTAAAAATAAAAATAAAAAATTCAACGAAGTCAATTTATGTTCAAAATGTGATGACTGACAAAGTCATAATGTCAAAATTAGCCGTAAGCCGTTGTCTGACTTGACCATAGATTTAGGATGTACAAGATACACAAAGACGGCTCGGAGACATGACCAAAATAAATTTAAGCAAGTGTTGGTTGACGTCTATGTGTGAGTTAAAAATAGTGTTGTCAAAGACGCACTTTCACATTATCGACTGATTCAGTTGTATACTAATAATATAGGTATTTAAAACGCTTTTTTATACTTTTGATTTATTATTTTTGGCATTGACTGAAATCAGTAGTTGTATATATTAGGTAAATTGAAATTAGTCGGTAAGAAATCTCATTCTAAGCAGTTCTATAAACAATGAGATGGTAAAATTCTTCGTATATTCAGCGTGTAAAAATTAAAAAAAATAGAAATATGTTCTATGATTTATATGCCGTCCATCTATCTCAACGGGTTGCCACTTAGACGTGTCGCGCGGTTTAGGTATCTTGGTCATATTGTGACAGTAAACCTACGGGATGAAGATGACATAGAGAGGGAACGCAGGGCACTGTCGGTCCGAGGCAACATGTTGGCCCACAGGTTCAGACGGTGTAGTACTGATGTTAAACTAACACTCTTCAGAGCATATTGCCAAAGTTTCTACACGTGTGGCCTGTGGTCCAATTTCACGCGGAGGTCTTATAGTGCCTTGCGAGTACAGTATAATAACATCCTTAGGGCCTTGTTGTGGCTCCCTCGGTTCTACAGTGCATCCAACATGTTTGCAATAGCTGCAGTTGACGATTTTTTTGCAATCATGCGCAAAAAGACACTGTCTGTTCTGCGCAGAGTTAGGGGGAGCGGTAACGGGATCCTGGGGATGATAGCAGACAGGATGGATGCCGCCATCTTTAGGAGGTTTACCGAGCTGCATGTTTTGCGTGCAGAGCGGTACTGACATATTAATTAATATTGCTCACTACATACCACCTTGTATAGAAATAATAAATACTAACCATAGTTTATAAGTTCCTTCTGTAATACTAACCCATATGGATACTTTGTCCGAAATAAATGATTTTTATTTTTAATTTTATTTTTATACTAAGACAAAAAGATATGACTTTTCCTTTGACTGATGGAATGAAATGAAACAAATAATATATTAGCAACTTTTAATTTGGTGTCATTTAGTTATTTAAAAATAATATGTAGTGCAATATTTTTTTGCTGCCGTCATTTGCCGTCAAAATGTTTGCTGCAGATAGTGGAGTTCTTACTGGGAGTCCAATCTGGTCTGTCTATAGTTCGCATCCACTTTTTACACAATGCTGGGTGGCTTGGAAACCTAGAAAAAATATCAGTTACTTAACTAACAAATTTACGGAGATAATGAGTTCCCAATGTGAATATAATTATATTTCAACATAACTTGGCTAAATAACTTTGTATTCATGTCATGATGTCGCTAAAAGACGATTAAGTTTTTATCGATACTCGTGACGTCACCGCTTTGTCAAGCACTAGCGTAACCAAACTATTTACAATTTTACACAATATTTTCCCCAATTCTGATTATAATCACGATGTATACTTAGAAAGATCAATTATAATCAATATACTATTGTAAACATATTTTTCTAAACTGATTACTAGCAACAATTTGACAAAATATGGTTTGAAAAAATCTAATGATAAAATCGTATTTACCTGTTAAAAGTGTATTTATTCTGATTATTCCGTCGTGTAACCTCACAATCACGTACAGAACAAGTCACCTCAATTGCACATTTAATATTTTCGATTATAATCCAAGGTTTAATACATAAATGCACAAATTTCACGGCGACGTAGAATAGACCGGGACGCTATGGCCTCTTACTCGCAAAAACATTGACATATAGGTACTTCATTCGCTGTCTCTTTTTCTCTCGGGCGGTTTGTATTTCAGCAGGATTTCTCGCTCCCACGCTTTATGTATCTTTTGCGTAGTCAAAAAATTCTATATCTATGGACTTGACACGAAACATTGCTATTGTATTTGTATTTTGGCATTAATTCAAGACAATAACAGACAGTTTTATCGTTTGAATTATGACAGCTCTTCCAAAGTATCTTAAATAGCATAACAGGAAACATTCTTTTTTTTTGTAATCTGACAACTATAATAAAATTTACATGACAGGAAAAATCCCTATTGCTTTCAACAATAAACACTAATACCGCATGTTATAGTCTATAGGAGTCTCCATAAGCACAGTCTCCGTGGAGTCCTGGATGGCAGGCGAGGAGGTGGGCATAGCAGAGGGTCGCAAAGAGATAGCCAGGGGAAGGGCTGATCGCGCGCAGAGCTGCGATGCCCCTCGAGTGGATCCCACTGACCTGTATCTTGTGCAGCGACCGCGTCTGGAAAGATCATAAATGTTAGAAAATGCTGCAGTTGCAACAATAGGAATGACTCCTGGAAAAAACCTGAAAATTTGGTTCATCAGTCACATGTTTAAAAACTATTAAACATTCCATTCATTCATTTTCTATAACAAATACGCAAAACTTAAGATACAGCATATCAAAAATCTAGAGTGTTCCTGTCGACGCAACTAAATACTATGTAGTACTGCAGTTACGTAAAATGTTATGCTCTCTATCTTCGACATCTTTTGTTTTCTGGACAAAAGAATATGAGTATATGCAATATATTATTCATCTAATTGGCGGACTAAATATAGTTTTATAGAGCCTATTTAGAGGCACGTGAATGTCTTAAATTATTATTGGATGTTGTTGTTGGTCTCTTAGACATCCTACTAATATTATAAATGCGAAAGTTTGTAAGGATGTATGGATGTTTGTTACTCTTTCACGCAAAATTAATGAATGGATTTTAATGAAACTTTACAATAATATAGCTTATATAACCGAATAATATATAGGCTACGTTTTATTGACGTACCACGCGAGCAAAGCTGCGAGTAGAAGCTAGTTCTTATATACAACTCCAATATACCTCTATCTCATATTAACCCAGATAAAACAATTTGCTTGTGCAATGCTGTAGTAGTTCTCTCCTCATCCCGAATGATAAAATAATGAGAAAAGAATTTCGTAGTATCCAATTTAATATATGATAGAGCAACCAACTAAGGCCCAGGTTATCTGGTATCGAGTAACAGATACGTAAATCAATTCAAGTGAAGAAATTAACAAAAAGATGTAATCTAAGACCTAATGTCGTTCTTTCCTAAAAGATTATTACGGACTTAAAAATGAGCGGTGAAAGCAAACCCCTCAAAAAGCCATTTCTTACATTTTCTCTATTGCATTTATACTAGATATTTCTTCACGATTCCTAATATTGTACATCTAAATGGTAATTTTGTTAATATTGCTGGCAATATAACTCGTATTGCTCAAGTCCCAAGTCAAAATCTTTTCGATAAACAGGATATTTTCCTTAAGCCCAGCGGTTCTAGGCTACATCGAAAATAAACCCTCATAATTCTGAGCCTTTATTACGAACAGTTCGTAGTGATTTTCATTTCTCGCATTTCCACAAAGGAGTAAAAAGGTTTCTAGAAAAAATATAGGTTTTACAGCATCGGCCGACGGCGTCTTGACTTCGAAGCGCTTTTTAACTGAGAAAGTTTTTTTTTTTTTTCTTAAAACAAAGGAGTATAAAATATAGGGGAAATAATTCTACTTGCATAGAATTCACTCCGTAAAATAAATGTTTGTGCATGTCCATTGGAAATTGTCCTTTAGCCTGAGTAAAAAAATCCCCTAAGATTCTAGAAGGCTCTTCTCTATACAAATTGCAGAATGTAAGACGGAAAAAGGAAGACAAACAGGAAACCAAAAAGTAAGAAATACTGTGGGCCTTTATTTAACCTCCAAGTTTGGTTGCCTCGAGTAAACAATCTGGCATGGACCCAATTTGCACGTAACTTTAAAGAAATTTCGTCCAATGCTGATAGACTCCAGTTGTTTAGGTACAACCAATCTTCAGATCGCGATTTTCCTGTGTGCTAAATTTCAGCTTCTTCCATTTCCATCCGTTCAAGCACGCCTGAATAACAAACATTAACAAATTCGTACCTTCATTTAAGGGAATGGCCCGTTGGTCGAATGGTCAGAGACCCTGGCCACAAAACCAAGGATCGCGGGTTCTAATCGCGTTAGGGGCAAATGTTTCATGTGATTAACATGAACATTTGTACTCGAGTAATGAATAACCTATAATATATCCAAACCAAACCTCAGTTATATAAAGATAGGTTACATTTACCAAGTGAAGTATTCTAAGATTTACCAAGTAAACTTTTACTACTAAGTAAAAGTTCGAATTTACAACAGCTCGGACTTTTACCATTAAGAGTTGGTAACTCTTAGGTTTTACTGAAAAATCATATTTTTTACCGTAGTTCGAGCTTTTACAGTAATATATACACTATTTATACGAGATTATGGGTATGTGATTGTGTAGGCGACCTAGCCACTTTGCACAACTTTTCCCAATTTTCCATCTAACCCAACCCATTGTCCTATGTTGATCTGGGTCTTAAAAAGAATGTTCCATCTGTGTTTCTTGCCTAGCATGTCGTAAAAGGCGACTAATGGTGTATAGGGTTTTGGGTATGTGATTGTGTAGGCGACGAGCTAGCCACTTGTCACTACTTTTTCACAATTTTCAATCTAACACAGCCCAGTTTTGTTTTTGGCTGAATGTGGTTAAAGGGACCGCCCGCCGCCCCTTTGACTCTGCCTACCCCTTCGGGGAATGTGGGCGTGATGTTATGTGTATGTGTATAAACTATTCATCATCTAAAGACATTGTGTACGCTCAGTAATGTCTTATGGTGAAAGGATGCTTATATCCCGTGCTAACAGACGGCGTCCGCCGGAAAAGTTCTGAATAGCAATGCATTTGTAAACTGCATCAGATTGCAACTCATATTATAAGCCACCATTGTTTACAAGTAGGTCTATATGTAGTAGCTACCTCGGCCAGCGCCTCAGCCTAGCCAGTCAGACAGACAGGCGTTGGTCAAGTGGTCAGAGACCTTACCACGAATCCAAGAGTCAAATGTTTCGTGTGATGAACATGGACATTTGTACTCGAGTTATGGATGTTTATAAACGTATTTAAGTATGTCTATCCGTTCACCTAGTATCCGTAGCTTATGCTCAGTTTGGAGGTAGGGAATTGGTGTGTCAGACCGGAGAATTTGTTTATTCAAAGGGGTATTCTCCCAGTATTCTGGGCACCTTGATCGGCGTAACGGACAACCCTTTTTCGTAAATATGTACATAGCTGTTTTTTTATCTCTTTGCTGCTTGTAAATACCTGTTTATCACGAAATAAATATTTATTCTATATGTTAACTAACTAAAGGCTTAAAAGATAGAGGCATTAAAAAGCCGTTTAATAAGTCATCTTTGGATTCAAAAATATCTGAAACTAGAAGAAGCTTGCGGATTCACCCGCGTAATTCTCACTCCTGTTAGAGTACGAGAGTAAAATAAATCCTATATTAGTCGCTGATAATGTATTTTTTCATTGGTGAAATAATTTTTTAAATCGGTTTAGTGGTTAAGACGTAAAAGTGTAACATACAGACAAATTTAAATTCGCATTTATAATATTAGTTAGAATAAATATTCACTTAAGTATGACGACTGCAATGATCTTAACGATTTAATTTTTTTATGTTACTGCACCATTTTATGTACTCATAAAGTAGTTATTGCTGCATTATCGTCATGTCGTAACTAATATCCGCGAGCTTTAAACAATTGTTAAAACAAATAATTACTAAATTCATAAATAAATAAATATCAGACCTCAGAACAATAATTTTTTTTTTTATTGGACTGAGTATCAGACGTCATCAAATACATTGGTCTGACTCCGTAGTAAGTAGCTTAAGCACTTGCGTTACGGATGTCAGAGTTAACAGAGTGGTATTACAAATACATACTTAAATATAAGATATTAACACCTAGACACAAAACAAACACAAGTAATCATCACACAAATGTTTGTTTGCGGGTCACTACCGAATGCGCCATCGAGCCAGTCAAGTCAAAAACAGATGAGTTATACATTCTTAATTTATAACATAACCATGTGAAATAGGAATATTTTTTCATAATACATAAGATAAGATATAAGTAAATAGAAACCACTAAATGGAGAAATACTGTACATTTCTCTGGAAACATTATCATGAGAACATTAATAGTAGATTCTACACATAATAATACATGCAGTATTCCACTTTTAGCAGAAATGCCTTGCACACTAGGAGACTCGTTATCGCATCAAGAGCTCTGTTTGCAGAATGCAGGTCTGATATTTATTTGCCCGGAATTTGTCAAGAACTGTCTCAATGCACTTCTGTAACGATATAACAGATCTGGAAAGCTCTCGAAATTCCAAAGGTGTATTGTGAGGATGCAAGTCCTTAGAACAACTATAACATACTAGCTTTAGCCTAGAACTCCCGCTGCATGTAATACAGTGACTGCTACAGAGATCAAGCCGGATCAATATATTTTTTTTAAGATTAAAGTAGCTTTTTTCTTTTCTTAGGATGCAAACATGTATCGTATCATTACATTGCAAGTTTTTTCAGAAGAAAATGTATCCCACATCCTTCATTGGGATTCAAACTTTAGGCGGAGCGAAATTCGTTGCAACGAGTTTACATGTGAAAGTTACCTTAAGTTAAAATAAGAATTAATTCTCCAGACTGACAAACCAATTCCCTAGTTCCAAACTAAATTTATGCTTGTACTATGGATACTAGGTGAATGGATAGACATACTTAAATACGTTTATAAACATACATGACTTGACTACAAATGTCCATGTTCATCACACGAAACTTTGCCCCTAGCGGGATTCGAATCCGCGACGAGATCCGTGGCCAGGGTCTCTGACCAGCCGACCAACGGGCCTGACAGCTACCACTACTTCAACTTTTGCATTCATGTTAGAGAAATGCATTGCATTTGATGGGCTGCATTATGAACGATAGTGTGATTGACACACATATCATCTTGTTTCATTAACATTACCATTACCATGTTGAAGAGGAAGAGTGAGGTGTGTAAGGATCGTGTCATATGGCGTTCGGTTCTCTCTGCCTTCTCCGCTAGGGAAAAGGAGTGAAGTTTAGTTAGTTAGTTAGACCGCATTGTGTACACTTATCTTTGCTTTTGAAATGCTCATGAAACCATCCAAACAATATTGTCCAATTTGATTCCTTCTGACCCAATTTATAAAAAAGCTTTCGAAATTGCAAACTTCATACATAATGCACCGGAACGCTTTTACCCGGCAGTTATCTAACGTGTGTTTTTTAATTTTCTCCCCCACTCTTGTTTCGATGTTTTCACAGCGATTCGAGCGATTTCATATTTTATTAAACGATAATTTCTCTCTATGCTCTCATAAATATCGCACAAACTCATTCCAATGAAATGCGAACCTCGTTACGTCATGCATGTGCACTATAGTACAGGAGGGCGAACAAGTACTCGTATATATGATAGGTATGATTCGATAATGTAGCATAAAGCTAATGTAACACTCATGCCCGTAAATTATGAATACGCGATGCTGAACTGTCTTTATGCGATGGCAAAGATAATTTTATCACATTTTGATATATAGCCTGACCGAAGTTATTAGATATGTTGTATAAAAGGTTACAATTTAAACTTTGTATATTTGTTTGTTTTACATTCTATAACCTAAATGACTTTAAATATAAAGCTGAAATTTGTCACATATTTAAAAACATATTGATTTAACACGCAGATACGACTATTATAACCCATTCTTGTGTTATTTTGTATATTCATTAATCCCGAAGTCTATTCATAAATAGCGGGCGGTAGTTGGAATGGAATGTAAAACAATGATATTCAAACTAATTTTCTTTTATTACCAATCGTATTGAGGGATGTACTTAACTACAAACTAGACAAAGTGTTTGTCCGCCAATCACGAAACTTGTAGCTAACTTCTGTGTCCTAAGTCTTGATAATTAGTTACCTCCAACTTACTACTTGTGGACTATGTGACTGGAAATCGGATCTTAGTTAAGCATTTTGGACAAGTTCCGTATTTTACTTATTCGTGCAGACATGGGAAATACAATAATAGTATTTTTTAGTATACTTAGTCAAGATTTTTTTTCTCTGTAAATCAGAATTGAAAACTTGAATCCGAATTTAAAATGCATCATACTTTTGAGAGGAATTGGGGTGTCCGAAGGTTTATTCCTCACAGTATTTCCATGCCAAAAATTAAAAGTGATAAATGGGAGAAAACAATAAAAAAATGTATATGAACATCTATTGGAAACAAACAAATATTAGAAGCTAAACTTGTTTCATAGAAGCAACTTAAAATAATCCTTAAGTCTCAGAAAACAAAATTATAAGTTCATTGCTATCTCCAAAAAAAAAAAACTATTTACCCTATATGTACAGATATGTATATAAATTAACAATAAAAAAACATCTCACCAAGTTTATTTATTACATTTAAATTTTTTTTTGTTGCTGTTTTCGCCATTGCGAAGTTTTAACATTGAGTAAACCTTTTAAAGTTTAATATATTTTTACATATGACCTACACTTTTTCGAAGTTTATTTTACATTACACAACTCTTTTATAACATACACTCGTGAGTAGTCTCGAGCTTAATTGTATGTTAGTAAACATCCAACATAGTACAGACAGTGTTAGAAAGTGACCTTATATCACGTACAGTTCCAGCAAACCTCGACGCATGCCAAGGTCCGAAGACCAGGTATCGATTCAAATTGTTTCTCCTGGCCTGTTTCCAACACCCATCGATTCCATAGACCACGGTCACACCGGATAAACGTTGTATATTCGACACCGATATCTTCGTGACTTATTCTCGCCATCACAGTATTTTCCCTTTGGTTTATAAATCAATTTCCCGTACGAGAAATATCCATTAGTAAAATTAGGTTATTCCTGTCCACTTCTTGTGACCGCTACCTTAGTGTAGATTTTCTAGCCAATATATACCCAACATTTTGCAGGTCCAATTCTGACAAGTGAAGCTTAGGGTGCAAGCTTAGTATCATTATTAGTGAACATTAGGATGTTTGTAAATACAGTGATGAATGAATGAATAGTAGTAAAGCTCCAGAATTTTATTTTAAAATTTTTTTTTTTTCCTCCACATAATTTTTTATTTTAACCCTTTCCTACCGGCATACCGAAATAAATCTCTACTGTGAGTTAGTTTGTCCCTGCCTGCCACTGTCAGTTGCATGCCAAATCCAACCTGGTTGTATTGATCCCCAAATTGTTTTCGTTGGCATCCGCCCAAGTTCAGGGTCTCAGCTGTCAATGCCTTTAGAACTCAACGCGGCCTTGACATGTTTAGACGTGTCTTAATGTAGAGGACATTGGTGATGAGAAAGCAATTAAACTCAGATTATTGAACAACAATTATTTAAGCGTATGTGTATGTTGTTCAACATTTCCAAAAAGCATGTTATAAAATGTTTTCAATTATAAGAGTTATTAGCCGCAATTTCCGTTAAAAATACCATGAGTAGGTATACATTTAAAATGAAATTACCTACCAATAAATGTGTTCAATGACAGACTTAAAACTATTAGCCATATTTGAAAAAATGCGTCCTATTTTTCAGAGCAAAAGCTTTCTCTTCTCATCTAACGAATCACGGACTTTAGGAAAATTTCAATACTTTAAAACAGGCTTATATAAATTAAGTTGTTTATAAAGGCTGATTATTTCTTCAATCACGATCGAGATAAACAAAAAAAATGCCTTTAAATGTATGTAATTTAATTTTCCTCTTCTAAAACAGAAGAACCCTTCTAGTAACCACTATGCTTAACAACTGCGCAATTTATTCACACTAAATCCACGTGGATTCAGTATGAAAAACCGCGCAGTTGTTAAGCTAGCCTACTATAACAGAGTGTCAGAAACCCTCCAGGTGTCTACGCTATTTTTAAAAGTTTCCCGTCAATTAATTATGCACAATCACGTCACAGATCATGTTTCTCCCGAATGGAACCTGCAAGCCCTCAACAAAGCCCAACAAATGCACTCCTTAATAGCCTTAAGTGCCGACATTAATTAACAATTCTCGGCCATTTTATTCCGTTCCCGGGATCATACTACGCGAAATGATCCTAATTTGCTACTAAGTGATTTAATAAGCACCTTTCTTAAATTACTGAGGGACGATGCGTAATGAAATTAGAAAAAGAGATATGTATTTTAATTAAGTACGCACTTATTAAGATTCTTTGCGCTTTAATTGAGTCAGGCTGGGTAGAGAGGAATTTTTGTTTAAATCCTTGAAATGGTATTATTGTAAGTGCTAGATTCGTATTTCAGGTTTTGCAAGGGTTTAGGTATTTTTATTTTAAGGACTATGTTCACTACTTTTCTTCAATAAAATGCTATAAAATTATTGTATCAATTCCAGATATGCAAAGCAAGGAAGACAGATAATATACCATATCATTTTTCAGTCCAAGACCAGCATAGCATTTAGTCTTAAGTCTTTCAACATAGTTTGTAGATGATGCTAAATATCGTGAAAACATCCTTGCTAAAAATACAAATGTAATCTCTCTGTCTGTTAGGGTTAAACCACGTAACCAATTGCGACTAACTTCGACAGATAGGACATACTTTTTATCCTGAAAAAATATTGATCCTGTGGCACGCGTCATAAAACTCTTTGTAGACCAAATTCCACGTGAGCAGAGCCACGGGTAATAGCTAGTAAGCGCATGTACGAAAATATGCCATTCCTAAACCTTTGTATTGCAATGGCTCTACAGAGCCGCAGATCGTGCCCAGTCAGCTCTTTCTGCAAGTCAATTTTCCGGGCGAGTGGCTCGATCAGAGGGAGCCAACGGTTACCGCTTTTAGCGTTTCAATTGACCATTTGCAGTTGTTACTTGACAAGCTTAGGTTAGAGATCAATTGGCTGTAACTTGCTGTAATCAACAAGAGCGGTGGTAGGCAATGGTGAAATGATAATAAGTGATTAGAAATGGCATGGCCTTCATAGACATGCTAGGAGAGTTGACTAAGCCCGGACACTGGATTTTTTTTTAGCCTCAGATTGTATTTAAACACTAGTTTGGCGGTGAGGAAAACATCGTAAGAAAATCTGATCATTCAATGACTTTGGATGTATAACCATGGTAAGTTTTATTTGGTTCTCCTATCTAAGGGCTGTGAAGGTTAGGTGGTAACAGTATTATATGAAAACCAGATTCGGTAAATCTAGGTTCAAGGTCGATGAGGACCCCGCCTAATAACAGAACATAAGAACTAAGAAGATGATAACTTATTAGGTAACGTTAAAAATAGTTTTGGTGTAACTAGACCGGGAAGTGAAGCGGCAGATGCAAGTTTGCTTTTTCTTTCTATAGTTGTGTTTCGTTCGTATGGGTTGAGCAATGATGACCTTTGATTTACCGAGTCTTGATATATCTGGAACTAGTCCAACTGGATCATGGTTTTATACATCCATAGTCGTGTCAGATGCTGGTAACGTAATTATTTTTGTTGTGTGGCTTCCCAGATGGTAAGGAAATACGTATTGTGACACCTATCTGAGTTTCATGGGGTTTATGGTGGAGACTAGCAAAAGCTTATTATATATAAATTAAAACGGTCATAAATGTTTCTAATATTACAATTTAAAAAAAAATATCTATATGTTTATGTCTTAATCACGCTTAAGTATTGAACTAATGTAGGTCAAAAATCTTATGAGCTATTTAGGTTCTAGGCTATTTAGGTGTTTATGGATGTTATTTTTTATTAACTAGTATGCTATTATTATTTTTTCTTAGTCATCAATCTGTCGGCAATTTCTGAAAATATTTAGATTCAGTTTAACATCACTTACTCACCTGTTACAATGGCACCTAAGCAGCCTCAGGAACGCTCCTCTGAAGGTCCTGTTGAACACCGTGTAGATTATGGGGTTGATGGTGGACGACACGTAGCCCAGCCACAAGCAGATGTCCACCACGTGCTCTGAGAACAAGGAGCATTTTTTTTTATGAGAAGTAAGGAGTGAGGGTGTGAATGTAGAGCAAGAAAATATTTTCAAGGTCGTCAGTCCTATATCCTGGTTTTTACATGAGTTACATATGTAGCCTACGTGTTTATTAAAATCTATAGTATCTGCCTATTAATTTATATATATTGAATATTCTGTATCCGTGCCTAGGTTAGTGAACAGACATTCATTATTCATAACTAGTTGTAATATAAATATATTTGCAATACGTTCGACACATTATTTGACACAGATTGATCTAATTACTCATAAATATAAAACAATATTAAATTGGTTACTTCATATCTACCCTATGAAACGTTAGAATATTAAATATAGCGTAGATTTAGTCTCATCGACATCAAAGCCTAAAATATACATCCTATGAATCCAAAGGAGTCAAAAAAGGGCTCCCTCCCCTCTGAAAATGTTATAAGTGCAAGTTTCCAAAATCCGATTGCAAAATAAAACTTTAACCCAAAGACCCGTTTCTAAGCAAGCGAACGTGTATCCGGCAACTTACTTGTACTCAAACTTAACTCGACTAACTTAACTCTGCCGTTCAAGTTGCATTTCTACAATTGCAAATTATTGCATTTCAGTGCACCGTTTAAAAATGGGCTCTCAAAGTTTCGCAGTAAGTTTGACTTTCCGACAAGACAAATTTATTTGGAGCTGTGGCAATAGGATTTTTTCGCGGTATTAGGTACAACTCATTGTGACAGGAACAATTTATAGGCTCCAATTGAATTGCATTGCATTTTGTCGGAATACCAAGTAGGTATGTTTTCGGTACTTGTTTTCCGAAATCGTCCCATTAGACTATACGTGACCAAATTTATTTTACGTAAAGCTACTCAATTTCATCGCACGTATGTTTTTTTTTTATGTAATGTAGGCAATTGTATTCTTTTTTTTTTTGGCCAAGCCGCTTAATCTGTTCGTTAGATGTTCTGACTACGAAACAAATGTCCCCGGATTTGAATGATGCATCATCGTAAGTAACATCACGCAACATTATCTATAAGCCAGCTGACGTTAACACTTATCAGGACTAGCTGTTTTCTTAGCATTATTTTTGTGGTTTCGTAACTAACTAACTAAGTAACTAAACTTCACGCCACTTCCCTAGCGGGGTAGGCAGAGAGAACCGAACGCCATATAGCACGTTCGATATCGATCCTCCTTAGTTTCATATTGAATAATTTAAAAAAATATTGAATAAATATGTATCTACCAAATTTTGTACATCTATGTGCATTGTGCTGGATTGCCACATGTAGGAAAAAACAGCACGTACCGCACATAGGAAATATAACATAGATTAAGCATACACTAACAGATTAGCGATATATAAACTGTGATATGACGGTAATAAATTCAGAAATCCACAAACTCTCGTCTCATTCCACACTATCCCCTTCGCATGTAAGTATTTTTAGTTTAAATAAAAACTCTCGGACTTCAATATAGTATTAATTGTCCCAGCTTCGTACGGTAAGCATATAACAATAGGAAACTATGCTACTACATATAAAATAGTAACTACATATTAAGCTTTCTTTTAAATCCCTCTATCTATTGCTGAAAATCGAATCAATATCCTTTATATAGTTTAAAAGATCTAAACAAACAGACAGAAACGCCGCATTTGCTGATACTATGTAAAGATGAACAATGTTAAAATATAAATAAATAAATAAATTCTCTAGACAGACACCCCCAATCCCTAGTTCAAAACTAAGCATAAGCTTGTGCTATGGATACTAGGTAAACGGATTGAAATACTTAAATACGTGTATAAACATCCATGACTAGAATGATGTCCCGTGTTGGTCTGGCACTTAAAAAGAATGTGCCAACTGTGGTTCTTGCCTAGCATATCGTAAAAGGCGACTAATGGTATATAGAGTTTTCGGTGTGTGATTGTGTAGGCGACACGTTAGCCGCTTGTCACTGCTTTTTCACAATTTTCCATCTAACCCAGGCCGGCTTTATTTTTGGCTGAATGTGGTTAAAGGGGCTTGCTGCCCCTTCGACTCTGCCTACCCCTTCGGGGTTATGTGCGTGATGTTATGTATGTATGTATGTACTACATGGAAAAATAAAACAATACACAGAACACATCGAAACATTGTCCCTTGTAGCAAAAACGGTATGTTTAACCGAATAAACCACATTGTCGTCCCCCCATCACGCCCACCAACACAACATCATGCAAATGAACGAATCAGATGTTATTATTCATTTTTCCTCGGATTAAATTCGTTTCGGTTTCCAAAACGGATAAATTTCCCTCGGGGCTGACGAAGCTTAGTCGCTGCACGATTGGTTTGCGAGGCAGTTTGTTGTGTATTATAGCGGACAAATGTCCGTGACTTCGGCGGACACGATTGTTGAACATTAAAAACGTTTTATTCGTATACAATGTACAAACAATACGGTTTGTTTCTCCAGAGACTGACACACTAATTCCCTAGTTCCAAACTAAGCTTATAAGCTGGTGCTATGGATACTAAGTGAACGGATGGACATACTTATATACGTTTTTATAAATCCATGACTCGAATACAAATGTCCATGTTTAGCACCCGAAACATTTGCCCCTTGCCGGATTCGAACCCGTGACCCTCGGTTTCGGGGCCAGGATCTCTGCCACTCGACCAACGAGCCTGTCAAAAGCATGCCATTTAGCACTGCAGTAGTCGCAGCCTAAAATCATTTGAGACATTGGAGTATCACAAATGCCAATCTTTATTTTCCCTTGCCGAGGGTACCGATAAGGCTGGGAATATTCTTCAACCAGGGGGGTTTTTTAATTGCATAATTATTTAAAAACATCACGAAACCAGTTTGCTCCAGTAAATGCCCTAAAGCAATTATTAAAGATTTTTTTGTTGTATTTACCTGGAACTATACAGGCAGGACACGAGGCAAACAGCATGTTGAGTAGAAAAAATGGCGCCCAGCACAGCACGAAGGTGAAGAAGACCAGCCCGAGGACCTTGGTCGCCTTCTGCTCATTGGCCACCGCGTTGGCCGACAGCGACCGGCCTTTCTTGCGGTTGGCCAGGAATCTAGTGAAGGAAAATAGGTCACGATAATTGGTGGAATTGCCTGATGTAGATTTCACAGTTAATTCTTGCTTATCAGACGATAAAGTTTACAATCCTTTTTCAACTCTCATCTTGCGTTTTATTCGGGGTGTGCTTTAACCATAAAGCTATAAGAAGGTACTTTCTTAAATTTTAACTAACTTTTTTAATCCAAAGGATATTACTGATTCAGAAAGTCCCAGACCAACACGGGAAAAATCACTACCATAAACATAAAAGTATTTTGAAACACGTTTATGAAAATCTTCTCACCTATCTATACTTATAATAAATCTGTAGAGAGGTCAATTCTGTACATGAAATATATTTTCAAAATAACTATCAGGGGGTGATTAGTGATCGATACTGATGCCAAAAATGCAATCAGTAAAATTTTTGTCTGTCTGTCTGTCTGTCTGTCTGTATGTTCCTTATAGAAACAAAAACTACTCGACGGATTTTAACGAAACTTGGTACAATTATTCTTCATACTCTTGGGCAGGTTATAGTATACTTTTCATCACGCTACAATTAATAGGAGCAGAGTAGTGAAGGGAAATGTTGGGAAAACGGGAGAAGTTACTCCATTTTTACGCTTCCGTCGCGTGTGCAGCCTTAATGGTTAAAGTTACATAGAAATCATGTATGACGGAAATAGTCTTTATAATATTAACCATAAACGCGGGTGACACCGCTGGCACAGCTAGTAAACAATAAAATCTCGACCATTTTCAAATAAAAGTATTTTGAAAAACGCTTAAAAATAAGCTCCTCACCTACATACAACCTTGCAGACAGAATTGGTATTGCCAATACACCATTAGTTGCCTTTTACGATATGCTAAACAAGGGATACCTACGGTTGATACATTATTGTTAAGTCTCAGACAACATCGTATATATCCTACGGCATAATATGTATTAATTCTCTATTAACGAAAAGGTTTCACCAACTTTTGTCTGGCCACTTCAAAATTGGAAGTTTCCATGGACTTTTTGAACTAGATTAAATTTGCACGTAGCACCCAAAAGTTTGGTTTAATCCGTATTAATTCGTCCTGAGCGCAGTTTTGTTATTCATTAGGTTGTCAAATTAAACGCGTGCCGGGAGCGGAATTTTAATGAGACAATTACGACTGTGCAAATACAATATACGAACGCAGTAGAGAAAGGCATAGTAAATAAATCTAAATAAATAAAATAAATATCAGACTACATTACATATATTGATCTGACTCCGAGGTAAGTGGCTTAAGCACTTTTGTTACGGATATCAGATACAACAGTGGTATTACAAATATATACTTAAATCATCATCTACCTAGCGTTATGTCCCGTGTTTAGACGGGGTCCGCTTAGACCAGGATGTAGCGAGTCTGGTAATTACATTGAAGCGACTGCCGATCTGACCTTCGTAACCCTAAGATAGGGGAACCAGACAATTTTTGGATCATGGTTACAAATCCAAAGTTCTTTGAATTTGCAAGTTTCATGATGTTTTCCTTCACCGTCGAGCTAGTGGTATAAATACGTACATAGATTTTGAAAAATCCAAAGGTATGTGCCCGTTTTGAACCCGCACTCCTCGGTTAAGAGGCGCGTGTGCTTATCATTGAGGTACCATATACATACTTAAATATTGTATATTATACTAGAGCATAGGGTAGGGTCACTAGCAAGTACGCCATCGAGCCAGTCAAAATCTACGACTATTTATTTAAATATTGAGGTATACCTCAATGGTAAGGACACGTGCCTCACACGGATGAGATTATTCAATTCTATTCTTAAAATTTACAGAGTTTGAACCTCCGGACCCTGAGAGTCTTCGGAGGCTCAAACTCGGATTCGCAGTATACGGATTAAAACGCGGCAGCTTGAAACTGCTATTTTACGTTAGTGGTCCTTCTTTATTCGGACGGGTCCTTATATATCGACAAAGCAACACGACTTTAGAGAGACTACCACCTAGAAACTGCCTTGTGGGTCCACGTTCGTAGATAGTTACTAAAAACTGTTAGCTTTATAGCGGAGGCAACTTACTGTTAATTATTAACCTGTGACTCACTAACACTGGGACGTCCTCGCATCAACAAGATTGGCAGAAGTACAGAGTAAATTCAAAGGTATAATTAAATTGATTATATTAATTTCATCAAACAAAGGTTTTCTGGAGTTTCTGTGTAATTTATCTTTATTGAGGCTTCTAAAATAAAGAGTCACAGTTACATGTTTATTATGCGCTTCGTAGCTAATATTTTGTGGATGTTGCACACTCTTGTATTTAATTTATTTTTGTCTCGAAAGTATATTTTGGTCTGGGATTAAAAATAATGTACCAACTGTATTTCTTGCCTTTCTTGTCGTAAAAGGCGACTCTTGGTGTATGGAGTTCTGGATTTGTGATTACGTAGGCGAGCTAGCTACTGCTTTTTCACAATTTGTCTAACCGAAACCAATTTTTGGCTGAATTTGGTTTAAGGTACTTATGGTTCATTAAACTCCGCCTACCCCTTCGGGGATTACGAGCGTGATGGTATGATGATGTCTCAAAAGTATTACACTCGCATTTAAGAAGTATTCTAAATTAGGTACTTCATAGAAACATAAAAACAGAATAAAAATGCTGTATTAAAAGCTAGTAAGGCTATGTTATATTAAAAGTTAAATTTTGATTTAAATAAACAAAAATACAAACTATCACTTTTGAATTTACTACAAAAATATAAAAATCAATACTTATCTACTTATATAAAGAAACTCCTTTAGTCTTTTGGGAAATATTAAATGTATAAGGTTTTATACCTTTAAGTTTGAGAAGCAAGCTCAGGACATTTCAAAATTCCCATGGGGTTAGGTGTGTTGAGGATTAAATCTTCGTAATTTCCGCAATTATAATTTTGAGAGACTTCAAGTTACAATAATAAAAAGCATATCCTTTGAGAGAAAATATTGTATTGAATAATTAAGTGTAACTTTAATTATTCATCATCTTCCTAGCGTTATGTTCCACGCTTAGACGAGGTCCGCTTAGACCATGATCCACGATTTAGCGAGGCTGGTAATTACATTGAAGCGACTGCCGATCTGACCTTCGTAACCCTAAGATAGGGGAACCAGACAATTTTTGGATCATGGTTACAAATCCAAAGTTGTTTGAATTTACAGGTTTCCATCACGATGTTTTCCCTCACCGTCGAGCTAGTGATATAAATACGTACATAGATTTGAAAAATCCAGAAGTACGTGCCCCTTTTAAACCCGCACTCCTCGGTTAAGAGGCGCGTGTCCTTACCATTGAGCTACTAGCTATTGATATTATACTAGAGCATAGGGTAGGGTCACTACCAAATACGCCAGTAAGTCCCTTTAAGCACCTTCTGCCAAAAATAAAACTGGACAGGGTTAACTGTAACTTGTGAAAAAGTAGTGACAAGTGTCTAGCTCGTCACCTACACAATCACATACCCAAAACCCGATATACCATTAGTCGCCTTTTACGACATGCTAGGCAAAGAACACAGTTAGCGCATTCTTTTAAGTCTCAGACCAACATGGGACAAAAATGAACCCAACCCTAATTAATTACCCATATTTTAAAAACAGAATGCAAACTTTGAGGTACTTGATACCAAGGCGTGTCCTCATTGAAGATTAGGTGACATTGACAGTTTTAACTTTTTCAATGCGAAAGTTTTAAGTTATGCCTAAAGAATTTGCTAATTCTAACACAACGTGACATATTTAACTAAGGTCCATTAATTAAAACTAAAGTCGTCAGTGCTCTGACTTTAGCCAAATTTTCATTGGGGGGTCATTAATACTATTCCTAATTACACATTTTAATTTATAAGGAATCTCCAAACCGCTTAGTTGACGCATGACGACCAAAATATTAAATGTACTATCTCTAGAAGTACGTGCCCAGTTTTCAACAATTACCCCATGCATATGAGGCGTATGAACTTACCATTAAGCTACTACTGCTCTTATAAATCTTACGCATCATTGTCTGCAAATTTGTGACCTTTTAATTCTGAATATGTAAATCCTTTCTGGTCATTCATCTCAGAAAATGTCGAATGCTGTCAGGATTAGTTTCACCTCGCTGCGGATTACAAGTGAAGCGGTGCCGTGGCCCGACCCTGACTTAGTCACTTCGGTCCACAGGACCAATGGCAGGAGATGCCGATTGGCTTAGACCGATAATCCTATTGTTGCAAGTAGAGTCCCTCGGGAAATATGCGATATTTTCTTTAGGTCGATATGGTTTTGGAACATTACTGAAACCTTAATCAAGTAGGGTAAAGAAAATTCAAGAAGTTATTTCAATATATTACATAGGTACTATTATACTATTGCAGCATTCTGTAAGCATTTGAGAGTACAAAAAAAAAATTAAATTATGTTGCGTCATTTTAACACCGGTAAGTTACATTATAACTCCATGGTAATAACAATAATCTTGTTTAATTGACATTGCCTTAAGTCAGACTTAAAAAAGATTATATTTATAATGCCAATACCAATACCAATCAAATTATCACTTGATCCAATCAGAGCTAAGTCAATTTAGAAACACTGTCTAGAAAATCCTGACCTCAATCATTTTAAGTTTGAATATGTAAAGCCTTTCTAGGGGACCCAGATAATATACGATACTGTCAGGATTATGAGCGAAGCGACCCCGACTTAGTCACTTCGGTCCAAGGGACCAATTGGCAACGGACGCTGATTGGCCGGGGCTGATAATCCTATTGTTGCGAGTAGATCGAACCTTGTGGAATAACACACAATGTTTTCTTTAGATTATATTTTGGTAGGTATATTATATTACTAAAACCCGAGGATAACTTAATCAAGTAAGCTAGAGGACATTTGAATGGATTGCTGTTTCTATTCACAACAGAAAGGACTCTGACATCTCACTTAATCATCATCACATTTATTTGAGTACTTATTTTATTAATGTATAAAGTAAATATAAAATACTGTGTGACTTTCCACTATGTTTTGTAATTTAAAATTAAAACGAAACATAATTATTGATTTTATTATAATTAGGATAAATTACGTTACATAGTAATAGGCAGAAAGAACCGAACGTCATGATGATTCATTAATCAATATTTACTTGTTTTCGTATTTTTCACAAAAAATAATACCTATATACTTTGCAAAAGTAAATGATTTGGGCCCTGTAGAATAATTTAAATATTAGTTTAATAAAAAGTCGTCGAAATTCCCATTTCACTAAAGCTGTACACTGCGCACTTTTCCATTAAAGCCAATGTGAATGCAAACCAAGTCTTTAGTGTTAATAGCGTGGTGTTGCTAGCTCTTGCAACTGCGGGCTCAAAATAGATCCCTGCGGCATCCCTGCTGGTCGGAATGCGAGCGTCAACACGGACTCATTTAACGTAGCGCTATGCAAAGGTAGCAAACTATTTTGGGGACTTCTGTTAAAAGCAGTGGTCTGTTGACTGTGCTAATTGGTGGTCTCTAACAAAATTGAAAGTGGCCCCTAATAGAATACATCTTCGGGGCACACGATAATGTAGTAATATCTAAATTATATTTGGAGACAGGGGTGTATGTATAGTACTGAGTTTTGGCCTCAACATTTCATTTACGTATGATTTTCCTATAGTAACATATTGGTACATATGGTATAAACGTCGATCTATCATAACCAAAAACTCAATATGTATTGCAATTTCCATTTAAAAACTAGTAGTAATTTTCTTTTATCTAAGCGTAACAGTATTAGGAGCTGCAATGTTAAATGTCTGATCTTGCTCGTCTGGTCTCCGCAGCTATGTTGGGCGGCGTCAGAATTACAACATATGATTCAATTTGGTAATCAACTATAATTCCCTTTACCTGAGGGTCAAAGCATTAGGAGCTGCTTTATTGACTTTGAGCGCCTAATCCTAGCTCGTCTGGTTCGGTTTCGCTGCCATGCTGGGCGGCGTCTAAATTGCAAGATGTTTGATTCATAAATCAGCATAACATTAACATTATCTGAGCGTCAAAGCATTAGGAGATGCCATATTGACCTTAAGCCCTAATACTAGCTCGTCTGGTTTCCGCTGCTATGCTGGGTCACGTCTAAAATACAAGCCGTCATTAAGTTTAAAAATCATCAGTAAAATCTACTTTACCTTAGCGTCAAAGCATTTGGAGCTGCTATATTAAGCTTGAGCGGTCTAATCCTAGCTCGTCTCGTCTCTGCAGCTATGCTGAGAGGAGTTTGTGTGGCGACGTCTCGACCACGCCGCGCGCCCGACCCTGCGCCTGCGCCGCATCCGTTCATGTAGCTCAGCTGAGGGTGGGAGATGCTCACGCCAATTTTGTTGCGCTGTGCCCTGCTGAATTGGAAAACAGTCTTCATGAGTATTTTATATAATATTATAAAGCTGAAGAGTTCGTTTTTTGTATGAACGCGCTAATCTCAGGAACTACTGGTCTGAATTGAAAAATTCTTTCAATGTTAGGCCATTTATCGAGGCAGGCTTATAGGCTATATAACATTATCCATAAACGCGGGTAAAACCGCGGGTACAGCTAGTGTAAATCACTAAAAGGCAAATGAGATGGGACTGATTGCGGCTGGGATAAAAGATAGATGGAAAGAGATGTGGAAGTTGAGGGGTTGTATCGTTGGGGAACGAGCTAGCTGGATAAGTCTGGCTGAAAAAAAGGGGCTTCAGACTAGTTAATTACGATGGGCTATTCCGTTCTTCAATCAGTTTTACGTGTAAATGTGATAAATATTTTTGCATTTTTTTTTTTTTGGAAAGTAAATAAATTATTTTATCTGCCAGTACTGCTGACCTAACGAGATAAGCAGTAAGTACCCTATCATATATGTCATTAAAGTTACCTTGTAGCACTGGTGACTCGCCATGTTAGTTGCCTGGAAACCGAAGTGCCTGGTGAAAGATCAGGTGAACTTCTAGCCCCAAACCGACGGACTCCTTGCATGGGGCCGTTATCGAAGCCCCCGCATTGTCTGACAACAAAAAAATATATGAAAATCGTCACAGTCAACAGTGGACGTCATCATCCTGGCGTTACGTTCCGTGTTTAGTCGGGGTTCGCTTAGACCATGAACTAGGATCTAGTAAATCGGGTAATTCCATTGAACGTCTGCCAGTCTGAACTTCAGAACCCTTAGATAAGGGTACCAGGCGAAATGGGTGTAAACATCGATAGTTTTTTGAATGTGCAGGTTTTATCACGATTTTTTCCCTACCGCCGGGCAAGTGGTATAAATAACATACGTGTATTTGAAAAATACATCCGGTGAAGCTTAATGGTAAGGACCTGCGTCTCTTAACCAAGGGGTGCGGATTCAAACCCGGGCCCGTACCTCTGGATTTTTCAAATCCATGTATTTATAATTTTAACTCAGCGGTGAGGAAAAACATCGTGATGAAACTTGCACATTCCAACAACTATGGGTGTGTAACCATGATCCAAAAATTATCTGGTTCCCCTATCTAAAGTTTACGAAGGTCAGATCGGCAGTCGCTTCAATGTAAATATCAGACTCGCTAAATACTAAATCATGGTCTAAGCGGACCCCGTCTAAGCACGGGAAATAACGCTAGAAAGATGATGATTTGAAAAATACAGAGGTGCGTACCGGATTTGAACCCGCACTTATGATGGGAAGTAGTAAAACTAACTTTTTGCTCTCTCGCTGTTTTTAAAAACTAGGTTCAATAGCTCCATTAAGCATTTCTCCGCTCTGCTCACTAATAAATTTCAGTAACATTTTACTTAAAGTAGAAACTTCTTCAAAAGCTAAATAACAAAAACAACTGCTCCGATAAGTAAGTATTGTTTATTGGAATCTCGTTATACCCGTCGCAGGGTCCTGTCTCGCGGGGTTTCATAGGGCAATCAATTTTTAAGCTCGCCCCGATAAAGGACCCTTTGAGAGGGCCGTACCGGCGTCTCTGCAAATTGGAATCTTGTAGGGATATCCCGATTATGTTCAGCAATTTATTCCCTTTAGATTCTTATTTATTGCCCCTTCTTATTGCTTCAGGGGCAAACTATTAACTATAAGTTTCTATGAGTTTTTATGTAGAGTAAATTTCAGAAACAATTATTATTTTGACGGTTGCGTGGATATCTATAAAAAAAATTCAAATACAAAAAAAATTCTACGTAAGTTCAAAAAAACTTAAGAAGTATCTCAGTTTAAAAATTAACAACAAAACCATGCTTATTGGACCTGCAACTTTAATCTCAGCACCAAATCCTCGCAACAAGGAAACTTCTGCAAATTGATACTTGTAATTCCAACATTCCCTAATCAAATTATAGTAACGGTTTTAATGTTTTCAAGACCTTACAATAAAGAGAAGAGGTGCGACAATAAAAGCCAGTGTCTTGCACAGAGGTAGCAAACCTTTTTAAAAAGACAGGCCAAAGTTTCTAATATTAGAATATAATTGGTTCTTTATGTGCATAGGAGCGGTAAATGTGAATGTTTTTTAAACAATGTAAATTTTTTGATCTCAACGAAAATGGGTTTCCAACATTTTGTATTACGTGCCGCTTATAGCACGCGTGCCAAAGGTTCGCCATCCCTGGTCTAGTACCTATTTAGAACAAGAGCATCACTTGCTAAATTGATTTAAATCCAATTAACGTATAGGCACGTAGGTCTTTACAAAATGTGTCCCACTTGAAGCACCTGAATTATTAATATTAATATCATCTAGGGAAATGTCGCAGGCAATTTGTATGATTTCGCCGTTTACATACGGCGTCGTCAGTTTAAACACGCTCGCAATTATGTATTATGCCGAAGGCAAAATTTTATTATATAGTATGCCGCAAGTATTTAGTTCAGGTCAGGTTCAAAAATAGCAGGTAGTAGTTAAAATAATAGGTACGACGACGAGCGAACCGAGGATGAGTGTTAGGTACAACTGCGATCCAACAGCCAGAACCGAAGAAAAACATTTTACAACCAACGTCGAAATTATAACAATTGAATAAGTTAATAGCCTTCGGCATAATACATAACTGCGAGCGATTTTACACTGACGCCGTATGTAAACGGCAGAATTATACAAATTGCTTGCGACTTATATACCGCGTCGTTGAAACATATGTATGCAATTATGAGAATTAAGATCGTGTTAACAGTTAGTGCGGTTACAGGTTATGATATCAATTTAGTAATTTATCATCACGAGAATCTAGTTTACGATTTCAATTGATACTAGGAATTGTGTTTGCCGTACACAGGTTTGGTAATCACTGAAATTATTGTGGCAGCTATTATGAATTATTGATATTATTGATATCAGATATTACTGCCTATCTATACTAATATAACAAAGCTGAAGAGTTTGTTTGCTCGAATGCTTGCTTGAACCATCACCCCATATTTTTTCTTGTAAGGTGGCCGGGGTATACTCACTAAAACCCCGCGTTACCTCTCTATGCTCGAGTGGAGGGTGTCACGGATGCTGTGCCGTGACTTCCACAAAACCCTCCAGTGCCATCACCCCTCGTATAAGAGGCCTAACTTTATTTAACGGTGGTAGCTAAATATTACACCAAATAGTTACAAGTATTAAGAGCGGACGCAAGCTAAGAGACATTTGAAAAATAGGTATTTGAAACAACTGTTGCCGTCGCGCTCGTGTAGCTTTGCGATAGGGACAACTGCAGCTCGAGTTGAATATTGCGAAATAAAATTTCAAACAATAAATTTGACAAATATGAATGGAATTTCACCCATAAAGCTATAAGTAGTTGTACTAGGCCCCTATGTTTTGCTTTTTTTTTTTAAATACTTACTAAATCTCTACACTAAACGTTTTTAGTAGTGACAAAAATTATGTAGGTATATTTTTGCCTTTTTAGGGCTTCTAGCTGCTTGGCAAAACAAGTTATCGAGAAAATAAAGACATAGGAGTCTAGAATAAGTAAATATTTATTTCAAGTACGAAAACAATTTCTTTAGTGTTGCAAATCAAGGGGGAATCCATCGAGAACGTTTGTATAGATAATACAGTGCCCGCCTCCCCTCTTAACATTATTAATATCTTAAGAAAATATTGCACAACAGTAACGCTCTCTACGAAAGATTGCCAATAAACCTGCTACAAACACAGCCACAATTTAATTACCAAAATAATCCCCACACACGGCCATGTTAGACGCAATAAAGTCGCGTAATTGTTTGTTCGACCAATTCTGACCAGGTCTTTACGACCAGTTTATTATCCACTATCAATAAATTAGCTAATACGGTTTGTTTATAGTATTGCAACTCTGTAGCTATGGACTCCTTTGATATGGATTGGATTAGTATATTTAACTAACTCACTCATTAAACTTCACGCCACACGCAACGGGTAGTATATTTGACAGTTATTTTCATCATCATCATCATAACATCATGCCCGTAATCCCCGAAGGGGTAGGCAGATTCAGAGGCATCAGTCCCCTTTAACCACATTCAGCCAAAAAATAACTGGGCTGGGTTAGATGGAGAATTGTGAAAATGTAGTGACAAGTGGCTACCTTGTCGCTTACACAATCACATACTCAAAACCCCATAGACCATTAGGCGCCTTTTGCGACTAGCTAGGCAAGAAACACAGTTAGCACATTCTTTTTAAGTTCCAGACCAACACGGGACAAATTATGTACTTGCTTAAATAATTCACCCTTTTTTCTCACTAACAACAGATTCGGTTCTCTCTGCCTACCCCGCTAGGGAAGTGGCGTGAAGTTTAGTTAGTTAGTTAACAACAGATTACTCCATCTTTATAGCTACTATAATCCATAGGCAATCGTACTGTATACACATTCGGACGTATGTGTGTGTGTGTATCTAAAGTTCAGCTATAAACTTGGTCTATCTTGGCAGCAGTGTTAACTCGTAGACGGAGATATCACTCACTGTGATCCTAGGCATACGTAACGTGTCTAGCCCTAACGGGGTTAAGCCGATAGTCAAGTATCAGTACAAAGTTTATATGACTAAGGCTTCTCTATTTAAATATTATAAATAAAATTTAATAAAAAACAAAGCGGTGATGGCTTAGTGGTCGATCTCGATCGATGGTGTCGATGGTGCGAGAGATGCTTATCCAGATTATTTATACCACTAGCACACCATGTTGCGCCATGATGATCTGGGACTTAAAGAAAGATAAAAGAGTATGTAATAAAAATGCCAACTGTCTTCTCACCTAGCATGTCGTAAAAGGCGACTGTATATTGGGTTTTGGGTAAGTGATAATACTAAGCTGGGTTAGATAGAACATTGTGAAAAAGCAGTGACAAGTGGCTAGCTCGACGCCTACGCAATCACACTCTCAAAACCCAATAGGTATACGATTAGTCATCTTTTATAACATGCTAGGCAAGGAACACACTTGGCGCATTTTAAATAGAAAAACAGACGTTAAACACATTATATGTATAGTAGTATCTATATCTTTGGAATTTTTCAGGCTAGAAATGACCTAGTAAGTAATTGGGAATGTTGTTACTTTAAATCAATATGAAATAATGTTGTGATACCAGCCTTTTCAGACTGTTAGTATTTCTCAGACTAGGCTTAACTTGTCTCATTCTTTACGTAATAAGGCCGTAGATATTTTTATTATACTTTCACGACAGGATAGTTAGGGCAACATACATCATGTGATATATTGATTACCAAATAAGTAATTTCGATGCTAGCCTCAATAGGATTTCCAGGAGCTAGGTAAAGCTTGTCCAGGCTTATTTTCAAGCGTGTCTGTGCTCGTTAGGCTACGTTTTAACCGTTTTCCCAACATTTCCCTTCACTACTCTGCTCCTATTGATTGTAGCGTGATGAAAAGTATACTATAACCTGTCCAGGAGTATGAAGAATAATTGTACCAAGTTTCGTTAAAATCCGTCGAGTAGTTTTAGTTTCTATAAGGAACATACAGACAGACAGACAGACAGACAAAAATTTTACTTACTGCATTTTTGGCATCAGTATCGATCACTAATCACCCCCTGATAGTTATTTTGAAAATATATTTCATGTACAGAATTGACCTCTCTACAGATTTATTATAAGTATAGATTATTAGAGCCACCAACTAGGACCGGGGATTAGTTCTGAGGATTCAAAAAATATCGGCGGCACTAATAATGAGATAACACAAAGAGGTAGTCAGAGTCCAAGGAGAAGAAGAAAGTTAGACCACATTAAACCACAGATGAAATTAAATTCTGTTAGATGAAAAATTGTGAAAACGTATAAACACGATGTATATAATATTACTAACTATAGTACCACCTTATAATTGCAGATTCCGCTATATTCAGAATGACAGCTTATAATATTGCTTCTAAAGTTCCCATCGTCAAAGATTACAAAACGTCTTTACACTTTGAAACCAGGAAAACTTAGAACAATAGGAAGTTTGTAGTTACCGAAGCCAATTATAAGTTCAAGTCTATTAATAACAACACGGTACCAAAGAGAACCGAGGGACCTTAACGGTTGTTATTGTAATGAATCTCTTCTTAAATTGTATCAGGGAATCGTTACGTCGCCTCTTAGTCAAGAACTGACGTAATTGAATGGCTCGATGGCGCATTCGGTAGTGATCTTGCTCCATGCGCCAAGAGTTGTGGGTTCGATCCCCACACACGGCAAATATTCGTGTGATGGATACTTGTTTTTGTTCTGTGTCTGGGTGTTAATATTCAGTATTTAAGTATACATTTGTAATACCACTGTTGTTTCCGATATCTGTAACACAAGTGCTTAATCTACTAACTACGGAGTCAGATCAATGTATGTGATGTAGTATTTATTTATTTAATTGAACCTTTGATTGCTATAAATCGTAAAAAAATAATAGCTTAGTAAAAGTTTGTAATCCAATCACATTTTGGCCCACCCTATGCTGGTGAGTGACTTGAAAAAATTATGCTAACCATATTCCTTGCCTAGCACGTTGTAAGTGTTAAGGTAGCCACTATTCATTAGTTTTCACTATTTTCCTTCTTAACCAAACTCGATTTTTGGTTAAATGTGGTTTATGGAGTTTAATGCTTATTGGACTTTGCCCTTCAGGAATTGCATGGTGTAGACATTATGAATTACTACAAAACTAAAGACTTGTCGACTATTTTGCGACAAATTTGTAATTTTTTTTTTCAGATATTGTAAAAGTGGTGTCTTACAAATTCAGCATTAATTACGTCATCATCACCATTTTTCGCGTAATTAAAACCTACCACAGCGATGATAAAAAATGCTACATTTATTCCATAAACTAGTCTGATAATTTAGCAAGAAAGAAAAAAAAGCACTTTATCACTGCTCACATAACTGCAAAACCAATCAAAATAGCTTGGCAAATAAAATAACCAAATTAGCAAAACAATTAACAGTTAACGACTATCGTTACACTTTTATTACACCGTTAACTGTCTTCGAGGACGCAACGCCAGATAGTGGAGCATTTTAATGATCTATTGGCTATTAATGTGTCCGTAGATTAGCCTAGAGTATGATAAAAAGCGCTGAGATAAGCGCGTGCAGTGAAGGTCGTATAGTTTTCGTTATATTTCGTTATCAATAACCTGGCTTTTGACCGCGGCTTTGTTCAAATTTAATCTATTACAGAGATATTTTTTCCGGCAAAAAAACCTAATGTCCTTTCTCAAACTTTATTCTGGCCAAATTTCATCGCTATTTGTTAAGTTGTTTAGGTGTTAAAATGAACAGACAGAATTATCTTCGCGCTACTTCTTAGTAGTACTTTAAAAGCGAAAGTAACTCTGTCTATCTATTACCTCTTCATACCTTAACTAGTTAACGGATTGTGATGACTTACAGCACAAATCCCACACGGCACAAAATAGAGTCTCTGTAAGAGACTGAATTTCATGCACGTGGAGAAGCGGGAAAAAGGCTACTTATTTATAAAGCCTTTAAGACACACACATAACATCACGCCCATAATCCCCGAAGGTGTGGGCAGAGTCAAAGGGACAGCAGGCCCCTTTACCCACATTCAGCCAAAAATAAAACTGGCCTGGGTTGTGACAAGTGGCTAGCTTGTCGCCTACACAATCACATACCCAAAACCTGATATACCACCATTAGTCGCCTTTTACGACATGCTAGGCAAGAAACACAGTTGTCACATTATTTTTAAGTCCCAGACCAACACGGGACTAAAGCCTTTAAATCATCATAAGAAAGAAAACATAGAGAAAAAAAACTACCTGGAAGAAAGCGTAAAAACTCTTAGTTTATGATTTTAAATACAAATCCATTTTTTGAAGCGTGATTAGCTTTCTAGTGCTTAACTTAGACACGGGTAACCAAGCAAAAAGCGTTGCGCCAGCACATCATATCAAATGCGACGCACTAGCGCAGCAAAATTTAAGGCCTGAATGAGTTGTGATAATTAAGACGCAGAATATCCATTTAGCAAAAAGTTGCATAATGTCTTTTTCGTGAGGTGTGCTAAGGGAGCCCTTTTTAACCGACTTCAAAAAAAAGGAGGAGGTTCTCAATTCGACCGAATGTTTTTGAATCTTTCGTTTTGCACAGAGAGCATTTAAAAGAAGTAAGTTAACACATCCAGCTCAGTGGAATGAGTGAGCGTGATTGCGCGATATAGCTCAACATTACATCTAGTTTATCTTATTTTTCTTTACATAGTATAATACAAAGTCGCCGCTACTGTATTTTCGCTTAGATCTTTTGAACTACGCAAGAGGTTTGATGCGGTTTTCACCAATTTGTCAATTAATTATTTATTTATCAGCTCAACCGCTCCAAAAATTATAATAATGCTTAACTAATTATGTTGAAAACCATGCGTCCTTGAAAATACTACCCCTCGTATGTGTATCGCAACTGGACACTAAGCCACCTACCACCGTAAAATTTACGTCCTCATAAATGTCATAATATTAACCAAACAAGAATTTCTCAATTGCCACTTCACCAAATTGACCATAAGTAACCTTTACTCTTCCCCGCTTTGTTTTGAACGGGATACGGACACTAAAATCGGATATAAATTGGACCCGAATATTAAAATAAGCCTAAAGGAAGGCGCCCATTTGAACTTAATCGAAGGGAAAAAATAAACGGCAGCGCTCAGTAAGGGTGGCTAATAAATATACGTTTTGCGACACTTCTGGAATCTGAAATCTTGAACGAAAGAATGGGGTGGGCGAATTTATTCGATTTAAGGGTGAAAAACGTTAAAGCACCTGTCTAAAGGATTGAATGTAAATACTTTTTTTTCTTATAATAATAATTAAAATTTAAATAAAAGAAATAACTTTGAATACTTATAGAGTAAAGAGATTAGCAGACAGAATATCGTGATCAAACCCGTGTTTGTGTCATACTGCTATAGCTCTTTAGATTGTAACACACTAACGTCACTGAGGAGATTCTTAGACTTATGGAATAATAACACATAATGGATTGCAGACAACCTTTGTGGAAACACTTTTGTGTTTTCGGAGCGATATAATATTAAAATTTATTTGGAACTGGAAAAGTGAAAATTGTTTTAATGTTAAACATCTGAAGGGAACTCTTTTACATTTTAACGTGTAAATAAACTACTTAACAGACAAGGGCTAAATTTGTCACGCCAAATTGAACTCTAAAGTCGCCTATACATGTTGGCCGAGCGTAGGCCAACGCAAGTGTCGGCGTTCGACAAGTTCGTCGAACGCCAAAGCAATGACGAGCAGTCGAACATGTGGACGCTGTTGGCCGAGTGCAGACGTGCCTTTGTTTTCTGCAAAAAAACTGACACGGGCCTTAGCTAAGGCAAGTGATCGCGAAAGACGGCGAGCCAAAAACAAGTTGCGCCACATGAGTTTTACAAACGTTGGCGCTCACCTTCCTTCGGCTAACTAGGCGAGTGATGACAGGCAAGGCTAATAGGCTGTATACACGTTAACGTTGGCCACCGCTCGGCAACCCTCGACCAAAATGTATAGGTGACTTAAGAAAAAGACCAAACAAAGCCGCACTAAAAAGTTGGTTATAAATGAAACATTTTTGATATTCACTGGCTCACGCACACACCGTGTTAATAAACTAAAATGGAAACTAAATTGTGGCACTAAATTGTACTTAGTTTAACTTAAACCATCTATACTGATAGTATATAACTTTGTGCTCTCCAAATATAATTATTCCTACATTACAACAGACGGTTATTTCGGGCAGACGAAAATAAACTGTGTATAATGTTTGTTTTAGTGCTAAATTGGTATTCAGGCTCTATGGCAGCAAATTTGTTTAGCAGATTCGATTAGTTTGGGCATTTCGACAAAGCAATTTAGATAAAGTTTTAATAGTGTTTAGAACACAATCCCGTATTGGCTGTAAAGTAAATCAATAGATAATAGAAAGCAGAATATACCTATAAGTTATCAGACCGAATAAGTATATGTAACATATATATCATTGACTCAATATCACCCACGTCAATGACATTTCAAATCAATTCAAAGGCGATTTGGTACAATGGTTAGAGACCGTTTGCATGAAACCAAAGATCGCAGATTTCCTGTAGCGGCAATAGTCGTTAGGGAAATTAATCCGGTCGCTTAGCTCATAGAAATTAAAAACATATTTAACTAAGTCTAAACTCCGTAGCGAATGCTTATTTTGGAGCTATGGAATTCAAAACCTCTTTAACGTCAGTCGCTTACCTGAAAGCCAGCTATCCCCAAAAAAAACCCAGGTGCTTTGCATATCTGCGTTTTCTAAATTATTTTCCAGACTGTTTAATATCTCTGGAGAGGCAAATACCCACGCATACTTCGTGAAGAACAACACGGAATGTGGCAGTTATTTCTAGGTACCTCATAGCACAGGCGTGGCTGCCAGTACTGTACTTGCTTCTTCATAGGGTTCTGCTGCTAAGCTATTCTGATCTGATGTTGTCTTTGCATCAGATCGGATCGGATCAGAATAGCTCAGATCAACAATTGCTGCAGGTTGCTAATCACGCATAGCTTATTTTTTGCTTTATTTAATACTTGAAAAATAACAAAGATACAGATGCTTCAAAGACCTGAAATGGGGCGCTTTACGTCTCTTGGATGTCAAAATTTTACACATCTAGTGACGTCACGTGTGTACCTTCATCATTTTTGGTTTACTGCACAAGGGAATAAATACGTAAGCAATATTTTTTTGTAATCTCAATAAAGGACTTTAAAAAAAATGCTGTATGTTATATTAAGCCTATTGAGCAGACACAGTTGAGCTCTGGTGTTGGTACCATATTCGCTCCTTAAGACCCAGCCTTTTCAATGCTTACCTTCTCTGAGTCCCTCCTGGTACAGGCGTGGCTGCTAGCCTGGCCTGTCGCTTTAGCAACTGCACAGTTAGCGCGAACGACACCACCATGGTCAGCATTGGTATGTAGAACGCCACCAGCGAGCCGAAGATCCAGAACAGACGGTTGTTGATCACGCACAACTCCGGCGTTGGCATTATGTTGGTTCTGTTGATTAGGCCTGTTGGAAAAATGTATACGTTTTAGAGAAACATCATAGTATTTTTTTTTACAAATAATTCCGCGAAGGTATAATACAACTTTGTCTGTATGTAACATAGCTATATATTTGGTGAATTTATGCATTGAAATAAACTAGGTAGGTTTCTTGGGAACCTATAGTCCAGTCAAGTTAGTGTTAGTTATTAGAACAGTGATAAAAAAACAGTCGAATTAAGAATCTCCTCCTTTTTTTTTGAAGTCGGTTAATCACAAAAATTTCGATCCTTACACACCTCACTCGCCTCTTCAACATTCATGAACTGAACTATACATTTCAAAATAGTAAATAATTAAATCAAAAAAGTCATGGCCAGTTTATTAATAAAACATTCTTACATTTTGGTTAATTTCATCAGTCTGATAAAACATTTAAAAAAGTGTTCTAATTCAAACAAGGTCTCCTTAAAAAATAACTGCTAAATTACTTTTTTCTTTCAAAATAAACCGTCAGCCAACTCTTCCTCGCTATTCAGTTCAAACTAAGCTATTCAAGCTACGACCTGGTCCTATGAAGAATATCAAACAATGCGTTAATCAAACAAGACCTCTCGCTCTACACTTCATCTGTGGGAGTGAGATAGATGCAGTTTCTCGGCTTCTCCTGAAACTCAGGGCTGCCCCCAATAAGTGATTTTTAATGAACTGCCCGAGGCTTATTACATTTCAGAATAATTTTCACCGCCACTTTAGTGTAATTTCCTTCCAGGCCACTCCATTTGAGGGTCTTCCCTAGTGGGTAATGAATTATGTTTGCTTGTTTAACTAGTTGACAGTATAGTTACAAACAATTCGAGTCACAGAGCTTTTTAGCGACCTAATAAATAGACAGATTGAACACTTGAGAATTCCTGATTTTATTTTAATTTAATTTTGAAAGTAGGTAAATTTTTCATATCTTTCCGTCTGTTTTTCAAACTGAAATCTTATATACCTGACAAAAAAAACTGAATACTAATGCTCACTATTACTCACCTTCTGTCCCTTCCCTTCTGTATATTTAGCTGCTTTAATAGTAATAAGTCTAATAGAGGTTCATCATCCTCCTAGCGTTATGTCTCGTGCTTAGTCGATGTCCGCTTAGACCGTAATCCAGGATTAAGCAAGTCTGTTAATAACATTGAGGTGACTGCCGATCTGACCTTTGTAACCCTTTAGATAGGGGAAACAAACAACTTTGGATCATGGTTACACATCCATAGCTGTAGGAATGTGCAGGTTCCATCACGATGTTTTCCCTCACCGCCGAGCTAGTGGTATAAATACGTATTTATAAATCTCGGTATCTGGTATTAGAAGAAGGTTCCATCAGGATGTTTTCCCTCACCGCCGAGCTAGTGGTATAAATACGTATTTATAAATCTCGGTATCTGGTATTGGAAGAAGGTTCCATCAGGATGTTTTCCCTCACCGCCGAGCTAGTGGTATAAATTCGTATTTATAAATCTCGGTATCTGGTATTGGAAGAAGGTTCCATCAGGATGTTTTCCCTCACCGCCGAGCCAGTGGTATAAATAGGTACGTATTTATTTATCTGGTACAAACAAGGAAAACACTCCCAAGGAACTCACTTAAACGCAAATCAAAGGTAAGAAACACAGTCTTAACTGTATTCGTTACCGTACCCTCCCCAGTGTTTTAAAACGGCAAAATTCATTCGGACAACTTGTAAAAGATCTGTGAATACAGTTTCTTTGGAATGGAAGGATCAGACGATTTTGAAACGGTAACTTTGTAAGTCAGAGGCCTTCGATGAATTTAAACAAATTTGTCTGAGAGGTTTTGTCGTTTCCTTAAAAGTGTTGAATGCTAAGTGGCCGGATTCGTCGACTTATTCTTAAACATACGAATTCTTAGGCACAGTCGTTAGGTCTAATAAGATTAATTGTGAATTTATAATTTACCTATTTTGCATTTAAACAAAAGCTCACTCTTAAAAATACAAGTATTTCGATATTGCTTAGGTCGTATTTTTTATAGCAATTATAACCCTTACATCAGCGGGAATAAAGTGTACAGTTCGACACAGGCAGTCTACATGTAGTATTGCGTTACAACGATTTATTGTGGCTTAACAGTTGCGCCCACTTGGGGTTTCCACTTAATATTTGGTCCGTGGGTCCGACTTATGGAAAGTTATACACAAAAAATAACGACATAAAAAACGAATGGAAAAAAATAATTAATCACTCGCGCATTGTTTTCTTATAAAGAGCGATCATTAAACGATTTAATGGCCCGTTGAAACTGTAATGGGGATGACACAGGCAGCAAATCTTTGATGCTGTGAGTCATCATCTTCCTAGCACTATGTCCCGTGCTTAGACGGGGTCCCCTTATTAGACCATGATCCAGGTTTAAACGAGTCTAATAGATTGAAGCGACTGCCGATCTGACCTTCGTAACGTTAAGATAGGAGAACCAGACAATTTTTGGATCATGGTTACAAATCCAAATTTAATTGAATTTACAGGTTTCATCACGATGTTTTCCCTCACCGCCGAGGTAGTGGTATAAATACGTACATAGATTTAAAAATCCAGAAGTACGTGTCCGGTTTAAACCCGCACCACTCGGTTAAGAGGCGTATGTCCTTACCATTGAGCTACCAGCGCTCTTTGATGCTGTGTAGTACGAAAAAATAAAGTTATTTAAAACAATCATATAAATTAGGGCGCTGTTCAAAATATTTATACCAGGAGCTAACCTATCTCATTAAGAAAAAGATATAAATTTTGCTTCAAACATAGATCTACTTGTAAAGACGACCAGAAGCAGCAGAAGATCCTAAGACTATAACATCACGCCTATAATCCCCGAAGGGGTAGGCAGAATCAAAGGGGCAGCAGTCCCCTTCAGCCAAAAATTAAACGGTTGGGTTGTATGGAAAATTGTAAACAAATAGTGGCAAGTGGCTAGCTTGTGGCCTAAATATTCTAAAACTATTCACTTGCTAATTAACAACTTATAAAAAAAATTAAGTGACGATATTGGCATACGTCCAGCAATATGTTTTATTCATTAATCAATTGTATTAGATAAGAGTAAGGATCATCATAGTTTATTACTTACCTAAAACAGTGATAGAACTTGATACGAACATACTTAGCAGCCATACTAATGCTATCTTAATGACCACTACCCGCTTCGTGGAATGATGGCGACTCTTCAAAGGATTTCTGATGCCGAGGTATCTGTAAAAAACAAATGACATTATTATCCATGAATGAAACTGTGATTAAACAAGTGAATCACCAAGATTAAGATGTTTGACATTCGGCTATTGAAGACACTAAAAAGTGCGGTTTCAATAATTATTATAAATAAGGTCTTGTTATCTAGTGCTGATCGCTGCTTGTATCGAGTTTTCCATTACATCTCCATCATTCACCATTCTGGTTCACCTGACTGGCCTGTTGGTCGAGTGGTCAGAGACCCTGGCCACGAAACCAAGGGTCGCGGTTTCAAATCCCGCTAGGGGCAAATGTTTCGTGTGATGAACATGGACATTTGTACTCGAGTCATGGATGTTTATAATCGTATTTAAATATGTATATCCGTTCGCCTAGTATCCATAGTACAAGCATAAGCTTAGTTCGGAACTAAGGAATGGGTGTGTCAGGCTGGAGAATTTATTTATTTATGTACTGGCGATGGCCCATCAGAAGAGTATTAAACCCTTTTATAGGTTTGGGTATTATATCCGTAATCATCAAAAAGCCTTTTCCAGTGATAGTTAAACGATAATGACTCGTGTGATTAACCTTGGAAGACTTACAGACTATGCCATTTCTCTAAATGAATGCTGGGAGTCTGCTGCTGACGCCCGTAACAAAGTCTTATTAATGAACCGCGAGCTAGCTTCCGCTCGCATTGTACAATTCTGTGTGTTACAGAATAATCGATACGTAACACTGCCGAGGTTTTTTATTAATTGTCACGGCTCCAGGCATGCCTCATCGGGTAATGACACTTGGGGCCGAAACTTGGCAACCGGCCTAATTACTGTTTGCGAACTCTTCATTTGGCCTGCTCTGTAACAAACTATCGCTTCGAATAAATGCGATTTTAACGAAATCTCGATTTGCACGTGTAGGAAGAGATTTGTTTATTTTTATAGGTTGATGATAAAGTTCTTTTCAGCAAGGACACTTATTATATGTATGCCTTGTGCACTTTTTCTTAGAATGACAGTCTAGTACCAGATCGGGATAATTGAGTTTAGATTTGGTGTTGTACTTAAAAGAAAAAAATATATAATTAAAGCATTATTTTACACAAACGCCGGTCAGAAATGTGGTTTCTTTCGAATTGAATCCGACAATAAACTCGGTAATTACTCCATAAAACACTTGAGCATTAAAAAAAAACATTTTATATGAACATACCAAACTATATTTATGTACAATAATTCAAGTTTGAAGGAGATATACCAGCTTTTACAATAGAGACTAAGCATTTAAGCACAGAAAGAGGAGAAGAAGAAAAATCTTTGTACCCCTTTTTATGAGAATTACGCGGTCGGAGGAGTATGAAATTCGCCACAGTTAAAGTTTATATGGAGTGCAGAAAGCTAATATTTCATAATAAAAAAAAACAAACTAATAATAGTCGAATTTCCATCAGTGGGCGTTTACTAGTCATATTATATAATAGATATTTAGGCAGAGACAATGAAATTCCACATGACACACAGCTTAAAAATCGTTGAAAGAGGAGGAGGAGAGGAGATGGAAGTGAGTATAAAATAGAGGGATCAAAGGGGCATATAAAAATCGCATAGCCCCGTAAAAAGTTGGGTGCAGACTGCAATAGCCAGACTTCGACCAGGTAAGCCGCTCGGTTTGAAAAATACGCTCTCGTAAATGTAGCATAGCGGTTTTACCCTGGGCCAATAATCTACCTATTCTACCTTCAGCATTATGTGGTTCGACTAGCTTTCTTTCAATTTGAAAATCTTTCGCATTTGTTTTCTAGAAAACCTAGAAAGTTTGAGCTTTAGAAATTAGATTAACTTTATCAAATTAAATATTTTGAGCAGAATGACATACTCAGTACCAAAATTATGAAGCGGAATTTTGAGTTTTTAAGTTAATTACTATTTTAGAGAGATTTACGTAAAGGTAAGGTGGGCTGGCCATATCAGCCGCAGAGCCAACAACCGTTGGGGTAAACGAGTTCTGGAGTGGAGACCGCGCCTCGGTAAACGTAGTGTAGGACGCCCTCAGGCCAGGTGTAGTTGCGCAAACGCAAGACGGCTGGTAAGAGGTGGATAAGAGTAGCCGAAAATCGATCAGAGTGGCGAGCATTTGGAGAGGCCTATGTCCAGCGGTGGACTGCAACAGGCCGATGATGATGATGATGACGTAAAGGTATGTTTTAGGTGATTTTAGTCAAAAATCTGGCGTAATTAAAACATATAGCGAAATATATTCCAACGTAAATTAATTTAAACACATATCAATGTACATATGACCACGCCGACAATCCCCGAAGAGGTAATTTTCCCAATAATTGGAGTAATGTTTCACATCAAAACACGATTCTGTACGTTTCTTAGTAAGTATGCAGCGCGCGGCTGCACTAACGGCCAAGAGCCGTGGTGCACTTTGATTACATTTTGAATATAGATTCACCTTCATTGGCTCTCGGGCTTAGCGGTGATTTTGAAATATTGAGCCTTAGTATTGCAATGGTGCTGTTCGAATGAGAATGGTAAGGCTTTGTTTTGCTGGTCTTGTACAATTGCGAGACTTATGTTACTTTATAAATCAGGTGTAATTTCAGTTATGGGTTACTGTTTAGTATAGTTGGAAGATAATTTAAATTATGTTATTGAGATACTGGATTAATCAGTGGGATATATTTATGAGCGTAGTTAATAGTATACTGATTAGAAATGACATTTCACAAGATTGTCTAAGTTTTTTTCAATTTAATTAGAAATGTTAGTTGTAGACTTAACATTTCTGATATATGGTTTCCTCTACGTGGATTTTTCTTTGTTTTATTTCTGTAGGTATAATAGTTTTTTGTTAGTAAAATATTAACATATTTGCATTTATTGTACTTAGTAGCAATTTCTTTAATATTACACTTCTGATATAGTACTTTTGAATTCAGGAATTCGAAAAATACAACTGGCATAAAATTCCACGACCAATTTTCGTAAGTAACTTTTATGTCTTCAGAAGCGCAGCACTCTCCAGCCTCATAACACTAGCCTGCTGCATCCAAAGATCTCGTCCAGATCATATAAAATAAATAAGAACCTATAAAAAGATCGTACCTAGCTCTGGGCGTACGTGCCTCGCACCGCAATAGTCGGTGCCGTAAATCTTATAGAAATAGCTGCCTTATTCCTGCGCCGGGGCAGGAGACCGGTGTAGTTCCTGCACCTAATATCGCATGCAGTGGGAAGGCAGGGTTGTCTTCTCCCCTGATTCCCACTTTTTTGTCACAGGGCAGTAGGAAACGTCCGGGCTGGTTAATATCAATGTAACCAGTAGCCGGTTGGTAAGTGTTACCAGAAAAAAAAAGTCATTGAGAAATGTCGCTTGAAAAGCGAAAGAAAAGTTTAATGTTATTTGATTAACTTTTTTTACTATTTTTCAAATAGAAAAGTATGTCATAGAGTTCAAAAGCTTAGTTTATGCTTTGATTCACTGCACAATGTTGATTTCCTTGTGTTTCAAATTTATTATGTTTATAGGTCTATCCCCTTTTTCACTATTTTTCAATTAACCCAACTCGATTTTATTTTTAGCTGGATGTAGTTTATGTAGCTTATCGCATAACAAAGATTACGATGTATGTGTACGTATTCATTTTATTTAATTTACACATTTAAGAAAAACTTCAATATACACAACTTTTGAAAAGTAGATACAAATATCTGGAAAAAAATACAGACATATTGTTTAATATCTTATTTCTGTACCAGTGGGAAAAGAGCGATATGGCTCCTGCAGTTAATATTACAGCTATACTGGCATAGGAAGGCAGGGTTGCTGATCAGCCAGACAACCCAGTTTGGATGCCATTTTATTGTTCGCATAAAAAATTATATGATATATTGGCTGATTTGTTTAGAAATACATAATATGTAATTTTTAAAAGCTTAACAAATATGATTTAATGCATTATTGCACAATAATTATCCTTTAATTTATTTACGAGAACAGACTAAAATTTTTTCCTTTAAATAAAATATCTTTGATTTACAAAATTTTTGCTTGAAGAAAAAAAATATCTATACATTTTATTTTTTTAAACTATTGATGGCAACCCTAACTGGATGTGTTGTATTGAAAGTACTCGTTTATATCAAAACGAGCTCTTGTGCTATCGTTCACATCACGATGGTAAATTGAAACTGTTTCATGAATGTGGATTGGTTCTTGAGACGCATTAAAATGTATGGTTCATTGTAACCTGTGTGCTTTGATGCCATGGGTCAAGACCCCTTAGTCTACTTGTGAAGAATCACTTGTAGATCAAGATCTACAAGTGAGAATCACTTATAGATACAAGTGATTCTTTACAAGTAGACTCGACTATCGATAGACTAAGAATTCCATAGTGTCGATGAAGTTTTGTTTACATGGAATAGCAACTAGAATATTACACGGCTATCCTCGATGTTAGCGCTGAAGTTACAGTTATTTTTCAAAGCTACAAATAAAATGTTAACTGCCTTTAAGTATTTTAGTTAACACAAAAACGACGATAGAATCATGAATCAAATAAAACCCACCTTAAAGTCAGAGTGTGTCACCAGAATAAGACAATTGTGTAAAAAGAGATACTTGCGCCCTACCTACATAGCACAGTTAAAGTTAAATTCAACTTACCTTAAACGGCTGGATAACGCAGTTAAACAGAAATAAGTTCCGCTACCTACGCTTGCAGGAAATTTATTCGCCGTACATATACATGATACCGTACCGTTACATATACCATACCGTACCGTATACCGTACCATATACACCAGAACCAACGCTCTTTATTTAAACGCACGAGGAACATTCTAGAGCTCCCAGGACAAACTTTATGTACCGAAGCTCCCATCAAAACGCACGTTACCTCAAAAATGACGTCACGGGAAAGTTAAAGCGAGATATATCTCTACTTAAAGTAGCATGATCCATAGGGGTGAATCGTGAATTTGGGGCCTACACTAATTCTCTTCGGGGACTAAACGTTGTTCCGTAATCTGTGGTCGGAATAGGTAGTGCAATTTTGCGGGCGTTTTGTGACGAATTTTAAATGTGGACATGCCGAAAATTTATTTACATAAAGGGATGTGATTTTACAAATTTTTAACACTTGCATAAAGATAATGTTAAATTTAAAAGTGGCCTGTTTAGAACGTCATTCGATATTTTACTTACGAAAAATATCTTATCATTTTCAATTAATTTAGTTTATCGGACTGTTTTTTTTAATTTAATGAAATCATCTCTTATAATTAACAATTATACATACAATTATCATTAATTGATATGTTTCTTGCGTTATTGACTTTAAGTATGACTATAAACCATATAAATTTCAACTCTTACAGTCAAGTGACTCAGCGTCGCATAATGTATGCAGGAACAATGCATTCTTACTTGACTTTAAAAGCCGGCTTATTATGCTAAGAATCATACCGGATTAAACCAGTGGCCAGTTTCCCTTAAACTACCTGGATTATAATGTTCACTTTCGACTGGCCCGTTGATCGAGTGGTCAGAAACCCTGGCTACGAAACCAGAGTCGCGGGTTCGAATCCCGCTAGGAGCAAATGTTTCGAGTGATGAACATGGACATTTGTACTCGAGTCATGGATGTTTATAAACGTATTTAAGTATGTCTATCCGTTCGCCTAGTATCCATAGTACAAGCATAAACTTAGTTTGGAACTAGGGAATTGGTGTGTCAGTCTGGAAAATTTATTTTTATTTATTATTTACTTCAACGCGCAGTCCTTACTACATCCTTATAGAAACTGGCTGATTAACCGAGCGTTTTAATTTCAACATGGTTAACCGTAATGTGAGGGTTGAATGAGTAGCTTAGACCTTATGCGTTTAACCAGGGTTTATCCTTTGCTTACACTCCGTAATGTTATGCGCAGGTACGCCAGCTTGTTTTTGTATACCTGAGCAATAGCGAACGTGTGGGTAATGCAAATTGTTTGCTACTTGCCGCCTACAGGTGCGGGGAATAGGGGATATTTGGGAGAAATTAAATAGACAAAGTACCCGGTGGAGGTTTTATCAGCTGTTGCTGAATGCAGAATTGTTAGTCTGACAATACTTGGCAATAGGGATAATGACTGCATTAAAAAACTATAATTCTATTTAGTACGTTAGTTAGATTATACAAAAATACTAGAAAAATATTTTTCGCTTTACCAAATTAACAAAAAATCACACAGATAAAGAGCATCAAAGTTTTAGAATGGGGGCTTGTGACGTCACTATTTTGTAAAAATTGAACGAAAGCGTGACGTCACGTGTCGATGTTTGCTTGACAAATAAAGAAAAAAATACATGTTCAATATGTATTTTTTTAAATCTAACTGACGAACTAAACAGAATATTTTAGACATCTAGCGGTAGCTAATATAAGCTATTATACTTGACGAATTATTTCTACCCGTTTGCCATTTTGAAACAACTCAACAAAGATGTCAAATACACTATGGTTCAATTGTGGATATATCTAAAACTTTTAATAAAACGAAATGAGGTGTAATTATATTTTTATCAGTTTAGCAATAAATATATGTAAAATTTTGAGATAAAATATAATATGATTCGCTTAGAGTAGATAGTAGTGACAAAACACTACTTGTGTTTGATCTACCCATCATTATTAAATTTTTGTATTACTTTCACGAATACTTTATATCATATGAACAATATTAATAAGTAATTTAATTAAAAAAGTAGCTGACATTGGCTAAAGTAGAACTACACGTGCAAGCCAGGGCGGGAAGCCAGTTTAATCTTAATACAAATCTTTGTACCAGCGTACTACGGTGGGTAAAAGATAAGAATACAAACTCTGTAAAAAATGTCCGGTAAGAATTACTAAAGAGAGGGCACCACTGAAGGGTAAAAGTCTCAGAGAGTCATTAAATTAGAACAGAGATCTAGACAAGAAATATTCTTAACATACGCATATTTATTGACACCAGCGCCTTTGTGGAGATTTATAAAACATGCTATTGTAATGTTTTATATAGCCACGGTCGTAACCAAAATAATTTGTCCTTACTTTTTTTTCATCTAAGTTTAGATGTTACTTCAAATTTTCGAGAGAATTTAATATTTAGTTCGGTTGTAAACGTAATTATTCTACTTGTATTAGTGAAGGCTAGCGGTGTGATTTCTTGCAATAAGATACAGGTAACTTTGTCCCTACTTTGCGCCAAATAGGCATCTTTATGTGTTGTATATAGACTTAGCGGCTATAAGTTCGTCAGTTTGCGTGTCCTCGATGGGTCTACAATGTCACATATTGACAAGTCTTTTGAAATTGCAGTTTTGACCATCATGCAGCGTAGTAGAAAGATGTTAATAGATGTCGCCACAAGACATAATATTGGTTGCAATAGGCAACTAAATGAGTTTGTGTTTCTCATCTTCTACACTCCATATAGCATACCTACGTTACATTTTCCGGATCGGGCATATTTAATCTAATCATTTTAATTAGGTTTCTTTGAAACAACGCTATCACTGCAAGACGGTGTCTAGTAAAGGTATTGTAATGTCGAAATTTCGTGCCAGGACTTTGAGTTAAAATCTGAGTTAAATAGTAACAAAAATGGACGTTGAAGATATTTATTAAAAAAAATAATAGAAGGTTGTAAGGTTATTTAGTTTTTATTTGTAAGTAGGTATATAATGTTATGTATAGCTCGTATTTTTCCATTGTATATTACCGTTTACAATAACATAAAACACCAAGTAGTGTAGATAATAACGCAAATCAAAGGCTGAGCTGGAGATTAAGGAGGACTTCGTGGTTCTCGACTTCTCTTAACTCAGCCTACGATATTAATATTTGAAGCTGACTAATTTAAAACAATAGGCAGTAAATCTTAGGTTTATAAGCCTACGATATTACTGGATACTGTAATTGGCAACGATAAAATATTTTTTTATCTTTCAAATAACTTTATAATAAAACAGAAGTACAATAGCAAGGTACGCTAGCACGCTGTTAGTATAAAGACCACAGTATAGAAATGATGCTAATTATAATAATAACAATCAAAATTTCCGCAACAGTAAGCTCCAAACTTAGTACATTACTACATTATTCATTTATTTGATACATGCATCGAAACTTCAAGCAGGACAGACCCTCCTCAGAGTATTACTCAGAGGAAACCTACGTAAAGAATCGATTCTCAAACTACTGTGTTTCCTTCGGTAATTGAGAACATACAATAATATCACGCCCATAATCCCCGAAGGGGTAGGCAGAGTCAAAGGGGCAGCAGCAGCCTCCCCCAACCACATTAAGCCAAAAACAAAACTGGGCTGGGTTAGATGGAAAATTGTGAAAAAGTAGTGACAAGCGGCTAGCTCGTCGCCTAAACTTAAACTGCTATTCCGTTCGGTAATTGAGAATCGTGACTCTGATTAATTACAGCGCCAGCGACGTTTGACCTTAGAAGCTGCAATGTGCTTGACCCTTGCCAGAGCGGTGAATCCTCAACAAACCTTCGAAGGAATGGCAAATAACAGCCTTTGTATTGTAAGCATCCATAGGCATACGCAGCTTTTGGTCCAGGGGGGAAGGGGGGTGATAGTGGGCAATACAATATTTTTTTGTTCATATTATTGGTAAGTTCATATAGTAAATAGACCACGGCACACGAGTTCCAGTCCCCATCTATATGCTATGGTGATCGCCCACCAACACGTCTCATCTTGTTTGCAACCTCAATGGCCAAATAGTAACAACGATAGACAATTGATGACTTATAACTCTACTTGTTTATAAATAGGTAATAATATATATACACAATTTATATTTAAATGAGCAAAGTAAATGAATGAATATCAGACTACATCACATTGATCTGACTCCGAGGTAAGTAGCTTAAGCACTTGTGTTACGTATATCAGAATCAACAGTGGTATTACAAATATATTATTGAATATTAACACCCAAGACCCAGAACAAACACAAGTATTCATCACGCGAATGTTTGTCCTGGATGGGGATCGAACCCACAACTCTTGGCGCATGGGGCAGGGTTACTACCGAATGCGCCATCGGGCCATCAATTCAATTCGCCATTGAGCATTCAATTCGATTTAATAAAGTCCAATTGTATGATTGAAATTAAATACAATTGGTTTTTGTATTTAAAATCGAAAATTAATAAGGCTCAGGCTAATAAGCGTGAAAGCTTTTAACAGATAATAATTAAACGAAGCTTCAATATCAATTCAATATTACCTACATAGGTACATTGAGTATATTTCACGTAATTTTCTCATGGCATTAATTATGACGCGTACAGCCTATTTTTTATTGTTTCAACTAGCAGCATCCTGCAGTTGAACCCGCGTAGTTCCCGTTCCCATAGGAATACGGGGATAAAATATAGCCTATTTTGTTCGCTGATAAAGGAGCTTTGTATTGGTAAAATAATTTTTAAAATCGGTCCAGTAGTTTCGGAGCCTATTCAATTCAAACAAGCAAACAAATATTTCTCATCTATACTTATAATAAATCTGTAGAGAGGTCAATTCTGTACATGAAATATATTTTCAAAATAACTATCAGGGGGTGATTAGTGATCGATACTGATACCAAAAATGCAATCAGTAAAATTTTTGTCTGTCTGTCTGTATGTTCCTTATAGAAACAAAAACTACTTGACGGATTTTAACGAAACTTGGTACAATTATTCTTCATACTCCTGGGCAGGTTATACTAGTATACTTTTTATCACGCTACAATCAATAGGAGCAGAGTAGTGAAGGGAAATGTTGGGAAAACGGAAGAAGTTACACCATTTTTTAAGCTTCCGTTGCGTGTGCAGCCTTAATGGTTAAAATTACATAGAAATCATGTATGACGGAAATAGTCTTTATAATATTAACCATAAACGCGGGTGACACCGCTGGCACAGCTAGTTTATAATATTAGTCTGATTATGATCATATGACATAGTTATTTTGTGCTGGTTTCCTCGCTCCCTGCTATAATAGATCCTGCAGAACACAACACACAACACGATAAAGTCTTCGTCGAATTCCACGTAGAAGAAAAACCCCACTTTTATAAAGACATCACACTGCTTTACTGCCTTCCCGTTTTCATAGCGAAAACTCCACTTTACGCTGTGAAACATTACGCTTCCAGTCGTAAACGGCAACGAACGTGTGGGTATAAAATCTGCGTAACGTTACCACTTTGTTGAGGCATGGATCACAAAGTCGCTGTGGAATATCAAGACGTAATACCAGCTTAAATTTGCCCTTAAAAGATCCGGCCTTGGTGAGACCTACGAGTAAAATGTACGTGCGTTTTTTGGAAAGCAAAAATATATAAAATACATAAAATATAGTATATGCACGATGTCAAATATACAGGGTTATTTGTAAAACATCAACAACAACGCGGGAGTAGATTATTGACATTATAAACAACAAATTTTGTTTTATGATGTATTTTAACTGAACGCATTTATTTTGGATGAGAGTAGCCGAAAATAGATCAGAGTGGCGAACATTTGGAGAGGCCTATGTCCAGCAGTGGACTGCAACAGGCTGATGATGATGATGATGATGATGATTTATTTTGCTAAACGCAACGAGGGTTAGCCAACGCAGGAGATAATATTATAGCGCACATGTGTCTGCGCAAATACAGGTGCACTATCTTTTAGGGAAAAGAGAGTGCACCTGTATTTGCGTCGTCAGACCGGACTATGAGAGTAAGGGTTACTCTCATAGTCCGGTGAGACGGCAAGCTAAGATCAACAGTGCGCAGGACCAACTGATTAACTTACTTTTCGAGGAACGGCGATAATTAAACCGTCAACTTCCTGACTGCGAGATCGTACTGAATAATAATAAATTTCAATATTCGAATACCCAGCCACAATTTTTTGCCCCGACTAGAGATTCGGTATTCGAACACGGGACCTCTCAGTATTAGGGCAGCGCATGCTTAACAATAAACCAACAAGGCAATCGTACATACTTACGCACATATACATATATTATATCACACGAAATTCCCTAAGGGGTGAAGAGTCCAAAGTCTTTTAGACAAAAATAATAAATACTCAGTTGGGTCCGATATAAAATTGTAGCTGGGTCACCCATTACACCATTAATCAAACGAAATGAAAAGCCTTCACCCACCATTAGGAAGCTTATTCCTTATTGGACAAATATGTTTAAGACAGTGATGGCAAACCTTTCTAAAAAGACGTGCCAAAATATCAGGAATATCAATTTAATTGATTCTTTAAATGTCGAGGAAGCGATTTAAGTATATGTCGCTATCCATCGTTGTTAATAAATTTGCTATCTCAAAGAGAATGCGTGCCCAACTACATAAATCATTTTGTATTATACATACATAACATCCCGCCCATAATCCCCGAAGGGGTAGGCAGAGTCAAAGGGGCCGCAAGCCCCGAAAATATAACTGGGCTGGGTTAGATGGAAAATTTTTGAAAAGTAGTGACAAGTAGCTAGCTCGTCACCTACACAATCACATACCCAAAACCCCATATACCATTAGAAAACCCTTTTACAAATGCTAGGCAAGTAACACAGTTGGCACTTTTTTTTTAGTTCAGACCAACATGGGACATTTTGTATTACGTGCCACTATGGCACGCCATCACTTGTATAAGACATACTCATATTTATTACAGTAGGTGAATAAATCCAAAGGTAAATGAATAGGTTTATTTTACTGGTTTTTACGAGCCTCTATATTTGCTTAGGGTTATGTGTGATTTAATATTTGCAGAATGCGTGTGTTAATCTATAGGTCACTGGTAAATTTGCATTGCAATATAATTTATCTAAGAATAAAACGGTTAATAACAGTTGCCTAGAATGCAAGGGTAAAGTTTATAAATAAATACAACTTAACTGAAGTATTAGCAACTATGAAGATCTATAGTTGAGTATTTGTCTTAAAAAGAATGTGCCATCTGTGCTTCTTGCCTAGCATATCGTAGAAGACGACTAATGGTGTATCGGGTCTTGGGTATGTGATTGTGTGGGCTAGGCTAGCCACTTGTCACCATTTTTCACAATTTTCCATCTAACCCAGCCCAGTTTTGTTTCTAGCTGAATGTGGTCAAAGGGGCTTACTGCCTCTTTGACTCTGCCTACCCTTTCGGGGATTATGGGCGTGATGTTATGTATGTATGTATGTATGTACGTACACTGTTAAATTATAGAACATTTGCAAATTAATTAGGACATCTGTATGTTACATATTAAACGCTGATTTGCATATGCAAATCTGGTTCAAAATATATATATTTTGAACCATTTTTCATTTTATTTGAAAAAAGTATGTCGACTTTACAAAATTGTCTGCATTTTGCTTTTCAAGTTTAAACAGTCAACTAAATAATGTGATGTGATAAAACCACACACATAAGGTTACTTTACGGCGCATAATTAAAATACTAGCTTCTGCCAGCGGCTTTTCTCGCGAGGTACGTCGATAAAACATAGCCTATATGTTATTCGGGTGTATAAGCTATATAATTCTAAAGTTTCATTAAAATCCATTCAGTAGTTTTTGCGTGAAAGAGTAACAAACATCCAAACTAACTTTCGCATTTATATCAGTAGTAGGATTTGGAACAATTTTTTTATAAAAATACAAGTTTTTAAAGATATTACATATAATATAGCCGTTCATTCGCTAAGATATCTCCAACAAAATTCCTTGATATCTTTGCCCAGCAAATTGTCCCTGTTTAGTAACAGAAACGAGATAACGCAATCAGGTCGCCCATCGAGTCACCAGGGACAACAGACCCCTATATTTCTATTGAATAACCGAGTTTGTCAAAAGATACTGCTTGAAAAATGTGAGGATGTTCAGTGATATTTGAAGATAGATAAAGATATACCATGCTCTGTATTTACAAGGATGGGTTTTTAAAGAAGATATCGCTACTTTAACATAAAGATAAATATATTGAAATAGCTATTTTATATACATATGTACATACATACATAACATAACGCCCATAATCCCCGAAGGGGTAGGCAGAGTCGAATGGGCAGCAAGCCCCTTCAACCACATTCAGCCAAAAATAAAGCCGGGCTGGGTTAGATGGAAAAATTGTAAAAAAGCAGTGACAAGCGGCTAACCAGTCGCCTACACAATATAAATTATGTACATATGTATTTAATGTATTATGTACCAAGTATGTACATTATATATTCGTCCTTAATTTTACGCGTCTTAATTACGCTTCTAGTCAGGTCATCAAGTCAGTCGCTATGACGTTGATCCATCAAGACTTAACCAAGATAATCTTGAATCGACTGACCTCAGATTTTTGCAACCTTTCGAAGATGATGGTTAACCATTCATAGCTGTCTGAATCTCCAGGTTTCGCATTATAAGCTAATACTATAAATCTGTTAAGAAGAAGTACGTAATATGACTGGCTCAATGGCGCATTTGGTAGTGATCCTTGTGGGTTCGATTCCCACCCAGGACAAACATTCGTGTGATCAATACTTGTGTTTATTCTGTGTCTGGGTGTTAATATCCAATATTAAAGTATAGATTTGTAATACCACTGTTATTTCTGATATCCGTAACACAAGTGCTTAAGCTACTTACCTCGGAGCCAGATCAATGTATGTGATGTAGTCTAATCATCATCTCCATCATCTTCCTAGCGTTATGTCCCGTGCTTAGACTGGGTCCGCTTAGACCATGATCCAGGATTTAGCGAGTTTCGTAAGCCTAAAATAGGGGAACTAGACAATTTTTGGATCATGTTTACAAATCCAAAGTTGTTTAAATTTGCATGTTTCATCACACATTTTTCACTCGCCGCCAAGCTAGTGATATAAATACGTATATAGATTTGAAAAATCCAGAGGTATGTGTGCTCGGGTTTAAACTCGCACCCATCGGTTATGAGGCGCGTGTCCTTACCATTGGGTTACCACCACTTTTATGCAGTCTGATATATATGTGAGTACCTATATTTAACCGCTGTACTAAGAGTCAGCTGATCCTCACCTGCCGATACTGATGAAGCACATGTGCATGATGCTGGCGGAGCACGCCAGGACATCGCAGGTCACGTACACGTTGCACCACACCACGCCCAGCGGCCAGTACCCTTGGAAAAACATAGTTATTACTTGACAGTTATTATAGAACTAGCTGTGCCCACGGTTTCACCCCCGTTTATAGTTAATGTTATATAGCCTATAGCCTTCCTCGATAAATGGCCTGTATAACACTGATTGAATTATTCAAATCGTGCAGGTAGTTCCTGATATTAGCGCGTTCAAGTAAACAAAACAACCAACAAACTGTTTGGCTTTATAATATTAGTATAGATAGGTAAGACATGGCTAACCAGGATTTGCTTTTATTAAAATCATAGCATTTTGAAACTGGAATAGTAAAAGCATGCGCTCTAGTCCATATTATCGTATTAGTGCTAGGTTCCCTACGATTAAACCTAGTTTTGGCGAGTCTGGTTATTGAAGCAGCTGTACTCTTTATTTCTAAACTCCTTGACAGGGAAATGTTATCATTGTTATTCATCTGTAGCCCTCTCTTCAAGATCTATAGTTATTGATATGAAACATACACGTATTTTTGATAAAACTGGATTATAAGTGACATCTCCGAGGCCTCCGAATCTTCCGGAGTATATGAAATCATAATATTATATAATTGTTTCTGATAGGTTCATCTCGAATATGATGCATATGAATCCATCTTGACCTTAAAAATACTGTAAAAGCAATAATTTATAACATAGAAATTATAATATTTAAAAGAATGCAACAAAAACTTTACAGGATCCACGGATTAGTAAAAAGAGAAGGACTCCGCGCCACTAACTAAACGTTTAGGCATCTGCGCAGCTCCAACTTGACACGCAACCTACATCACACATTGACATAAGCGCTCCAAATGCGCTCAAAAAATGTGTACTCGTACTTACTTATTACTACACGTGCATAAGGGTCATTTCACGCTTAAGTATGACAGCACGGAGTCCTTTTTATTTTTACTAGTCCATGACAGTAACATCGTCCATGCACAAAATTAAACAGACTTCCAAATTTCATTGTCATAATCAGCCAAAGACCGTGTCAAAAAGGAATAATTCCAAACGACTCTTATAGCCCTCGTAAACATGAAATTAAAATGGCGGAATGTCATTTTCCCGTTTCAATTATTACTTCTGTTGCTTTATAACACAGCTCTAACTAGATTCTGATGTCGTAAACTCTATTTTACATTTCGGAGTTAATAAAATTACGTAAAGTCATCTTTTATTGTGGACTTTACGATTCGTATATATCTAAATAGGCGTGCGATTTGAACTCTGCTTTTATTTTTCATTAAAATAAGGAGATTATTATACGATTTCGATTTTTTGAAAAAAATTATGTGCCAACTGTGTTCCTTGCCTAACATGTCATAAAAGGCGAGAAAAACTGTATAGGATGTGGATAATGTGATTATCTACTTAGCTGATTGCAATGAAATTAGGCATATCAAAGCTTGATTCTTAAGAGGAACATAGGCTATTTTTATCTAGGAAGAAATCTAGAATCCGAAGAACGCACAAAATAATCTCTATGATAAACCGAATCCCGATGTGTGTCTTTAAAATCACTGAGAGACTTTTCTCTTTATACTTAAAGCAACGAACATCAAAATACAAATATAGAGAAGGAATTAGCCACTTGTCACAATTTTTTCACAATTTTCCATAACCCAGCTACTGCTTTGTTATTGGCAAAAATTGATTAAAGGGACTTACTATCTTTAACTTTGCCTATCCCTTCAATGATTATGGGCATAATGATATCATAAGTTATACTACACGGAGTACTAAATGCGGGATATTAATTTTTACTATAAAATGCGCCTGATATAGAGGTGAACCTGCCATTTGAAATACAGTCGCGCACTCTTTTTCCAGGATTATTTTTTTCTCTCCGTTACTATGTCCCGGTTGCATCGACTGAAATACGGTCTCCGATCCGGCCGGATTAGAAGCGGCTGCGGGGGACTGCGCTTTGTATACGAGCAGGAAGCCGGATTGAAAGCCAGTATCGAAATGAGCCTAAAAATGTTCACGCCGCCTCCATTTTTGTGCAGTTGGCTTTGTTTCTATAGGTTTTTTAAGGTGCGCAAGAGGCACACGGAGTTTTTCTTTTTTTTATGAGAGTATTTTTTAACTACTATGGGTCAAAAGAAAGCATGACGTCATTAATTTTTGATGCGGGAAAATTATTTAGGGAAAATTAAAGAGGTGAAAAACATGAATACAACAGGCTTGCTTGAAGGGGATGTTACCGTAACGTAGGTCCGTTATCTGCCTGGTACGTAGGTATAAATACTGATTGATCAATCAATTTTAAATAATTTTGGGCAACTTTTTCTTCTTTCTTAAATTTATCTTACATTTATCTCGTGGTACGCTACTAGAATTGCGTTTTACTGTTTAATTAACTTCTCCCATTATTTACCGTTCTAAAATTGGTTAAACGGCAACTTAATCAATGTTTGTCTCGATCCTATCGTTCAAAGTTTCAGTTAAATTTTTAAAGTGTTTACATAAAATTTTCTACCTCGAATTCGAAATCGAACCTTCCATAAAAGCATGGCTTAACAACACCATATATGATGTAAATTTCTATATTTTCCAACATATACCTATAGGTACAACAAATTCCCATCGTTGTAATGACGTCTTGATTTCCCAACAGACCTTTGCCTTGCAATTAACATATTACGGAGGGAAATAGCTACGGGGATTTACGAGGTTGCACCGTTCGTACATAAGCAATTAATATTTGTTATACACATACTAATTAACATATGTGGGGAAATTTATTTATCATCGCTTATGCACATAATATTTTACAGCTCAGAGGTTACTTAAAAGGCAAAATTTATTAGCTTGAGCCGGCATTTTCACTCTTTTGTGTATCTTTTTGTGTGTCAGTGAAAAACAATCATTTTTATACTACCATATTTGTAACACAACAGTTAGTTACTTAATTAAAAATATACTATTATTTCAAGACTTTTTGGAAAGCTAAAGCGGTGTCTCTAAATATTTTTAGCCGAATATAAGTAACTCGAATATAATGTTCATATCTCTTATATATGTTAAGTTAAATGGAAAATTGTGAAAAAGTAGTATAAATTGTTAGCGCATCGCCTAAATAATCACAAACCCAACTTTGCGACCTATCGATTTTTTTTTAAATTGCCTAAGACAATAAATGTTATACTGCCACAAACAGGTTAACACGTCACAGTCTTGGACTAATTTATATTTACTTTTAATTATATTATTAATGTAGGAAACTAATGTTTTGTTAGAATTTACAGAAAATTTATAATCTAGCGTACGGAGTTAACGAACAAAATTTTTAATTAGGTGCGTCTCTGAGTTGAAACAAATTTATCCTCAATTTTTTTTCGTTTAATTAATAAACTCTCCAACAGTTGTGACTTCATTCATTATTAACAAATATCATCAATTCATGTCATAATATTATATTTTTTAATTTGTGTGAATGTAATGTAATCTGGTTTACGAATTTCTTTAACATTTACCATCGCTTGTGCTATAAGTTTTTAAACACTACTGAGCAATGTTTATAAGTCTAGATTTAGCTTTATTCTATAGAGAGACCTGGGAGTCGAGATTTTTTCAATGATTTCAACTTAATCTCCACAAAGGAACCTGGAAAAGGAATTGAAAAGGGCAAAGACAGACAAACAACGAAATGCTATATTGAAACCTTTTTCATTTGAATTACGGAACCTTAAAAGCAAATTAACCGAATATATGAGGGAGTACCGGCAATGGATTCCATTATAAAGGCCTTAGGGAATGTGTTTCCTTTATACCGCATGTTATCGCGGATCCTTTAAAAAAAGGGGCAAATTAAATTCCGCCATTCTCTCCTCCCCGTGCGTTTTTCCGCGGCAACGATCTTATTTCCCATCACACACCCTTCAATAACGCGAATGAAGCAAAAATTGCGAGCATAAGGCAAAGTTACAATAACAAACAATAAAAATGATATTTACGACCTATCTGCTCTGGTAGGGCTGCCATATTTTAAATTGCCACAGGCAAAGTCATCAAAACTCTTGCAGCCTGCTTGTCATGAAAATGAGATAAGGTTTAAACGTAAATCCAGTCGTAATAATAACCGATAATTGTGGAATACTGATATTTTTTTGTAAAAATGTACTCTAACGAAGTTTCGATTTGTTTCGCCATTTTTTATTAGTTTCAATACAAATAACCTTTTTGGAAAGCGGCTGGATTTTGAAAACGTCTTTACTCCAAATTACAATTCGTTGTTTTTTTTTCAATATAGAGATATCGGTATTGTCAGATAGAATGTAACAATATTTTTTCTCTAACTTAAAAACTTTGTCAGCACCAGTATTGTCAAACTGAACGCGCCAGAATAGAGCCTCTATCTTTCCACGCATTTTTATAAAAAAAAACGCGTTGACGGCATTCCATAAGGAGGGCTCATACCATCCAATAAACTAGGGCGCATCTGGTAAACGTGGAAAGAGGGCAGCCCTATTCCCACGCCGAAGCAATTGAGGGCCCCATTAAAATTGTCACCACAAAAATATAGGGCGAACCCTTTTCAGGCCGCCATGGATTTGTGAATTAATACCATTTTGCGACTGTTTGCTCGACTAATTTTTCTATTTTTACAACATATTTTCTGGAGCTCGGGAGAGTAAAGGATATTTATTACAGGTTTTTGGTATCTTTTCCGGCAAGAAAAGGGGTGCTGTAATGTGAAATTGTAGACAACTCTCAATAAATTAAAGATTCATGGAATTTTCATTACCTAAGACGCTTGTAGATTAATTTTGGAATAAGTAACTAAATTATTACGTCTTGAAAGTCAGTATTTCGATTAATAGCTACTATAAGAACATTGAATTTTGGCTTATACCAAAAGAATGCTGTTTTTGTTTAGGATTGAGCAAGTATAATTTTAAGTATTCTCTGAAGGTTTCATTGCCTGAGAGCGAGTGATTTATATTGTATCATGATTAGCAATTCTTAAATTAACGTACATAGTTTCTATTTTCGAAACAAAAGGCGTACTAGAAACTGCGTATTTCGAAAAAAAAAACGCAAAATATTTACTTACTTCATTTGCACGCTTTGATAGTAGCAAGACTTCCCATGACTTTCACACGATTTTCGCAACTACGTCATTCAGTCGTAAAATGGCACATAAATCATTGGGCAACCAACGTAAACATTTACAAGATACAAAGCTAATAATAGAATCTTATTCTTACCGAGGAATCCGGGAATCGCCCCCATCGGCATCACAAATAGACTGACCAGCAAATCAGCGATCGCCAACGATAGAAGGAAATAGTTCGTCACATTCTGCAGCCGCTTGTCCAAACACACAGCTAGACACACCAATATGTTCCCCACACCACCGGCTATTATAAATAATATCACAAACAAGAAACTCCAGTCGTAACCCTTAACCTTGACGAGATCGCTCGTGCCGTTCCCAAAGTTCCAACTACACTCATAACTTTCGATGCTGTTCACAGAACCGTCTTTCACATACAACGTCCGATTGAAACCCTTACTAAAGCAGAAGAGGGAGTCCCATTCACAGAAGTCGTTATTAGGTAGTTTCAACCAGAGAGTTTTGAGTGCACTCTCGAAGATGACGGTGACTAAATTCAGCTGAAATCCAGTGTTGCATAAAGAACTGTTGTTAAGACCCATTGAATCATTGAAGCATGAATGGCAGCTGTAGGTCGTTTCATTTTGGATGTCGAGGTTTAGATTGCAGGTGAAGGGGTAAGATTGGTCCTCGGCGCAGTCGATGCCGAGGGAGGAGGCGTTGGAGCAGCTGAGCCCTGGCTCGAGACGGCAGTGCAGGTCCTGTGTGCTCGCGTATAGGAAGGTGTAATTCGTCATGTCCAGTGGACTCATTCCATAGCGGTGCTACGTCACCTCTGGTGGCATGGTTGCGTGACATTACTGATTCTTCATCTCTGTCTGTAACAATAAGAAAAAAATCGTTTATTTCTTGTACTTTATTTGAAAACAATGAGGATTTATTGAAAAGATTTATCTATTGTTTAACATTTAGTGTAGGTACAAGATTGACGTCAATTTGTGTTTTAAAATACCGTAAATCTTTATAATATTTCATATAAATTATTATACCGCATATTTTAAATAGCCGTATTTATCTATCCACATGCACTTAATTTGGAGTTCAAGGGTAGCGGGCTAGTATATAGATCTTATAATTATAAAAAAACTGGCTTCTGCCCGCGGCTTTGGTCGCGTGGTACATCGATAAAACATAGCCTATATGTTATTCGGGTGTATAAGCTATATAATTCTTTCATTAAAATCCATTCAGTAGTTTTTTTGTGAAGTAGTAACAAACGTCCATCCATACATACAAACTTCGCATTTATAATATAAGTAGGATACTATTAGAACTGAATATGGTCACGTCTTCACTTCGTATGTGTAAGTAAACATTATACATAAGTGACAGTAAAATTACTTATGTATGTTTATATAAATATTTGCTTTCGGTCGCATAATGTCGCTAAGCAACCTGAGAGTATCATTATCTATATATATAGTCTATATAGTCTTTGTAAATATAATTATAAACGTCCATGACTCGAGTAAAAATGCCCATGGATATTACACGAAACATTTGCCCCTAGCGGGACTCGAACCCGCGACCCTCGGTTTCGTGGCCAGGGTCTCTGACCACTCGGCCATCGGCCCGGTCATAATATTTAAGCATGTATATCCGTTCATCTAGTATCCATAGCACAAGCACAAGCTTAGTTTGGGACTAGGGAATTGGTGTGTCAGCCTGTAAAATTTATTTTATTTATTTCTTACTAAACTCAAATGGAAACTCTTTGACTCAAATCAAACGTTAACTCTTAATAAATTCATTGCTTTTTAAGATTCATCGAGCTTCTCCGTTATATTTGCTCCACAATATTCCTTAGTAGTAATAAAATTACATTATGTTTGTTTAATTTGTTATTCCTATTCAATACCATATTTATTACTAGTTATAAGTCGTATTTTTTATCGACCAAGTGATTTACAAAGATTATGCACAAGTAAGTGAAAACAGTAATTACCAAAGGTATACTGAAAATACTTTTTACATTTATAATTTAGGAATAATTTTAATATAAAACTATTATAATTCTTATTTAATCCCTTTCATGTTCGTGTTCGTTAAGAAAATAAGCCCAGAGCGCATTTTTTCTCAACTGTTCTCAATTCAATAAAATAAATGATATAATAAATGAACTGTTCTTCATTTATTATATCATTTATTTTATTGAATTTTACAAATACACACGCCAAATTTCAACTTTTAAGAACATTTAACCCATGCTTATATCTTCCTCTATCTTAATAATAATGGTATTTATTGAAAATTTAATACGTCTTTATGAATATAATATAGATAGGTATCCGACGACATCACATACATTGATCTAACTCCGAGCTAAGTAGCTTAAGTACTTGTGTGACGAATATCAAAATCAACAGTGGTATTAAAAATATACAGTTAAATATTGGATATTAACATCCAGACACAGAACAAACACGTCACGCAAATGTCTGTCCTGGGTGGGGATCGAACCCACAACTCTTGGCGCATGAGGCAGGGTCACTACCGAATGCGCCATCGAGCCATTCAAATTCTCTTTAATCTGGATCTTATAATTTGGAATTTATATTATTCCAAAAAATGCGCACATTACTTATAACTAGATAAGTGTTGTTCCTTCAGCCCTTGAGCCTCGCAAATCACTTCAATGAAACGACACAAAAGCGTATAACTTGAAAAAGTCGATAAAAGTCATCATCCTTCTATAGCACAAAGGTGCGGAAACGGGAAATTCCCCGTACGAGCTCAGCTGTGTGCACTTCCATGGCTTCAAAGGCCAAGGTTCATCGCCTGAGAGTACTTGGAGGCGCATATTAATGCGCGATGAGATAGAGACAAGTGGAAAGTCAAACATGGCGGAGATAATGATATTCGTGAACTGACGATCAAGGATGCGGCGACTGATTTTTCTTGCAAAGAATGAAATTTATCTATACTTAATTATACTCCTCTCCTTGTCCGAGACGGGTTAACAAGTAGTAACGCTGTCGCACAGCGCCTTAGTCACTAATTCAAAGCTAAAAAAAAAACAAAATGCACTTTGTTTTGACAGCTCTATGGTAACTCATTACGTTTTTAGTGCATGCGCCGGTCACTGTGTTTTTTATCGTAATTTCGATAAAAGTGAATTTTTTAATGCGTATTCATGTGAAATGTCCGTGATAAGTGATAATATGATGCCCCACACGAAGAATCAGTCGTATTCACTTATTTTATGGTGTAACAAGGAATTCAAATTGGACGGATTCGGCTAAGCAAGGTTTGTTTTGGGTAATGATGACGACCCGGAATATTTAAGGTATGTAAGCAAAATATCTTATTTACGCTTAGATCTTGCCATCAAGGAAGGTAACTTTCGGTAAAGAAATATCTAAATGGTTTTGTTTACCAATTATCTAGCATATATGTTAGGTTATATTTTTCTATGTGTTTTGATTTGGACACAGATAACAAATAATTCCAATCGGAAACAGTTTTATATGACGTTCATATAACTATTGTCATGTTGGCAACTTCCTTTTCCTTTTTTTACTGCGTATAAAATCTGTTCGAGTTTCAAACAAGAAACGGCCTATCTCTTTCCTTTCTCTCCACTGTCGTGTCGAGGCGCTAGAGAACAAAAATGAAACGGAAAAGTGGAGAAAAGGAAGAAAATTATTTAAAACGCAAAATAAGACGATATAGGAAGAAACTCGAAGAGCTTCCTGTGAATATATCAGATGCGGCCGAAGAACCAATAAATGTCTCCGAGAAGGAATTGGCCACAGGTACGTTAGTGGAACCTTCATACTTATCCATCTCACCATTGTGTTACTTTAAACGTTTGGGTTACTATGTGGTCCTCATAGGCCATTATATACCTACCTTAAATTACAACTGCAAGCTAGCGCTACCACATGGCGGGTAGACCTTGCCTAAATTTCTTTAAAATGAGTTAATTTACTAGCGCTATCACATGGCGGATAGACAGAAAGAAGCATCCACTTTAAGTAGTAGCATGCTAAAACTGGCCCTTTTGATTATAGTACTCATTGATTACAAAATTTATGCGCTATCACAAAGCGGATAGACGGATATAAGCCATGTCTCACAGACATTATATATATTTTTCAGAGGAGGAACCGGATGATGTGCTACCGGAGGAATTTCTTCTTGCACTTGGTTGTGAAGGGGAGGAGGAAGAGCTCCGAGGGTCAAAAATACGACCGGAGTTGGTTACCCGATGGACAAAATTAATGTCTTCTGGACTGGGAAAGGAGGCACAGCAAGCCATTTTGAAAAAATATCCAACCCCATCCAACTTTGATAGTGCAGAAGCGCCCAAAGTAAACCCAGAGATTCTGGCGTCTCTCTCAGATAGTACAATTAAAAGAGACAAAAGGATAACACATAGACAGAATCTTACTGGAAAAGTCATGTGTGCCTTGGGTAAAACACTTACAAGTGTTCTTAAGGGAGATATAAATTCTAAGAGCATTATTGAACAAGTAAATGATGCTGCCAAATTATGTGCTGAAATTTATTTTCAAGACACATCCTCAAGGAAGTTCTTTGCCCTTGCGGGGGCTAACCAAACTATAAAAGAGGCAGTACGGGACTCCATACCAGATAAATTCCTTTTTGGAATTAATTGCGCGGAAAGCATCAGGGCTGCACAAGCTATTAAAAAGACGGGATCACTGATAAAGGCCACTGACACAACACCACAGCAAAGTATAGCCAGCGGGAAACCTATAAAACGACAGCCGGCTGCAAAGAAACAGGGAAACTGGCGAGGCCCGCCACAACAGTATCAGCAACACCAACGGGCACGTGGCGGGCATCGCCCACCTCCGACACGGAGGTACCAGCCGCAGCAACGGGATCCGAAGCGGAGCTACCGGCCTCGTCCCACCCAGCGCCGCTAGCACAGCAGGTACACGCGGGTAGGATTAAATTCTCCCTTAATAACTGGCAAGAAGTCACCGAAGACCAAGTTATATTAAATTGGGTCCAGGGTTATGAAATTCCATTTAGCCATACCCCACCATTTTTTCATTCAGCCACACAGGTTTGGTCGAAAAATGAGATTATTTTAATAAAGGAAGAAATAAAGAAACTAAAAGTTCTGGGCGCAATTTCAGAATGTTCTTATAGTGAAGACCAATTCACATCTCCAATATTTTTAGTCCCAAAAAGTAATGGCACCTATAGATTTATTTTAAATTTAAAATATCTGAATGAATATATTACTACCGAACATTTCAAATTAGAGGATATAAGAACTGCATGTAAACTTATGACTAGAGATTCTTACATGGCAACTTTAGATCTTAAAGAAGCATATTTTTCAGTACCAATCACAGAACAATCGAAAAAGTATTTAAGATTTACATTTAATGGGCAACTGTATCAATTTAATGCATTGGCATATGGTTTATGTACTGCCCCATTTGTATTTACTAAATTAATGAGACCAGTATGTACCTACCTCCGACAAAGAAATATAACACTAACCTATTATTTAGATGACATTTTAATTTTTGGGGATTCAGATATAACATGTAGAAAGAATGTTGCATTAGCTTGTGGACTCTTACAAAAATTGGGTTTTGTGATTAATACTGAGAAAAGTGTACTTACACCACACAAAGTTTGTAAATACCTAGGTTTCATGTTAAATTCAAAAAATATGTCTATGGCAGTACCTGAACAGAAACGTTTTTCAATATTAGAAAAAATTGCTGTCTTTCACAAAAAGAATTATTGTAGTATAAGAGAATTTTCACAACTGTTAGGATCTCTTAACTCTATTGCGCCAGCCGTTCCTTACGGCTGGGTTTACACAAAATTATTGGAAAGAGAAAAATATTTAGCATTACTACGAAACAATAACGACTATGACGCAGTAATGCATCTTAGACGGACAGTAATACCAGAACTTGACTGGTGGTGTAGAAATATAAACAATTCTAATGTAATTAAGCAACATATTTTCACTGTAGAAATACATACTGACGCCTCTCTTACCGGCTGGGGTGCCGTGTGCGAGGGTAGAAGAGCGTTTGGCTCTTGGTCACACTCAGAAAGAAAGCACCATATTAATTATTTAGAGTTAAAGGCGGCTTTCTTAGGTTTAAAATGTTTTACAAAAAAATTAAATAACTGTGAGATCCTGCTAAGAATTGATAATACAACAGCTGTAGCGTACATTAATAAATTTGGAGGGATTCAATTTCCACACCTCAACAGTATTACCAGAGAAATTTCGCAATACTGTGAAGAGAGAAATATTTGGGTGTTTACATCTTACATTAATACAAAAGATAATTTTGAAGCAGATAGAGAATCTAGAAGAACCAACATAGAATGGGAACTTTGTAATAAAACATATGAAAAAATTGTAAACAAATTTGGTAAACCAGAGATTGATCTATTTGCCTCTAGAATCAACTCAAAGTGTGACAAGTTTATATCATGGAAATGTGACCCAGAAGCATTTGCAGTAGACGCTTTCACTCTTGACTGGAAGAAATATTTCTTCTATGCTTTTCCGCCTTTCTCACTTGTATTAAAATGTGTTCACAAAATTCAGACAGATGGAGCTACTGGTATTTTGGTGTTTCCATATTGGCCATCCCAACCATGGTTCCCACTTATTAAAAATCTTGTGGTCGGTGACCTTTTGATGTTTGGGCCTAACAAAAACCTATTGTCATCTCCTTACAGACAAATTCATCCACTGCACCAGCAACTTATCCTGGCTGTAGGCTTGCTGTCAGCAGGGCATATGTGAGACGCGGGACTCCAGCTTCTGCTCTGCATATAATGTTAAATTCCCTGTCTTCTAATACAATGAGACAATACAACTCCTCCCTCAAACTCTGGTGGAGTTACTGTAATAGGCATAACCTAGATACATATGAAGCATCCATTCCTTATGTTCTAAAATTTCTGAGTGAATGTTTCGAAACAGGAGCGTCTTATGGCACATTAAATTCAACCAGATCGGCTTTATCCTTAATATTGGGACCTAAAGTCGGAGTAGATGATAGGATTAAAAGGTTTATGAAAGGTGTATTCCGATCAAAACCAACTAAACCCAAATATGATGCGACTTGGGATCCGGTAATTGTACTGAATTATCTGGCTAGTTTACCTACAGCAAATATTTGCTTAGAAAAACTAACCAAAAAGTTAGTTACACTATTAGCTTTAACTACAGGGCACAGAGTGCAAACCCTATCATTAATCTTGCTAGATAATATAACCTTCTCTAATAGTATGGTTAACATTTTCATACCGGATATTATAAAAACCTCTAGAAAAGGTGGCACACAACCGTGGTTACAATTGAAGTCATATGAGAATAATTTAGAAATCTGCCCTGTAAGAACCTTAAGATTGTACATTGAAACAACAAAAGCCTTACGGCATAATTATAATAGATTAATACTTACTTTTAAGAAACCGCATCATCCAGCGACTACTCAAAGTGTAAGTCGTTGGATAAAAGATACTCTACAGGCAGCTGGCATTGATGTCAATATATTCACAGCCCATTCCACAAGGCACGCCTCGACCTCAGCCGCACTGAGGTCAGGCATCAATATTGACCAAATCCGAAAAACTGTAGGTTGGTCTGAAAGTTCAGCAACCTTTGCAAGGCACTATAATAGGCCAGTTACATGTTCCTTAACACCCTTTTGCCATGCAGTTTTAAACACGACTTCAGAATAAGATTTATATACCAAATACCTTGATAGTATAATATACTAATTTACTTACTGTTATTTTGATTACTAAGTTTGTGTTGATAAAAATGAAAGACTGATTAGTAATATGAGAAAATTAAAATTTCAGAAGTGTTATTGTTGATTTAGTTGTTACATAAGAAGAATAAATGTTTATGTTGCCTTATTTTACACAGTTTTTTCATTCACAACCCTAGCTTTGAACAGCTACTTGTTAACCCGTCTCGGACAAGGAGAGGAGTATAATTATATGATTAAACGAACTTACCTTAAGTGAAGTTCTATCATAATTATACGATGCTCCTTGTCCGAGACGGCAGTCCCTTGCCCCCCCATAAACTAATACTACTTTACCCCCATATAGGAGGGTTGTTCATGTTCATGCTTTTAACTAAATGAGTTACCATAGAGCTGTCAAAACAAAGTGCATTTTGTTTTTTTTTTTAGCTTTGAATTAGTGACTAAGGCGCTGTGCGACAGCGTTACTACTTGTTAACCCGTCTCGGACAAGGAGCATCGTATAATTATGATAGAACTTCACTTAAGGTAAGTTCGTTTAATCATATAATAATATAAAGCTCAAGAGTTCGTTTGTTTGTTTGCTTGAACGCGCTAATCTCAGGAACTCCTGGTCCGATTTGAAAAATTACTTCGGTGTTAGATAGCCTATTTTTATACCAAGGCTTTATAACATTAACTATAAACGTAGGTAAAACCGCGGGCACAGCTAGTTGTAAAATTAAAACATTCAGGTTCCATTGTAAAAAAATATACAATGGCGTACTTCTCAAAGTATAGAACAGTATTTTTTTTTATTTCTACACAAATTAATTAAGTTTTGTGTAACAATATTAAGGTGAACTTGAGAGAATAAAGTAAGTCATTATTTTTCTTCTCATTGAAGTGAAAGCTTATAAGTTCTTATATTCGTAACTAAATCACGTTTTAATGACTGAGCATAATTAGTAGATTAGACATACGTAAGCTTACTTATTTCAGAATTAAGCCACGTACGTAAATTAGACATACGTAACTTACTTCCGAAGTTCAAATGACGAACTCGCAACTTTTTCTTTGCTGACTTTATTTATATCCATTCTTCTTTCATAATAACCTCACAACATTATGCAAATCCGTTCCACCCAATCCGTATCCATCGCGATACTGAAACGTCCCCATTAACTGCAATGCTGACTGCGATATCGAAAAGTAAAAAGAGAAATGGCGTTTCAGCATCGATAAATCTATACTCTATACTTCTATCTATACTTATATAAAAATATATATATACGGTCGAATTGAGAATCTCCTCCTTATTTGAAGTCGGTTGAAAATTAACCCCTGTTTCTCCTGGTCACGCTATAATATGAGAAAGGCTTTACCGATTCGCCAATTCTTTGTTAGATGTTTGTTATTTTCAGGTGAAGGTTCTTATGAAAGAAAAAAAATGAAAAAAGTAGCGCTAATAATTTAAAAAATGGGTATTGAAAATGGGGAGAATGGAGCGTTACGAAGTGCGTCGGGGCAGCTAGTAATATAATGCTTACTATGTATAAAGCTAAAGAAATGTTTGTTTGGTCAAACGCGCTAATCTCAGAAACTGGTCTCCAGACCAGTAGTTTCTGAGATTAGCGCGTTAAATAAAATTAATTTTATAAATATTTTCGAGTTAAATACGATTAGTCCATTTATCGTAGAAGGCTAAAGCACATATAGGCTATATAGCATCACACTAAGCCACATTGACCATAAATGCGGGTGGAACCGCGGGCACAACTATAACAAAATATAACCAGTTACAAGCTGATAAAGCAAGCGGCTGAAACAGCCGAAGCCGACGTCCCGACACGGGGGAATTTGGACAGAATTCGATTTCCGTCTGAAGCCCATTTCCTACGAACATCGAATATGCAAATACTATTTGTGCTAACTTATAAATAACGGCTGAGTGGATGTCAAGTCTTAGTCGAGCCTCGGTTCTTATCATTGAACGTGTTACTAACTGAATGTAATACCTACCTATATAGTATGTATAGTAGGTATGTTCGAAGTATTTTGATGTCAAATGTTGGTCTGGGACCTAAAAAGAATGTGCCATGTGTTCTTTGTTTTGCATGTCGTAAAAAGGCGACTATTAGTATATCGGGTGTTGGGTGTGTGATTGAGTAGGCGACGAACTAGCCACTGCTTCTCCATCTAAACCAGCGCAGTTGCGTTTTTCGTCTGAATGTGGTTAAGGGGTCTAGCTGCCCCTTTGACTCTGCCTACCCCTTTGGGGATTTCGAGCGTGGTGATATGCATGGATGAAAGTAATTTGATTACCTATATTTTTGTAGAAAAAAAAGAAACTAATTATCTATTTAATAACCATTGAAGATGGCTTTGATTGGATTGAACATAAGTAGCACTGCGCTGCTGAATTGCGCTAACTCCATTCGCAGTGCCAGAGGTGTTAACTCGCTTCCTCAATATGGATTAGCGCACTATGCAGGAATATTCCAAAAGTGCTGCTATTACAATTTTGATGCGCGTTGGCGCAATAATGAGTAAACTTAATGAGATGCTGCAGTATGCTTGAGTTACAAAGTTGACGCAGGAGGTTTCGATTATTAATGACAAGTTAATGACGTTCGGTTTCTATATTTAATGGTTAATATTTATTTATAGATAAACTTTAAAAAGATACGTTTTATTTTTAGCTGAATATAGGTAAATATGCTTGCTGTCCTCTTTGACTCTGCCTACCTTTTCGGGGATTATGGGCGTGATGTGTAAGCATGTTTGTAAAATTGACTTGAATTAGATAGAAAATTTTGATCACGTCGCTACTGACAAGTTGCAACGTCGTCGCCTACATAATCACAAGCACAATACCGAATGCACTATTAGTTGCCCTTTACGACATGATAGACAGACAAAAATACAGTTTGTTCAATCTTTTCCGCATCCCACAAACATGGGACTAATGAAATTAAATTATTAATATCTAAATAACCGAAATAATACACATTTAGCCTTAAAAACTAACAAAAACAATACTTCTCGCCAGTTCATCATTGTTGTATTTACACGAAACCGAAACCCAAAACAATTTGGCAAATTAGAGCAGGCAATTAGAGGACCGCTTGAGACGCTGAATTGTCCTGGGCCATAGTAAATTTGTTTGGATTAGCCCCGGAAGGGTGCGATGAACACTTAGAGAAAACGTGATGCGAAAATAATATAAAGGGCTACCATAAACTATTCCCTGTGTACAATCACAAGAATAAAATATGTAGATATGAGGTTTATAACAATACAATAAGGTTCTTTATCGAATAAGGTACTACCCTATCCTATTTGTATATACATATTCATCAGTGCCTCCATCAACGATAAATACGTTGTAAAGCATTCTCTAAACAAACAAATATAAAGTAGGACTTTGTCATTTTAAATGAAAACAATGATGATGATGAAAAGATAGTAAATTATGATAAAAAACTAAACTAAACTTCGCGCTACTTTCCTAGCAGGGTAGGCAGAGAGAACCGAACGCCATATGGCACGGTCCTTACACATCTCACTCACCTCTTCAACATTCATGATAAAGTAGATATAAATGATATGCCTACACAATCACATACCAAAAATCACAACACCTTTTAATATTGATTAACCAAGAACAAGTATAGTTAAAACATTTATTACCAATTCGCAGACTACCATCGGATCGCACCATTAGACCACTATAGTTTTATGATATTGGAGTCTCGCATAATCCCCGAAATTTGACCTCCCTAAATACCTACCGGAACAATACAATGTTTTTCGCCAAATGAACACAAAAATGTTTGTTATTTGATTTGCATTTGATTCCACGTTCGCGACTAAAATCCTGCGAATGATTTATCATTGTAAGCCAGATTTCTTCACGAATGTTTTTCGCAGCTAGTCGGTGACAACTTTGATGGATTACGCTAAGTTTTTCAAAACTCATTGGTTCGAGAGCTTGAGGGAATTCGAGTACACGATTTCTCTACGGGATAGACTGTAATACTATTAGTGAAATACCAAACTAAATGGAATAAAAGAAGTTGAAGAGCTCTGGGTAAAATTGATATTTTAAACCTGTGCAATACGTTGTTTAAATGAAATATCTTATCACCCCGAAAAAATCCGTCATGAAATAATATTAAACCACTATTATTTTCAGAATTTCAATAGATATTGAATTTCTTTGTTACCTTTCCTTATAAAATAGAAGTACCAGATTTATAGGGAACAGTTTATTTATGTGTAATTAATTATTCTAATCTCATGATAGATAAGAGTAACCCCTATCATGCTTCGAAAAAGACTAGGCAAAGTCTTAAACAATATTATGTCATTGGAATATTTCAGGCAACCTACTGTGATGAGTATACTATAGCATTTATTATTAAGTATTATTGTCCCATGTTGGTCTGGAACTTGGCCCATGTTGATCTGGGACAAAAAAAAAAGAATGTGCCAACTGTGGTTCTTGCCTAGCATGTCGTAAGAGGCGACTAATGGGTTAAGGGCTTTTGGGTATGTGACTGAGTAGGCGACGAGCTACCCACTTGTCCCTCCTTTTTCACAGCTTTCCATCCAACCCAGTTCACTGTCATATGTTAGTCTGGGACTTAAAAAGAATATGCCAACTGTGGTTCTTGCCTAGCATGTCGTAAAAGGCGACTAGTGGTATCGGGTTTTGGGTATGTGATTGTGTAAGCAACAGGTTAGCCGCTTGTCACTGCTTTTTCACAATTTTCCATCTAACCCTACCCGGCTTTATTTTTGGCTGAATGTGGTTGAATGGGCTTGCTGCCCCTTCGACTCTGCCTACCCCTTCGGGGATTATGGGCGTGATGTTATGTATGTATGTATGTATGTATTTATTTGTTTATTTTTGACATACATAACATCATGGCCGTATTCCCAGTAGGGGTAAAATGTGGTTAAAGGGACACCTTGCCCCTATAACCCAGCCCAAGATAAACTGGGTTGGGTTAGATGAAAAATTGTAAAAAGCAGTGACAAGTTGCTAGCTCGTCGCCTACACAACCACATACTTAAACCATCGGGTTTCGGTACTGGGTTTATCAATACATTAGGCGAATTTTACGACATGGTAGGCAAGAAATACATTTAAGTAGCACATTATTTTTAAATCCTTGACTGTTAGTCAAGGACTAGACAAAAAAACCGCTTAAATATTGTAATATATCAGAAAACCGATCATTAATGAAAACGGTTCATGGTTTAGCCAAAAACAATGAAGCGGTATTAATGTGTACCTACATTGGATATTATAGTAAATATACATGAAAGTAATAAGAAGAATCATAACATGTCTGATCGAGTGAACGCCCCGCCGGCCGGCAAATTGCACGTTTTGCTGCGTAGTTTACGAGCGCACCAAAAGTTCAGTCTTGCTCGCTTCAGACTTGTCAAATTGAAAGGTCCCTTTTAAATTACGGAAGAATGGCACGTTTTATATTAAAGACTAGCTGTGCCAGCGGTGTTACCCGCGTTTATGGTTAATGTTATACAGACTTTTTTCGTCATACATGATTTCTATGTAACTTTAACCATTAAGGCTGCACACGCGACGGAAGCTTAAAAAATAGAGTAACTTCTCCCGTTTTCCCAACATTTCCCTTCACTACTCTGCTCCTATTGATTGTAGCGTGATGAAAAGTATACTATAACCTGCCCAGGAGTATGAAGAATAATTGTACTAAGTTTCGTTAAAATCCGTCGAGTAGTTTTTGTTTCTATAAGGAACATACAGACAGACAGACAGACAAAAATTTTACTGATTGCATTTTTGGCAGTATCGATCACTAATCACCTTCTGATAGTTATTTTGAAAATATATTTCATGTACAGAATTGACCTCTCTACAGATTTATTATAAGTATAGATAGGCGATAAAACGCAGTAACAAATGGTGCACATTATAAATTACCGGAGGGTAGATAGGGTCAAGATATTTGTGTTTTAATAAACATACTCACTGCATTTTTTTTCAATCTAGCTTCCCAGGTTTTCCTTAGGCATGGTCGCCCGTACGTTAAAGGTGGATATGAAACGTGATAAAAATATAATTGATGTCGTGCTACCATACCATACCGGTCTGTAGTGATATATGTTATTTTGTTATATTTAAGTAATGAAGATCAAAATAAGCAAACATTTTTAACATTAATTAAAAATAAATTGCGATGTGCTACGGTATTACTTTAAATAAAATTTTGCTACGCCTGTGCGTTGCAAAATTATGAGCGTACAACTCATTGTATTTTTGAAAACTTACACGAATCTGACCTACCTACTTTCTTACATTTGTACTATGCGACAATCAATGGTGCGTTAAAAAGCAAATGTACCGAGAAGGAAGTGGTTCAAATTACAACACTTTAGCTAAAATAGTAGCGGAAATCGCTTTAGTTACAAGACCAAGTTGTCGGGAACACTCTAAACGACTGCTTCGGTAAGTTTCATTGTGATAATAAACGGTTGATAAATCATTTCTTTCAGGGAAGTAAAGTAATAAGCCTTGAAAGTTCACACGAAGTCGCATTTAGGTTATTTCCCTTTCAATTTCAAGGAAGTTTGTTGGGAAATTGAAGAATCTACTTTCCCTAATTTGTGAATTTCATGCACAGTACAAAAACTTTCAGTATAATAGTTCAAAGATTCTGATAAGGAAATATTTGATTGGGAAAATAATTCAGTACAGAGATAGCAGCAGTGGTAATTCAATAAAGCTCGATGGCTCATTCGGTAGGGACCCTTCCCATGCGCCAAGAGTTGTAGGTTCAATCCCCACCCAGGACAAACATTCGTGTGATGAATACTTGTGTTTGTTCTGTGTCTGGGTGTTAATACCCAATTTTCAAATTGTTGTACAACCACTGTAGATTCTGACATCCGTAACACAAGTACTGAAGCTATTTACTTTGGAGTCAGATCAATGTTTGTGATGTAGTCTGATATTAATTTATTTATTTAAGAACATGCAGCTCATATGCAAGATTCATATTGTGAATATGGGTATGATAAATGTTTTTAGTACGTATTTTTTTTCCTATATTGGCAGAGAGAGCAAATACTGTGTGAACTCTACTCATTAAAATGATTGTAGATGTATAACGATAGACAATTAGCGAGTTTTGGAAGCCAGTTAATAATACTTCATCTACACTTCAAGTAGACCACGTTTTCAACGTGGTCTATACTCGAAGTGTTATCATATTGTTATATATATCTATAACAATATGATATCATATTGGGTATTGGTTATCATATTGTTATATATATGTGTTATCATATTAGCGTTATGTCCTGGCAAAACCAGGACATAACGCTAATATGATAAATTCAACAAAGAAACTCCAACTCCAGTCACAATCCCACAAATACTTCAAGGTCATAACCAAAAATGATAACTTATGGGAGCAGTTGCAAGCGACTTGTACAAACTTGCAACTTGCCACTTCTCTGTCCAGTTGCACAATTTGTTACGTTCGCGGCAACGAAGACCGATGCCCGAATGCAACCAGACGGTCCCAGTTTGCCTAACAGATTCAAGCTAACTTTGGTCCCAATAAGACTGTGAAAGTAATACAAATTTCCCGCTATCCATTTTCTAAACGGTGCATTTTATTCTTTTGTTGCAGTATTCATCATTAGTTTATAGTAATGCAAACGCTTCTAGTATGTACTGCCAATTCTTAAATTATATTAATTACAAAAGAAAGAATCTTTTGTAATTAATCCCCTGTCTTAACATGGGACTGACTTCAGAAGAAATAACAGAAGACATTTTTATTTGATATCAAATTTTACTCAACATGCCAAACTACTAGCAAAATTACATTATTTATCGCGTGAAAAACTATTATTTAATATCTACCACACCACTAAATAGTGTCCCTAATCCAGTAGATCTAGGAATAAATTTAATTTTTTAGAAAATTAATTATATTATGTAAAGTAATTTATTTATTTATTTATGTCTTTAATACAATATGTATTAATATTTTTCTTTGATTAACCTCAAGGAAATCTTCAAACTTTGTATTATCTACATTACACATCAAATTTATAGTTTAACAGCCGCGAAATCGATATTACTTATGAATGTATACACTTGTGTATACACATAGTCATTAATAACTTAAAATATTTCCGTTCTTGTAACTCACGTACGTAATTAAGCCACTTGAGTGTTGAATCAATGTCTTAATAAGCGCTCATAAGCGGTTTCGTCTCCACGGCACAGATTACTTCCACATCAATCCCCTGGCATCCGCTTCGGCCGACAGGGGGCGCCGTCTAAATGAGCTCATTACTCTGCTCGTATACCTATCTATAGTACGGTGAGTGGGCTTTCAGGCGTTTCGTAGCTCGCTATAGTATAATAGTAGCGCATGACAAATTTAAACGACAGGTGACTGAGGTCAGTTGCTACAGCGGTTTTGGCTTTCCGTTTCACTTGACATAGATTTTTCGCTTATAGTGCTATGGAATTAAACTTATTTAACGGTTTATTATATTGCTTCAAGGACTTGTAAATTTACTTCTGTTTATTTTCTGAGTCTATAAATTATATTTAATTGTTAAAAATTAGCTTAAATATTAATAAAGTCTTTTAGACTTTAATACATTTATTTTAAAACAATCTTTTTTTTTATATTTAAGTTGAATTAAAAATAAAAACCAACCTTATTTTTATAAAAAGTTTTCTAGCCTCAAGTTTAATCTATTCACATGTTTGTTTTAAAAAAGTTACCATCCATTTTGCCACTCCAGTAATAATAATAATAATGTCCTCCTAACCGATATCCATCCATCTGCGCAGGAGATATTATAGTGCACAAGTGTGTGCGCAAACACAGGTGCACTCTCTATTCCTTCACTTTCATGGTACAGTGAGACGGTAATTCGACATGACCAGAGAGAGATCAGGCTCTGGACCAACTGGCTTAACGTGCTTTCCGAGGCACGGAGATGATTATGAATGAATAAACGTTTATTTAGCTTATTTATTAAACCGCCAACTTCGTGGCTCCGGTCTGTTACTGAGTAATTTCAATATTGCAATACCCAACCACAAATTTTGGACACAACAGTATTACATGACCTAAAACAAAACCTGCGACCATGACTCTACCAATATTACCCTGTCTAAACAACGTCATTGAAGAATACGACCAAAGCAAGTTTGCGATCGGAAGTAACTGCCTCATAAACCGTATGTAAGTTGGTGTAACGATGCATGATGCAAGCGTTCCGTTCGGATGCACTCTGGAGATCACTTGTGGAGCGGTCATTTTGACGCCAGTAAAAGCTGTGCACCAAGGACTGGTACGAGCGATGTTGTAGGGTATGGTTGCAGTGGTAGCGATAATGCAATTTTAATGTCTATTCGTGGCACGGTTGGTGCAAAGCTTATAACTTCGTGTCTAAGGCAAGAAAGCTAGCAGACTCGGTCTGGTCGCAAGTCATTTTCGATCCCGGCATTGGAACAAATATGTAATTCCAACTCTATTTTAGAACGGCTTACCTATGTTTGCAATCCGATCAATTTATATTCGGAACTCGATTAAGGAAATAAAAACAATTTTATTCGCAACGGCGAATTATTCCTGTTTTTTCTAGCTAGATCGATTTCCCCAAAGCATACATTGCAGCGATTATACATACTTCATTGATACTATGTATAAAATAGTATATGTACATTTTGTAGTCATCTTCTTTGTGTCATGTCCCGTGCTTGATTGGAGTCTCCTTAGACCATGCTCCAGGATTTAGCTATCCTGATTATTATAATTATAGCGACCGCCTATCCAACCTTTAAAACCAAAGAAACATTTTAAAATGAATAATTATAATTTCTGTCACCAACAAGCCAGTTCAACTACACATATTTAGCCAATTAAAACAGAGACATAATCATACTAGATTTAAAGGCATAGATAGTGTTTGTGGATCCAAACCCAAAAATAGTAATATCGCTGTCAGTGGGACCACTCCCCCTGCAGATAGAGGCCATGATGTGACGAGCCGTATGCAAATGAGAATGGGCATAAATGCTCATGGAAATTAAGCAATTTGTGTTGGAGCAAACGCCAGCAGCTGTGTGAAATGGAGCGAGCTTCCGTCTCGTTCGCACGGCATGAGAGATGCAATGATAAGAAAGGGACATGGGTACTTTTACAAGATTGTGTTAGGGTGATGTAGATAAACAAAATCTTGAAATTAAAAGGTATCCATTTAGTGTTTTCCATATATTAGGGTATCATACAAAAAGGTTTTTCAGATGATATAAATGTGATAGTTTGTTTACTTTTTATTTCAATGCATTTTGTTCTATATAACATTTTTGACATACCATTTGAGTAGTTTTATCGGATCCTTTTGAAGTTTTTTTGTAATAAATAAAACTTTTAATATTATTAAAATTCCCAGATAATTAATATAAGAATTATATAAAATTAGGAGTACTTTATTTATCTCAATGTAGGCGAACTATTTTTAAGTTTTTATGAGAAATAAATTTCTTTATCCATAATTGCCAGTTCTCAATTGTTTTTAATTTTCTTGACAATTTTATTTTTAAGACTAACCAAACACGTTTACAAGGTAAGAGTTAAATTAAGTTTTAAGTTCCGTCTATAAAACGCGAAGAGGGGTGTTAGGAGTTTTATTCTCGTTTCACGACTCCGTGAAGACTACTCCTTCCATAGTAGTAATAGATTCAAGACTTCATCGGGCCCAAACGCTTGATATTCGAAACACCTAGACGATTTTTTTCACAGGGAATAATATATCATACAGGACACACGATAGAGTCTATGAAAGAGACAGACAGAAGAATTTAGTATTGTATTAAATGTTTTATATATATATACTAACAATAGGCCGACTTCGTCCGCGCAACTTTTTTAATGCATGGAACCAGAATATTTTTTTTTAAATAAATAAAAGTAATCTGCCAGTAATAGTCCCCTCAGTATCGCTTCAGCTGTTTCAGAGATTAGCCGGAAAAACAGATGACAGAAACTTTAAAAATGTTTTTTTGTTAGTGTCGTATTTTTTTTATATTAGCTCTGAGACAAGAGGATATAAGTCTGATGCTAAATAATTCAGACTTCGAAGAAAGCTGCTCAGATGAAGACCCTGTATATCTGTAACCTAAGCTATCTACGTCTGGCCGAGATTAAAGCTCAGTACACGAAAACTAGGCCAAAGAACAGCACATATAACTAAGTATAATGATAAAATATTTAGACTGACTTATTTTAATACTTAAAAATAAGAAAAGAATGTGGTTTTTTTTTTATGCAATCTATTTGGATTTTTTTTTTGGTTATAATTTTGAGTATGTTATCTTTTTCGTTTAAATTCCTTTATATAATAGGCATCAGATTTCATACAAAATCACACAACCTTACAACCTTGTCCTTACAAACCTTAGAACCTTGACCTTACAAAAAACGCAAATAGTTCATATTAAAGCCGAAAGTTATTCATAAAGTACAAATATTTTATAATTCAAATTCAAGTTATTTATTGCATGTCACAGTATAGTAAGTAATGCATTCCTTACAGAGTATAGAATAAACTTTTTTCCAGCGTAAAACGTTCTCGTTCATTTTAGACCTTAACACAACCGACAGAAGATTCAGTACTCCAGGCTAAATTCTTTTTAAAGTACTATCGGCTGTTATGACAGCATATACTTTTTTTTTATTTGGATCCATGAGGATATGCATTTTGCAAGCATTTTGTAATAAGCATCCATTTTGACATTACAAAGAGACTTATATTTTATTTATCTATACCAAATACCGAGATATAGAGAGAGATATTATACAATGTATTGATAGCCAAAATCAATACATTGTATCCAATCCATCCAATCCCCGCAACGCATCCAATCTCAAAATTCAATCCACTCCCAAATAATGGCGATCCATCTATTTCGAGTTCTTCGTCTTTTTTCCTCGCATCTCGAAATATGTGAGTATCAGGGACCCGACCAACTTCCATTCCAACACTTGCAGTGATTGATGAAGCAGATATGTGCAGTGGGAGCCAGGATGAAATCCAGACGGACTGGATAAATTCCCGAAAGCCGTAGCAACTTTATCTTGGGATTAAACTGAGGATTTCGAATGCTTACAAATTGTGTGTGATTCCAAAAGGAGCCTTTTAAGCTCTTATTATATTAATGTGACTTTTTGCTGTAGTTTCATTCGCATTATTATAATGTTTCTATGTTGCGGAGACGGTATTTTATTTCTCGATAATTCACATCCTTGTCCGTAACTCTGACCACAATATTTCATGATGATTGTAGAGAAATAAACTAACTTAGGTATCTATTTATAGTATAAGTTATTTCTTTATTTTATAATATATACCTTTTTTTAAGAACTAGGTATCCAATCTTACAAAGCCATCAGCTTATCTCGTATATTGTTTTATTGTAACCTACACAAGTTTTACTTTGAACAAGAAATTTAAATTAATATAATTTTATGAAAAAATAAATTGAATATTCAAACCCCATAACATCCAGCTGAGTAAGTTTATTATTTTACATATAATTATAGGTAAAATTATTTCCTTACATTAACAATTAGTTTTTACTAACGCGTTATGTAACTAAGATTACCTACAATTTAAATTACGTAGGGATTTCACCTTTACACAACTCAACAAATTTACCCACACTCAACGTAAAGTCATCAACGCACCGTCATTAGCAAAACGATCTCATTTAGGGATGTATCTGGGACGGGTATATCGATATACCACATTATTATCAAACAACATCATATAGGTATGTGGAGTCATTTGATATTTGCATTGATCAGATTTCAAAGTAAGGAAGTAAGTAGCATATGCACATGGGAATAAAAATCATTGTAGATACTTTAAATAATCAAATCTGGGAATATCTTTTCTGTTAATACTTATTTGTCTCTGTGCGATTAAAACGAAAAATCTAGACTCTACAACGGTTCTGATTTAATGAAGTCGCAACAAAGTTGCCAAAAGTGCCTTTAGCTCTAAAGGTATTGTTTAATTTAATATATCTCACAAAATTAGTTCCTAAGGAAAAATCGCCTTTTACGGCATGCTAGGCAAAAACACAGTTCATTGCAAAAGCAAGGTCCCAGACCAACAAGGAAATCTTTTACCAGTTTACTTGATATTTTTCCTTTTAACAAAGATACCCCATCAATGATAATCAATATAGACGTCAGCCCATACGCGCGTCAGTCATTTTCACCCAATCGACTCTTCACTTTAATGTCTGATACGCCATCAACGCTGTCCGAGTAAATTGAATTCAGTAAGCAAATGTCCGCTAGTGCTGTAAATTGCACTAATATTATATCGATAGGGTTTATATATTTCATTCTTTTTTATGGCGTTATCTGGATAGTCTTTAATACAAGGATAGGTCATCTCGGAAACCAAATTCTATTGCGTTATAAAAAATTTTCTTATCATAAAAATCCAATAAGAAAACACAAACATATAAATATTAGTTAAAATACATTTAGAACTAATTATTAGTTACAAGTACGTAATTATTTATATGTTAATTTTTTATCGAAAATGATTAGATACGGTATTTAAGATTTTCCCTTGATTGTTCAATTCATAATGATTCCTAAAAAAATATGCTTCAAAGAAAAAAACTTGTGGAACAAATTATATAACTTTTTTACGTAGGAATAGTATAAAAACATTAATAACAACCAAATAAAGAACTATCGACCCAAACACTACCCATTTTTTTTATCGACAAAAATCTAAGACAATAAGGCTTATCGACACCCGTCACGTCCCTAACGCACTCAAGAGTGAAGCTGTCGTCACGAGCCCTCGGGTGAGTGCAATCCGACTTGACGCGGGATGCATGCACACGACTGGGTACAGCCGCGCGCAATATATATAGCTTATATGTATAATATACAAGGTAATTTTTAGTATATGAAACCCGAATATAAAGAAGCGAGTGAGGTGTGTAAGGACCGCGTCACATGGTGCTCGGCTCTGCCCATCCCGCCAGGGAATGGCGTGAAGTAACTTAGTTTAGAATAATACTATTACCCTATATGCGGCAATTGATTACTTACATTTTTAATTAGTCAACTTGATCAAAAACTAAAATGCGGTGTAGAAAAGATCGCAGTTTTTTCAGAACAGTATGAAACACCTTTTTCTTTTTATTCGTTCAAAATGTAGTCCATTATGTTATCTGCACTATTATACCGACAGCCGAATTGCCGTCTCACCGGGCTATGAGAGTGAAGGAATGAGATCATACTGGGTTTTCTGCCGCCCCATAGACATTGTGTCCAGGACCGATATACTAGATAAATCTTAAAAATTTCAAATTTGCCGCTCTCAACTTTCGCCCTCCATATAGACCTTACATACTCGTATGTAGACCAAGGAGAAGTTTCACTTCATTTCGTATCCAAATACCCAGGTCCCAGATGTAATAAAACTCCTGAGTACGTCGAACGATCCACAAACATGCTGACGCCCGTCTCGGCTGAGCATGTGAGCATGTGTACTCAGCCCCAGATGGGCATACCCTGGATGCTATCTGTTAGCAATTTTTATTGGTCGTAGTCAGCAATTCACCAGCTTACATAGTAAACAAGCGAATTGCATGTTATAAGTAACTTAAGAAATGCTTTTGAAGATAATTAAAATTTTGCAAAATTCATTAATATATACTTAACATCACGCTCAAATCCCCGAAGGGGTAGGCAGAGTCAAACGGGCAGCAGGCTCCTTTAACCACATTCAGCCAAAAATAAAACTGGCTGGGTTAGATGCGAAATTGTGCAAAAATAGTGACAAGAGGCCAGCTTGTCGCCTACACAGTCACATACCCAAAACCCCATATACCATTAGTCGCTTTTTACGATATGCTAGGGAAGAAACACAGACCCCTGTGACATTTTCGTAAGCACTGAGCATGACTACTCAGGTTAGTCAGAGAATAATAAAAAAGAATAGTAACAAGCCAACTATAGAAGACAGCTTTAAAGATTTTTAAACAATTTCATATAAATTAAAATTCAATTCATGAATTAATTATTACAACTGTGCTATGTCATCATCAATTTCATAAAACGGTGAATTTAATACATAAAAATTATAATTAGAATTATTCGAACAACTTAACTTTTTTGTCATTGACAAAATCTTTAACTTTATAGTAACCCTTTTGCGTTAGATTGTTTTTAATGTACAGCTTAAAATCAATTAAAGTATATCTTTTGAGTATTATATTAAATTCCCTATTCAGCAGCTTGTCTCCACATTGTGACTTATTTTTTGTTTCAAGTCTTATTTTTTTATTAGTGATTTTGTGTATAAGTGTACGTCTTCCACTCTTGTACCAACAATGCTCTCTGGCACGAATAAATCGATTAGATTCTGACATTCCTAGACTCACTTAACACTATAATATTACACGTCTTACTTCAGTAGATATTGTTAACCTTAGCTTTAAAGTAATGTTTTCCTTGACCTATTTTCAGATTGACTAGAATTCTAGAAAATTGTTGGTCTGTTCTTAGGACTCTTCCTATCCTTTTGAGGATAACGGGCGTGATGATATATTATATGTATTTTAAGAAGCTTATTGTGGCGGTCGGACAGCTATAATGCTTGATGGATTGATTAAAACAACATTGATACGTCCATGTTTATTGTAGTTCACTCTAAGACTAAAACATAAATCTCTCCTTATATAATGTTACATATGATGCAATCTATTGAAAGCAATTGAACTCTCTTAGTACATTGACCTAATTATAATGTGCGCGTGGCACATATCTTCCCCCTTTATTTAAGTGACAACAGTCAAAAAATATATAAAAAATATTCTATGAATATTATCTGAATACAATTGATAAGATATTGAGTAATTACTAGTGTTCTGGTTACTAACTATCAAATAATAACGACTACATGTGTATATAAGGGTACATGCGGAATGCACTACTTTTTCCACTTATTACGCGCACCGTTTGTATCACTGCACAACACTACACTATGACTTGTTTGGCGGTGAAGTTCTGGTGGGCGCGCTCATCCCTGGCCACTATAGCAGTAGCCGGAACAGCGGGCAGCTCTCGGAGCTCACGACGCATGTAGTTTCCATAGTTGTATTTGCATCGCTTCCAGACAAAATAGCACGCCATGACCAGTAGAATAATGATTATCGCTATCAGATAATTTTCGATTTCGGAAGAATGCTGTTGCTTGATAGTCTCTGAGGCTGCTGCGGAATTACCCGCGCCATTCTGGGCAATTATTATTTCCTCCTTGGCAATTTGGCTTGTACCTTTTCCCATATTGTAGTTTTAATACAATTAATTGAAGTAAATACTCGTGCTCGTTATTCAACAGTCAATTAAAATGTAAATCTGACTACAGGTTTACTCACTCGGCCCGATCTTGTTACAGTCTCTTTGTTGATATTAAGGTCCACCTTATTTGGCTTAGACGTATCATTTTCATAAGTATCCAATGTAAATGCAGGCTTAAGTCGATCAATACTTATAGTTTTCTCCGTATCTGCTTGCGAAATTTTGAAATATTTGTCTGACTTCTCTAAAACCTTGAAAGGCCCTGCGTAGGGTGGTGTCAAAGATTTTACAATTTTATCGCATCTTACAAATACGTGAGTGCAGTTTAGTAAATCAGGATGAACGAATATATTTGACTGTTTAGCTTCTCTTTTCGGAACAGCTGACATCTCAGATATTTTCTTTCGTAATTCACTTAGAAAATAGTCGTTATCGGAAATTATTTGCCTTTGCGGCTGAAAATAATCACCCGGTAACTTTATAACTTCACCATATACCATTTCTCCGGCGCTTAACTGCGTATCATCCTTCAAGCATGCTCTTAAACCTAACAATACAGTGGGTAGCTCAGCAACCCAATTCAACGTGTTGCCTCTGCATATTAGAGCGGTTTTTAACACTCTATGCCATCGCTCTATTGCTCCATTTGCTTGAGGATGGTAGGCACAAGTTCTAATTTTGTGTATACCCATTCTTTTTGTTAAATTCACGAATAAACTGGATTCAAACTGGCGACCTTGATCTGTTGTGATTCGTAAAGGGCATCCAAACCGGCATATCCAACCTGAATAAACAATATTAGCTACTGTTACTGCGGTTATATCCTTAATCGGGAAAGCCTCAGGCCATCCAGTTTTCCTGTCTATCATTGTTAACAAATAACGGTACCCATTGCAGTACTGCAGGGGTCCTACGATGTCAATGTGAACATGTTCGAAGCGGTTGCTATGTGTGAAAGTACCAAATGGTGACATGGTATGTCTATGTACTTTGGACTTTTGACAATCCATACATGTTCGAGTCCATATAGTGACATCTTTGTTGATAGATTTCCAAATATATCGATCTCGCATCATCTTTCTGGTCGTTCTTATGCTCGGATGACTGATACCATGTACAGCATTGAAAGCTAACTCCCTAAACTCGAGAGGCAAATATGGGCGAACGTTACTCATTGATACCTCGCAATAGATCGGTACATCTGTGTTAGGCAATCTCAGTTTATTGAACTTTAAGTTTTTAGATTGAAACAGCATTTTCAATTCTTCATCGTTTTCTTGTATTTCTGCCAATTTCTTATAATCAAATGGTGTGGGTATGTCTATAGAAGCAATCCTGGATAAGGCGTCAGCCACTACGTTCTTTGAACCACTAATGTGCTCGATCGTTGTTGCAAATTGAAGAATAAAATCTATATGACGTAACCTTCTAGGGGTGTCATTTTTTCCAATTGAATTATTCTTAAATGTGTGAATTAATGGTTTGTGATCAGTATATATTGTCACTGGTCGGCCTTCTATAAGATATCGGAAATGCTTTATCGCCATATATATCGCCAATAATTCGCGATCAAAAGTGCTGTAACGTTCTTGGGCTGTACTCAATTTTTGGGAAAAAAAACTAATGGGTCTCCAATTATTTCCATCTCTCTGTTGTAAAACAGCTCCAGCACAAGTACCCGAACAGTCCGTCATAATGGCTATAGAGGCATCAGATGACGGAAATGACAGCGTGACGGCGTTTTGGAGCATCTCTTTGCATTGTTCAAAAGCTTGAACAGATTCTTCAGTCCAGTTAATCTCGGTTCTGTCCTTTTTCTTACAACTGTGAATGTATTTATTGAGTTTGCTTTGAACTTCCGCGGCATGTGGAAGGTGAGGTCTGTAAAAATTTAGCATTCCTAAAAACCTTCTTAGTTCTTCCACGTTGCTTGGCTTAGGATACTCTCTAATGGTTTTAATTTTGTCATCTAACGGTCGCAAACCGCTTTCGGATATGTGAAATCCCAAGAAATCCAACTCAGTCTTTCCAAAATCGCATTTTGCCATATTCAACGTAATTCCAAATTGATTAAGACGTTCAAAAACTTTCTTCAAGTGACGTTTATGATGAACTGAATCACATGATGCAATTATGACGTCATCGATGTAACAGAATAAAAATGGTGAATTTTCACAATTTCCGCCATTTGTGTTTTGCGTGAACTCAATATTTTGAAAAACAACGTCATTAAGGAACCTTTGGAATGTTTGTGCGGCGTTTCTAAGTCCAAAAGTCATTCTTGGAAACTCGTATAGCCCGAAAGGAGTCGTGATGGCTGTCTTTTCTATGTCGTCTTCATGGACGCTTATATTATGATAGGCCCTTTGCAAATCCAATCTTGTGAATATCTTCTTTCCTGCCAGCAAGTATGTACAATCTTGTATGCGAGGAATGGGATATCTGTCTGGTTTTGTAATTGCGTTAAGACGACGATAATCGCCGCACGGTCTTAACTCACCGTTCTTTTTCGTGACTACATGTAAAGGAGTGGCCCAACAGCTTTTAGATGGTCTACATATGCCCATATCTATCATACGTTGGAACTCGGCCTTCACCTTGCTATACTTATCAGGTGGCAAAGGTCGCGGTCGCGCGAAAACAGGTGGTCCACTAGTCTCTATGTGATGGACTACGGAATGGCGTGGAGTCTCCTTAAAACAAAGTGGTTTTGTAATATCAGGGAACTCCAATAGTAGGTCACTATACTCATTTTTAAAGTTAATTGTATACACAGGTAATTGTTTATATGAACTAATTGAGGCAATCACACTGAGATTAGTCACTGTGTCTATAAGTTTTTTATGGTGCACATCCACTAATAGTTTATATTTCCCTAAAAAATCAGCTCCAAGTATTGATTGTTGAACTTGCGCTATAACAAATGTCCATCGAAAAGGTCGGCGCAAACCAAAGTCTAAATCTAAAGTCTTAACACCAAAAGTTTGTATTATACTTCCATTCGCAGCGTAGAGAATATAGTCATCACACTTAGCACGTTTCTTTGTTTTACTCACTGGTATCACCGATATATTTGCACCAGTATCCACCAAAAAATGTAATCCAGATTTTTGATCATAGACAGATAGGCGGTGATGTGGCGTAATGGTGCTGATCTCCGCCGGCGATTGCACCTTAATTAGTTTTCCTGTATCTTATTATTCCATGCACACGGCTCTATGCATTTCTTAGCCTTGTTGCGAAAGCGATGGTGATAAAAACAAAGCCAGTCAGCATTTTCTGGCGTACGCCGATTCATGTTACGTACTCGTGATGCAGAACGTGACTTGGATCGATTATAATTTCTTCTATGGTGCGATCTTCCTCTTTCCAACTCTTTTACTTGCATGCTCAACTTGGATATTTGGGATATAAGGAATGCATTATCAGCATTATTTGAACTGGACTGTACTGCCGCAACATGTAATGGTTGTGTATTTTCCATAACCTTATCGGCAATAGCTGCCAATTTTTCAAAATCTTCTCCATCACAGACTGCTAAAACTCCCCGCACCGCTGTTGGGAGGTGTCCTTGCCACATTAAAGATAGAGTTTCATCACTTATCTTGCCGCGAGCGAGGTCGCGCATCCGGCGCAAAAGCTGAGAGGGCTTCTGGTCGCCTAGCTCCATTTCGCTTAACAGTTTTTGGAACTGTCTATTTTCAGATTCTTCATACACAGTCAATAAACGCGCCTTTAAAGTTTCATATTTCCTCGCTTCTGGAGGATTGAGCAGTATGTCTGAAACTTGTTGGATGCAATCCTTTCCCAATTTCGCTACCACCAAATTGAACTTAGTAACGTCACCAACTTTCTGTTGTCCCAAAATTGCCTCACATTGGACGAACCATAGTCTTGGCTGGTCACACCAAAACTCTGGAATCCTCGATGAAACTGTTACTGGAGCTAATCCCATAAACTCCCCATGGTCTGTGTTTGAAGGGTTACTCTGCTGTTGTTGTTGTTGTTGTTGGATTCCACTTTGTTGCTGTGGTGTAGCCATTTTCATATCTTGAGTCTTGCTAGGTTCAGGTAGTTGTTGTATCAGAAATTGTCGGGGTCACCATTTATGTGGCGGTCGGACAGCTATAATGCTTGATGGATTGATTAAAACAACATTGATACGTCCATGTTTATTGTAGTTCACTCTAAGACTAAAACATAAATCTCTCCTTATATAATGTTACATATGATGCAATCTATTGAAAGCAATTGAACTCTCTTAGTACATTGACCTAATTATAATGTGCGCGTGGCACACTTATTAAACTCTAGGGGTAGGCAGAGGCCTACCTACTTCTGCGAAATGGTTGGAGTTTTGCACCATTATTTTAACAGACCCAGACAAGAACTAAATTCGTCAACAGTTCCACATTTTAGAAACATAGCCCTAAAATAGGAAGTCCAAATCTGCCGCAACAATTTGCTTAACAGCAAGACGTAAACATATGTTCATATATCTCCGCCGTCTGTCTAACTCCTGAGGACTAAACCGACAAACCAAAGCGGCAATGAACTCGTAACAAACTGTAATCAGAGGACGACAGTCGACAAGGTCGATCAAACTAACACAACTGGGGGAAGGTCAATCAGACGACAAAAGTACTTACGTGTTCTGCCTGAGTACGGAACTTGCGAATTAACTAACCGCACGGAGTTTGTGCGGGAAAGACTTTCGGCTTTGCAACTGGTTGGAACTAGATGGAACTGGATGGGACTGGATGGAATGGAATTGTCAAGTGCAAATGGAACAGATTAGTGACGGAAATCGAGTGAAATTTTAATAGGTTTTGAAGATACTCTAATAAAATGTTGATTTTGGATTCGACTACTAATTCACTAGTAATATTTACGGACTCAATTACAACAAAAGACTAACTTACAAACTATTTTAGACATAAAATAACAGATTTAAAAAAATATATCTGAATATTTAACTAAACGGCAATGACGCTGAAATTCCATATAGTTTTAGCACGGCTTAAAATTCTGTTAATTTTACCCTGGAATCAAATTTCTAAGTGTTTATTTTAACCACTTTTTAATAATATCATCTTAAATATATAAAAATGAATTGCTGTTCGTTAGTCTCGCTAAAACTGGAAACCGGCTGGACCGACTTGGCTGATTTTGGTAATATTGGTAATCTTCCAGGGAAGGTTTGTACGGTAAGAAAATATGGAAACATTGCGACGAAAATAATAAAAGAAAATCCGAAAACGAGGCCCAAGGAAGTGCGCCGGGACAGCTAGTCCCTTAAAAATATCTAAACTTGCAACTTATCTACAAGTTAGGTATTTTTGAGTGAAGTGCCAATCAACTTGAATCAATGGTGGATCAAGACAAGAAATTTCTTTTACGCAAAACCTGCATGAACGCGAATAGTTTGTTATCCTTGATACTTAACTAACTAAACTTTACGCCACTTTCCTAGGGGAGTAGGCGGAGAGAACCGAACGCCATATGGCACGATCCTTACACACCTCACTTGCTTCTACAACATTCATGATCCCTTAAAAACTGTTAACATATATCTAGCCTACAAACTTTCGCATTTAACATATTGATCAGATTTGTATATCCCAAACATGTGACTAGAACAGAATCGTGCTAGATTCTCATTAAAACAAAAAGCAACGCAAAGCCGAAGTCTAACCCAGCATGTATACAAAACGGTCATTCTTGTTTACGTGAATCCTGCGGGAATGGGAAAAACAAAGTGATCCGCTAATCACGTTGGGTGGGCGCCGCAGAGCCGCAGAGGGCCGCAGATGTATTTATTGCCCACTAAAACTGACCTCTAAGGGCCATGATACGTTAGTCTTTTGATTTAGTGATCACTACAAGCTATTATCATATATAGTAGCAACGCTCCAGATATTAAAATTGTCTCCATGAATGACATCGAGACAATTTCAATATCTGGAGCGGTCATGTCGAATTGCCGTCTCACCGGGCTATGGGAGTAAAGGAGTACAGAGTTCACCTATGTTTGCGCGCACACTTCTGCACTATAATATCTCCTGCACAGTAAGCTAATGCTCGATGAGATTGGCCGCCGTGACCGATATCGGTTAGGAGGACATTATTAGATCCAGGGATGACCCTGAATATATCAAGTATTAGCCTAAACTAATAAAGCAAACTTACTCTCTCTGGAGCAATGATTTATACAAGGGCAGTGACTTGCGATCAGAACGCGGTCTCGAGATAGCGATGAGTTATTTGTTATTGAATAAACTTCGTGAATTTTAGAGAGACTAATAATTAGGCAATGAATGTTGGTTGGCAAGCGATTTGAACTATGCTTGAACTTTAATTACATTTTCAGTTACTAGCTACCGGCATTATGATAGCATGAAATATTACTGGCAATATGTTAAAGATAACATAGTAGTATCACATTAAAAGTTATTGATCATGATGATAGTGATCACATAGTTACCTTTTGCTACGTTTTATTTCACTATTATCTTTGGAAATAAGCACTTCTTAAACTTACCAAGTAAGTTCAGACTTTAGTAGTTCCTAAAACGGATTCATCATATATACGACGTCATCTAATACTGGTAGAGAAGCATACCACTTAAGAAGTTACTGACTTAAGGGGGATATGCCAGACAGCTCAAATATATATGTATCTGCATTACCACGAAGAAACCTCCTCTGTATCACACGTTCATGCATGTTAATTAGGGATTGCAATGCTGGATACCGCGGTGGTAGCTCAATAGTAAGGACACGTGCCTCTTAACCAAGGAGTGTGGGTTCAAACCCGGGCACGTACCTCTGGATTTTTTCAAATCTATATACGTATTTATACCACTAGCTGGACGGTGAAGGAAAACATCGTGATGAAACCTGCACAGTCAAACAACTTTGGATTTGTAACCATGATCCAAAAATTGTCTGGTTGCCCTATCTTAGGGTTACGAAGGTCAGATTGGCAGTCGCTTCAATGTAACTATCAGACTTGCTAAATCCTGGATCATGGTCTAAGCGGACCCCGTCTAAGCACGGGACATAACGCTAGGAAGATGATGAATGCTGGATATAGCAATGCAATCCCTAGCTGAGCTTAGCACAATTTTAGCTGTGAGGATCCGATAAGTGCTGATGCAATGCAATTTCAAATTTAAATCCCTATTAGGGAATGCTGGATCAGGCAATCCAGCTGAGTCCAGCACAAGTTTAGCTCAGCGTCATATGCTAAATCCAAAAAAAAGCCGCTGGATTGCAATCCGTAATCATAATAACTATTCATCAAAATCCTGAGTCTAAATCTGAGCACTAGAGGTGCTCAAGCTCAAACCACGCACACAACTTGTCTCGAAGAAAAACATCTGACAAATTATATCAGATAATAACAAACATTGAACTGATGACAATCTAAGTAGGTAACTTAACTCTAAGTTTGAATATGACGATCAAAATCAATATTATCTATCACAAACACCCAGACACAAAACAAATATCAATTCATCAATATCTATGTGTGCGTCCAGGTGCAGGAAACGAGCCCGGGCCTTGACTATTTACAATTTGTCAGGATAGACTAATCACAATTTAGTAGTAATGAGAACACAAATAGGGATGATGACTGATTAATTAAAAAAACTATAATTCTAATTAGTCCGTCATTTAGTTAGATTATCCAAAAAATTAGACACATATTTTTCGCTTTATCAAATTAACAAAAAATCACAAGGATGAAGAGCGAGTGACGTCATCCTTTCGTAAAAAAATTACGAAAGGATGACGCCACGCGCAACTTGAATGCATTGCATCTTCGTCAATGTTTGCGTGTTTAATATTTTTTTTTATAATCTAGCTGACGGGCTAAACAGATATTTTTGTCCCCTTGCCTGTTGAAACAATCCCGTTTTAACGAAATGTAAATAGCCATCTTGATTAAATTGTTCAAATGATCACCACCGAACATCAGCGGTATTTTGTCTCAATCGTTAATACTATTTAATGGGACGACAAACAAATAGATGGGACACTTTAATTAAAGCTTCTATCTCACTAGGTTTCTGTTTAATTACTTACTGAATATGGGTTTAATTATTTTGAAACTTTTTACTACGTTAAAAAACTAAGGAAGAGTTAAGATTTTAGCTGTCCAAAAAAATTTACATTAACATATATTCCACCATAATCTAGAAGCCTCAATTTATGTAGGTATCAGGGACTACTTAAAACAAAAGGACTCCGCGCTGTCAAGCTACAAGGTCTCCCTAAATCTCACTCACACATGCATAAGCAACCCTTACGCATGTGTAAGTGAGACTTAGGGATACCAGATATCGAAGCGCAATGTATTAACATTGCGCTTCGATATCTGAATTGAGCGCAATGTATTAACATTGCGCTCAAAATTTACTATTATTATTTACTATTATTTACTATTATATATTTATTTCACATTAATATGTGATGTAAGTTGCTGTAAAGTTGGAGCTCCGCAGATGCCTAAACGGCTAGTTAGTTTAGTTTTTTTTTCTAGTCTGTGGTAGGTATGTATAAATTTACAGATGTTTCGCCATAATGCCTAAACTATTCGAATTTCAATATCCGTATCAAATGATTCATGATAAAAGTATAGAAAATAAACCTTATAATTTTACTGAGCTTAATAATAAAGAAGGAAGCGACTAGAAGATGCAGGAAAATAGACAGAGTAGAAGCTTCGCAGAACTTTTGGAAGGAAAGACTTTTACTTCTCACATCATGTTCAACTAGTAGGTAGGAGTAGTAGAAATCTATAGTTGTAAATCGGTCGGATGCTGCCGACGTACTACCGCATATAAAAAAAAATCGCATGCTTAATGGTAAAGTGACCTAACTTAAATGCTTCTGATGGAAAATTAACCATAATTTTTGAACACGTAATATTAATTTAAATATACAACAAATTTAGTGTTAGATCACTTTACAACTAAGCGATTATTTTAGCACTAGCGGCCTGTTCCGGCTTCGCATTGAACATTTTTTTTATCCCTATGTTTATAGTAACAAATATAGCATTATGTTACTCAAGAATAATGTAAAATTATATTAGTGTAAGAATTTTTGAAATCGGTCCAGCAGTTTTTTGAGTTTGTTTGTAAAAAAACTTTCCTCTTTATAATATTAGTGTACACTTCTATGTATTATGTATTAGCCATCCATTTATTAGAAACAACAGTGTGATAGACACTATCACAGCATCCTGTTGAAACAGGGCCCTAATCGACTGACGTCATTTAAGTATTAATTTTAAACGAGCTGTTTGAGAATACGAATTAAACTTCTGAAGTATTAGAATTTCGTGATTCTTGGAAATTCGTATTTAGGCTGCAAGTCTTCAAGCCGAACTTTTTCATGGTATCTGTTATTGGAAACTTGGAAATCGTAAATAAACGATATTATCGTTATTGTTGTATGAGGCAACACTCGTTATTCTTGGATCCGATATAAAAACCTTCTGAGAAATTTCATTCTTATGTAGATACATATGTTGCTATAGAAATAACTTAAATTATTTTATTCTATGTACTTTATAAAGGACGATATTGCCTATATTATTTAAAGAAGATACCAGTCGTACAAGAATGTCAGTGGACTACAAGAAATGTATTTCTTAATAACAAAATCTATAGCTTTACATAGATATTCATGTTTGTATGAACTTTGTCTTTTAGGAAACACTAGGTGAGCTTCCACTACCTAGTGCTTCCTAAAAAACAAAGTAGTTCACATAAAGATTTAACAAACCATAAGGCTCACAGTTAAATACTACTTTGTACTAAGAAAGCACAAACATTCACGTTTCCTTCAACGAAATCGACGCGCGCGCCATTTCCCTAAACAAAACAGGTATGATATTCCCGACCTATTTTTTTCTTTATGAATAAACCATCAGCCTGCTCCCACGACTTCGCGAAAATTTAATCATAAGATTTAAGAAATCGTAAAACGGGTATAATTAGCTACAGACAAAACTATGAAAGCATATTTTTGAATTTTGTTTTAAAAACTTTAAACATGGGTGTTTTGCTCGAAGTTATTACAAGAAGCATGCGCCATAGTATCAAATTATTGTGTTATGATGTGAAAAGATACTAAAACAAGTCCGTACTTAGAAATGTTGATTCGATACATTTAATACAACTAGATTAAAATTTAGGTCCAATATACAAATTTGAAGCTACAAGAAACAAAAGCAAAATAAATTTTCGTTACTGATTACTACTACATATTTTGTCCCATAGAAAGCACACATCATCTAACAACCCAATGTATTCATAGTTAACGACAACTTTGTCCTAAAGAAAGCACAAACGTTCCTCTACACATCTAATCACCTCAATCCTCGCGCACAATTTCCTCCAGCAAAACGGGTTAGTTATCCCGCCTGTTTTTTGCCGTGAATCGCCCATCGATCTCGCTCGCAACCTTTGCGAGCCCTAAATAAAGTTACCGAGCCCGTTACCGGGTAAAACGTTCGCTTACGGCGTACATTTCTCACACTTGCCGCCGTGGTGGAAACAAAACAAATTTTCATGTGGCTGCTGCGACGGCGGCATAGCGTGTTCCGTACGCTTTCTTTCCGATTTTTCAATTAAATCTGACATTATTATCATACGAAGTATATATGGCGGTGGTAGCTCAATGATAAGGACACGCGCCTCATAATCGAGGGGTGCGGGTTCAAACCCGAGCAGTACCTCTGGATTTTTCAAATTTATGTACTTTATATAGCTCAGCGGTGAGCGAAACCTGCAAATTGAATTGAACTTTAAATTTGTAACCATAATCCAAAATTGTCTGTTTCCCCTATCTTAGGGCTACGAAGGTCAGATTGGCAATCGCTTCAATGTAATTACCAGACTTGCTAAATCCTGGATCATGGTCTAAGCGGACCCCGTCTAAGGACGTGACGTGGCTAACGCTAGGCAGATGATGATTATTATATGAAGTATACGTAAGGTATGTTTATGTATATGGAGCAGTGGTAGATTCATGGTAACCGAACACAATTGGCTAGCCTTGGTTGACTCGATCTAGGAGCGCAATTATTATTATTATTTTTTTACAACATTTAAGTAGGTTCGTATTCACACAACTTAATTTGCAGTGAGGCAACGCACCATAAGGAAACCCTCACATTCAAATAATTATGCGTGTGTGACCATTATCCAAATTGACAGCTTCCCCTACGTAAGCGTTACTAAGGCCAGATGACAGTCGCTTAATGTATTAACCAGATTCGCTTAATCTAGGGTGAACAAGCGGACCCCAACTAGAAACGAAAAAAACGTTAGAAAGATGACTAGAGACTTATGTTTCGTACAGAGGTCCGCCTTGACTTTACTCGGGAATATAATTCCCATCCCATCTCATCTTCTTTACTGAAATTTCAAAAAACCTTGTCTGGCGAATGCTTACATCTATACTAATATTAAAAAGCTGAAAAGTTTGTGTGTTTGTTTGCTTGAACGCGCTAATCTCAGGAACTACTGGTCTAATTTGAATATTTATTTCAGTGTTATTTAACCCATTTATCGAGGAAGGCTAGGCTATATAACAATTACCATAAATGCGGGTGAAACCGCTGGCACAGCTAGTTATCAAAAAAAGTTAACAGTCGAGCTAGGACTAACAATTTTATGGGTATTATCTACAAGTGACTATACAATTTCATCGGCATGTGAGCGGTTTAGTTCGATTTATTAAAAGACAAACATAACTATAGTCACCTTAGCATTTACCATTTAATTGTATATTTAACTGTAAGATAATATCATACGGGAATAAAATAGCAAATCACAAAATACGATAAATCTAGAACAATGCAGACACTTACACATTATGTATCGCTATTTGTAGTTTCGCAGTAGTTCTCACGGAACCCCGATAAATCCGGCAATCCGTTGCGTTGTTATTTCAGAAGGCAATAAACCCGTAGATAAATCACATTACTTTCGTACTCGATCCATTGAAACATGGCCAAAAATACATTGAAACCCGCCGAGTGTCGGCCGAGTAAACACCATCGTCCTGTATCGAACTACGCACCCGATAGGGCTGTCGATCTTTAGCAGGCCTCGAGCCATTTGTGTACTCTGTACAAGACAGAAAATTGTGGTTGAAATTTTCTGTCCTGTAAAAAGTATAAGGGTGATAGTTGTATGGATAAGGACGTGAAAATAATAAAAAATTTAAATAAAGACATGGTTACACAACCATGTTTTTAGTATATATTATCGAACAAGCCGTTTGACAGTGCCATTTGTAAACAAATTACGTCAATCGTTTTTAAAAAAAGTCACAGTAACTATCGAGTGATAATTCTTTCTTATAGTTTTGTTTAGGATGCATCCTAATTAAAAAAAAAAAGCAGAAAATCGTTTCGATCAAAGACTAAAGTAGTTAACGTTTATGCACATTTTATTTTGAAGTTATTTCACAATCTGCCAGCCCTATATCCATCTAATACTCTCAAACATACTCTAAGACAGGGTAATTAGGTATATTTTGTAACGGCTTCCAACCGTGCTGTTGTAAGCCTCGTAATTCGCGATATCAAAGCACCTGAACTATTGATAGCTAATCGCGATCCGCTTCAAATCCGATGTGAGAACGCAGGCTTACCTTCGATCATAAATATTTAACTGGATACTGCGTATGTTCTCCAACATGTGTCTTACAAAATTGCAGTGACAAAGTTTCTACACAAATCCAAATGACAGGCTCGTTGGTCGACTGGTCAGAGACCCTGGCCACGACGCCGAAGGTCGCGGGTTCGAATTCCGCTAGGGGCAAATGTTTTGTGTGATGAACATGAACATTTGTGATGTAAAACCGTGATGTCTCACGGTTTTACATCACAAATGTCACAAATGTCTTTGTACTGTCGTACAAAGACTAGCCAGGCTTTCAAGTTTCGGACAAAATTGCAATAGCATCATACATACAATTTATATTTTTCTTACAATAGAAACATATCTATTTAATTTAACTAGATTTATTTCATAACGTGTTCATAGTAATTAATTGATTTTATTATAATTTTGGCTACATTCGTTTTGATGAGCTTACTGCTCCGAGGACCCTTCCTACCCCTAAAGGGATAGCACCGCAATAGTTTAGTATGATTAGTTTATAATTCGTTTTAATTTCCAGACGCATTATTTTCGCATCAATTTCTAGCGCCTTTGATTAAGTTTGGTGGTAAAAATTCATACCTGACTTTTTTAAATCTAGAAATACGTACTTCCTCAATTGTACCACCATACGACAAGTATTTATTACCACTAACACCAAGCTGCCACTGCTCTCTTCTACTACTGTAGTCTGTAATCTATATGTTACTGTAAAAGCCCGTATATTGGTCAATCTTAGGTTTTACTAGTAAATCTTAGAATTTACCGACATGAGTTGGCAAATGTAAACATTTCTAGGTTAGTTTATATTATGGGTTAGTTAGGTTAGGTTTATTAACCTGATTAAAGAAATACCTTACCTAACCTAACCTATAATATAATCTAATCTTAGTTAGGTTTGGTTAGGTAAAATTTTCCAAGTAAAGAATCCTAAGATTTACTAAGTAAATGGTGGTAAAAGTTCGAATTGTACACCTGTTCAGACTTTGACCGTTAAGAGGCGGTAAATCTTAGGTTTTACTGGAAAATCTTAAAATTTACCATAGTTCGAGCTATTACAGCAACATATATACTAATACGTGAAGCAAAGAGTACCCCTTTTTTATTAGAATTACGCGGACGAAGAAGTATGAGATTTGCCACAGTAAAAGTTTTTATTGAGACGAAGTGCAGGAGGGTATTTCAATAAATAGGTAATAAATTAATAATGGTCGAATTTCGACAATTATTAGACATGTGTGAAGTTTTAATTTGGGTGCTAAAAAATATTATTTAGGTATACCTTTTGACAAAGCAATAAAGTACAAATAAATATGCAAACAAACTTAACGTCTTGGACTTGGCCTGGCACACAGCCCCGTCTCGCTAAGTGCTTGGTAGGCGGGGCATGTTAAAAGAGATCCGATCTGAGAATACATACATCAATGTTTGTCTACATTAACGGCGTAATAGTTGGAATTCTTTAGTGGCACAATTGTTTATGGCGAAAAATGATGCAATGATTGTTTGATCAATGGAATTCCAACAAAAAAAAATAATAATAATAACTCTCTGTCTGCCTTCTCACATAATTCACAATGTTAGTTACAGTAGACATTATAATGTATATATGTTATATATAACACATAGCATCACGCCCATAGTCCCTGAAGGGGTGGGCAGAGTCAAAGGAACAGCAGGCCCTTTTAACCACGTCTTAGGGGTGAGAGCTTCCCGCTCCCCCGCCAGCCCGGTAGATACCTAAAGGCCGGCTGCGGCCAACTACCGATAGTCCTCTCAAAAAAAAAACTTTTTACCACATTCAGCCAAAAACAAAAGCTTGGCTAGATGGAAAATTGTGAAAAAGTAGTGACAAGTGGCTAGCTCGTCGCCTACACAATCACATACTTACCCACAACCCCATATATGTACAATGGTATATGGGGTTGTACTAATTTTGATGATATTTAAGGCAACTAATGAGTCGCCTTAAATATCACCAAAATTAGTACGCAGTAGTAATAACTTTTCTGCGTCCCTACCAGAGAATCGGATAGACAGTGGCTTCTATATAATAATTAGGTTTGCTAAATCCAGAATCATATCCTTGGGAGACTCCCACTGGAACGCTAGAAAATTGACTTTCATCGACAAAATCTTGTCAAGGCTATTTCTCTGTAACTTGGTCTGTTCTCCTTTATTCAAAGCTTAATATTACGAGACCTTTATTTATTACAAAGAAACATGCCGCTGCTGAAAATATTATACAATACATAGTTCATAAGCTCAATACACATTAAGGGGACAGTGGGCTTTGTTTGAATTTATTTGGGCATAAGTCCCTATTGGATCCTTCCGACCAATTCTACTCTTGACATCAAAGATTTCATCGCTCTAAGGCCAGGAAATATTCGGGGGACAATAAATACGTCATTGTTTCAACAGAATTACAAAGGAGAATGTATTGCTGAACGTTTAACGAAGGACTAGTTTGCTCATATGGGTTTGCTTCCGAGAAATTTTAATTACCTATTACGTTAACAGCATTGGTTTTATATTAATGATATATCATTATGTAGATATGCAACCTTAACAGAAGAACATATTATTATTTGATTTTGTCTATTTATATTTTAATATTTATACTGTTGAACGTTGACACACCCATCTATACTTAATATTATTAAGCTGAAGAGTTTATTTTGTTTGTTTGCTTGAACGCGCTAATCTCAGGAACTACTGGTCCGATTTGAAAAAAATCTTTCAGTGTTAGATAGTCCAATTACCGAAAAGACTAACATTAACCATAGACGCGGGTGAAACCCGCACAGCTAGTTAGTGAATAAGAAAAGACATGAGAAATACTGTAATTATAGCCCTTGAAATGTGGCCAACAGTTTTTTTTTTCAAAACCAAAAAAGCACAATACACGACAGTCCCGTTATAATTTCGGGACGAGTCCCGAGTCCCGACCCCATTCGTGTCATCCTCAAGCGCAGTGTGCGATGGACCCGGAAATAACTTGCCGAGTTGCTTTCCGCTGAACTGGTTATATTAAAATGTGAAATAGAACGTGTTTCAAGTGGATTACTTCAAAAGGAACGTCGGACAGTCACTTGAAAAGCAATTTAGATCATACTGCGTTTAGAAAGGCGTCTGTGGACTGAGTTTGTGTATGAGAAGTTAATAATGATACTAAATTGAATTATTTTTATACGACAAAAGAATACATAATTTGGGCCTTCGATAACCAGAGCCTATAGGCGCTTGTGAAATAAAGAATACCACTCGCTCTTCGCAGACCCTTTGAAGATTAAGGATACATCACACCAACACGCTGGCTTTCCTATACTAAGTACTTCTAGGAGCTCTTATTCTTAGGGCCCCCGTTATGGCCTGCTTCTAATCCAGTGTTTGAACTACGCTAGTAAAAACATATAATAAATAATAAATAAATAAATATCCGACGACATCACATACATTGATCTGACTCCGAGGTAAGTAGCTTAAGCACTTGTGTTAGGGATATTAGAATCAACAGTGGTATGTATTACAAATATATACTTAAATATTGGATATTAACACCCAGACACAGAACAAACACAAGTATTCATCATACGAATGTTTGTCCTAGGTGGGGATCGATCCTACAACTCTTGGCGCATGGGGCAAGGTGTCATTACCGAATGCGCCATCGAGCCAGTCAAACGTATAATATTCATCTATGTCAGGCACAACCATGGGCGATTGCAATGGGGGGCAGGGAGGCAACCCCAGCAAAAGCTGCGTATGCCCATGGGCACAACAAAATTGTGTATCTGCATCTATCCTACTCTAACACTTTCAAAAGCTGCAGTTGAAAATAGCCAAGTAAAATTATTACTTCAGAAATTATACCTATGTATATGCATTCACTAGCTTGACCCCGAGCTCAACACAACAACAAAAGAATCGGTAACGATACAAAATGTCGGTGCAAACATTTCTTATTTTCCCTTTGCACAAAAGTCTGCAACTCGGCAAGTTATTCCTGACTCCATTGCACTCCGCTTGTGAATGACACAAATAAGCGAACCCGAATACAGCGCTTGCAGCGGACGAGTTGTCGCTTACTCAGCGCTGAAGAATCGGGTGGTGAATTTTGAGGCAGTCGAATTCAATTCCTTTGCCAAGTTAGTTTGTTTGAAAAAAAAAAACACAAGTATGACGTAACAATTGCACGCTGAGAGTTTGGTACAAACATTACCGTATACGCGTTATTATAACTTATACATGTATAAAATATTATATATAAAATAATCTGTCTTCAAATTACCTTCTTATCAAAGAGGTTAAAAGAAAACAGACTATTACTGATTTAGTTAATATATATATCAATTAACCACTTACTTTATTTTTTTATAAAAGGATGGACCTATCCACTGTCCCTTATATTGGGTGTTCTTACAAACATATCATTTTTGTTTATCTGCATAATGCCTGACCCACAACTGACACAAAAGCTTATCGATGGAAAATTGTCGACACATCATCAATTTTACAGCCATGTCCATTATGAACGAATTAGCCCCGCCATTCTCCCATTTCCCCATCTCCCCACCTCCCATCACCCCTCATTGTGCAAAAATATAATATACTGAGTACATTTTCACAACAGAGAAAATGGGATAATTAATAGTGCAGCTAAGTTCTCTGCTTATTAGAAAGTTGAATTTAAAACTGTACGCGAAAATTTAATCTAATGAATAAACTGTTTGTCTGTTCTATTCTCATTCATTTTAATTAATGATCTTATAGTTCATACCTCACGAGGTAACTACTAACTAATCTGACTAGCTATGCTAATGTTCCTCGCCTGTGTTATCTTCCAACTGAAATAATAAACATTTCGTTTATGCTGCAAATTTATTCGATTTCAAACTAATTCAGCTGAATTTTCTCAATCGAAAAGGTTTACCTAATTTTTCGAACTTAAAGCTAGTTTATGATTTACTAGCTTCTGCCCGCGGCTTTGCTTGCTTGGTACATCGATAAAATATAGCCTATATGTTATTCGGGTATATATTATTGTAAAGTTTCATTAAAATTCATTCAGTAGTTTTTGCGTAAAAGAGTAGGTAACAAACATCCATACATCCTCACAAACTTTTGCGTTCATAATATTAGCAGGACTAGCTTCTGCCCGCGGTGTTATTCTGAAGTATAAGCTTTGGCGTGAAAGAGTAACAAACATACATCCATCCATATAATCGCGTTTATTTTGTTAGTAAGATACAACCAGAATCGAATTCCACTTAGAGCACCCGCCCCAATCAACCACGAGACTTTCGTTATTTAAGCTCAAGCAACCTAAAAACGACTTCAAAAATATATTTCAAGGGTAACCCGAGACGACAAATTCACATGCAAGTACATATAATTATATACAGCACTTAAAACAAAAGAAAAACAAAAATTTAATAGTTTTTTTTTTCGTTCTAGCTAATCTCCGAAACAGCTGAATCGATCTTTACCTTTAACTTTCACTGGCAGTTTGCTGTTGTTTTAAGTAATTTTCTTTTAGAAAAAGATTTTAAGCGTAGCACGCAAAAAATAAAAAACTTTTTTGTTAAATTCTACGCCGATTAAGTTAGTCCAGTATAAGATGAAGGTACACCACTTCAACTCGGTCAACCTGAATTCACACTCAAGAACAAGTTCTTTAGGTAACCTGAGATTGCAACCCGAGCTGCCTGCACCAAGGCTCTGCTATGCTCCGCTGCGCCCAAGGATGCAGTGTGCACTTGCTGAATCGACAACACACAATGACAGACCAGTGATAACATTTCCAACTTTACATATAAATGAAAATTAGCTGTTTCTCCCGCGTGTAACGATGAATGTGTCGTAGCGTGATGTTAAAGAGTCTACAGCCTTCCTCGATAAATGGGCTTTTTATTTAACACACAAAAAAAAAATTTTCTGTAATGGTCGAATTGCGTTTAGGGGGGGGGGGGGGGGGGGGGATAATTAAAATAATAACGGCGGAGACCACGGTGTACCATTAGAATTGTTTTCTTTTTTACAATATAACTTACGGCTAAGATATCAAAGCGTATACAGCCTTGCTCTATATATTTTAAAAGGCATTAGACTCTTACTTATTTCACAAATTATTTATTTTATAATTGAACAAGTTCTGTTCCTGGGATTAGCGCATTCAACCAAACAAACTTCAGCTATATAAATCATAAAAGTATAGATTTGTGTGAATGTCAAGACAGTCTTGACATACGCAACATCTGCTGTGTTAAAATCACAAATATTAAAATTTAATTTAATTAACCTACTATACAATAAATATTGATATTGTCGGCTAGTTGTCCCGATTCATATTCGAAACTGTTGAACTGATCCTGCAAATTGCTGGTGTCATGAGGCTTATTTTATTTTATAAAAAAAAAATAAAGGGTTCCACGCAAAAAAAGAAAAGTAATACTTACGTTCTGTTCTACGCAGCTAGAGTAAGTCTACTATAAGATAAGGCACTTAGCTCAAGCAACCTGAAATCGCATTCAATAAGAGGTTCTATGGGTAACACAATATTGCAATCTGAGCCGACTGCACCACTCAGCGATGTATGCGCTCATCAAGGATGCATTGTGCACTTTCTCAACCGACATAATACATAGAATAGTGCGTTACTCTGCGAAATTAAATGAAATAAATTCGAGTTATTTGTAATAAATTTGGTAATATATTGAATGAAGAAGGATGACAAATTATTATCGTTTTTCCTTTTTACTACCCCATTACTAAAACTCCGATTCCGTCCGTTCGTCTGTATTTCGCCAGGCTGTATCTTATGAACCTTGATAGCTAGACAGTTGAAATTTTTACAAATGATGTATTTCTATTTAAGGGGGGCGACATACAACAAACGCGATTTTAATGACGTTTTTTACTCGATATTAGAACAGTTTTTTTACATTAGTGCTACCTCAAAAACAAGTTGTTTTGCCAAATATTGATAGGAAACGTTTCGTGTGCGTGACCGACTCGCACTTGGCCGGTTTTTCAAAACTTACGACAGTAGAGCAGTGCTGAAGCCAAATTTTAAGACTTCGGCCTAGTGGTCCACACTTAGAGTTAAACACATTTAGTTAACACGCGTACAAAAGAATTACATATTTATACTTATATAGATAGGTATCACATAATTGATATCTAAATACTTACCTATAAACGTCTACAAGAATAAATGTATGTGTAAGCATAAAATAAATTTATTCATATAGATTAGGATTACAATACAAATCCAATATGAGGTTAACGCAACGTTCTGTAATCATCTTATAAGCAGTGAGAAAGCCTCCCTATATGAGTCTCCGATAGTAGACTAGGGTGACCATCAAATATCGGTTAGGAAGGACATCGGATTTTTTTAGAAACACGTTGTTGTACAGACTTATTTGGCTTGTGTTACTGCTGTCTTGATCAATGTCGACAAAATATCTTACTTTTGGTAATCAAAGTTGTATGAATTATAAAAAGTAGCAGATACATTTATGGTTCTTGATCCGAATCAAACTAACTGAAATCTGTCAGTACGGGGAAAATATTGTTTCTATTGAATATGACTAGAATTACTTATTTTATACTAACTACATTCATACTTTGGTATAAATAAATAACTTCAAAACTTCAAACCTTGAAGGGGTAGGCAGAGTTAGAGCGTTATCGCTCTAACTCTGCCTACCCCTTTATAGGAGCTTATGCTCCTATACATAAATAACTTCACGCCTGGAAACAAAGGGAAAAGCTGATTTTAAGGAGTTGTCGCTCCTTGAATCACATTTATCCGAAAATAAAATAGAGTAGGGCTCAATGAAAATTTTTGAAAAAGTAGTTGTACTAACTAAAGAGCCATAAAAGGGACAATCCTGTTTATACCGAGACGTATGGTCACTATAGATACATAGCATGTAATTTAGGTCGTGTACACAGCACCTGGTCCTTATAAACGGGAGGCTATGTTCGTTCGTTTTCTTACAAAATGAAAAATCCACCGGTAACAATGTGTGGTAAATATCGTTAAAGCCGTGACGTCATTACTGAGGTAAAACTTACGCAGAGAATTTTAGGTCTAGAAATTTGTATGCTCTAAAATTAATACAGGGTTGTTCTTTTTTGGTTAGTGGAAAATAAGCGTAGGACATTAAACTTTGAAATAAAGCCCACCATTTTGCATCCAAACCTTGATATTCATTATCTTTTTTCTTCTTAAATAGCCAATCAACTATACAAAATAAGGGGCCATCCATAAAGTGCGTCAAAATGAGTTAAATAAGTAGATAAATGGTTTCGCCTAAAATAAAATAACCCCTGTATTTAAAAAAAATCTGTGTTTGTGGTTAAACTCGTCCGAAACGGCTCGACGGCTTCTTTCTTTCTTTCTTTCTAATGAAATAATCTTTGGTAGGCATGAAAATAGGTCGTAATGTATTTTTGACCCTGTAACCAATTTTTATCTCGTACGATTTTCGAAGAATTAACTACCTATATACATCAATTATAGAAATATTAGTACAATTACTTAAACTGAAAAACTCTTTAATAAGACAAAATAGTTATTCACACAAGACTAAACTAGCAACATTGATTAAATCGCAACATGTCAGGTACAACAGAATTCAATATTAAAACATACCAACAGTTGAATCCTCAGATTAATTTCACCTCGTTGTACCGCTGGTGCAATAGGTGACCTACAATGGAACAGGTGGGAATCGCCACATTCCCACTCGGCGCAATTTCCAATTTTCCACTGCCTGAGACTGACTGCACCTAGTTAATGTTTCGTTAACACTCCTCTCTTGGAACTATTCCAAATGAATTTCGTACGGATTTTTAGTTAAATCTCGGGGGATGCTTTTAGTGCAATCTCAGCGGAACAACTTTTGGACGTATGATGTTGGCGTTTAAAAGGTTTAATGGTTGGTACAATTACGATTTTGATGTATCAGGTGTTGGGGCTGGAGTCAGACGATTAATAACTTTAATTTCGATTGAATTAATAGAAAAGCACTATGAACATATCGTATTTTATCGTATTAACAAAGATAATAGTGATGATTATAATTAATAACGGAACAATATCGTTGACCAAACGATGCGAGGATACTAGCGTTCCTGTTCTTAGTCAACCTTCGCTTCGATCATGATCCCGGTTTTGGTAAGTTTAGTTAATTACATTAAGCGTTTGTTTATCCCACATTCGTAGCCCTTGGTTAAGATAATCATATAAATTAGTTCCTCTTTTTCATTTTAATGTCCTACATCTCATTTGTTGCTATTAAAAGCCTTTTTAACTTTATGAGTAAGTATATAAATGGCGTTTAGTTCTCTCTGTCTACCCCGCTAGGGAGGTGGCGTGAAGTTTAGATAGTTAGAACATAAATCACTCAATAAGTGTTATTTTTTATAACACTTATTGAGTCCACAAAGGTCTGTTATCCTTACTAATATTATAAATGCGAACGTGATCATATGTCCATTTGTTACGTTGTCAAGTCTTAACTTTAAACTCTGAGAAATAGCTTTTAGTCCGGAAATTTTTAGCCTGGAAATACTGACAGATTCGATCTCGCGATATAGCTTCTGTATCACGTTGAATTTTACGTCGGTGGAGCTTAAAGGAATAGTTGGTTACAAAAATCAAGGATCAAGGATCAAGATAGATCGTTTTGGTAAACTCCTTCATACATTAATCCATTATTTTGGTTGACTGTCCAGATCCGTTGGTGGTTAAAGCGTAAATTATTTCTTCCTAAGGTACAGCCCGCTACTCTTTTACCGTTGTCACGACGTTAATCCGTCCCTTGACGGTAAAATGAGAGGAGGAAAGACAAACGTAGGCCCCCTAACTCGATATAAATCATATTAGCTATCATGATCTGCTTCCTACTGAGAAGTATTCGATGTATCACGCTATTGAACAGATAAATATAACCTTTATCACACAACGAATAACGTCTACTTTTCTTTCCTCTTTTGGTAAGACTAACTCTTTCCCTTAATTACGTTAAAGCAGACTTTCCAAGTATCGTTCAGGAAAAAACGTCGTGTATTTTTTTTTGAATGAAACCTTTTTCTGTCCCTCATAATGTCAATTCATAATGTTCATATACAAGTACGCAATTTTTTTTTAAATTATCGCTTTTTATTTGTTTTACTAGCTTTTGCTGGTGACTCTGCTCGTGTGAAATTCTGTCTCTTCGAAGAAGTTATCGAGACGTCTATAATTTCTGGCACTGAAATCATTCTATCCTATGCCCTATTTCATGACATTCTAGTAATTGGTTACGTAACACATAAGGATTGCAATCAAGCGGCTTTTTTGCTGTATTTAGCACATGTCACTAGATCCAGGATAGCTAAAATTGTGATGGACTCAGCTGGATTGCTTGATCCTGCATTCTAATCTTAAATCACAGATTTTAGGCCCGGCCCTGGAATTTGAACCCGGGACCTCTTGGTCCGTAGGCGGCGCATGCTTTTACTAGACCAACGAAGCAGTCTAAAATTTGTACATACTAAGCAGTCCGCAGTCGGACGATGACGAACACACCGGTCGCAACACAGTTTTATAACTTAGCGGCTGGTAGGTACTCCATTAAACAACTAGCCACCCTCATAACTAAAGGCTATTAAACTGGCACATGTATTAAAATTATTAGCAAAATTTTGCACTACAAAATCGTGCAGGGCTCAGCTGGATTGTTGGAATCAGCTTTGCAATCACTAGTAACAGAGTTACATTAGGTTTAAAGACATTTATTCTCATAAAAACATACAGTTCATTTACAATGAGATAAAAAACTACATTCTTAACTTAATTGACTGGCCCGATGGTCGAGTGGTCAGGGACCCTGGCCACGAAACCGAGGGTCGCGGGTTCGAATCCCGCTATGGGCAAATGTGTCGTGTGATGAACATGGGCATTTGTACTCGAGTCATGGATGTTTATAAACGTATTTAAGTATGTCTATCCGTTCACCTAGTATCTATAGCACAAGCATAAGCTTAGTTTGGGACTAGGGAATTGGTGTGTCAGTCTTACTAGCTACAGGTACAGGCACAGATAGATAAAGATTGTAGAAATACGGGTCATAAAACACACATAATTTGTAGAAATGTATATATGTATTGCCTTATTTTAGCTTTAAATATGTTAAGGCATTCTTTAAGGTTGTTAGGTAATTCTTTATATTATAGTTGAACTCCCTCAAACAATATAGTCTTCTTTCCGTAGTTAGTTCAACCTTTCTTTACTTTCATTCACATTTGTAACATTAGTTGTCACTGATGAGATGCTGTGTGTGCAACTACTATAAATCTCTCTTGCGGTAGACATGCATAAAAACAATTATAATTGTTTAATCCTAACTATAAACTTCAATACAAGCAGACAGTTATTTTGACAACAAATTCACGTCAAAAATAAATCATTAAAACGCGCCACATCTATTAGTATCTAGTCTATTTTAAAACAACAGCTCAAAGAATAAATATAAAATATCTAGTTCTGTTGACAACTGTACAATGGTTGTAGTCCGGGATCTGGCTGCAATTTTCCTACGTTGATTGAGTGTTTAATTCGAAATTAAGGCATCCATACAAATACAATTCAATTCCCGAAGAGGGATTATTTGGGGATTGCGGGAGTGATTATATCAGGGAACAATACAGTAGGTATCATTAACCACTTTTAAGGAAAGATAAAATTGAGTTTGGTGTAAAAATTGTGAAAGAGTAGTTGTGACAAGTGGCTGGCTTGTCACCTACACAGCATCCAATACAGCAGTAAGTAGTCTCTTTTTATAGCATGATAGACGAATAAAAAGTTGGAATTTTACTTTCAAATCCCAAACCAATTAATCTACATATTTAAATCTACTTAAAAGAAGAACAATTACTATTATTTTAATTATAAATGAGGTGATTATTATTAAAATAATATTAATTGTCCTTATAGTAGAAGCTGCTAGTAAGTACTAGCGGCCACATTTCAACCAGCCGAAAACATTTAATTTATTTTATTTATTATTTGTGTCTGTGGGCGACAAGCTAGCCATAGTCACAGCCTTTTCGAAATTTTGCATCTAACACAGTCCAGTTAGTTATATTTTTGTATGAATTTGGTAAAAGGGGCATGCTGCCCCTTTGGCTCTGCCTCTGATTACGGGCGTGATGATTTTATGTTTATTTATTATCAAAGTTTACACTATGATATTCGCGTATTAGTAAATATACATAAAAAAAATATTTAAATACTCAATGAGCGTAGAAAACTTGCTACCGTATCCCGTACTATTAAGTTGGCGCTGCGCCCAACCAGCGGGTCACGGTAACCAGGCCAGCGGGACTGGGGGGACAAACTTGGCCCTTATCTAGGTAGCGGTCAAGTTTATGTCTTGTTGGGTACTTGGACTTGAAAGAAATGAGGGCAGTTTATCACGGAGTCGTACTTATTTTTTATATGCTAGTTAGTCATAATGAATGAACAAAGGATAGCTATATAATAGTTACTATTACAGTTCGTCAAAGTTTATCATCATTACATGTAAAAGAGCAGAACAAAAGCTATTATAATAGGGTCACTCGGGCTCGTTTTCATTAAAATATTTTTTTAAATCCAAAATCTATCTCTTTGATAGATGTTTTAGATTTAAAAATATCCAACGTTCCTAAGTCGAAGATAATAAATTGGCGCAGTCATATTCAACATCGAACATTTTCTGATTATCTAGAAAATATAACTTACTAACTAAACTTCACGCCACTCCCTAGATAATATGATTAGAGTAATAGCAATAAATAAAAACCAATCCTGTTAATATTGTACCTAGTACCACACAATTCTGGTACCTACATTTATAAATATCCGACGACATCACATACATTGATCTAACTCCGAGCTAAGTAGCTAAAGCACTTATTTATTTATTTATTTATTTATTTATTGGTTCACCAACATAAGGTACAGTATATAATAATTAAGGTAACAATTCAATATATTCTTATAGCTAACTGCACTTATAATTACAGGCAATCTCAGCATGCATAAAAGGGACAAGTTTTGTATGAATTTGGAAAAAGTAATAAAAGTAATAATGTAATTAAAATAAAAGGACAAATATGTGTGTATTTAAAACTAGTTAACAAATTTTGTTAAGACTTCAGATAACAAACACTAAATTATGAGGTAGGTACGGCTTTTTTTTTTTTTAAGTATACTTAAACATACGGGAAGGCTATGAAGGTGGACATCAAGCTCAGGTATATTTTTTGTGAGGTCGTTATATAGGCGTGACAAACGGGTGACAGGCGAGTCTCGGCCCAGCCTGGTCCTGCAGAACTTTTTTTTGAACAATCCACAAGGATACCGCGGTATTCTGTTCGGAATGTTAAAGTCTAGTTTACTTAGAAGTTTTGGGCAATCTATTTGGTTATTCATCAGCTTGTGTAGGTAAGATATATCTAGGTAAGTACGTCGTGTAGAGAGGGGATCAAGCTTATGATGTTTCGCTTTTTCAGTGTATGAATTCAATAAATTTGGGGTCCTAAAACGGTAAGTCATGTAACGAATTAGTTTTTTTTTAACTTTTTCAATACGCATCGTATGCAGTTTGTAACTCGGACACCATACTGAGCTACAGTATTCAAGCTTACTTCTTACATAGCTGTTGTAAAGGAGGGTGACTGTAGCAGGACTTTTGAAGTCTTTCGTAGTTCTTAGGATAAATCCTAATGATTTATTTGCTTCCTTTATAATCAAATCAATATGGTCTGTAAACCGCAACTGACTATCTATCAGGACACCAAGGTCCCTGACAACTGCAACCTCCTCGAGCCTATTATCAGCAATTTTGTACTCTGAGAGTGACTTATTTTTCCTTTTTCTGGTAAACTTTATATGATAACATTTTTTGGGGTTTAATACCATTTTGTTTTTGTTACACCACCCCTGGAGATTGTTGATGTCTTCTTGTAATTTTTCAGAGTCTATTGTGGATGTAATTGTTTTCGTCAATTTCAGGTCATCAGCAAAAAGGTAAATATTACTATGTCTTATTACACTAACAACATCATTGATAAAGATGTTAAAGAACAGAGGCCCGAGAACAGAACCCTGAGGAACACCCGACGGCGCAATAAAAGGCTGTGATTGCTCACCGTCTACCACAACTCTTGAAGGGCGATTACCAAGGTAAGATCTACACCAGTCTAGCAACCTGTCTGTAACACCAAATCTGTATAATTTTTCTATGAGAATATTGTGGTTGACCTTATCGAATGCCTTGGAGAAGTCTGTATAGACTGCATCCACTTGAAGTCCTAGATCGACAGCCTCCATTAGTTCCGAAGTAAATAACATGAGGTTGGTGTTGTTTGATTTCTTTTTCATAAAGCCATATTGGTTGTCACTAATATATTTGTGTATATGCCGGTACATGGCAGAGTGAACTAATGACTCGAAGACTTTGGACATTGATGCGATAATAGAGACAGGTCGATAATTAGTAACACACTCTCTTTTTCCACTTTTAAAAATGGGAACTACCCTTGCCAACTTCCACAAATCGGGGAATGTACCGGTATCCAGTGACTTATTGTATAGCATCATTAATGGTATAGCCATTGTATTTGCGCAATTTGCTAAAAATAGTGGGGGGATGTTATCGGGGCCCATTCCTTTTTTTGTATCAAGTTTCTTTAGTTTGCCTTTTACTTCTTCTGTAGTGAATTTAAACGAATGTAATAAAACTATTCTTTCTTTATCTGACAAAGAAGTGTATTCTAGGGTTCCTTTGGAAGTGTCAGTGGAGTAAACCGAAGAAAAGTGATTGGCAAACATATCGGGGATTCGGTTTGTTTCAGACGATAATTGATCGTTTAAAGTCATGGTACTAGGGTATGATGAACTATTTCTTCTCAAGTTTTTGACGTGTGTCCAGAAGTATTTTGGGTTTTTCTTTATTTCACTTTCAATCGTATATATATAGTTACTATAGCATTTTGTTATCATTTTTTTGCAATCTTCCCGCAAATACTCAAATTCTAATGTATGTAAAGGGTTTCCGAATTTTTTGTACTTTTTATGGTATTTAAATTTTTTCTTTAAAAGATATATTAAATCGGGCGTAAACCACACAGGATATGACCCTAGTTGAATTTTAGACTTAGGAATATGTTGTGAAATAGTATCATGTAAAATCTCATAGAAACGAGCAAGCATCTCATTAACACTTTTACAATGACTTAGTTCCTGCGCCCATGAAACGGATTCAAGATAAGAGTTGATAGCTAAGTAATCACCCTTATGGAAATTGTATCGCTCTGTTGGGACCGATTTATTAATAGTCTCTGCCATTGCTTGTAGTTTGATATCTAGAGCAGGGTGGTATTTATCAATGTTTCGTATTGGCTGCAGGCATTCTTTAACACTTAGTACTTTTCTGTCACATAAAAGTAAGTCCAATATTTTATTATTTTTATTGGTTACGCTATTATATTGTTTTAAGTCATTAAGTTCCATGAAGTCAACCAAGCTACACAACAGTTCACAATTACTATAACCTTTGGGATTCATATTCTCGTCATTTTGGTTTTCTTCCCAGATTATACTACTCATGTTAAAATCTCCTGCAATCAAAGTATTCTCATTTTCTCTTCGAGAATGAAAGTACGTATTTAATTTATTTGTAAATATGTTAAAACTATTATTAGTTACTGGGGGCGGTAGATATACGGCTCAAATATTAACTACCGGTTTTCCTCTACCTTTGGAGGATATTGAAACCCATAAATCCTCGCAATCACTCTCGTATTCTGAGACTCTTGCTGACAATAGTCGGTTGGTCACTGCTATCAGAACACCTCCTCCCCTCTTTTTTAAGAAAGCAGAAGATTCCCGATCTCTTCTATACACATTATAGCCGTTATCAAAAAATTCACCATCATAGCATCCGCTGTTAAGCCAAGTCTCCGTAAGTATATATATATCATAATTTCTATTAGTAATTACCTGACGTACCTCACTCGCATTTGTGTTTAGTCCCCTAACATTTTGATAATATATATTTAAGTGATTAAGTGACATATACCTACTTATAATCAAAACAAAACAATACAATTATAAAATATAGAAAAATAAATATAAACAGAAACAGCAACAGTACTATTAAAAATGTAAGTAAAAGTAAATCAACAGTTAAACAAGTTCAGACAAATCCTGAGCAGTCTTAATTAACTTGTACTCTGAGGCTTCCGACTTGTGTTATCAGAATCAACAAATATATACTTAAATATTAAATATTAACACCCAGACACAGAACAAACACAAGTATTACTACTACTACTAAACTTCACGCCACTTCCCTAGCGGGGACATTCGTGTGATGAACACAAGTATTTATCACACGAATGTTTGTCCTGGGTGGGGATCGAACCCACAACTCTTGGCGCACGGGGCAGGGTCACTACCAAATGCGCCATCGAGCCAATCAAAAATATCCCGCACCTCTTAAAACCACGGTAACCCTACACGGTCCAAGTGGCGACGCAACATAACTTCCTACATCAATTTTTCCAGTTTCGACACCGAAGGATCCGATAAACCTTGTTAGTGATACTTTATACAAGATTCTACTCCTCCCGGACATCGGTATGGGACTTGAGGAGAAAGTTAGGTAAGGGAAGTATTACAATTCGTATGATGTACAAAAATGTTGCATTTTTCAGAACAAGATGTTATAGGAAATAAGAGGAAAAGCATTTGATTGAGGTCCTAAATACAGAACACTTCCTAGATAAATGATATCAAATTCCATGAGTTTTTAAAGCGGACCCCAAAAGAGCACGGGACATAATGCTGCAGCAAGTCCTAGACCATATTGAGCCAAAAAAAAAAAAATGGCCTGGGTTAGATGGAAAATTGTGAAAAAATTGTGACAAGTGGCCAGCTCGTCGCCTACACACCCAAAACCCGATATACCGGTAGTCGCTTTTTACGATATGCTAGGCAAGGAACACAATTGGCATATTTTTTAAAGTCCTAAACCATCATGGTACAAAATTATTATATTGAATTAGATAATTTACCTACTTACATTAAATAACAGAAAAATAAGACTAGGAAAAAAAAGTCTTCCCGCCTTCTGCTAGACATTTATTTTTGCCAATGTCAACGGAGAATTGATGGATACCATTCGTTTGTTATAATTTCGTAAAACAACAAAACAAAAAGTGAGATTCTTTTCATGTATTTGTTTCTTATGTTTTAAAACATGCTTCTGGTTCGAATAACGAGTAAATATCGTTTATTTTTAATATTTCAATTGTAAAGTCAAAAATAAACAAGTGAATGATTGATTAATAGAATATAACTAACTAACTAATATAACTGTAAAATTGAAAAAACTACATATAAACTAAAAAAAATATCGCGAAATAAAATCTACATAGTAAAAAACAATCAAGGAATTTATTTTAACGTTGAACAGCGTAGATTTATAAGATGGTATATTTTTAACGTCAGATTTTCAATACTGACTAATGCATTACATTGTGACGATAATATATATCTGACTTAGGATTTATGACCGTTTTTCAATATATTAGTCACTAGCTAGTTTCACCCGGTTATAAGCCTATAGCTTTCCTAGATAATAAGGCTACCTAACACTGTAAAATCTTTCAAATTGGACCAGTAATTCCTGAGATTAGCGCGTTCAAACAAACAAACTCTTCAGCTTTATAATATTAGTAAGTATAGATTTATATTTTATAAAAGTTATATATAAATGATTTAAATAATCATCATCATCATCATCATCCTTTTGCCCTTCTCCCAGTTCATTTGGGGTCGGCGCAGCATGTCGTCCTGTTCCATACGTCCATGATTTAAATAATGTTCTTAGTTAATAAATTGCCTAAAAGTAAATTACTAACGTAAGCTACTTAGGTACTAGTGTCAGTATATTTTAGTAAATAGTTCCATAAAAAGAAGAGCACATGTTACAGCTGTTACATCACGCCCACTTCCTTAGTATGGTTATTTATTACCAACCGTAACCACTCTCCATCAATGAATACTCCAAGGTCACCGAAGATCAAAAACAGCATTAAAACCATGAATGAAAACCACCGTAAAATTGATACGAAATAAAAGCTCGTAAACTGATTTATTATCAATATTTTTACGGGTTGGGAAACACATTCATCTTTTATTGGCCCAAAACGTAATAAAACGAGTTACCTAAAAATACAGATTATTTATTTTTCGACGAACTTGCCAAGTCAATTTCAGGCAAACTGTCGGTTGGTAAAAATCCATTTGGCTTAATGGGATTATACTTTATTTGAAATCAATCGAAATTTTACGTAAAACACGTGTTTCGTCATCCTTACTTAAACTCTAAACGCGAAAGTCAGGTTCACAGACTGAGACAACCGAGCATATTCGTCTGTCAGCCTGACTTGATTACACGTTTGAAACATTCTACCGATTGTGATGAATTTTGGAACCTCAAAAATTCGAATCTTTAGAACGGACATAGGCTACTTGTTATTCCGGAAAAATTATAGATTTAGCGGGATGTACCGTGCAAGATAGTCGACGTGTAGTCGATGTGGAATTTCTGTCTCAGTGACAGAAATTCCACGTCGACTGAATAGCGTTTAAAACGTATCAAAACTGTATGTATAGTATCTATAGTGAGGTGTGTAAGCTGTATAGCGCTCTGTAACAATCATCATCATATCATCAGGAAAAGTAGTGACAAGTGGCTAGCTCGTCGCCTACACAATCACACACCCAATACCCGATACCCATTAATTGCCTTTTACAACATGCTAGGCAAGAAACACTATTGGCACATTCTTAAGTCCCAGACCAACATGGCACATGGTAAATCTGTAATAACCTTCTCAGGAAATAGGCGTGGCGAACAAGTATAAATAAAATAAACAATAAAGATAAATATACATTCAAATGGCCTTAAAAGAACAGATCAAATAGCAATTAACACAGATCGCCTCTTATCTCAAGCGGGCGATATTGGAAAATAGATAAATCTGAGTGAGACCGACGTTTATTCAAGAAGTTTTGATGGCGCGAGAAAAATACATCAGTCTAATAGATGTCTGGTGACGAAGCAAATTGAAAGAGACCGCGCTTAATTCGATGTCGAATCTTTACGAGTTTTAAATCCTGGCTGTCTGAAGTTTTTTCTTTGACTGTATTTATGGGAAAATGTCTGAAATAGTACATTCTTGATGTAATTTTCTCTTATAAATTTTACATGAGCATCTTAACGAATATGTGAAAATCAAGGTAAATACGTTTGTTACTTAATTACCTACAGTTGGATTTATTTTATATTGTAGATGCCTATTGTCTACTCTTTATGATGTAATATAATGAATCATGAAAGGACAACTGCTTTTATCAACTGCTAAAAATCGATTCCACATTGCCATGAATATTATATTCATTTAAATTTCAATTGAAATCGATTGAAAATAATGACGGCTCACTGAGACGTATGGAAGTATGATAATACTGCACCGACCCTAGATCATTTGATAGAAGAACAAGATGAAATCGATTAAAAATCACAAAAAATACAGCTTAGTCGGTAAACAAATTATAATATTTCATCCAACAAAACCAGAAATAAGAAAGTATGTAACGAAGAGTATTTTATTATTTACACTAACAACTTTCACATTATAGGAAGATTAATTGGTCGGAGTGCAAAGTTTTGTTTCAAAGAATATTTAACGGTATTCGAAAATTATTTCTAATAAATTATTTTTGCGCTCCGTGAAGAGATAAATCTCGTACTTGAAAGTTGTTTCAAAACACATCAATTTCGCGAAGTGAGATCAACATATTTTTTTATCCCTAGCGAATAAAAATGAACTTTGGAATCCTACATTTATCTGGTTTAGACTGGAAGGTCATACATTTTATTGTTGTAGGAACAGTTACATATATCTACCAACTGGGCATATTTATTTATACCTACAAGACTTTAGGAAACTAATTTTAAATTTTTATACAATACCAATTAACAGTAACAGCATTATGTACGTGTGATTAGTAATATTTTTGCCAATTTTTATATCTTAAATATGAAACTGGAGATCCATATTTGACTATTATAGTACATAATAAGCAGAACCAAAGTTCTGATTATTATATACTATAATAGTCATATATTATATATTATATTATATTATATTATATATATTATATACTATTATAGTATATAATAAGCAGAACCTAATTTTTGCTTATTAAATACTATACTTACTATAATTTGTTATGTAAATCTTTCGGCATACCTTACCTTAAAAAAGTATAAAATACATAATTTGCCACAGTTCTTCCATTAATACACGACAACAATAAGAAACCTTTTTAAGTTGTCAAGTAATGGATATCAAATGGCCGAATGATTTGCATGTTTGTGTATGGGGCGATTCGTCGCTCTTACTTTCGACGCCATTAGGCTTCTGCTAAAAACGCTCCAAAATGAAACGCACTACGGCAAATAAACTCGCGAACAGTTTAGGTAAATTACCACAGACCATTATTTTAATAGGACCATTTTTCCATTGGTCGTGACAGATGGCTATACTACCTGGAAGTATTTTTTTTTTTTCTTTGTAAGTACAGTAGTGCTTTTTTTTGTGCCTTGATAAAATAATTATTGTTTTTTTTCTGTACAATTGGTAGGTACAAAGAAATGTCATAATGTCTCGATAATTTAATTATAGGCCGTAATTTTTAGGGTTCGAAGTTCAAAAATAACCTTAAAATGTTAGGTTTAAGATTTTGGTTCCCATCCCGCATACATAGCTCAATATATGGATGAAGGAAACCTACACTTAATCGAGAATCCATTCATGTCGAATAAAAATAAATTACTCATAATACTATTCGAAGGTACTTAAAAACTACGAGATCATTAAAACGAACACTCTCCGGTCATTCACTTCCTATTGAGTTGAAAGACTTTTAATTGGCGTCGGTAGCGACTGTCCATTCCGGAAAAAGTTATTTTCACGTTTAAATGCTGTAAAATTATTTGCTATTTTTTACTTATTCGTTTTTTTAGAAGACATCAATCACTGCCTGTTTAATCTACAGATATATTTTGTTTCCCACTTAGGGGATAATGCTGTTTTGGAATCTATGATCGAACTTGTAATTAGAAAATTGTCAAGTAATTAAAAAAACATTCGAAAATAGATTATTTTATATAACGAAGAGATGTCTAAGAAGCCTTAAAGAAAGAAATAAGTATTTTATTGACTCCACAACACGCGGTTACTAAACAAAAAATTGATAAGTAACACAAAATTTACACTTTTAAAAAAATATACAGTTTTTATGTTGCACCTATAATGGATACCTAGTCTCTTTTGGATGTGAAGACTGCACATAGTAAACCATTATGCACTTATACAATATCTATATAGACCCAAAGCTGAGTAAATCACATGCCACATAGGTGGTGAAATATTAATTTAAATACATACAAATACAACAAACACCGATGACCAACCAAAAACTCAAAAGTTCTATAAAATATTACTAACTAATTAAACATCGCACCACCTTCCTAGCGGGGTAGGCAGAGAGAACCGAATTTCATATGGCACGATCCTTACATACCTCACTCGCCTCTTCAACATTCATGATCCTTTTTATACAGGCTCTACGATTTTTATGGCTCCTAACATCATTTTCTGTTAATATACGACCAATCTAGTCGTGGTAGGTGAGCCAGGGCCTTTCGCGGCACCTACATCCTTCCACCTTCGTTTATCTGTATATCTGTTTAGTCAATCTTTCGTCATCCATTCATTCCGCATGTCCGAACCACCGAAGCATGCCTCTTCTTACCCCGACGCTGTGTTTCTGACCGACTTTCTTCCTTACATGGTCATTTCGAATGCAATCTGTGAGCAATACACCGCAGTATAGTTATTGTACTTTCATGCTCTTTCTGCCATACCCAACTCTCGCTTCCATATTATTATGTTAGCGTAGGAATCAGCACCGCATTGTGTATAGCGAGCTAGGCCTTAAGATGTTACTGCCTAGAAGTTTTAGTTTTCCATATGCTCCATACACCCTATTACCTGCATTCACTCTTTTTTCTATATCTATATCATACCTTCCATCCCTGCCAAATGCACATCCTTTATGTACAATAACATTCACCTGTTCTAGCAGTACATTATCCTTGTTTTTTGTTCTGGTTTCTTCTCTTTCAAACAGCATTACGGAACCTACACTGCATAAGAATAACACTAACCCGTCTCTTCATCCAGCTCTCTACCGAAAGTAATAAAGCCCGTCTGTCTCGACGTCATCTTGGAACTAAAAAGAAATTCCGAATGAATAGCCGCTGTCCATTCTCAACGCTTTAGAACGTAACGCGACTTCGGAAACTTTTCTTACCCTCCGTTTAATTTTATTTTCTCAGCTCACTCCCTCGCTAAGATTGCAGCTTCCGAGAAAAATGACCTAGTCCCGTATAATACCGGGAACAGGATTTGTTTCTTGCCTCCCTCGCTGTCTCATTTTTACGTAATCTTATTTAGTGTTTTAACGTAGTCTTTATACTAATGTTGATTATGAACGAAGTATTTGACGTTATCTACGTAGGTTTATCTAGTATCATATAACTACGCCAGTAATTCTCAGAGGGGTCGGCAGAGTCCACCGAGCTTTCTTAGCCAGTTTTAGTCAATAATTAATAAAATTGAGTTGAGTGAAATGGCAATCTGTGAAAAGGACGTGCCATTTAACACAGCCCATTGTCTCATGTTGTTCTGGGACTTTAAAAAAAGTGCCAACTGTGGTTCTTTCCAAGCATATCGTAGAAGGCGACTAATGATATATCGGGTTTTGGGTTTGTGATTGTGTAGGCGACCAGCTAGCCACTTGTCTCTACTTTTTCACAATTTTCCATCTGACCCAGCCCGGTTTTATTTTTGGCTAGTTAAGGGCGCTTGCTGCCCCTTTGACTCTGCCTATCCCTTCGGAGATTATGGGCGTGCTGTTATGTATGTATGTATGTGTAGGTAGTGCCAAGTGACTAGTCTCCTACACAATCACAAACCCTGTACATCACCAGGTGCCCTTTACGGCACACTAGACAATGAGCATAGTTGGCACATTATTTTCAAGTCTCACATCAACATGGAAAAGTGCATTTTAAATTCCTTAACGGAAAATGTGATTTCCACTTTGTGAATAATTTTAAATAGCATTTTCAGATATCATTATCCACCCAGTGACCTGTGTGTGACGTTGATTGGCACTCGCGACGTATGTAAAATGCGCAATTTATTATAAATAGTCGATTCGCATTCATTAACGCCATGCTTAACGGGTGCGTAAAGAGACGAGGCTACGGTACAATTACAATAAATTTGTGCAGTCAGCATAATCTTGGTTCAGTAGGTCATCATCACATTAGTTTATCAGCAAATAAATAAAATTTATAAATTCTCCAGATTGACACACCAATTCCCTAATTCCGAACTAAGCTTATGCTTGTTCTATGGATACTAGGCAAAAGAAATAGACATAATTAAATACATTTAAACATTCATGACTAGAGTACAAATGTCCATGTTCATCTCACAAAACATTTGCCCCTGGCGTGATTCAAACCCGCTACCCTTGGTTTCGTGTCCAGGGTCTCTGGCCACTCGACCAACGAGCCAGTCTAAAATAGATGATAGATATAATCATAGATGTGTGGGAACATATCTATAAACAAATCTTTCAAGATTACATGAAGAGTGCGTTTTAAGCATAATATAAAGTTGATGTGTAATACATTTTGTCCCATGTTGGTTTGGGACTTAAACAGAATATGCCAACTGTGTTCCTTGCCATCCAAGGTCGTAATAGGCGACTAATGTCGTATTGAGTTTTAGGTATGTGATTGTGTAGGCGACTAGCTGGTCACTTGTCACTACTTTTTCACAATTTTCCATCTTACCCATCCCAGTTTTGTTTTTGGCAAAATGTGGTTAAGAGGATTATCGCCTCTTTGGCTCTGCCCTTCACGGAATACGGGTGTAATGTTATAAATAAATCAATAGTTCTAGCCGTCGTATTATGGGTATTGGGTATATAATAGGCATGGTGATTAAAAAATTATGTTTAGTCCGTCAGTTAGATTATAAAAAAAATATTGAACACGTATTTTTTTATTTATTTATGAAGGCGACGAGCTAGCTACTTTTGTACAATTTGTCGATCTAACCCAATTTACTTTTGGCTAAATGTGGTTCAGGGAGTTGGTGTTCCCTAGACGTTACTTACTCCTTGGGGGATTGCCTGCACATTGGTACGTATAATAAGAATTGATGACAAAACAAGTCAATAGCAAGTACTTTACCAAACCGCGATTTATAATGGTTTTACCTATCTTGGTGTATAGATTTTCCATCCTATCTTAGAATAGAGTGGAATAGAAAAAGCTTTATTTGGCACACACACACAAGGGATATAGATAAAAGAAAAAAAAAGAAAACAAAAAACAATACCAAAAAGAAAGAAATAAAACGTACAAAAATAAGGTGTGCCAAAACGGCGCCCGCTCAGCTTAAGTCGTGACTTCGTGAGCCAGTAAGGTAGCTCACGACGATGATCTTCAACACTATCCTACTAATTATTATAAATGCGAAAGTTTATGTAACTACTGAATGGATTTTAATGAAACTGTAGAATAATATAGCTCATATAACATACACCCGAATAACATATAGGCTATGTTTCATCGATGAACCACGCGAGCGAAGACGCAGGCAAGCTAGTCTAACATAATTTAATATTATACGAACGTATGTGCGTACTTCATTTAATTCGTCTATTCTATTCTCTATGCCTTATCCACATAAAAGTTTCTACTGTAAGCTTTTATCAAAGACAATCATTTTTCTTCGCATTGAAACCGCATAAAATTAATACAGAATTAGCTAGGTCGGAATAATATTTGCGATATCAACCGGTCCGTATTGTTTACACTGCATATTCAATCATTAGGCAGATGGAGAATTAATTATATTCAATTTATAATGCGACAACAATAATTCATATTGGTTTCATAACGGAATATGTAATGGAGGATTATATTGGATCAGAGTGAACGCTGTAGTGATGCGCACCTTATATCGATGTTTTATAGATTAATATCAATGTTCAAATGGTAAATCGTCGTTAACATATTGTGATGACATTTATAAGTATATAGCATACATGCGTATGATTTATATTCATAAATTATACATTTTAGTGGTAGATAGAAAGGTTCGGAATGTTGATTCTTAATGAAAATATACATAGGTTCCATCCCAGAATCAACTTTCTGAACCAGTGGTAGATTCGCATTGATTTGTAGTTTTTTTGTAAAATTGACAATTTATATCTACTTAAGTGTTTTTTTGAGACCCACATAATTAAAGACATATTGAATAAAATTACCTTCGCCCTATCCTTAATCGCAGTACACTGGGACATAATATATTTAAATATTGAGGTGTTTCTTGAGATTTCTTATAATAAATTATCTAAGTCTATTATTAATACCAAGTAATACCAAATAATTTTAATGTATAAATCTATATAACATCCAGAGAGAGATATCATGTAAAAGTATCTTTTTTACTGGCTCGATGGCGCATTCGGTAGTGACCCTGCCTCATGCGCCAAGAGTTATGGGTTCGATTCCCACCCAGGACAAACATTCGTATGATGAATACTTGTGTTTGTTTTGTGTCTGGGTGTTAATATCCAATATTTAAGTATACATTTGTAATACCACTGTTGATTCTGATATCCGAAACACAAGTGCTTAATCTTCTTACCACGGAGTCAGATCAATGTATGTGATGTAGTCGGATATTTATATTTATATTTTATATTTATTTTTAACTTATTCATGATATATTTTGATAAAATCTTTTGATTATATTTTGATTGTTGTTTTATGCGAATATAAAATATAAAACCGTAAAGTCGATAGATATATCGCCATTTACAATGTTCCCTCCCTATCTCGTCACAGTACCGCAATGGTGTGAATTTTGTTAAATACCATTAAAATTATATACAAACTATTAACTAATTTGCAGTTTTATTAACACAGCAAAAGTAATATATATACAATATGTATACTGTTAAAATTTAAATTAATTAATTAAATAGAAGAAAAGTAATGACCAAACAATTTTAACAAGCGACTGAATCGTATTCGAAAAAACAAAAGAAACGCTGTATTCAGTACTCATATACAATTACCACAATTAAATTTAATTACTGTCTCGTTTTTATAAATGTTTTGTCTCTAAAAGCTTTTTAGAGACCTCAAACTTATAGAAGATATCATTTACAAGATTAAATTCAAAGTCTGATTTACAATGTACTAGAATTTCAAATAAAGTCTGAGTACCAGAATTTGGAAAAGCCTCAAGAGTTAAAATACTGAAAATGTATTCGAAATATCAGCAAACTAAGCATTGAGAAATAGGGTTTTCAAAAACACAAAAAAACGCCAGATGGCACGAAGGAGTCTCGTGGTCTTATCACTGTCACTATTAGCTCCTTGTTGACAGCATGTCAGTTTGGTCTGACAACTAACCAATGAGGAGGGTGACAAGACCGCACAATTACGCCATCTTTTGGATGTTTTAATTAAAAAAACCTTCATTGGCAATGCCGGTGGTGTTGACATTAAGTGCTGGTGGGACGAGAGAGCGACCTCTTGTCACCTGCTGTGTCGTAGCTGCGAATCGGTTGTCAGCATGCGAGTGCCACTCTGTGTGTTGAAAGCGGCTATAGGCTACGGTACAGTCTATAAATGATCAATGCCTGGTAAGTGCTTGATGAGAGAACGGGTTAAAGAAAACAAAGTCTGGTATTGGTGCGGTAAAGAAAATTGTCCAATTGTAACTCCATAAAAGGGATAGGAACATAATGGTACCCTCTTTCTTTGCATGTCTTATTGGACATAAACAAAATCGGTTTAACTGTACTGTACTGTACTGTACTTCCAATAAGACATAAGGTTACGAAGGTGATGTTAATTATTTTTTTTATGACGCCGATATAATGGGCTCTAGAAGACTATAGTGCGTGGTTTAGCCGTAAACGCATCAAGAAAAGTTATTTTTAGGGTTACGTACCCAAAGGGTAAAACGCGACCCTATTACTAAGACTCCGTCCGTCCGTCTGTCACCAGGCTGTATCTCATGAGCCGTGATAGTTAGACTGTTAAAATTTTCACAGATGATGTATTTCTGTTGCCGCTACAACAACAAATACTAAAAACACAGAATAAAATAATAAAATGAATGTTTCAGGGGGCTCCCATACAACAGACATGATTTTATTTTGCCGTTTAAAAGATCATGGTACGGAACCCTTTGTGTGCGAGTCTGGCTCGAACTTGGCCGGGTTTTTTAATCTATAAAATTTTGCAGGTCTTAACTAAAATGGGTGGAATTTTTTTTTGTAAAATGGGTCTAAAGATAGTGATGAATAACATTCTATAAAATTTTTACAACGAAAAATGCTTTGAACAAAGTTACATGCGGAAGGAAAAGTTTCAAGGAAATAAATGTTGTTATACTAAAGTAGGTCTTTACTAAGCTCTGGGGTAGCGCAATAGGTTCAGTAGGTGTTAAACAACGCACACCAATCATTAGTTTCATAAAATATAAACATACCTGTGAAACATACCTAACTTTATCTGTAGAATTTATTTATTTATTTAAATTGCCAGATTTATTACTACTAAGGAGGTTGCTTGCCTAACAGTCAGTCAGGCAGTGCTGGTACAGGCAATCCTCGCGCTTCCCCCCCGCTGGGGTCCTCGGTTTGTCGTACCGAGGGGGCTTAGTAAGCCCTGGACTTGGAACATCCAGGGCTGAAGCGAAAAGGGACCTCGAGGTGGGCCGGGAGTGGTGTCTTTCCCCAAACAGATGGTGAGGGCTCGTGGGAGTTTTCCCAATTAAAAAAAATAAAAAGGCAATCCCCGCGCTTAAAGGACCAACCCGATTGGGGATTACATTGTGGCACTTTGAAGTGTAATAAAAATTGTACCGAAGCAACTTGATATAAGCTAAATAAAAGCATAATACGCTCGATTCAATGAGCAACCAGCAATGTATTACGACTTTTATACATAAAATGTTTTATATCATCCTTACAAACAGCTGTTATTTACGATTGTATACACTCGTATTTAGTAACATGTATTATATAAACCTCGGTACAGACTGTTTTTGTATTTTGAGTTTAAGAAGGAGCAAGTTCCAACAACTTTTAGCCAAAATTAAGTTGAATTGGGTAAGATGGAAAATTTTGACTACATCACATACATTGATATACCTAACTTCGAGGTAAGTAGCTTAAGCACTTGTGCTACGGATATCAGAAACAACAGTGGTATTAGAAATATATACTGAAATATTAGAAATTAAGAACCAGACACGGAATAAACACAAGTATTCTTCACACGAATGTTTGACTTGGGAGATGATCGAACCCACAACTCTTGGCGCATGGGGCAGGGTCACTACCGAACGCACCATCGAGCCAGTCAAACTAAGGTAAACTATTAGTCAGCTTTTACGACATGCTACGCAAGGTACATATTCGTTAAATTATTTTTGAATCCCAGACCAATATGGGACAAATTAAGTACCTATTTACCTACTCAAAATGTATTACATGTAGTAGGTAGTTAAGTATATACTACTTATTTCGGTTTTTAAAACGTACGTAACATTACGCCCATAATCTCTGAAGGGGCAGGCAGAGTCGAAACTGGGCTGGGTTAGATTGAAAATTGTGAAAAAGTAGTGACAAGTGGCTAGTTCGTCGCCTTCACAATCACATACCTAAAACCCGATATACCAATAGTCGTCTTTTACGTCATGCTAGGCAAGAATCACAGTTGGCCCATAAATAAAAATATTAAATATTTCTGCATGCATTATATTGAAATATTAGCTTTCTGCACTCCTTCTCAATAAAAACTTTAACTGTGCCAAATCTCATACTCCTCCGTCCGCATAATTCTCATAAAAAGGAGTACCAAGTTTTTGCTTCACATATTAATATATAAATAAATCATACTCGAAAACAAAACCATTACATCACTATTTATTTACCTTTCAAATCCTTTAAAAAATGCCAATACTTCATCCGCAAAAAACAGACGCCTGTTTTTGATAACCCAAGAAGAACTCAATAACTTCAGAATCTAACGTCTCGAATCGAACGACTACGATGAATTAATTCTATAGATCGCTCTTATTGGTCCATTTCAATCTCGTCAATGATTATTGTGGGGTATTTTAGACATGATGAAATTGCTGAGGCGAAAACAACAGGCCTCATTAGAGTGGATGGATCGTACCCGAAGTGGTGAGATTAAGGCTATAGTACAGGAGGTAGCAGCTTATGTAGCTATCAAAAACTGAGAGTTAATAAATATATTTTTAAATCAAGGTGGATTCAATGGACTTTAGATTTCGATCCTAGTTCACAGAACTAATAAATAAAAAATGGTTAGTAATAAAGAACTTCTTTGCATCTGTATAGAGAAGTATTTGAATGGCATCTGTTCTGATGGTAAGTGCTATGATTAATGATGCGGTTTATAATGTTTCGTGCTTGTCGTAAAGTTAATTGTGATTAAAATTTGATGAACAAAAAGCATGATTCTATTTCTTCTTCTTTAGTTAAAACTAGCGTCCCGCCCCGGCTTCGGGTGGACATTCATTTTCTAAACTAACCTTATTTTTTTTTTATATTGTATATAGAATATTTACCAGGTATAATGTAGCATTCTAATAATGAAAGAACGATTTGTATTTAACGAATAATTTGTATAATTCGTTAAATACAAATCTTTCCTCTTCCTGTCCTAATCTTAAATACTGAACTCAAACTCTTAACTCAATTATACCATATCAGCTAATATGATAAATAAAGATAAGTGTAACGATATCTGTAGATCAAAATTGTCTATAAAGGTTTATAGAACATTTCGATCTACGGATATCAAGTAATATAGGTATATTGGAGCACTTTAGCAAACTCCACTAAATCTGTCGTCGACCACTTGCACTACTAGGTCGTGTTTGTACTGAAAGTGCTAACAAACGCCCGCAGCTTTGCCTCAATCACATTTTTCCTCGGATTTACGATTATCCCTCCTTAGAAGATGCTTACCTAGTTTATTACATAGACTTAAAGATCAGATGTATTAAAGGAATGTACGTATGTCGAATTATAATACATTTATAGCGTTTTTATTTATATTTCCTTTGTTCAACTAGTTTTATATATTAGTTTTAGACTATTTAATAAAACATAATATTTTTTTTAAATTTGTTAATTAAGATCGTTTAAGCAACTGCTTAAGATAAAAAATATATATATTACAAAGCCCTTTCGTATAATGTAAGTCTTATCGGGGTAAATACATATTCTCATATTAAAAGCCTATTTATACACCAATGGGTTTAATATGACAAGCCGTATGCTTCACTAACTAACTAACTAAACTTCACGCCACTTCCCTATCGGGGTAGGCAGAGAGAACTGAACGCCATATCGCACGATCCTATACACACCTCCCACGCCTCTTGTTGATCTCATTTTTTTTTTTATAATTACCCTTTTTTATTGCTTTGTAATATAAATACGATTTTTAACTTTCGCGTTGCATTATCACTGGAAATAATACTGACGGGACTAAACGCGATATGCATTATGTAGTACATGAGTACTTACATCTTGACGTTTCGGCCGTGTTGCAACGACCGTGGTCACAAGCGGACTTGTAATATATATACATATATATAAACGACGTTAAAAGTTAAAATTGTATATTAAGTTATTCCCGACCAAACACATTTCCTTACCATCATTAGCCGCCTTTTACGACATGCTTTAAGGAACACAGTTGATACATATTTTTTAAGGTCTAACATGGATTAAAGATGTACACCAACCCTTACTTCATTTCAAACTGCTTGTTGTAAGACATTGGTATTTACTGCGGTTCTCCTCTCAATACTTTTACGAGAGATCGGGCATACCGCTGTACTCGTATAACAGTAATAAATCAGCTGTCTTTATGTGCCACATTGCTCTCGATCTTGAACTTGATCTCAGGAAAGAATGTTTACGTCATCGTTTGAACAAACAACAACTATAATTTGGGCGGCTGGCCGAGACCCTGGTTACGAAACCAAAGGTCGTGTGTGACACGTGCGAGTCCCGTTAATGTTATGTATGATGAACATGGACATTGTACTCAAGTCATGGATGTTTGTAAACGTACTAGCTGTGCCCGCGTTCATCTATACTTATAATAAATCTGTAGAGATGTCAATTCTGTACATGAAATATATTTTCAAAATAACTATCAGGGGGTGATTAGTGATCGATACTGATGCCAAAAATGCAATCGGTAAAATTTTTGTCTGTCTGTCTGTCTGTCTGTCTGTATGTTCCTTATAGAAACAAAAACTACTCGGATTTTAACGAAACTTGGTACAATTATTCTTCATACTCCTGGGCAGGTTATAGTACTTTTCATCACGCTACAATCAATAGGAGCAGAGTAGTGAAGGGAAATGTTGGGAAAACGAGAGAAGTTACTCCATTTTTTAAGCTTCCGTCGCGTGTGCAGCCTTAATGGTTAAAGTTACACAGTAATCATGTATGACGGAAATAGTCTTTATAATATTAACCATAAACGCGGGTGACACCGCTGGCACAGCTAGTGGCTAATAAATAACAATAATAATAGTGTCACATTACATTAAAATCATACATGACTTTAAAGGGCCTCTACGTGTTGGCTTCGGCCCCACGCACGCCTCCCAAAAGTCCGGGACTCTATAGTCCCGAGAAATGGAAAAGTCAGATATAATAATAATAATAAATATCAGAATACATCACGTACATTGATCTGACTCCGAGGTAAGTAGCTTAAGCACTTGTGTTACAGATGTCAGAAACAACAGTGGTATTACAAATATATACTTTAATATTGGATATTAATACCCAGACACAGAACAAACACAAGTATTCATCATACGACTATTTGTCATGGGTGGGGATCGAACCCACAACTCTTGGCGCATGGGGTAGGGTCACTACCGAATGCGCCATCGAGCTTGTCGAATGGCTTGGTTAATGATATATTAATATAGTCTATAGCCTTACTCGATAAATGAGCTATGTAACACTGATAGAATTTTTCAAATCGGACCAGTAGTTCCTAAGATTAGCGCGTTCAAACCAACAAACAAACTCTGCAGATTTATAATATTAATGAAGTATATATTTAAGATGTCTATCCGTTATATGGTATCCATAGCCCAAGCATTCGTGCTTAGTTTAGAGTTAGAAAATTGGTGAAGTATTTATTTATTGAGAAAATCAAACTGTTTAGATGTGTTCCACAGTCAGGCCCCTCTTCCCCGCTAGGTACTCTGGGCACGTACTAAGGGCCCCGCGTGAGAGAGGGCCTCCTAGTCTTACATTACCTACTAAGAACACCGATATTTATTATTGGGCCCTGGGACCTCCAATAGGCTAAAGACGGCCCTGTCCACAATTTTAAAATAAACTTTTTTTTTATAGGAGCCACAAACACGTTTCAGTCATTACGAGGACCGCAAGCGAAAATGATTTAGATCTAATTAAAAAGAAATTAAATAAAAAATTTTTTACTGTAAAGTTGTAACTTCAGGTTGAGTATGGCTGGACTAGCCGCTTTCATAATTATCTGATGTAGCCCTTGAACTCAGAATTTGTCAGATAAAGTCCTAAGAGTCTATCTCTTAGGACATTATCTGACAAATTCGGAGTTTTTATGATTTAAAGAGGAATGCCAATCAAGTCTTTCGTTTCATAATACTCGAATAAAAATATCTTGCCAATATAACGAACATTTATATCTTAGGGGCAATTTTATATAACAATCGAATAGATTCTAGCTTTCCATCCAACCCAGCCCACTGTCCCATGTTAGTCTGGGACTTAAAAAGAATATGCCAACTGTAGTTCTTGCCTAGCATGTCGTAAAAGGCGACTAATGGTATATCGGGTTTTGGGTGTGTGATTGTGTAGGCGACAGGTTAGCCGCTTGTCACTGCTTTTCACAATTTTCCATCTGTCCCAGCCCGGCTTTATTTTTGGCTGAATGTGGTTTAAGGGGCTTGCTGCCCCTTCGACTCTGCCTACCCCTTCGGGGATCGTGGGCGTGATGTTATGTATGTTATGTGTAATCGAATAAATCACAATTCGGATGATTTTAAAATTTCATTTCATGTTTTCTACCTAAAAATCGTTTAAAATACCGTATGGCATCCGCAAATTTTTGATTTTATACTTTATCAGTCTGTTAATTCTCATCTGACCATTAAAAATCATCCCTTAGTTTATCCCTTAAGGCTCGAATAAAAATATCTGACGGATTTGATGATTAATTAACGTTCGCAAATATCAGTTACTTCAATGTTTCGGAATAATTTGTTATCACGAACCGGTGAAACTGCCCATTAATGTTAACAAAATATTTGCATTTCATTTCGTCTAAAAACATGCGCTCTTAGGGAAAATTAAAATAAAAGGAAGGGAAATCACTCGACCGCTCTTATACAAGTTATAAACGTCTTAAAATCCCCTTTCAACTCAACTTCCGTTATTCCCTCAACCCACTAAGCAGCTTCGCTTTTCCGCGAACACAGTATAAAATAGTTGTAACTTAGACTTGTTTAATTATACAATAATAAACATAAGACGTAAATTATTACAACTTATCTACACTAAAGACACATAATATAAGGTCAAGCGCAATTTGAGAAAATAGGTTAGGTTTAGTTTAGTTATACTTAGTTAAACACACTGCTAGTTCATCATCCGTTCAACTGGTCGTGATCTTGCATGTGGTGTTTACCTTTAATTAGTTTTTGCATTTAACTGTCTATATTTAAGTTAATTTTGTAAAACTCTTGCATGTGTGAATACAAAAAACTGTTGGTGAACCTTAAATAAATAAATAAAATAAAAGGGATGTCAGTAGGAATTACGATGCTGGATCCAGTAATCCAGCTAGGCCCAGCACGGGCCGGTCGCTAGAGGGCGTTGGGTTCAGTCATACCCGTGACGCTCGCTCCTCCTCGGATATCGCGGGGTTTAAGTGGGTATACGCCGGCCACTAACATCTTGGCCGGAGCAGGGACCTCCAATTCTAGAGTTCCCCGGGAGTCCAACAAACCACCCCATTGCAATGCTACGTCAAGGAATTCCAGCATAATTTTAGCACTGCTGGATCCAGCGTCATGTGCTGAATTTAGCAAAAAAATGGATTGCAATGAAACCCCTAGATGTTAGTAAGACAAAAACCAGGAAAACACTTTCCTTGAACTAAAGCGATAGCACGACTCTTTGGTGCGATGACATTGTTTTTAAACTACATAGATTATCACATAGTTCGATGTTAACGCTATATTTTATTTTGTCTTTGTTTATATAAAGACTAGAATTTTTTAACCTCTCTGCATAATTAATTCTTCGCTTACCCCTTCTTATAAATTTATAAACCTATAAACTACGTACCACCTAAAATACAGATAAAGAACTTAAGTACTTTCGGAAATGCCTTAATCAATTAAATAATATTTATTTAAAAGATACAAAACCCACCAAATACTAAAAACCCTTAATAGAACAAAAAAAATCATTTTAAAAACGCCAGAAATTTCATGTAGCCCTTCCTTACTGCCCTCATTTCGACTGTAGCAGGGCGGTAGGCGCCCGACAACAAGACAAATAAAGGCGCCTTAATGTAGTGCGCACTTGACCGATTTGCAGCCTAAGGCATTCTTATTTTACTGCGCAAACAGGGCGCCGCATCAAGTAGGGCGAAAATACGGCCTTCAGCCGACTCTGCTGTTTAAAATCCATCTTCTTTTCAAATCAGTGATAGCTCAATGCCTATTGCAAATAGGATACGAGTGTTAAAAAAATATGATATCATTGGTACAAACAAGGGCCACTGGTTTTTTCAAAACTGTGAACTTGATGAGGGAAAACATCGTGCGAAGAACTGCGCATTCTTTTAAATATAGATGTATAGGAGTGTATAATTTCTTATCCAATCACAATTTAAAGGGTTTTATAACCTACTCGCTTCTGCCCGCGGCGTTGCTCGTGGGGTACATCGATGAAACATAGCTTATTTGTTATTCTAATGTAAACTTTTTCCGTAAAATAGTAACAAACATCCTCACATCTATCCATCTATACAAACTTTCGCGTTTATAATATAACTAAGATAAATTGATCTTATTTGTTCCATTTAAACAGAAATACTGATTTTACGATTATTTAGTACAAACTGTTTCCTATAGTCACGATGAATATACCACATACGTATAAATAAAATAGAACATTATATTAAAGCCTTTTCAGTAATTTCTGACTTGAATGATTAAAGCGACTTGTTACTGTGACCTCTCTTACCTTAAGAATTTCAAAGGGCTCGGTGTGTGTCGCCTACCTCGCGGAAAGCTGTACAATCAAGCAGAAAATATTTTATTTTTATTATTAATAACTTTAACTAAGGTTAAAATACAGTATACATTAACAAATAAAGAATACGATTACATAAATAGATTTAGGCAGTAACATAGAACACAGCCTATAAAGTACTATTATGAGCAGTGTTGCCGAACTATCGATAGTATCGATAGTATTGAAGCTCAATATCGAACTTACAATAGATAGTATCGATACTATCGATAGTATCGGCCATGACTATTATAATAATAATTGATACTATCGATACTTTCGATAGTATCGACACTATCGATAGACTATGGATAGTGGACTATCGAGCGGCAACACTAATTATGAGGGTTAAAATTTCGAAACATTTCAATGATTTATCGCCTACAAAACGTCTAAACTGACTAATAACAAATTCGTTAATGTTTCTGAGTTTGAACCAACACGCAGGAGAGGCGCAGTTACTTTTTTTAAAGCTATCATCGCTCATCAAGCCAACCCAGCAGTTCCTATCATTTATGAACTTTACCTCACTGCCTATAAGAAAGAATACGAGGACTCTTTTGAATCATCAGTCAGATCTACATTTAAGGCATATACCTCCCACTTCACATACATTATCGAAATTCCTACTTTAAGGGTAATAATTACCCCTATAGGGGTAATAAGATTATATGTAGCGCAGTCCGCAAGCACCGCTTTAGAGCAGTTGGTTAACCGTGTGGTTTGCCACCAGGAATTGCATTGCTGGATCCAGCAATCTATCTAGGTCCAGCACAGGTTTAAACCTGTGACATATCACTATATGTGCTGGTTGAATACCCCTGGATTTCAATCTCTACTAGAGATTCAAATGGTAACATAACATAACATAACATCACGCCCATAATCCCGAAGGGGTAGGCAGAGTCAAAGAGACAGCAAGCCCCTTTAACCACATTCAGCCAAAAATAAAACTGGGCTGGGTAAGATGGAAAATTGTGAAAAAGTAGTGACAAGTGGCTAGCTCGTCGCCTACACAGTCACATACCCACAACCCCATATACCATTAGTTGCCTTTCACGACATGCTAGGCAAGAAACACCATTGGCACATTCTTTTTAAGTCACAAACCAATACGGGACATGGTATTTAAAGCAATTCAGATTGAAATGGTATATAAAGCAATCCAGCTGAGTGCAGCATAGTTTTAGTGCTGCTGGATCTCGAATCATGTGCTTTCATTTGACTGGCTTGATGGCGCATTCGGTAGTGACCCTACCCCATGTGCCAAGAGTTGTGGGTTCGATCCCCGGACAAACATTCGTGTGATGAATACTTGTGTTTGTTCTGTGTCTGGGTGTTAATATCTAATATTTAAGTATATATTTGTAATGCCACTGTTGATTCTAATATCCGTAACACAAGTTTAAAGCACTTATCTTTGAGTCAGATCAATGTATGTGATGTCGTCGAATATTTATTTATTTATTATTGATCCAGCAAAAAATGCAATCCCTATACACACGACTCAATAACAAGAATCCGAAATACCCTCGGAATGCAAATGAACTCCTAAACAAAAATACATCTCTCAAACTAACAAACGATAAAACAGCAAACAGGGAAACAGAATCATTGGCGCAAACAGTCGCTCGGCGGTGCGGCCGCAAATCTTGCGTGGTTTACTTGATACAATCCTGCTTTACTGGAACAGTTTATATAGAACACGAGTGTTTTAACTATGTTAGCTCAGCTGGTAGCCCAGGGTGCATTCACAGCCCATGGCGTCTCATTTCAGATATTTCAATAAAAGCTATCTGACTATTAAACACTTAAAATCTCGGTACAAAGCGAAGTAGTATGTAATTTTTTTCCTCGTAGTAAATTCTACTAATATTATAAACGCGAAAGTTTGTAAAGATGTATGGTTGTTTGTTACTCTTTCACGCAAAAACAACTGAAAGGATTTTAATGAAACTTTACAATAATATAGCTTATACACCCAAATAACATATAAGCTATGTTTTATCGACGTACCACGCGAGCAAAGCCGCGGGTAGAAGCTAGTATTGTCATTTAGAAAAATCTTATAACTCCATTTAAAATTTGACCTTTAAAATACTATTTACATCTGTAGCATCTAAAGCATAAGACTGTGATAAAAGTTATGAAAGATTCCCTAAATAACCTACTCTTGAAAAATCCTTAACTCAGTCAATTGGTAATACCGACTCAGCCCGTGTACTGAGATAAACGGAGTCGGTATACCGAGCCTCTGTTCTAGTAAGGAGAAAAATATTGTTTTCAAACACGTGTTGTAATTAAAGGCAAAATCAGAGCCTCGAGACGGCAGGATCCTTTTGAATCCTACAAATAGAAACACTAAGTTGAACCCTAAGATGTCTAGGTACATTGCCAGAGCTATTGGACTTATGAAACCTCCCACATATCTAAAACCAGTACTAATTTCTTACATGAGTATTTACAAAACAAATGCGGAGATAAATGAAACCTTGTGTTTTGGTCTCTCTTATATTTTCCCTTCACAATTTGTTATATAAATCGGTCCTGACAGCTCTATCTCAGAATATTGATATTTAAGCCAGCTAGTTATTTGAATATCGCTTCGAGCCCTGAATATCAATTCTACGTCATTTATATTCTAACACAGCGTAAGTAAAAAAATTGCCGATTTACTACACAGCTAGCTACACACAGATTCTACGTAATATAGATAGACTTGTCTTTTGGGAGTCCCATAGTCAATTATGGTATTTGTTCGTATTTCATCCAAAAGCATAGAGCTATTTAAAACAGTACGCTTACCATAGTAAAATAATTAAAACTACTTCAATACAGAATTGAATTAAACTTACGTATTAATCTTGACTTTGACTTTGACTTTATATGAGCAATATAATATTTAACGCATCTAATTTATTTATACCTACGCCAATAAATTCTAATACAAAGAAGCCCTAGTTGATATGCATTTTCTGTATATTGAAAACAAAACGCATTAATTTAAAACCTTCCGATTTACGCATTTAAAAAAAGAACCAACCATAACACATTAATTATCACCAACCTAAAGCCGTCCTTTGCCTACCAACCGAGCACTTAATTACAAATTTCTTGTTAAACCCAATAACAAAGGATCGATGACCGGACAAAGGCATTGCAATTAGTTTCCTTTGACCGCTTTTCAGTCAGTAATTCCACATACATATTTAAATTACTCGTTATTTTTTATTTTTTTTCTCTAATACGAAAACCACAGTTGCCAATCCATTGATAAATAGACAGCTATTATTTTAAACTCATGAATAGGAATGCAATTTTTCAATCTTGAGTTGAATGGTTTTTGTCTACTAGTCGATGATGGAAATTGGTTAAATCAAATAAACTGGATTGAAATAGCGTTTATTAAACCAATTGCAGAGAAAGAAAAGATTGAGGATACATATTTACTACATAGGTAACCATTAGGCATGTAGTTGTCTGCCACCTAAGTGGTATAAAAAAAAGCTCGGCTCTGAAAGAAAATACTATAGGGAATGATACCTACCTACACATTCTAAAATCTATGGCCCAATAATAATAATGTTGATTCTCTCTCTCTCTTTCTCTCAGCATGTCTACGTCCACTGCTGTACATATGCCTCTTGTTATATGTTCGATTCGAGTGTTAAAGTTCGAATCGATATTTCGATATATAACTTCAATACTGCTTCACTGGCTCGATGGCGCATTCGGTAGTGACCCTGCCCCATGCGCCAAGAGTTGTGGGTTCGATCCCCACACAGAATAAACATTTGTATGAAGAATACTTGTGTTTGTTCTGTGTCTGGGTATTAATATCCAATATTTAAGTATATATTTGTAATACCACTGTTGATTCTAATATCCGTAACACAAGTGCTTTAAGCTACTTATCTCGGAGTCAGATTAATGTATGTGATGTAGTCTGATATTTATTTATTATTTATTATTACTGGTCAACCCTTACGGAGGTTGAATCTTAAGGTGTTTTCGAGTTCCCGTGAAAATAACGGGATCTCGTAACACTTTTCCCCGAGACGGTAGCTAGCGTGCGAGCCGTATGAATGGCGGCATTCATTCATTCACCCGAACCGAAATAGCCTATCGCTGCGGTAAACGCTCCCCCATTTCTTCTATCACGAAACGTTTTGTCCGGAGCGAATCACTTCGCCATACGAATAAAATGAAGAGGACTTTACAATCGCCGGTGATAAAACTATGATTTTTTTTTTTTTTGTAATTTTTCAATTGATTGATTTTTCAATCAGCTTTATTTTGAGATTTAATGTAGTTTAAAGAGCTTGTAATTGCATCTTTGACACTATATTCGCGAAATGCAGGTGTAATTATATGTACCTATTTATTTATGTAAAATTATGTCATAATAAAAAATATATTGTGCAATGCGTCGTGTAATTACTAGTTAAGCCCGCGAGTTCGCCTGTGTCTATGGGTGATGTTATATAGCCTATAGCCTACCCCGATAAATGAACTATACAACACAAAAATATTTTTTCAATTCGGACCAGTAGTTCCAGAGATTAGCGGCTTCAACAAACTCTTCAACTTTATTTATTAGTATAGAGTTGCGGAACCCAGGAAGTTTACATTCACCGGAGCATACTTAAAACAAATGATGTTCTATTTATTTTTCTTTTTTATAAATTATATCCACACTAGCTTCTGCCCGCGGCTTTGCTCGCGTGGTACATCGATGAAAAATAGCTTATGTGTTAATCTAATATATAAGTTATACAATTGGGGTGCGCCCCGCGGTTTCACCCGCATGGTTCCCGTTCCTGTAGGAATATAGGGATAAAATATAGCCTATGTTACTTCCGGATAATGTAGCTTTCCAATGGTGAAAGAATTTTTGAAATCGGCACAGTAGTTTTTGAGTTTGTTAATTACAAAACATTCACACACACACAAAAATACAAATCTTTCCTCTTTATAATATTAGCATATAATATAGATGGACTTTTTTAAACATTGTTTATTAAGATATATACTTTTGCGTCAATGATTAAGTTATATTAGAAACACATTGGACAGTTGCAGTTCACATCTGGCTCAAAAACGAAAATAGCGAAACAAATCAACATATTATTGTCACCGGAATGACTATTTATAACAGAAATGCATTTGCATTATTGCAATACACAAGATATTAAGTCTTCACGCTTGGCAGCGACGCGTTGGCTGGTGAGCAGCATCAATCTTGTCATCTGTATTGAATTTATCAATCGCATTAATAGACGACGGAAGAAGTTATACGAATAATTGAAAATAATTGAACACGGTGTTGAGATCACAATGTATGTTGCAAAGAGATATTTTACTAATCTTAGATAATCAGACTAATATTACGAGTATAAAGGCGAAAGTTTGTGAGTGTGTGTGTGTGAGTGTATGTATGATACTTATTCAAGCATAAACTGCTGAACGGATATGGATGAAATTTGGCACAGAGATAGATTATAGTTTGAAATAACATGTAGGCTACTTTTTATCCCGAAAAAATGCACAGTTTCTGTAGGATACAGAAATATTAGTATACGCGGGCGAAGTCGCGGGAAACAGCTAGTAATATTATAAACGCTAAAAGTTTATGGATAGTAAGATGTGTGGATGTTTGTTACTCTTTCACGCAAAAAGTATTGCATGGATTTTAATGAAACTTTACAATAGTATAGCTTATACATTAGAATAACACATAAGCTATGTTTCATCGATCTATTTATTATAATTATTTATTAATCTCAACATTTATTCGGTAAACTATAACAGAGGTTTAATAATAGCACTTTTATATTAAAAACTAGCCTTTTGTCTTGAATTGGCCGACGGTATACTATATTATATTTTTTATAGAGACTCAACCATGCGTTTTGAAGCATTTATATTTTTTTTCGGGAGAAAAAAAGTAGCCAGTAGTATATAACATACTATGTTAGAAGTCTAATATTTTATACTATATCTACATCACTATGGTATTTAAATTTTAATGTCATTGTGATGTCACGCAAAATTTGATCTTCGTCATATTTGATTAGCTGGACAAAAGAAAAAATATATGTATATATATATATACAATATTTTTTTCTAATCTCACTGACGGACTAAAAAATTTTTAGTCAAGTAACCAATAAATTAAGTAGATCTAAGAGTTACTTCCGCGTTTATAATATTAGCAGGGATTAAGATACAAACAAAATGGTGATAAATAAATAATAATAAATTCTCCAGACTAACACACCAATTCCCTAGTTCCAAACTAGGCTTATGCTTGTACTATGGATACTAAGCGAACGGATATACATACTTAAATATGTTTATAAACATCCAAGACTCGAGTACAAATGTCCATGTTCATCACACGAAACATTTGCCCCTAGCCGGTTTTGAACCCACGACCCTTGGTTTCGTGGCCAGGGTCCCCGACCACTCGACCAACGGGCCAGTCATTACAATAAACGCTACTCTCCAAAGCTTAGCCGAATCTCAACATTAAAACTTCAAACTTTCCGCTAGAACTAATAACTACGTCAGACTGCTACCGGAGGACTTAAAAATAAAAACAAATTCATAAAAATGTGCATAACTTCCCTTTAGCCGGGCAACCTTTGTCCGCTCGGAATGCAGATTCCGTAAGAAACAACTTGATACAAGATCTGTTTAAAAGAGTTAGGGTGCGTTTACAATGACGCGGAACGGAGCGGAGAAAAAAGGTACGTGACTCAACAAACAAAATGCATTAAATTTTGCATATCTCCGTCTCCTCTCCGCAAAGCGGAACGGATACGAGATACGATTTTGAGAATAGGTTGTTCGGCTTGCGAATTATTTCACTGTGGTTAATGCCTTATGGCACGATCCTTACACACCTCACTCGCCTCTTCAACATTCATGATCCTTTTCATACAAGCTCTACGGTTTTTATGACTCCTAACGATCACCTTCTTATAATTCTTACATACACCAATCTGGTCGTGGTCGTTAATACACGACCAATCTAAGCAACTAAAATGTTTGCTTTATTTAATAATCCTAATCTTACTAAAGTGTTTTACTCCAGGTATCGGCTATTATTTATTATGTTTCCTTTGGGAAAAGTACAGTTAATTTAACATAAATATTAATTTACCCTATCTGCATCAAGAAAAAACATCGCAAAAGTAGCCGTGATTGGTCAATTCAATAACGTCTCTCCTCCGCCCCACCCCGTGGCAGTGGGAACGCGCCCTTAGAGCCGGCTCTTACAACTTGCGAACTGTGGACGTTACGGTTGCTTTCGCGAAGTTTTCCGCTGGATGCAAAGCGGTAAATAAATATTTATGTTTACGCTTGATTCGCTGTTTTAGAAATTGACCTTTTTCGTTTCAGGTGTCTGTAGGTTTATTAAAGTTTAGTAAACGCGTTTATAGATAATACAATTGTAGGCCACCCTAACTGTGAACGTCTCGTTTTAATCTGTGACTAAAAAGAAATGAACAAAGAATGTGCTAATTGTGTTTTTTGCCTAATATGCCTTAAAAGTGCGACATATGGTATGGTATATTTGCTACTGAGTTTGTGATTATGTAGACTCTACACTAAATGACAGGATAGCTAGCCACTTGTCACTCCTTGTTCACAATTCTCCACCAATTTCTAAAATTTTTCGTCAAAAAGCAATATGGACTATGGTTCACATCCACATTTTGTTGAATGTATAGATTTCCTTATAATAAAAAGCTAATAAAAAGCATTAGCTTTTCCTCCCTGCCGAGCATATACAAATTCATCCGTACAAAGATATGAAAAATCCAGAGAACCGGCACCCTTCACATTATCAAGAGTCATTTTGTTAATGCCATAATCGTACCTAATAGCTATTCTCAAACAGTAGATACAAGTCAATTGACGTGCTTGCTCACACCGGATTTAGTTAACCTGACCGATTGTTTTTGTGCAAGCCTCTCGCATCAGATATAGATATTGAATGTCTACATTGTCTATTCAATTTGGGCTTACACACAGGCGGGACACGGAAACAATATAGCAGTGCGACAATAATATCTGGTGGACATAGATCATCCATCTTACGAACATGGGACAACAAATACCATTGCGTCAACTTATGTAACTCAATGTATTTTATCTGAGTTTTCTCCGAATTTTTCCATAGAGCAACAAAATAAGTCATACACAGCGTAAGCGCATCTAATAGGCGGTACAGATACACCGAGAAGCTCCGAGAAGACCCGAGACACGAGAAAGCGATATGTTTCTCGCCTTCTCGTTCTCGGGTTCTTCTCCGTTTGTTGTCGGTTTTTTAGCTCGCTTCAAAGGGATTTCACGGACGAGATAGAAAACGCCATCACATTCTCGTTTGAGTTCAGTGCATCGTGAGCATTATAGTACAGACTCACGTCGAGAAACCCCGAGAAGATCGAAGACACGTGAATGTGATTTGTTTCTAACCTTCGCGTTCTAAGGTTCGTGTGTTCTCCGCTTGTTGTCGGTTTTTTAGCCCGCTTCAAAGGGATTTCGCGGGCGAGAAAGACGCCATCACATTCTCGTTTGAGTTTAGTGCGCCGTGAGCATTATAGTATGCTAGTGCATTCAATACCAAACAGCCTGCACTAGCAAACTCGTTCGTACTGGAGAACAGGGAGAACCGTCTAAGAACTCACTGTAAGTGGGAACAGTGCCCCTATTTCCCTTCAAGTCTCGCCGAGCCGTCTCGGCGTATCTGTACCGCCTATTACACTCGCTGATTGAGTAAGTGAGTGACAGATTTAACGAGTCAACTCACATACCTGTCCGGTGCCGCATAAATAATAAAATAAAATACCACTATAGCTCCATTTTTATAAATTCCCACGATTAATTATAACAGAATTGTAAATTGTTTCAGGCCTTAAAAATTAACAATTTTTGTAAAAATACATACATTCGCATTATTTCATACTTATTCTTTCGAATTATACAAATATAATTAAGGGGTTATACACAAATTGAACCAGTTTCTGTTAGCAGTCAAGGCATCAGGACTTAATAAATAATCAAATAAATAAATTCTCCAAACTGACACACCAATTCCCTATTTCCAAACTAAGGTTATAAGCTTGTGCTATGGATACTAGGCGAACGGATATACATACTTAATACGTTTATAAACATACATGACTCGAATACAAATGTCCATGTTCATCACACCAACCATTTGCCCCTAGCGGGGTTCGAACCCACGACCCTCGCTTTCGTGGCCAAGGACTCTGACCAATCGACCAACGGGCTGTCAACTATAATAAACAGAAGACAATCATAAAGTGTCTCTCCAGCGCATACACCATCTAAGTGTCTCATGTATGCTATTATATTATCAACAGCATTTGCTATCAATTATTGTCAAGCTGCATTGGACGACGCAGAGCTATAACAACAGTTACGGCCGTTGATTCATGTCATAGATGTGCCCGCAGACATGTGCCCTGTAGAATACCATTTTCTTTTTATAGTCAGGACTATCTTGGATCGTGATAGACAAAACGATCTACCTTAAACTTTTATCCCAGTTCGCATAGACCATAGGTTCTCAACGGGGGCGGTACTGCTCCCTAGTGGGCGCTGGAGATTTTTGAGGGCGCGGCAGCGAGCCCAAATGCAAATAGAGGCGTTATGACAATTCAGGGGACGGTCGCAGCGTACTACCTAATATGAAATTTAACATAATAAGTACTTGCTTCTATTAATAGGAAAAACTTTGTATCTAGATGTCTAAGATGTTTATCCTTCAGCCACGACCACGAGTTGCACGGTATAAAATTGCTTTTTTTTCTTATAAAGGGTTTGCCGTTTTTTATCTTATAGGGGGGTGGTAATTCAAAAAAGGTTGGGAACCTATGGCATAGATATATCTAAGTGTCTCATGTAAAGTATTACGGCGATCAATCACCTCACAACCAGCGCATCGCTGCTAGGGATTGCAATGCTTAATCCAGCAATTCAGCTAGGCCTAGCAAAATTGTAGCCGTGCCGAATCCAGCCATTTGTGCTGGTTCAACGCCGCTTGATTTCAATTCCTACTAGAGATTGAAATGCTAAATTAAGCAATCCAGCTGCTTCTACCACAATTTTATCTCTACCGGATCAAACGTCATGTGCTGAATCCAGCAAAATATACCGCTGGATTGCAATCCCCAATCGCTGCTTGCGGTATCAACAACATTTGCTAACAATTATTGTCAGCTGAATTGGACAACGCAGAGTTATAACGACAGTTGCGACCGTTGATTAATGTCATAGATGTGCCGAAACATGTGTTTTGCGTGCGAGATTCGAAATACGTTTGTGGAATATTTAGAAAAGGTTTACGCTGATACAAACACGTGTATTTGTAATTTAATGGCTACACCCACGCGAAATCTGGTCAGCAGCAAAACATCTACTTTGTTAATACCTTTAAAATAAAAACAAAATAAATATCCGACAATATCACATACATTGATCTGACTCCGAGGTAAGTGTAGCTTATGCACTTGAGTTACGGAAATCAGAATTCACAGTGGTATTATTTTTTTTACAAATATATATTTAAATATCAGATTTTAACACCCAGACACAGAACAAATACAAAAATTCATTACACGAATGTTTGTCCTGGGTGTGAAACGAACCCACAACTCTTGGCGCATGGGGCAGGGTCACTACCAAATGCGCCATCGAGCCAGTCAAACAGACCTTTGTCCATGGACTATGCCTCCCTTTAGGAGATTTCAGGCGTAATATAACGCCTGTATGTATGTCCTCACTTTGCAGTTGACTACTAAGTTTTAACCTTGTTATTTATTTCAGTGTCAGATAAAGCCTTGAATGTTACGTGATCAGAATACGAAACCAAATACTTCACCGCGGTGAGTAAATTTTTAAATGACGGGTCGACAAGTCCAATCAAATGGCGAATTGAGTTATTTTTATTAAATCGAATCTGCGTTCCAGATAAGTACTTATTATACTGACCAATATTTAAATAAATAAATATCCGACTACATTACATAAATTAATCTGATTTTGAGGTAAGTACCTTAAGCACTTATGTCACGGATATCAGAATCAACAATGGTATTACAAATATATACTTCGATATTAGATATAAACACCCAGACACAGAACAAACACAAGTATTCATCACACGAATGTTTCTCCTAGGTGGGAATCGAACCCACAACTCTGGCGCATGGGGTAGGGTCTCTACCTAATGCGCCACCGAACCAGTTTAATTTATAAAATCTACATTAGCAACGCTATGCAAAAATTCATAATTTCCTCATTTCGTTCTTTATAGAAACCCAATTTATTTGAAAACAAAACTTTGGTCATAATTGCATAAGCAAACGCATTGCATCGTAACGGGCTCCGTCATTTTTCTATTTATGTTGCATGATAAGTGAGATGAAACCTTCGTCAGCTACTTATCATATATCCTGTGCCCTTATCACGCCGTAACATGTGTTCTATATGTCCTGTCTGTGGAAGGTTTTATAAATAATTCTTCTTTTTTTTAATAAATTCTTTAGACTGATATACTAATTCACTAGTCCGAAACTAAGCTTATGCTTGTGCTATGGATACTAGGTGAACGGATAGATATACTTAAATACGTTTATAAACATCTATGACTCGAGTACAAATGTCAATGTTCATCACACGAAACATTTGCCCCTAGCGGGATTCGAACCCGCGACCCTTAGTTTCGTGGCCAGGGTCTCTGACCACTCGACCAACGGGCCAGTCAAATAGCAAGTTATAATAGCAAGCATTTATATTGCTCGCCATAAAACATAGTTCTGATCTGGTCTGGTCTGGTAAATGGTCTTTTCTACGCCCATTCAGGGTAGCGATGCCGAACCATCGATAGTTTCGCTATCGATAGTTGACCTCGAAAATCAGTTAGAATATCGATAGGACTATTGATACTATCGATAGTTTTTTATTTACGAGGAAAAATACTATCGATAGAATCGATACTATCGATAGGCTATCGATACTATTGATATGACGTCAACTATCGATAGACTATCGATAGTCGATCGGCATCACTAATTCAGGGTAGACGCCATATGCCTAGACACCACTGACACCGCCCTTTTTTAAAGCAAAGTACAATAGCCACCATCGCACCGCCCGCCGGGGAAGCTGGCGTTGTGTGTAGGACTCCTGGAACTGACTATATTGGAGGACCCATCTCCGTCCAAGATGGAGTGGCCAGGGTATACAAGCTGGCACTGACTTAGTTACGGACGACACTGGCTCTCATTGCTATGAAACCGCATAGTCGAGTTTGTGAATACAGGTGTTAGAGGAGTTATCCAATCATTATCTCTCCCACTGATCGAAGTCCCGCTCAGGAAAAGACAGTCGGGCTATCATTTAATTAATAATCTTCTCACAGAACAAGTTTGTCATTTACCAGACGCAAACTGAAATCCAGACATTTAGCTTCAAATTTCAACAAGTCGACGAGTTTCCTTTTGACTACGAAGCGCTAAAAATAATAGGATCTGAGAGTAGGAAGCTATTAAAAGTTGTAGATGGGTCAATATTTGCCCTTCATTCATCTTTGAGCGGGCTAAGAACAAGTTAGGTCTTTAGACTCGAGAGATCTTTCTACAAGTTTGACGTACCAACATTATCGACTATCAGGAAGTTGTGCTTGTCAAGTGGCGTCTTTGGAGACGTTCAATTGGTGTCACGTTATAAAAGACCCAGTGAGGATTTTTGTTTGCGAAAGTGACATACGTGAATCCGTTTGTGTGGAACCACGTGACGTAGATTGGACCAAGGAGGTCCAATCTATTATAAATTTTGAATAAAATTCTTTGACAGAATTGACTTCTACGCGGACGAAGTCGTGGACATAAGCTAGTCGGACATATAATATATTTAGTTTACTTTATATAAATGAAAAAAATATATATCACATGCATTAGGACATTAATTTAAAATATAGTAGTATCCTTTTCGCGATATTTCTATATAGGCCAGTGACACAGCATTTGTCCTCAATCCCGGACATTTTTCGCTTCACGGACCTTTGTCCGTGACGGACAAAATCCCTCGTCTGTGCTGACTGGTCATTCTTTTTATATGTCGCTCTAATACATTTTGAATCATAATTAATTACAAGACTTGTGCTAAAATTTATGAATCTGGATTATATTTTGGTACTAAAATTATAAATGCGGAAGTGTGTCTGTATGTTTGTCCAATCCTATCCTCTTCATGCTTAAACTGCTGAACCTATTTAGTAGAAATTTGTTACGGAAATGTTTTGAGTTGTGGGGAATAAAGTATTTGTTAGTCCCCATAAGCTACCCAAATTATACTACGCGGACGAAGTCGCGGGCAATTGCGGAACGGAATCAAGGATGTGGTTTGGTTCAAATGCAAGCTTGACTAGAATGAGCTGCTCGGTTCTCTGTTTTATGTAGTCGAAAAGATACTGCTATTGGTAATAATATCATTGAACGTAATCTCAAAACAGAAATCCTTTCTAATTACGAAAATCGTACCTAACTAGAAAAACAAAAGAGTGTTCTTGAATTTTTAACAACGTAGGCCGAGTGGAGTAGGGCGAGACAGGCCCGCAATCCCGAAGGAGTCGGCATAGTCAAACAAGTAAGCTCATTTCGCCAATTTTAGCCAAATACTAATCTGGGTTTGATTTTAAATATATAACTAAGTAACTAAACTTCATGCCACTTACCTAGCAGAGTAGGCAGAAAGAACCAAACGCCATATGGCACGATCCTTACACACCTCATTCGGCTCTTTAACATTAGATATATACATTTCTAAAAAAGTAGCTAGTGACAAGTAGCTAGCTCACCTGCATGGCCCAATACTCGATACATGAGTCGCCTTTAAAGACATACTAATTAACCAAGGAAAGCAGCCAACTAACATGGTATATTTTCTTTAAGTCTTAGACCAACATGGAAATTTTTCAAAGCCTTTTCACCTTTTAGAACATTCTAAGGAAGGAATACATTTGGCACATTCTTTTCAAGTCTCAGACCAGCATGGTAATTTTTAAAAGCCTTTTTTTGTCAAAACTTGTATCCATGGAATTCCCAGGTGGGCCCAACTTCAGAACACGTAGTCCTTGTACACAGCCTCTGCGGTGTCGCAAGTCCGTGGCGTCCCGCCCTAACCGCCGGAAGGACTTGCTTTGTGGTCCAACTTTAAGGAATTCCGTGCGAGTATAATGGATTTAGCTTGTTTTGTAAAACTGCGAAGACAGGGTTATTTTATGTTGAGTAGGTTTCATACGAAGACTTTATCATGTGACTTTTGCGTACGTATTTTCTCAATGAAACTGATCGCTTTCCGACGTTACAAATGGATGCTGCTGAGAAACCTATTGGATAAATAAAGACAATAGGTAATACAACAATACCCTATTTCTAATATACGCGTTAGTTACGTGACAAATAATTGATTTCGCTGTTATTAATATTCAAGTCTTGACAAGCTCGATGGCTCATTCGATAGTGACCCTGCCCCATGCGCCAAGAGTTGTGGTTTCAATCCCCACCCAGGACAAACATTCGTGTGATGAATACTTGTGTTTGTACTGTGTCTGGGTGTTAATATCCAATATTTAAGTATTTATTTGTAATACCACTGTTGATTCTGATATCCGTAACACAAGTGCTTAAACTACTTAGCTCGGAGTCAGATCAATGAATGTGATGTAGTCTGATAGTCTGATAAGTCAAATTTTAACAAAGGAAAATACTATAGGAAATAGTCTTTTGAAGATCTCCACATCGTTGAAAGAAGAAAGGTATTACTGATGTAGGTAATGCATGCTACGGCTATGTCGCAGCTTCTTCTAAAGACAAGTGACACCGTGGGGTCAATCATATAGGATCCTGTCCGTACAAGACCTTGATTTTATGACCCTCTGCTCCCATTTTACTTTTAAGTTTAAGCTGCCCTTACATCAGTGGTTAAGCGTGGGTTCCTGTCGCCTGGGGTCGGGTCTCATTTTTTCCGTCATACTAGGTTTTCCACCGCCCCACAGACATTGTAACCCAAGACCGATTTACTGAATAAATCTTTAAAAGTTGAACAGTTCAATTTATCGCCCCAACAAGTGCTGCCCGGGGCAGACCGCCCATGCCCACACCACGCTACGCAACTGCCTTGCATCTGAAAGAATCAGATCTCCAAAATGGCACTTTCCATTCGTAATGACGTATGCGTCTTCTTTTGTTATTTTGTTATTTCCATCGATCACAAACATTTTTTCGTACTCCGAACAGCTATATTTCCAATGCACGCGTCACATAATGGCACCCGAAAGCTCTCAGCGTTATTGGGACAACATTAATCATTTTTGTTACACCATTACTGGAGTAGTCATCAATAAATGTGGGTTCGAAGTCTGGGCAGCAGGGATCATTGGGTGAAAGAAATGGTGTTTCAACCGTAAAGGTAAATTGAATGGGGTTGATGAATTTGGTCAATGCTCGTAGATGAAATTCAGTGTTAATTTTTAATACAAAGTAATATTCTTAATGCCTGCTCCTGTTATTATGGTACCATACAATTTATGTATACAAATATATGTGCACAATCCGAAAACAGCGAATGAAAATTTATATGAAATATGAAAATATTTGACCTAAATGCTTGAAGACATTATTTAACGGACAAAAAAAAAAAAAAATATATATATATATATATATATATAGTTCATATAAAAGATATTGATTATCTCATCTATGAGTTCCGTTGGTGTAGATTCAGGATAACATTCCTGTTTGCTTTAGTTTGAAAATGAGGCGAATTTTAAATCGCGCGGAGAAAACCGAAAAACCTACTAGGTAGGTACCTATATCCTAAAACTACGAACACGCCAGCAAATATTGTGGAAAGCAGCCATGAGCACGATAATTTGTTATCGTTAAGTAATTTGTAACCTAAACGAAAAGGCGTTCCTAGACCATCATTCCACGTGCCAAGTGTGTTACGCATGCCAAAAGTTTGCTATCTCTGCCCTAAAAGTATAAGTTATAGAGTAAAGAATTCTACATTAATCTAACGATACATAACATCACACCCATAATCCCCGAAAGGGTAGGCAGAGTCAAAGAGGCAGCAGGCTCCTTTAACCACATTCAGCCAGAAACAAAACTGGGCTGGGTTAGATGGAAAATTGTGAAAAAGTAGTGACTAACTCGTCGTCTACACAATCACAATGCCCAAAACCCCATATACCATTAGTAGCATTTTTCAACATTCTAGGCAAGAAACATAGTTGGCACATTATTTTTAAGTCCCAGACCATCATGGGACAATGGGCTGGGTTCGATAGAAAATTGTGACAAAGTAGTTTCAAGTGGCTAGCTCGTTGCGTACACAATCACATACCCAAAACCCCATATACCATTAGTCGCCTTTTACGACATGCTAGGCAAGAAACACAGTTGGCACATTATTTTCAAGTCCCCAGTCCATTAATCTAACGATAGTTTCTGTTTATTTCAAATCGGTTTTTTTAATACCATGAGTAAAGTCTAATGTTATACATTGCACGTTACGTTAAGAGTCAGCCATGAACTACTATAGTTCAGTACATTATCTACATTATTCTTACGTGATGTCCCGTTTTTGACCTAGATTTAGAATCTTGTTACCTAAAGTGGCTAACATTCGATAGATGAAACAGATAAACAGTGTAATTTCAAAATGTTACACCCATTTAATATACATTAGAACATACCTACTTACATTTTAAAGTGTTTTTACATGTTTTAATCCATTCGATATTCGATATCTGTTTAGACTCTAAAAAGATACCTATACATCCATGCAGTGGTTCCTAAAAATGCCTTCAAAGCGCATTAACTATATTCCAAAATTCATAGGGGTGCCTCTACTCTACCCTGAAAAGATGCTATTGCTTTTCGACCCAAGGTAACAGGCTTTAATTACAGCTATCATTGATACTTAACATGCCTAATGCGTGGAACTTTGGCCTAATGGCTAAAGTGCCCTGCGCTAAGTGGGGCGCAGGTTCATCCCTAAGTATTTGCAGCGAGGTTTAATGTTGTGGTTAGTAGACTTTCGGTTCAATGCAATTTCAAAAACAGCCGAAAATTATGAATTGTTCTCACTAACATCAAAATCAATTAGGTTACGTTTCTTATTCTAACGATTTTTATGTGCTTTTTTTAAGCCTACGTAAATAAAGACAATTTCATTTCATTTCATTTTATTTCATTTAGAGTTTAATACTTGTCTCATTGTAAGGTTTCCGTGTCTACCTCAAGAGATCTTATCGATGGGATAACACATTTAAAGCGTCTGCCATCCGATCTTCGTAACACTAAGATTTTATAACAATAAGAGAACTGTAGAAATTTAAACCTGGTTACATCTCCTGCACTGGCTCGATGGCACATTTGGTAGTGACCCTGCTCTATGCGCCAAGAGTTGTGGGTTAGATCCCCACCCAGGACAAACATTCGTGTGATGAATACTTGTGTTTGTTCTGTGTCTGGATGTTCATATCCAATATTTAAGTATATATTAATACCACTGTTGAATCTGATATCCGTAACACAAGTGGTTAAGCTACTTAGCTCGGAATCAGATCAATTAATGTGATGTTGTGGGATATCCTTATTTGAAGTACCTATTTTCTCACGAAGTTTTGCCTCACTGGTGTACGTTATTATTTATATTTTAAGAATTAATAGATCTGAACCACTATCTATCGAATGGTAGAGGTGCTTGGTCTTACAATCGGGGTTCCATCCACTTAACTTGACAGGCCCGTTGGTTGAGTGGTCTGAGACTCTAGCCACAAAACCGAGTGTCGCGGGTTCGAATCCCGCTAGGAGCAAATGTTTTGTGTGATGAACATGGACATTTATACTGAGTCATTGATGTTCATTAACGTATCAATGTTCAACGTTCACTTAGTATTCATAGCACAAGCTTACAAGCTTAGTTTGAAACTAGGGAATTGGTGTGTCAGTCTGGAGAATGTATTCTCATTGTAACCTCAACGAACTTGTCAACGACGACTCGCTCCAACCTGAACTCTTGCAACGTTTGTACAAGCACAAATAGGCATTATGAAAAATACGAAAAACCCACAGGACGTTTCCCATCGGCCCATCAATCTTCCATCGAACAAGCACATTATTATATCCGTCGGTTTATTAAAAAACAACATCGGAGCTATCGATCACGGCTACTGTGCGACTGACAGACGGGTGGTTGTGGCGGGTTAAGTCTGCCGGAGGCCCTAACAGATAAATGAGGTCCCTTGCACACTGTCCGATATAGGAGGCATTTATTCTAGGTCTGATTGAGGCCACTAACTATGTTTGCACAATTTGATGTTTACTAAAATTAGACCCCTCGTTTTCCTAGCGTTATGTCCCGTGCTTAGACGGGATTCGCTGAGACCATGATCCAGGATTTAACGAGTCTGAAGGAATCGATCTGACCTATATAGGCAAACCAGACAAACTTGGATCATAGTTACACATCCATAGTTGCTTGAATATGCGGTTTCACGATATTTTCTTTTTAATCCAGAGGTACCCGCTTTTGAACCGCATCTCTTGTATATGAGGCGCGACAATTGACTACCGCTCTTACCGTTTACTAAAACTAAACTACTAATGTGATATTAATTTTGTAATGAATTTTGGAAGAATGTATGATGAAAGATTGACTAAACAGATATACAATGCGAAAGTGGAAGGATGTAGGAGCCGAGGAAGAAGCCATAAAAACCGTAGAGCTTGTATAAAGAGGATCATCAATGAAAATGCAAGTATGGTGTGTAAGGATCGTGCCATATGGCGTTCGGTTCTCTCTGCCTACCCTGCTATGGAAGTGGCTTGAAGTTTAGTTAGTTAGTTAGTTATAAATCCTATTACAATACTGTCACGTTTTCTCGCATATAACCAGTTGACTGATTGTGATGAAATTTGGTACGCCTTAAGTTCAAATCATAAGAGAACATAGGGTAGTTTTAAAACTTCAGTCGTACCAGTTTTCTGATCACCATCATCTTCATCAGTTACATGGTTAAGGTACGAACACTTAGCATAGATACATTCGCATGTACAGTATCAAAAATCAGTAAGGATTAGTTAAGTAGCTATTGGCACAGTATAAGAACCAAATCGCCGCTAAGATGGAGGTCATTTTGGTTCCGAGTCCAATTTACTGGACAAACATCGTGTGAGTACATAGTACAGTCAAGAAATGAACTGCTAAATTGACTTGGGTTAGAGACTTAGAGTTCAACTAAGTTAAAGTCAGTTTTTTTTTCTTAAAAAAAAAGACATGATCATTTGTTTTTTCTATGCGTTCAAAGGTACAGATTATGTTAAGTATTATCAAGCCTGCATTCTATGAAGTATCTACAGACTTTGAGGAGGAGTAAGCTACTTCAACGATGTTTAGCAAAAAATAAAACTATATCGAGATAAATGGAAATTTTGAAAAAATAGTGACACTAGTCACAACTTTTCCAGAATTTTGAAGTGCTTGGTTTTGACTTGGGATTGCAACCCAGCGGCATCACTGCATCCAGCACATGACGCTTGTTTTAGCAGAGCTAAAATTATGCTGGGCTCAGCTGGAATACTTGATCCAGCATTCCAATCCTAGTAGGGATTGAAATTTAGCGGCATTGAACCAGCACATTTCGCTGGATCCAATAAAATAAGCAAGATGACTTAAAAAAATCAGTTCAATCCGCAATTTAGATAAAAAAAAATATTGAACACGTATTTTTTCATTTATTTGTCAAACGAACATTCAAGTTGCGCGTGACGTCACATATATGTACAATTTTTACTTAATAATGACGTCGTAGTTTTTTCATGCAGTCATTATCCCTATTGTGCTGGGCTCAGCTTCATGCTGAATATGTCGCATATGTCGCCTGGCGGACGTATATTTTTGGCCATTAGGATACCAGCTCCAATCTTGTTATTAAATATCTAATTCGGTATATCCAAAAACTCGATGGCGTTTCATGCATGTTAAACGGGAAATGTAACCGCCCTGGAAACCATGAAACAGCAATAGAACTCTGAACAGTCGCGTTTTATTGTTGCAACTTTATCAATAAGTCACTCGACATTCAGAGAAAAAACAGTCTATGAGGATATTTATTAAATATTTCATATTTTTAAACAAATTGACAATACTTGAATATTAAAAAAATACTTAAATATGTCAATGTAAAATATTCATGAGATGTTTACACATTTACACTGGATTGAAAAATAAATCAATAGATAAATAATACCGATTGCAATTTTTTTTTATAGTATCAAAATCGGTAAATGTCATGTCAATCGAACAAAGTAAGCTTTGTCCGTCTGTTGCGTTTTGACACTAAAATAGTTCAGTATAGAAAAGTTATATACCTATGTATAATCCAAAAGGAATTACATGTGTGTCTTCTATAAAAGTCCAAGTTACAAATGTTCGTTATCACCTACATATAAATGGCGCATCGAAAGGAAATTAATTTTATTTGTATAGAATATGAATTTTTATCGCCATTATACCCTTACCAGCTGTTGCCCGCGGCTTCGCCCGCGTAGAGTTCGAAAATGTAATTCCCGTGGGAACTTTGAATTTTTCGGGATAAATTGTAGCCTATTACCTATTTCAAGTTATAAGCCATGTCCATTTCAACTTTCAGCTAAATCGGTTCAGCCGTTTTAAAAGAGCAACAATCATCCAAACATCCAAAATTTAAGCCTTATTTTAAATCATATTTAATAAGAAAAGGTTACTACAAAATAGACGATTATTTAAATGATAAAAATTTTTGGACAAGATAATCTGCTCGCATGCACAGTGATTTTTTGTCATGATATTTTAATGTACCACATATTAGAGATATGTAAAACATGTTTTTTACAAAAAAGGCTATCTGTTGAGTTTCTTGCGGCACCTCTTCTCATCAGGCCATTCACGTCGAGGTGCTGGTAGGGTAAAAAAGTGTGGCGTGCAAAAGAATTTGTTACAAATCTACTTGTAGAAATACATAATTTTATTTCATTTCAAATCATTTAATTTCATTCCAAACGTACAAACTTTCGACTTTATAATATTAGTAAAATAGGCGGTCTCTATGGGAATCAAAATTAAATAGGTACATTGTATGTGTCTGAACACATTTATTGACTTCCAAACCTTACCTTAATTGTATACAAAATATCCAAATACTGAATATATTTTTCAGATTGTTCCATAACAAGATATTCCGTAATAACGATACAACATTATTCAAATTGGTGTGAATATTTAACGATTGATCCGTCTATAAAAAATACATATATTGATCATAACGACGACATGTCGTTAAAATGTTAAGGAAATACACTAAAAATATTACTTTATTGTTGAGAAAGACGTGTGTACATATTTAGTATGGTTATTTTTAGGCGTTTTTATATGTTACATATAATTTATATATGTTTCTTCATAGTTCTAACTCTCGTAGAAGCTCTGACTTGTCGTAATTTAATCAAATATTTAGCAGAGAACTTGTTGTAAAACCTCTGTATATAGATTAAGATTTACTTTATTTTGAATTAAGAACCCAAAGGAATATCCAGAGACGTAACTCCCAAAAAAGGTTTAAATAAATACACATTATGAATAATGATACAGCATAATATACCTATCTCGTACAATGTGAAAAGTTTTTTCCCATGTGATGATATTATTTCATTAACAAGGTTTTTGACTAAGAGCCAATTGGCATCAGAAAACAATGGCCACTATTCGCTCCTTCATTGTCAATTTGAGAAAGTTTACGTTGGTTAAACGTAGGATTTTTACGTGAACGAAATCGCGAAGTAGAGCATTACTCTTGCAAAAATCTTGCCAAAAATGTGTTTTATATTGGAACCAGCACTTACATCTTTTAAGCGAATATTAGGTATGTTTAAGATAACATGGAACCCTGAACTCCACAGTATAATACAATGTTAGGTACAGCAAATTCCATGTAATTGATTTTCTAAGAAGTGATTTATTCAAATTGATTCTATAATGTAAAGATCCAAAGACTTAAGTATTACTGTGAACCTATTTGCCTAACGACGTTGAAGTAAATATTGTCTGCAATCTTTAATAAGAAAAAGATACCAATTTAGAAAAAATCCTATTTAAAAAGTAGTTTTTTAATAACTTACCAACCTTTTTTGTGTAATTATCCAATATAACTTTTCACACACAATTCCTGTTCAAAAATCGACAAAGTAAGTACCTACTTAAAAAAAAAAACCACCTTCCGGTGAGCGGCTATGAAAGCCGTATAAAAACTTTTTCAACTTTATTAACTGCACTGTATGGTGCTCCACTGGCTGGAACCGCGTTTGTTTAAAAAAAGAACGAATTGATACGTCAAACTGGTCGCGTTCGAAATTCGAAACTGTTGGCGCGAAATCGGGCGCAGGACGTCACGGCCGCACTACGTCTGCAGCATTCGATATCTCGTGGGAAACTGGCGGGAAATCTCATCTCGCTCGGGATGCCGCCGTTAAACCCTAGGCTAGGCTGGTTTCATGAATGTGTTTCTACTCTTTGCTTAGAAAATGCTCCTCTGTTATTAAGCTACATCGTTATATAGGTATCGTTGTTACAGCGTACTATAAGATTAACGTACGTCGAGATGATATATGGTACATAAATCGTTTAGTGGTTGTCACCTATCATTTAAATTAGGTATAATGTTTTTAATACTAATAGAATATCGTTATCTTTGAAATGTTGTGGAAATAAACTTAGTGGTTATAAATTTATAACATAACAAAGGGTAAGGGCAGCCAGATACAATCTTAACCAAAATTGTTAGAACTCTATATAATTTTGATTTAATTAACTTTATCCGCATGTTCTAAAACTCATTATTTATTTAGTTGTATATTAGTACTGTTATGATAAATACTATAATAGTGTAATCCTAATAATATGTAATATGTATTACTAGCTATGCCCTGGTTTCACTCACGTTTATGGTTAATTTGTGATGTTTCACGCTGCAACAATATGGCTGAACAAAAGATTTTTCTCGATAAATGGACTATTCAATGCAAAAATGATTTTTCAACCAAACAAATAAACTCTTCAACTTTATATATTAAGTAGTAAGTAGTATATACAGTTATAGATAAATGCCAATATGAAGTTATTTGTTTGTTACGCTTTGACGCCTAAACCACTAAACCAGTCTTAAATTATTTCATCAATGGAATTTCATCAACACCGAGTAATATATAGGTTTAAAGATCTTTATATATTTATCTAAAAGAATTACAAAGATAATTCACTTACCGAGAAACACATATTCTTAACATAATAACAACACAATGAGCGTACTAACAAGTTAAAATTAACAACTAACAGGTATAAATCAACAAAAAAAGAAATATGCTGAAAACTAAGAATATATGCTGCTACCATTGATAAATAAATATCAGACGACATCACATACATTGATCTGACTCCGACAGTAGCTTAAGCACGTAATACGGACATCAGAATCAACAATGGCATTAGGAGTTAACGTTGTACTTAAATATGAGATATTAACATCCAGACACAGATTTATTAGGCTGATATATCGGTAGCCACGCCATTAAACACCTACATACTTCATGTCATCGTTAAATGCAGTGCTAGTACGTTGCATTTCTCTTCCTCCTCTCCTGTAACGTCTCTCTAACGACCAGTCCGTTCAGAAACATGTCTTTATTACTCCCTCGCTGTAAATGACTCTGTTTGGAATCCTTGACTGTCGGGACCCGTTCGAAACACTAGCAACAATTAGGGATTTCAGAACCTCGCTAATAGGTTTTGTCGGACAAAAAGAAGGTTCAAACAAATTATAACTTGGGATCTTGGTCACAAAAAGCAATCTCATGTACACTGGTTTACTGTACAATTGGTCGACCTTAATGGCGTAGATTCAGTTTTTGGGTCAAGTGAAGAAACGATTTTTCTTCTAGTCACAATTTCATCAGTCTGGTTTTCCGATAAAAAAAACTGGACTAGATATTTAGAATCTAATATCATTCAGCGCTTCCCATCTCCTTATATACAAAAATGAATTGCTGTTCGTTTGCCTTGCAAAAACTGGAGAACGGCTGGACCGATTTTTCTGATTTTCATTTTAAAATATTTGTAATTTTCCAGGGAATGTTTGTACGGTAATAAAATATGGAAACTTTGCAAGGAAAAATTGCAAGGAAAATAGAAAATCCGAGAACAGGGCATTACGAAGTGCGCCGGGACAGCTATTTTTGAATAAAATGAATACTGTTACCTAAATAGCCTAAATTGTAATCTAAAACAGCATTATTTATGGGGTACAACAAGCTTTTCCTCTTTGTCACAAGAATAGAGCTGTATGTCGGATTCAAACCTATTCTGTACCTAGTATAGGCATCTACGTTGTACCTAGATACTACATATTTATTAACAAGGTAATGGCCACAAATTATTCATTTGCATAGAACATAAAGCTGTTATCTTTACATAGCATAAAACAAAGTCGTTGCTCCTGTTTTTCGCTCAGATCTTTTGAACTACGTAAGGGATGTTAATGCGGTTCTCACTAATAGATAAAGTGATTCAAGAGGAAGGTTTATATGTATAGCTTCACATTGTTTGTGCTCATCATGCGAAGCCAGGGCGGGTTGCTAGTAAATTATAAATTATGCGTCTACGCCTAGTATGTTATTTGCATGAATAACCTTAGGAAAAAAATAATGAATGGTTCCTGCAAAATTAATAAAAAAATTGGCTGAATAGTAAAATAGACGACTCTGCTAATAAGCTACGATAGTAGATAAAGCATAATGCACTTTATAAATATACGTTTTGTAACAACCGGCCATTTTGTTCATATAACACAAAAATCAAAATCAAAAAGGTCCATTTTAAAAACTTATCCGACGACGCCCGTAAACAAGTCCGAAATCAAAAATGATTCATTTCATTAAAGAATCCTAAAAACACGATTATAATTCCATTTGAATATACGTGGAAAATGTTAATGGCGAGTTCCTCATAAAATTACGTGCTATCTTTTTCTGGTTTACTTTGTAATTTTTAACACTTTACGACTGTTGTTGCGAACGAAATTAACATTGTTGCTCATTATTAAATACGATGGAAAAACTTACATTTGCAGGTGTAAGCCAACCCAATAATAATAATAATGTAATTTCATTACACTTTTGTGACTTTTAATGCAATATCATTTGAGACTGTCTGGCCCGTTGGTCGAGTGGTCAGAGACCCTGGCCACGAAACCAAGAGTCGCAGGTTCGAATCCCGCTAGGGGCAGATGTTTCGTGTGATAAACATGGGCATTCGTACTCGAGTCTTCGATGTTTCTAAACGTATTTAAGTATGTCGATCCGTTCACCTAATATCCATAGTACAAGCATTAGCTTAGTTTGGAACTAGGGTATTTGTGTGTCAGTCTGGACAATCTATTTATTTAACTTGACTGTTAATAATCAATTAAAATAAGATGAATTACAATACGTTGAAATAATTAAGATTAGATATTAAAGAGTACAGAACGACTCTGCCTACCCCTGCGGGATTATGGGCGCGATGCTATATTTGTTTAAAAATAGTTTTAGTTACCCGAACCATATCCAATAACAAACACAATGACTCCTTATTCATTAAATCTGAATACTCGTTACTAATTTATAAATAAATACACAAAACGAAAGTAATTTTGTCCCGGTAGTCGGTCATTCGAAGTTCAATAACGGAAAATTTTATTTCCAACTAGCTGACCCGGCGCACTTCGTAACGCCCCGTTCTCGAGTTTTCAATACCCATTTTTCTTTTTTCCACACAACTTTTTTATTTTTTTCTTTCATAAGAACCTTCACCTGGCAATAACAAACACAAATAAAAATAATTAGCCAAATCGGTTCAGCTGTTCTCGAGATTTACGTTTGACAACACATTCAGCGATTAATTTTTATATTATAGATAAAAAAATCGTGAATCACGAGGTATAAACGCTCCTAAGAATACGTCAAGATCGCGGGCACGTCTCATTACGGCTGATTGACACGGACCAAGATGGTATTTGCCTGCACCTTAGATGTAAATGGCATATTAATACGATACGATTGCTAGATTTGCATGTTGCTTTTGGGACATCTCTTTGTATGTAGAGATGTTAACAGAAGTGGTGTGAGAAATCATAATAACCGTAGAGCTTGTATAAAAATAATTATAGGAGTCAAAGGGAAGTAAAACACTTATGGCCAACAATCAAACGAGTTTAAAGTAGATAGAAACATATGAAATAGTATTAAGAAGTGGCAACTCGTCGCCTACAATTATCATATGCCAAATGCCCAAAACAAAACACCATTAGTCGCCTTAACCGAGGAATGCAGGTTCAAGCGCGGGCACGTACCTCTGGATTTTTCAAATCTATATACGTATTCATACCACTAGCTCGACGGTGAGGGAGAATTGTGATGAAACCTGCAAATTCAAACAACTTTGGATTTGTAACCATGATCCAAAAAATGTTTGGTTCTCCTATCTTAGGGTTACGAAGGTCAGACCGGCAGTCGCTTCAATGTAATTACCAGACTCGCTAAATCCTAGATCATGGTTTAAGCGGACCCCGTCTAAGCACGGGACATAACGCTACGAAGATGATGTGTCTCTTGACTCTCTCTAGCATTATGATTAATATACATTTATACTTATCTAATTGTTACAGTATTATTGGGCTAGTCTGACTGAACAATCTATTCCTTACCTACGGTTTATTCTACGGTTAAAACTACAAACCGAGACCATTCTACGACAAAAAGAAAAAGCCTTGTATGCAGAAATAATAACCACAGATTCCATAATAAATAATTGTCCGGGGATTAATAAAAGACGCAATATTCCGAGCGGGTAATCCCGGCTCAGCCGCTTGCATTTATTATTACTGCCGTCGTAATAACTACTTTGTAAATATTGTTCCGGGTGATCGATTGTACACGGGACCTTTTATCTCGCGAATTGGCTTTTTAGTGGATGGCCCTGGACAATTTTTGTGTGAACAATCAGTTATTTATCAACAAAAATTAACGATTCCTTTAACTCTTCCCTATTAAAACGGTAGATAGGTAAAAATCAAAATTTAAATCATCAATCAATTTTCAATCCTCATCAGTCTTAAAAAAGTATTCCTGTTGTTTTTCAGCGTATCGAAATAGATATTAAAAGAAAATGAGTAAAATTGTGAGTTCACATAGGTGTAGTGCATTATTGCAATAAAATATATATAGATTAACAATTTGTAAAATATGTAAAACTGAATGAGAAGGATAGGAGCGGTGGAAGCGTGATAGTAAGAACACGTGCCTTATAACCGAGGGGTGCGGGTTCAAAACCGATCACGTATCTACCTCTGGATTTTTCAGATCTATGTACGTAATTATACCACTAGCTCGGCGACGAGCGAAAACATCGTGATGAAACCTGCAAATTCAAACAATTTTGGATTTGTAACGATGATCAAAAAAAAATCTGGTTCCCCTATCTTAGGGTTACGAGGATCGGACCGGCTTTTTCAATATAATTACCAGAGTCGTTAAATCCTGGATCATGGTCTAAGCGGACCCCGTCTAAGCACAGGACATAACGCTTTGTAAATTGTCAAAGAGTAACCAAATAGCTACTGTGGTTTCAGAGAATATTTTCCGCATATAAACAAACATATGATATCCACACTGTTGTTATTATAAATAAATAAATATCCGACTACATCACATACATTGATCTGACTCCGAGGTAAGTAGCTTAAGCACTTGTGTTACGGATATCAGAAACAACAGTGGTATTACAAATATATACTTAAATATTGGATATTAACACCCAGACACAGAACAAACACAAGTATTCATCATACGAATGTTTGTCCTGGGTGGGAATCGAACCCACAACTCTTGGCGCATGGGGCAGGGTCACTACCAAATGCGCCATCGAGCTAGTCAACCTATTATATATACCTAGTAGGTACCAAAACAGAGAGTATAGATAGTGTCAATGGACCTATTGAAGCAAACAAATTAACTATTGAAGTCTAGATACAAAGCAAAATTACATACAACACCGCCGTCTTAATGGCGACATTAAAGTCGAATTGAACAATATCAGCTGGAACAACAATTTGACAGCTACACCTGTCAACTTACAGCCCATCCGGCCGACTATCGTGAATACCTTTAGTTTAATTAAAGGGGAAATTCGAGCGATTCGTTAGACGCTACGTTCTAGAAAGTACGGTCGGCACGTTTGGATTGCTGTCGACAACCGAATGAAAAAGGAACTGCGAGGTCACACACTGCGCAAGTCTGTGGCTGTGCTAAACGGGTTTTTTAGACCAAAATATAGTGATTAAACTATACCTACATACATATACATACATATCACCACACCTGTAATCGACTTCTTCGTCATCTCGCCCGAAAAAATCTCGCCAGATCGGGCGACTTGGCAACTTTAGAATTTACATCCCCGCAGGGATAGGCAGAGTCAAAGGGCAGCTAGCCCCTTTAACACATATAGCCAAAAAGTAAAAATGGGCTGAGTTAGATGAAAAATATAATTAAAACCTATCTTTGAAAAGCATCATCAATCCATCTAACCCAGCCCAGTTTTGTTTCTGGCTGAATGTGGTTAAAGGAGCCTGCTGCCTCTTTGACTCTGCCTACCCCTTAAGGGATTATGGGCGTGATGTTATGTATGTATGTATGAAAAGCAATCGCCGTAGGCTTGTAAGATTTGAAACAACAAAGGTGGTTCCAAGGTTTTACTGTTTCTCCCCCACCTCAAAAGCTCCAGCTTCCAACTTATGTATATAGAATCGCCTTAAAAGGACGACCCAGTATACATCAAGTCATCTCCCACGCTAGACTCACACAATAGCTCTGCAAATCACGTTAGAGCAGTGGTTTCCAACCTATGGACCGCGGACTATCAATGGTCCGCGAGGCACAACATTTGGTCCGCGAGAGACTTAAACATTATATTAGTCTTTAATTATAAAAGTTTACTTCTAAATTTTTACAGTTTATTTTAAGCCATATGGTCTCTCCTAGCAATAATGAAATGAAAGTGCTCCTCGTTTACAAAAAGGTTTGGAACCACTTCGTTGAAGCTACAGCTACGTTCATAGCCATTGTCCACTTTATGAACATCTTTGCTGGCTGTACTTACATACAAGGGCGGATAAATGTGCTGACGGGCGGCGCGACTCGAGTCTTTGTAATCATTTTATTTTTAGCGTCACTTAGCGACAACAAAAGGTAAGAGGTTACATTCCGTCTTGTGTTATATAATTTTAATATTCACCTTTTCTGTTGCAAAAGTCGTGAACAAGAATTTTATGAGATTTCGTTAAACTTTCAGTGAAAATTTGATAAGAAAGTAGGTAGATGCGCGTCCTTCTGTATAAAAATCATTGCACAATACCACGGACTAGTAAAAAAAGAAGGACTCCACGCCACTAACTAGACATTGAAGCTCAACAGGCGCTCCAACTTGACATGAAACTTACGTCACACATTGACATAATAAGCGCTCCAAATGACAGACATGCTATACCGGTATCCATAAGTATCTCACTCACACATGCATAAACGTGGCTTCTCGTTATAGTATGATAGCGTGGAGTGCTTCTTTTTTAACGAGTCCGTGCACAATACACTGTTTTAGCTATATTATGTAAACCATTTTATGTAATGTCTACAAAAATATGTTCAAAATCGATTAGGATGCTGATAAAAGATGAATTACAGACACGCATACCATAACTTTTATAAAAAAACCTACGTATAAAGTAGATAATAACACAAGTTCACAATATATATTTTTTTTTTGTTGCCGAAACGATTCATTACTTTTTTTACTGTTCAGTGCCAGCATAATACAATTCAGTTATCAAAATTGTCTTATCAGCTCACATTTTTTATTTATTTGAGTAGTAACATTTGAAAATTAGCTATTTTAACGATTTTCGTGATTTATTTTATAAGTTACTATTTATTTCGAATATTCTGCGAGGCGTCAATAATACAATATAATTTATGCTGTTAAACAAAAATTTTAAATTTTTCTTTCCAAAATAGATGGTCAACATTTAATATTTAGTATTATTGGATTGATTCATCATTACTAAAGCTAGGCCTTATAACCAAATTTAGTCACTCACGTCCTAAATATCTCAAAAATGTGAGCTGATTGACCAATTTTGGTAACTGGATCTACATCAGCTGTTACTAATTTATCAAAAAATCACTTAACTGATTGAGCAACCAAAATACTGTAAACTTGTGATTAACTCAGGATCAGTTTTTAGGAATGCAGGTACCGTCGAATTCAACACTCGAAAAAAACCGGCATAGAAAAATATTTATAGAGGTTTATTTTATAAGAATACTTTTGGTTTCTTATAATTATAACTGGCAGGTTTAAAATTATCCTAATTATTTTGAATCTGTCAGAAACCATTAAGTATTTGCCACTGTTTTCACTGCTTCATCTTTTGGCCGTTTACCAAGACGCGGCATTTAGCGGTAGTATTGTAAGTATAAGTTACGATAAGCGGCAAACTTCGTCCTCCGCCGAGGAACTTAATATGCAAATGTTTCTGCTTGAGACTGAGAAGACAACAATCTGAAACATTCGCACGAATTACGAGGATACTTTTGACGACCTCTTATTATATCTTGGGCAGGAAAGTCTGACTAGGGTGCCTAACATTCCTTAGAAACTATTGAAATAGGAGGAATTCACTAACTTGAAATTATAGCTTAACTGTTTGGTTATATCTTTTCTGAAATAAAATAGGTAGGTGTTCAAATTTATTTTATTAATCCCAGTTATGTGTCTAACGACAAAATAAATACATACATACATACATACATACATACATACATAACATCACGCACATAATCCCGAAGGGGTAGGCAGAGTCAAAGGGGCAGCATGCCCCTTCAACCACATTCAGCCAAAAATAAAGCCGGGCTGGGTTAGATGGAAAATTGTGAAAAAGCCTGTCGCCTACACAATCACACACCTAAAACCCGATATACCATTAGTCGCCTTTTACGACATGCTAGGCAAGAACCACAGTTGACATATTCTTTTTGAGTCCCTGACCAACATGGGACAGTGGGCTTGGTTGGATGGAAAGCTGTGAAAAAGGAGTGACAAGTGGCTAGCTCGTCACCAACTCAATCACATACCCAAAAGCCCGTATACCATTAGTCGCATTTTACGACATGCTAGGCAAGAACCACAGTTGGCACATTCTTTTTTTTTTGTCCCAGATCAACATGGGCCAAGTCACAGACCATCATGGGATATTGAGTATTCCAAACATAATAGCTATATACATAACATATTTTAGCTACATATTTCTTGTTTTCGCAATATAAATGAACAAAAATGTGTTTTAATTACTATTTATTTCTGCATAGTAATGCAGTATCAAAGTAGTCAAATTGGTGAAGGATAATGACGTATGAATGTAAGAAGTCATCATCAAAAAAGTCATCATCAAAAAAGTCATCATCAGTTGTAGGCCTAATGCCGAAAAATTCTCCTTCAGCTTTCCAGCGTGAATGGTCTGCAGAAATCTTGCACCTAGCTAGTTACTTGTAGTTTGGACTTGCATAACAAATGGCTGCTCTAATCGTTAATTTCAATTACCTTTTGGACAAGTACTTCGACGTAATAATCTGTTAGTCCGTCTGTGAATAATCAAAGTATGCATAGTATGTAATGCAACGGTAAAAAAACTTAAAAGTAAACTTTTTAGTTAAGACATTTCTAGACTTGTCGCAAAAACATAACTAGATTCATAGGAACATTGAAATAGGTCATACTCGGTGTGACCTCATCAAAATAGCCATCCGCCATATTTAATGGCGTCCTCAACGAGGCCATAGTATAGGAAGTAGGTACAACAGTAAAGAAAAACTAAAAAAATTTTGGACAAGTCCATCAGACTGCGTAAGCGTGAAAATGGGGGGGGGGATGTTTAGTTATACATGCATACATAAATGTATGTAAACATCACGCCCGTAATCCCCAAAGGGAAAGGCAGAGTTAAGGGGGCAGCAAGCCCCTTAAACTAAAATTAGCCATAAATAAAACTGAGATGGAAAATGTTTAAATTTATTTTGATTTACAAAATAAGGTATACTTAAATCACAGCGATGTTGCTTTGAAAGTTACATACTTCATAGATACAAGCTTTTTGTGATTATTTAGGCAACGAGCTAGCCACTTTGTTTCCACAATTTTACACCTAACCCATCTCAACTTCATTTTCATTTCAATGAGGTTTAAGAAGCTTATCGGTACGATAACTTTGCCCTTAGGGAATTGCAAGCGTGATAGTATCTATATGTGTAGTAGACCAAGGACAATGTTTCTCGATCGTGGTACTGGTACCCACTGGAGCCATATGCACGCGTGTTACCGTTCGTCACTTCACTGTGGCGGTGCGCTAATGAAATCAGAAAACAATCCGTTTTTCATCGGGCCGGTTGTAAACTCGAGTGTTTATCTGCCAGATTGGGACTCTCCTTTGTGCAGTTAATCTTTAGACCCGAATCTTTGCCCGATGAGTAGTATGACCAACTCAGAGGTCGCGTTTCCAATATACTTGAGGACTTATTTGATATACTCTAACTAATGAACTAAATTTAGTATACTCTGACTTTGGTATAGTCTTATCAATTTTCCGACAACTTTTTTCTTTCAACAAAATCAAATATTAAACTGCAGAAATGTTTTTGGACGGTTTTCCGACAGATCAGTTTGGACCTGTAAAAGTAGATCTTAGTACTTACCTCAAAATATTTTCTATTGGGAACTAATGTTCATTCGTAAATTTCCGACACGGAAACCACAATCCTTTTATTTTAAGATTTTTTTTTATTTTTTTTGATTAAACAAATCAGAATATTAGATATTTCTTTATGTTTAATCTATAAAATTTCAGAGTTTAAGTAACCGCTAACAGTCAGCTTTAAAATATCCGTTATAAGATCACCAGAATATAATAAACAAATCCCTTTGCACGTAGTAAATTTGGAAGCCCTACAACAAACAAATCAACACAGCCTTGACTCCAATCCCGCCCCCTTAAGGGCCATAATTGAACGAACACGCCTCCGTTAATTTAAATCCACGTTCCGATAATCCGTAGCATTAAACTGCGGTGCTAAACCCAACGGATCACAGCCGAGTGAAATTTATTAAATCTGCTATGCACCCTGTGAAAATAAACTTTGGACCCGAATAAATCATGTCTACACCTCTGATTACGTAGTTCACGCAAGGCCGGGCCTTCTGGAAACATTTTAATTACATGGCGATGCTTTGTAATGGTGATCAAGAATACAGTATTTTTGCCATAAGTATTTTTAGGAGACGACAGTTTAGGAGGAAGTTTTCAAATGAGTTTACAAGTTTTTAGGTTGCGGTTCGGTATAGGTACTTAGTTATAGTTTGTGAGAAAATTCATTAATTAATTTGGGCATTTTTTAAAAAAACATGTAAGGTAAGCGTCTTTTTTTATTCATATCTACTTATTGTCCCTTTTTGGGTTAACTTTGGATACACAATGTAGTATAAAACTCTAATTTTTAGTGTTCTCATGTAGAAAAACGAGCGGAAGCTAGTAGATACTAGAGTAACAGTCAAAACTAACTATGGCAATTATAATATTACTTAGTTACATTGTCAAAATGAGCAAATGAGTGGCGTTACTATAGGGTGGCAGGAATGGCTCGATGGCGCATTCGGTAGTGACCCGCTGCCCTATGCGCCAAGAATTGTGGGTTCCAACCAGGAATACTCGTGTTTGTTCTGTGTCCGGGTGTTAATATCTAATATTTAAGTATATATTTGTAAAGGTGTGTGTCAGGATCGTAGTAAATGGAAGTATGTGATCTCTGCCTACCCCCTTGGGAAAAAGGAGTGACATTATGTATGCATGTATGTATGTATATTTGTAATACCACTGTTGAATGAATCTGATATCCGTAACACAAGTGCTTAAGCTACTTAGCTCGGAGTCAGATCAATGAATGTGATGTTGTGGGATATTTATTTTTACTTATTTATTATGACAATATGCCGCGGGCCCCTAACGGCATGGGGCTCCTACAGTGCCTTGGTCACGGGGGACTGCCCTACGCTCTTGCACTAAAATAGGATACCGTGCAAGCGAGAGCCCCAACAGATGAACTTGCCACGAACCTTAAACGGTATAAATTGGTACGCCCCTGTACCGATATTAACATAGCTAGTGTTAACTAATAATGTCCTCCTAACCGATATCGGTCACTGCGGCCAATCTCAACAGGATTAGCCAACTGCGCAGGATATATTATAGTGCACAAGTGTATGCGCAAACATAAGTGCACTCTCTATTCCTTCACTCTCATTTCGGTGAGACGGCGATTCGACATGACCGGAGAGAGGTCAGGCGCAGGACCAACGGCTTAACGTGCTTTCCGAGGCACGGGGTGATTATACCGCCAACTACCTGACTCCGGACTGTTACTGAGTAATTTCAGTATTGAAATAACCAGCCACAAATTCTTGGTCCGACCCGGGACTTGAACCCGGGACCTCTTGGTCCTTATTCGGCGCATGCTACCACTAGACCAACGAGGCAGTCAAAGTGTTAACTAAAACATCTAATCAAAGGTGTCTTCAAGCGTTATTACCATACCAACCTATTTATTAAGTCCTCCTAGGTCTCTTAACAAATGTTTGCAATTAACGAATCTACCATCACACAAACAGTCCTCCGTATCAGTTACAGGGTTTAATTAACAAGATCACTTACAAATGCTGGTATCTCACCTGATTGCACTTGTGTAATTAATATTATATTACCTACTTACGTCGGTACATGATTATTATAACGTTGCTTGATTATGTACACTGCAGGAATATGTTTTGTCACGAGTACCTACAAGATACTAAATGCGTACATAATTTAGTTAGCTAAATTATGTACGCATTAATATCTTGGTCTTTATGTAAGGTACTAATAAGTACATAAACTATGTACATATTAGTACCTTACATAAAGACCAGTGGTAGCAATAAAGAAAACATGTATAGGCGACATTAGCTGTGCTTCTAGCTAGGCCTTCATTATTACTTAATGAGCTGTATCTATATATTAATACGTGAAGCAAAAACTTTGTACCCCTTTTTATGAGAATTACGCGGACGGAGGAGTATGAGATTTGGCACAGTTAAAGTTTATATGGAGAAGGAGTGCAGAAAGCTAAATTTTTATTAAAAAATAAAAAAAAAATCTAATAATGGTCGAATTCGGACCATTATCGATCACTAGTTATAATAGCCAAATGTGTATTGTTAAGAAATATGTTCATGTATAGACTGTAATCTGTTTGTGTGCCTAATACCTAAATAAATAAATAAATAATTCTTCACACTATTACACCAAACCTTTATTTTTACTCCAATCTAAGCATGAGTATCTACTTGCGAATATGGACACTATACGGATTAACATAAAAGACAAAAATACGTTCATTAACATCCATGACTTTAAACTACCGTGTTCATCATCATCGTTCAAACATTCGCTCCTAGCGCTATTCGAATCGACGATCTTCGGTTTCGTAGTCAGAATAACTAACCAAACCAGTCTCGTCAATCAGACAAATCAGCTAATAAACCTTAAGTGTGATTCCCAACTTAACGCACGCCGACTCCACACATGTATTACTCCGCCCAAATTACCCGTGACGATAAATTCAGACTCCTCGCGAATGTTCGCCCCAACCTGCGCGATCGACACACGCCCGTACGTTACGCGAGGCATAAGTGGGTCTGAAGACAGCTGTTAACTTCGATAATCACAAGCGGACTAAGGGATCAAGGGGCCCGCGATTGGATCGAAAAGCTTTGCATCATATGTATCGTGATAACATTTGCAATTTCCCGTCGCTAACGAGCGTCAAAACCGGCGCGACCAACACACACAGGCGTGTGTCGGTCGCTTATACGCGACATTACTGGATATGAAGACAGCTGTTAACTTCGGTAATCACCAGCGAACAAAGAGGATGGGAGGGCCCGCGATTGGAGTGAAAAGCTATAGTGATTCAGGTATACATACAACAATTTACTTATAAGTACGACAATTAACGCAAGACTACTCACTAAATCTAGGACGTTGAAATTTTGCACAAAAGTAAAGTTACATGATCTAAGTAAACACTAAGACGGAGTTTATAAAAACCAACCACTAAAGCGGTTATAAGGCGACTGGTTTGAGTGAATATTCGTAATTATTAAAAAAACAAGATAAGTAGGCTATTTACGGTAGCAGTTACGGTAGCACTGGGTCGAATATGAACTGGGTTAAATTTAAAATAATCTTTTCTTTTCATTAAAAAATAATAATATTTTAGGTCTTCCGCGGACCAAATTATAAGTCTTGCGGACCACTGGTTGGGAACCACTGTACTAAAGGAACGATTTCCACGCGGACAAAGTCTTAGAGGGCCGCTAGTCGTTTATACAATTGGAGGCCCCCCAAGATTGCCTGCGGGCCCAAAGTATATAATAGCTAAGCAAGTCCAGCCCTGCTTCCTGCAATACTGAAGGTAATGTGGTTGAGATATTAAATGGTTACGATAGCAGACGGGCGCCAGGCGATTATCCTTACCAATGCCATTCGAAGCGTACCTACATAAATTAGATTAATTACGTCTGCTTACATTGAAGGAGCTATTAAGTTTACAGACTTGAGGATGATAATTGTTGTTGATAACAAACTATAAACTATAGAGACATAGTCTATAGTTGACTACGTCTACCTGCTTTTGTAAATATACTACAGGGGAATATTTAATCTGCTGCTTTCGTTAATGAAAATGTATAAGTACGAAAATATATTCGTCAATAATTAAAATTTATCCGTAAAGTAGCTACATAATCATGAAGATAAAATAATAATTAAATTAGGTCAAGTATTGTCACCTGTTTAACGAATGTACTTACATACATACATAACATCACGCCCATAATCACCGAAGGGGTAGGCAGAGTCAAAGGAGCAGTAGGCCCTTTAACCACATTCAGCCAAAAATAAAACTGGGCTGGGTTAGATGGAAAATTGTGAAACAATAGTGACAAGTGGCTCTTGTCGCCTACACAATAACCTAAACCATTAGTTGCCTTTTACGACATGCTAGGCAAGAACCACAGTTGGCACATTTTTTTTAAGTCCCAGACCAACATGGGACATACCTATCCAATGTATTTTTCACAATAGCCAATTTATCCTAGAGTATGATACAAAAGAAGTTGTAACCTACCTCTCTTCAGTTTGAAAGATAGAACTGAAGCCTCTTTAAAATAACCAGACTAAATCTAGTTTTATGTTTGGAGCAAATCTTAGTACCCCACATAAAAAGCCAGTAGGAAAAAGGGTACCTAGGTGCATACCTACTTGTGTAAATCTTTTTTCTTATATAAAATTAATTAATAGATAAATAATAAATTCTCCGGATCGACACACCAATTTCCTAGTTCCAAACTAAGCTATAAGCTTGTCCTACGGATACTAGGTGAACGCATAGACATACTTAAATACGTTTATAGGCATCCATGACTCGAGTACAAATGTCCATGTTTCACGCGAAACATTAGCCCCTAGCGGAATTCGAACCCGCGACCCTCGGTTTCGTGGCCAGGGTCTCTGACCACTCGTCCAACGGGCCTGTCAATTCTGTTTCAATAATTTTGGAAACATTATCTAGATTAATTACGCTCGGCTGACGTATAATGATCGCCCAGACTAGCTAATTATTATTTATCACTTGTTGATTAAAATATGAACGGAGAGTACGCAATTAATCTAAACAGGTGCATCCGGGAAAACATCTTGTTTGACACAGACACGAATTAATATTATAAATGTGGTTGTCCGTATGTTTGGACGTTTGTTATTCAATCACGGTCTAACCGGTAAGCGGAATCAGCTGGAATTTGGCACGTGTTTACGAAATACATATAAATCTAGATTAATCCATCGGATATAATAATGCTTATCTAATTTTTGTGATACAAGGAAGTAAAAAAATTATGAAGAATTTAAGTTGCAGATTTTTTATAATTTTCATTTGTGTTCGCCTAAAACAAATATTAGGAGAGCAGTGTATAAACTAAACAAGTCCAATAGCCTCCCAACTGATTACAATAATAAATTTACTAAATAACAGATAGATTATATTATCTGTAGTCGAGGTGATTTTTTTTAAATATACAACGTATAGGTCTATGATAGTTTAATTTCTCAGGCCCTAAAAAGATCCACTGCAAGACCTTAGGAATCAACCTAGACTAGCAATCAATTCTCTACATTTTGACTGGCCCGTTGGTCGAGTGGTCAGAGACCCTGGCCACGAAACCAAGGGTCGCGGGTTCGAATCCCGCTAGGGGCAAATATTTCGTAAATGTGATAATAGTTCGTATATGTGATGAACATGGATATTTGTACTCGAGTCATGGATGTTTATAAACCTATTTAATTATATCTATCCGTTCACCTAGTATCCATAGCACAAGCTTATAAGCTTAGTTTGGGACTATTCCCTAGTCCCAAACTAAGCTTATAAGTGTGCCAGTCTAAAGAATTTATTATTATTATTACATATTTATTACATTGAAAAAAGAATGTTTAGCCTAGAATTTTGGATTGAGAGCCATAAACCCTGGTGGAGTAAAGTCCATTCCTTACGGATACACGTATATATAGTTCGTATATGTGATGAACATGGATATTTGTACTCGAGTCATGGATGTTTATAAACCTATTTAATTATATCTATCCGTTCACCTAGTATCCATAGCACAAGCTTATAAGCTTAGTTTGGGACTATTCCCTAGTCCCAAACTAAGCTTATAAGTGTGCCAGTCTAAAGAATTTATTATTATTATTACATATTTATTACATTGAAAAAAGAATGTTTAGCCTAGAATTTTGGATTGAGAGCCATAAACCCTGGTGGAGTAAAGTCCATTCCTTACGGATACACGTATATATTACAATAATACGATAAGGGGACGTATCGCCTTCCCCAATCGACAGGTGCGCTAACTTTTAACTAACTAACTACTTCACGCCACTTCCCTAGCGGGGTAAGCAGAGAACCGAACTTTTAAAAGAAAATAAAAGAGACAAGTTGCTTAATCATTGTAATTCTCCACAGTTGCTTATGATAACTTTGGCCGACACGGTCCCGCTCTTGCTGCCGTACTTCTCCATCTTCTTCATCACGTCGATGCCGGAGATGACGTGGCCGAACACCACGTGTTTGCTGTCCAGCCAGTCGGTCCTGGGAAACGAAATTTTGTTGTTGAGGTTAAACAATACACACGCCATTGACTTATGCGAGCGATAGTAGCTGAATGGTGAGAATACGCGCCTCGTAATGCAATGCAATGGTTGCAGGTTCGAACGGGATTTTTCAAATTTATGCATTATTTATGTACCTACGAATTCATACTTAGTTCGGCTTAGTAATATCATGGAACCTGCATATTTAAACAACTAAGGACGTGTAACCATGATAATTGGCTAATTCCTTTATATAAGGGTTACGAAGGTCAGATCGGCAGTCGCTTCAATGATATGCTGGATCATAGTCTAAGCGTATCGCGACTACCCATGGGCCATAATGACAGGACAATGATAATGATCTTGTAATGTTGTAATTTGTTTTTTAATGCGGTTTAAACTTAAAAATAAATATACAAAACTCAGATATTCCAACGTCTGTATAATACTACCCACCAGAATTAATATTACTCACTTAGCAGTACACAGGAAGAACTGCGAGCCGTTAGTGTTAGGTCCTGAATTAGCCATGCTTAGTATCCCGGGCCCAGTGTGGCGCAGAGTGAAGTTCTCGTCCTCAAACTTGCGACCGTATATCGACTTGCCGCCCGTCCCGTTGTGGTTCGTAAAGTCGCCACCTTGACACATCTGATGAGGGACTTAAAGAAATTGTTTATTCTAAAGTTGTGGCATCGAATAAGGATATATACATATCACGCCCGTAATCCCTTAATGGGTGGGCGAGTCAATGAGACAGCCCCTTAACCACATTTAGCCAAAAAATAAAACTGGGCTGAGTTAGATGGAGAATTGTGAAAAAGTAGTGACAAGTGGCTAGCTCGCCGCCTACACAATCACATACCCAAAACCCGATATACTATTAGTCACCTTTTATGCTATGCTAGACAAGAAACACGGTTGGCACATTCTTTTTAAAGTCTCGGACTATCATGGGACATTAAAAAAGGATGACTAGGATTGAGAAATTCAATTTATAAATATTTTTTTATGTTGGCTGGAATGGAAGCACTTACAATTTAAAGAATAAAAATAATAATGTTAATCCGCCAGTTTAGAATCTCGACAATACTGAGAAGCCAGCAAGAAGCCCAACTGTTGGTATATTCAATTCCAAATCATAGAATTACAGATATTTCGCAAATTGTATATCTACTCAAATTTATACAATTACATTTAATTTATGACATTGATATGCATCCAGATAGAATTTGTAGCAAATTGGCCTATGGAGCCTCTTAGGCTTTGCCTTTGTATAGAATTAAATCTGCATAACTGTCCATCAAACTAATATTGATTACTGTGAGAGTGACATTATTTATCTTATATACTTAACAAATTTATCCAATAGTATTTCATTTTTTGAGCCACAAACATACAATATTAAATTATTTTATACTAGCAATGCCCTGCAGTGTCACCCGTGTAGTTGCCGTTCCCGTGGGAATAAAATATAGCCTATGTTATTTGCTAAAAAGTAGTGAAATAATTTTTCAAATCGGTCTAATTTCAGTATTCATTATTGAATATAATAAACTAATAAACAAACAATCAAATCAACCTCTATATAATATTAGTATGATTAAAAGGATACAAAATCTGGAATGATCCTGTGAAAACTGCTACCCTGGTACCCAAAACCTTTTTCATGTGTACAGAGGGCTCTGAAGTTCTCAGCTGTTTTAGGCACGATGTCTGCCCGGAGCATCATGATTATCCTGCCAATCTCCTGCTTGCCCACGCTTATATCAAAGTACACTTGAGGATTTCTTTTCTCTATTGGTTTCGCTGGTGTTTCCTGAAATATTTTATAACAGTTTGAAGTTAATGCCAATATCAAATTCAATCCAATGCAATGCAATAGTAATCTCAATTAACAAGCAATTATCTTGAGTAGATTTCTGTCCTATTATACTTAATAAATATCATTTTTTTTTTCTAAAGAATGACTATGATACTTTTTGTAAAGGTTATTTCTTTTATTATGTAAATATATTGACTACAAATACTTCATACTACTTAAATACTTGATGAAATAACCTCCGATTCAGATAACACCAATGTTGTCAGTTAACCAATACGAAGCTTACCTAATATATTTTTATTAACATAATATAACACTGTTCATTATAAAAAATAATACTAAACTACTTACACTTTCCACTTCCATTTTTTCTTTGGATCCTTCTTCTTCATTATCTTTGTTTATTGTTAATGTTTCTCCAGCATGTTTTTGAAGCCAGGTATCGTCAGACCAGACGGGTCGCGTTGAGCCTTCCTTGATCCTCTGTGGGGCAGCTATGTTGACCCGTATTGTTCGGCCAAACAACTCGGAATCATTCTGGATATTGTTACATGAATTTTATTTATAACTTAACTTTTTGTGCAGTGTTCAATATCTAAAATAGTTTGACCACTATTATCCTTGTATTTTCGCAGGAAACAAAACAATAGCCAATGCTTTCATTAGACATTAGAGTATTGTAATTACACAGAATTTCACTCTATTGAAGTAGGATAACTTGATGGACAATCTTAGCCCACAGTATAAATTAAAATATTAATTATAAATTGCAGAAAGCATTGATTTATGCCCAAAAATTGAGAAATACTCTGTAAGTTTCATTATTTTTACTTTTTTTTATATGCACTGAAGATGAAGTTGCTTATATTTAAATTATGCTCACCATATTATCAATAGCCGCCGCTGCGTCCTCGGCATTCTCAAACTCGATAAAGGCAAAGCCTCTGTGCTTCTCAGTCTCATAATCAAGAGGAATCTGTACATCTACCAAATCTCCAAATGGGACGAATGCTGCATTCAAGACTTTCTCATCGACTTCCTCCGCTAATCCGCCCACGTATATCGTACGTTTTGAATTAGGTTTGCTCGACATTATATAAAGAATATAACTTAAAACACCTTAAAACTACGCTAAACACTTCAAACCCGGCAATATTTTGTTTGGTAAATTATAACCTCAAAATTTGACGTTGACAGTTGATGACCTTTTTATAAAAAACGATATAGAGTAACAAGGGAAACTACAATTATATAGCGTACATTCTACTTTTAATAATAAATTAAACAAAGTACATTACACAAGCTTTTTAATAGCTTATTTATTTTTAAAGGCTAAAATAATTAGAACGAAAATAACTTCTTTGGGGTTAAACTTAATCGAAACCTTATAGCAATTTATAATAACACAATAATCTTAGCATACGTGACATTCTTAAAGAGTTCTTGTCCGTTTCCTTCCTAACCCGACTTTAGGAGGCCTTCCAGACTTAGAAAAAATATCAATAAACTTAAAATTATTCATTAACTTAATATCAATTAGTTCTTTGAACCTAACCAACAAAAAATTAGACCTACTTATCAACTTTAAAAACATAGGTATATAATTATTCCTTGTCATCTAACGGCAAATCTTCAACCGTTTTATCATGATCATAAAATTCTCCATCTTCATCCTCCAATTCATCGCATCCTCGTGGAACATAAGTCGTGCTCTCATCCAAACTCTTGTCACCAGTGGGTAAATAAACACCAAAAGTATCTTTCGGATATCGGTTGAAAACACCATGTCGAGAGTGTAACGTTGCTAATATTTCTTTTTTCTTCAAAATCGGATAGTCTTCATCCTCAGCGAATCCTAATAATTGATCATAGGATCAATGTATTAAAAACCTTATTGGATTGTTTTTATTTGTACCATAGGTAGGTGGGTAACCTACGTAATTTTTTTTAAATAAAGCTGTACACCTACTGGTAAACATAACATTACCAAATATGAATCAGCATAGCTTTACATAAATGTAGATATGAAATGTAAAAATATTATATTCTCATGTTAATTCAAAGACTAGTGAGCGATAAAAATAGCCTACCATCTTTCAGAGAAATCTAGCTGCAAAATTGCTAAATTCTAGCGTACCTACCTATTTTTAAACATAACGACCTGTCGACTTTTATAGTCTAAAGAGAAATCACCAATGCTCTCTTAATTATAAGAAGGCTTGAATACCAAGAACCATGATTCATAGGTCAAGTTCTGACGTCAGAAGTTTTTGTAAGAAAAAAAGAAGGCATGTTTAACAAGGTATTTCTGCTAGGGAGGTTGGCCGGGATGTTTAGTATGTTTATAAATACTTTGCACAGATAATGAAGAATACCAGCAACTTGTTTTAATTTAAAACAAATAGGTAACCAATTGCGCCAATTGATTCACTGCCCTAGATGTAAATTAAGTAAAAGGGAATTCTTCATGTACTTAAATACTATAAATATGCAAAAAGGGAATTTATCATCAGCCTTTTATCGTACAGGCATACAAGGCAGTATCCAAGACCCGTCACAGTTATTATGGTTAAACTGTACTCAATATTTAAGTCAGTTCGCTCACCTCTGAAATTATTCCTCAATCTATTAACTTTACCCGGAAGTTTATCAGTCATCAGTAGTTTTACTGCAAAACGAACAAACCATTAAGTATATAATGCAATGTAAGTAAATACTTGTTTAATATCTAAGAATACACACCACTTTGATTATTTTTATGACGGTAATTCCCGCAGAGAATCGATTGAACTCAGGATGTTTAAATACTGCATGTAGGCAATCATTAAGTTTTAAATGAACAGGTAGCTTATCCAATAAGCAATAATAGTGTGTACTGCACTTTGATTGCACGGTTCTACCGTCATAAGTGTTGCTAGCTTTGGATATGCCTAAGAATGCCCCAAGCTTTCTCCGAAACCATACTACAAGAAAAAAAAACAAAAACCGGTCAAAAGTGATCCTGGAACTAGGCTTATCTATTAAGATATTTAATTTTAGTTTTTCTGGTACTTTACAACTTTAGAGACAATTTACCTAAGCTAAACAAATTGCGAAATATATACATAATTGTCCAGACTGACACCAATTCCCTTGTTCCAAACTAAGCTTATAAGCTTGTGCTAAGGATACTAGGTAAACGGATAGACATACTTACTTAAATACGTTAATAAACATTCATGACTCTCGTACAAAGGTCCATGTTCATCACACGAAACATTGTCCCTAGCGGGATTCGAACCCTTTGGATCTCTGACCACTCGACCAACGAGACTGTCAAAAGCATATTAAAAGAATAATATTAAATATATAAAAATATATATTATACGATTACTCACATCTCCGCTTCTCCGAGGTAATCATTCTGACGTCATCTATAATACCATCAATGATCCCAATAACCTCTTCCACACGAGGCCCCCAGACCGCCACGACGGCCTTGTGGAGACAGCTCATGAGGCAGAGGTGGGCCTCGTCGTATAGGATCTCGTGCTCCCGCGCAGCATACATGTTGTTCAACGCGTTTCCAAGCGCTTTAATAACCATCTGCCAGATTGCTTCGCCGAGAGTGGGCGTTACTGGTGCTGAAATTTGATTTACAGCTTATATTCTATTAATGCTATTACGTATAGTAGCTATAATTGATTTTCTCCTGGACACAGGCCCTCCTGTGTGATTTTACAAAACACAGCTGATAGCAAACAATCTCTAATTAAACCTGCTAATCATTATAGATTAACCTCTTTAACTGGTTCAAATTACTGGTCACATCGCATTGCTGATATCAAACCCTTTCTAGATCTTTGAAATTGAGTTTTTATACACAAAAATCTGGCGTCCTAAAACTGTTAGTCTTAAAAGTAAAAAAATCGTGTACTGAAAATCAAATAAACGCAGTTATTTTCGAGTACAAGTCCACGTGTTTAATCGTTGTTAGTATGGTTTGTTTTTACGATACCTTCTATAGCAACACTCGGTAAAGTAGACGCAGAGGTAGATTGAGATATGAATGACGAGTAAACGGACGCCACAGAAGTGGTATTAAGGGACGGGCACTGGCATTCTGGGACCGGCGTTGAACGGGCCATCGGATACTGCAAGAGACATTAGAAAATTCGTAGCACTGGTGTTATTTCTTCATCATCATTATATCATTACGCCCGTAATCCCCGAAGGGGTGGACAGAGTCGAAAGAGCGATGCGATAAGCTCCTTAAACCAATTCCACAAAAATTTTAATCTGTTAAATAAAAAAATGTAAAAAAGCAGTGACAAGTGCATGGGCGCTGGCAAGGCGGGCATGGGGGGGAGGGAAGTGTACAGCACATCAGACTATCCACTCCGGACTTTGTACCGCACTTATGTCGGTGGCATAAGCGCTAATATTGAACTGCAAGTGAGTAACTTGACCCTACATCATTCGGAGCCCAGTGGCATAATGCGGCGAAGAATGGTGTACACAAGGGAAGGTCTTTGCATAGCAATGAGATTTAAACGGCTAAAAAAACTTCTGCATAATACATAATTTAGCCTTTGTACACAAACATGTAGATGCTAAAAATCTGTACTATACCACATATTTCCGAAGGGGTAGGCAGAGTCAAAGGGGCAGCAGGCCCCTGTAACCACATTCATCCAAAAACAAAACTGGGCCGGGTTAGTTGGAAAATTGTAAAAAAATGACAAATGGCTAGCTCGTCGCCTACACAATCACATACCCACAACCCCATATACCATTAGTCGCCTTTTACGACATGTTATGCGAGAAACACAGTTGGCACATTTTTTTTAAGTCCCAGACCAACATCGGACTACACTACATACCGTTTGAAATTTCTTCCTAAATTCCTCTCTCGACCCACTCTTATTGGTTTTTAGCAACACATCATCAACCTCAGCCTGTAAAACGTCAGCTGGTCTGGTGAAGAAAAGTGCAGCTTCTTTTAGCACATTTCGTTCTATTAATGGCGGCTTCTTACAGATGTGGGCCACGAACAAGGACGCTAAAGCTTGTATCTGGAAGGGTTTCCTTATGATAAATTAAGGTATATTTAATTTGAATTTGAAACACATGCTAAGATGTAACAAAAATAAATGGAGTAAACAGGTGACCGTGTGGTACCCAAGAAATGGGGTTAGAAAACAGGGACGGCCGAAAACTAGATGGGTAGACGACATCAACATTACTTTAGGGCCATACTGGACACGTGTAGCTGAAGACAGAGTTCAATGGAGAGAGTTAGAGGAGGGCTATGCCAAGAGGCACACCGAGCTGCGGGATATTCCATACCACCAAAATCAAAACAGAAAGATATATATGCCCATATTACCCAGTTGGAAATTAAATGGCTTTATTATTATTATAATTTGAATTTATATGTAGGTAGAAAAATGGTGGACTGGACGTTCATAGATTCTTCTTCCTTGTGTTTTGTGCAGTTTCTAATTAGGGTCCGCATTGTTCATGAACCTTTAGTGAGTTTCTTTGTGAGATTATATTGACTGCTGATAAATTAGACCAGACTGATGTAACACTCATACTTTTGGTATACTCGGTAGTCAAATGCTATCGTTAACGCTGCTATTTTTTCTTTTCAAGTATTAGCAAATTCATACAAACTTTTGAATGCAGTCAGAACAATAAAGATTTATTATTTATTATTTATTTACTTAATGCTTACTTCATTACTCACTTCTGCGTGCTGTAACATGTACTGAGCTTGAATCCTTCTATCATCTTTCGGATCAAAATATTCCTTTGGATACTCATATACACCTTCCCAAAACTTAATGGGACCAGGATCCCAGGTCATGCTGAGTATTTTACTTATTCCAATAAATTTGTACCTATGTTAATTTTCAAATTGATGCTTACAAACGACTTAACCCATCTAAAATGTCCTGATAAGCATTTGTATCATTTCCTGAAATGAAAACGAAAATAATCGCTGATGTCAGTAATAAAGTCTAATGACAGAATATGGCGACAAAGTCTGATGACAAGGGATAATCTGTATTTTTCGAAGAAGGTTTCTCACAGACGAGAACAAAACGCTGCGTGCAAAAAGTTTTTCCCACTAGGCCATCGTTTCCCAAAGTTCATCTATTTTTATCTGTAAAGAGCTAGTGCAAAATATGTACATAGAGCTCTTAATTTATCCTGTCATTATAATATCAACAGATCATGGAATTGACAACTTTATACTGTGGCCTGAAAATATATGAACCTATGACGGGTCTTCAGGGATTTCGGGCGTGTTGTTATGTTAAACCCGTTGACTGACCCGTTGGTCGAGTGGTCAGAGACCCTGGCCACAAAACCGAGGGTCGCGGGTTCGGATCCCGCTGGGGGCAAATGTTTCGTGTGAAGAACATGGACATTGTGTCATGGATGTTTAAAAACGAATTTAAGCATGTCTATCCATTCACCTAGTATCCATAGCACAAGCATAGGTAAGCTTAGTTTGGGACTAGGGAATTGGTGTCAGTCTGGAGAATTTATTTATTTAAATTTAAAATTTTAGCATTTATAACACAACATTATTTTATTTACTTCCAGCTGTCCAGCTGGATAGCTGGAGCCAGAATTTTCAATCCCTGGTATTTCCCATTATTTTTGTAATTTTTTTGCGAAACTAATGTTTGAGAAACACTGAACGTCTAAGCGATGGGATCGTCGGATATAACTGGGCCCCACTCGTTCCGTATCTCGTCTAAGCTCATTAAGATTCCCATGGCTTGCCATTACCACCGATCACATGAAACATTTATATCGCAACGCTAAGTGGTCGCAACCATACGATAAGTTGATTGAATTAGATCGGCTAATTAATTAGACAATAATTTATTATCGTCGTGTCCTTTATGGCTCTGGTATTTGTTCCTATCTGATAATATGTCATGCAAAAGTTTTCTTTCTACCGTTTAGTTTCATTAAAATTCATCGTCTTCTTTGACCTTATCCTTAGATTCAAGTCAGGTTCAGTGTTCAGAATTTAAGATGCATATCACTGCAGTTCAATTCGATCCTGAAAATCGTACAATCAACCGGTATAGGAAAACATTATTAGAATATTTAGCCATCTCTCTTGTTCTACACAAGAGGAAGGGAACCACAGAAATGCGACCAGCTAGTACCAAAATGAGTATTTAATAAAAATGTCTACAACGTACTATTGTAGTAACATAGTATATTTCACGTATTAACTTATTAGACTTCGAATCTAGCATTAAAGAAGCGTTTCTATAGAAACATACCAACCACAACGAAGAAAAAGAGTTGCCATTCACATCGATTCGAATCTCGCTAGAATATCCCGCCATCGCAAAAACAAATAACAATCCGTCTCATAAACCACAAACATTCAATTACGCGAAACAAAACTGCACACTTAACTTGCAACCGCATATCAAGGCCAATCTAGTTAGTATCTATGCGTAACTAATTACGACCATTCGTAATTTACATTGGAAGCACGCACAAAAAGTTCGATAGCAAATGAAGCCTTCAGGCTGGGCAGATCGATAAATAAACAAACGCATAAATATCTAACCAGCGCTTGTTAACAAGCCCTGACCCACCACAGTATTAACTTGTTTGATGTAGCTTTGCAGTATACTTGTAATAAAAATACAGTAAGGTCTATTGGCTGTAATGGTGAAAATGCCTGTCGAATAACGACCTAAAATGGAAATCAAGAATGCACAAATGCACCCTTGGTGCTAAATAGTGATTTTAATACTAGGCTGCTCATGAAACATTTAGCTAACTTTTAGAATTATATGTCGTCGCTAAAACGCAAAACCAATCTTGCTTTATCAAGAAACAGTCATAAAAGCTTAAAATAATCGTTTATCGTTTATTTTTAACCGACTTCAAAAAAGGAGGAGGCTCAATTCGACTGAATTTTTTTTTTCTTTTTTTTTTTGTAACACAAACCGTTTTCGGAATATTGATCATATAGAAAAAGCAATTTTTCGGGATAAACCCATATATATATATATATATATATATATATATATATATATATATATAAGTACCCATATATAGGAAAACTCGTTTCACAGAAGTGTAAAATAACAAAAAATCGAGAAGATCTAAAAATATATTAAAAAAGTAACAATTCTAAATAATCGAACCGCCTATATCCAATATCAGAATTTGTTGCAAAGGTAATATAGTATTATTGCCCCACCCTTAACAACCACCGCAATATATTTTATGGGCTAGATGGTACACCGATGAATCTGAATGGCATTTGCGATCAACACTGCTATAAACTGACAGACATTGCAACAGTGAGGTACTACAGGACTTTGTACGAGTGGATATACCTATAACCTAAATCAAACCTGAATTCAAATCTTCACAAACGGGATGTAATCCAAAAAGGTTATTAAAATCCGTCCGATAGTTCCTGAGATGATTGATTTCAAACCCAGAAACGAACAACCTCGCCTGTTTATTCATCATCGTCCTAGTCCCTTATGTACTCGTACCGTGCTTAATCACGGACCCAGGATTTAGCGAGTCTGATAATTACATTGAAGCGACTGCCTATAATCTGTTCTGCCTATCTGACTTTCGTCACCCTTATATAAGAAAACGAAACAAATTAAATCTCGTTACACATTTTGGATTTCAGGTTTTATCACGTTATTTTTTTCATAATTTTCCATCTAACCCAGTGGAGCCCAGTTTTGTTTTTGTAAAGGGGACTGCTGCCCCTTTGACTCTGCCTACCCCTTCGGTGATTACGGGCGTGATATTATGTATGTATGTATGTATCACGTTATTTTCCCTAATCATTGAGCTAGTGCCACAAATCCGTGTTTAGATTTAAAAATCCGGTGTTACGTGACTAGGTGGAGACTGAAACCCATCATACTGCTGATACGAAGCAATTCTGTCGTATGTTAATTGAGTAACCTCTGGTATAATCATTGACAGATGTTTTACTGCAGCTATCCGTACTGTTTTCTCAATGGTTTTGATTATACCTCTTATGGTAATATCTACCACTTGATCTAGTGCCTCTCATTAAATAAATTAATTACGTAAAAGGGCTTGAATGTTTGCTTATCTAAGATGTAACCTAAAATCTAGATTATGCTGTTGCTCTTACTCTGAGACTACTGCAGTCTGTCACAATCTTAATCATAATTTCAATCTGCTCACAGGGTGTGTAGGTAATCTACTTATATTACTTTAAATCATGTCAATAAAATGTCCCTGTGGACTAACTGGAATAACTTATATTATTATAAGTTGTAGAACCATAATCTACACAAGGACTAAGCTCTACGGTCCTTATGGCTTTTTAATTTTTCAACCGACTTCAAAAAGGAGGAGGTTCTCAATTCGACCGTATATATATATATATTTTTTATGTGTGTTCACGCATAATAGTCGAATAATAGTAATTCCATAAACAACAGTTTTCCTATCGACAGTACTCCACAGGTCTGCCTACCTCAATAAATTACCATCTGTGTATATAGAATGCCTTACGCGTTAGGCTTAATTAACTCCGCCATTTATCAAACTAATTGTTCAATTCAATATTAAATAATGACGCCTTTATCTATAATGCATCGCATAATGCGATTATAGATAGGCTTTATTATTCATGACACGACAGTTTTTTATATTTTTACTTGCAACCAGATTAAAATTGCTTTAATATAGAAAGCTGTTTTTAGGGTTCCATACCTAAAAAAGAGTAAAAATGGGACCCCATTACAAAGACTCCGGTGTCTGTCTGTCTGTTTGTCTGTCTTTCACCAGGCTGTATCTCATGAACCGTGACAGCCAGACACTTGAAATTTTCACAAATGATGTATTTCCGTTGCCGCTATAACCACAAATACTAAAAACAGAATAAATTAAATGTTTAAGGGGGGATCCCATACCACGAACCACTTCCCATACACCATCCAACGAATGATTTTAGTGCTTGCTCGATATTAATAGTGACAACACTTGAAATATGTTGTTGTTTAGTGTCTAATGTTGTAAAGATAATGGTACGGAACCCTTCGTGCGCAAAGCCGACTCCACTTGGGCGGGATTCATTAAAAAAAAATCTGTTTCTTATAAATCAAAATTCAGTGTTAGCAACTTTTATCATGGATCTTAGAGCATCACTACTCTAGCGATTAAAGATACCTGGCGTTTAATGGGTACATATGACTTGCAAATTTGCTTTTAATCGTTACTGTTAGTTGAAGTTAATATCGTTGTCTTATCTAAGTCTCTCAGGCGCTGACAATCAAAGGCCCATGGGTCTGCGTTTATCAGTTCCTCGACAATCTTACTTGCAGTTTCTGAGGAGCGCATCCTGTGTGCAGTCCTTTTGACTTAAACGAAACAGATCCCAATTCTAGTATTAGATGAGTCATTGACTAGAATAAATACTGTACGCCATTTGCTATTAACTTTAATACTCGCTATTATTTATCCAGTAATTGTGGAACATGATCTTAAGAACACGTGCAAATATATTTCCTATGAAATAATAAACTTTATTTGATTTCATGATGTAATAGCTAGAAGTGTGCTTTTTATGGAACCAAAGGATGTTTATGCTAATACCGATTTTTGAGGCCACCATGAACTGATGCTGACTGAAATAAATAAATAATATCAGACTACATTACATACATTGATCTGAACCCGAGGTAAGTAGCTTAAGCACTTGTGTGATACGGATATCAGAAACAGTGGTTTTGCAAATATATACTTAAATATTGGATATTAACACCCAGACACAGAACAGACAATAGTATTTATCACACGAATGTTTGCCCTGGGTGGAGACGAATACGACTCTTAGCGCTCGGGGCAGAGTCACTACCGAATGCGCCATCGAGCTAGTCAAAAACGAGCTAGCGGGCTACCTGATGGAAAACAAAAGAAATTTTATTTATTCAAAACATTTAGCTATACTTTACTTTGGATACAATATAAATTAATTATAATAATAAGTGCTTCTGAAATGGTAAATGTCGTGACATCTGGGATGCCATAGTAAAAGTCCAAGTCAAAGTCAAAATTCTATTTATTTATATAGGTTTGAATAAACAGTTAAATCGTCAATTCAACAAGAAAATTAACTATTAATATGAATCTACTACAGGTTCGGAATGTTGGCTCTACCGAGAAGAAACCGGCACGAAACACGGTAGTTACTCTTTTCAACAACATCTTTTACAAAGGTGAAATAAAATGAAATTGTCTTCATCTACATAGGCTTCAATAAAGCACTTATAAATCGTCAGAACAAGATCAATCTCTACCAGTTTAAAAAGTCAATTCTACCGAGAAGAACCAACAAGAAACTTGATTGTTACTCTTTTTAAAATGCCAAGTCTTAATAGCTATTAGTTACAATTTCTTAGTCAGTGAAAATTTAGCAGTGCAGGCGAACAGCCTATTCTGAGACTCACCATATATTCTTATCATTTAAATAGTCTTCCATCTTCGGTCTATACTCGTAGATCATATCGCTTATTCTCTGGCACCAGTAAAAGAGCTTTACGCAGCTTAAGTTTCGTAACTAAATATTGGGTGAATGTGGTTTAATGAGCTTATTTATGGCTGCCTCGTTGGTCTAGTGGTAGCATGCGCCGCTTAAGGACCAAGAGGTCCCGGGTTCAAATCCCGGGTCGGGCCAAAAATTTGTGGCTGGGTATTTCAATATTGTAAATAATTGTAATTACTCAGTAACAGCCCGGAGTCAGGAAGTTGGCGGTTTAATCACCCCCGTGCCTCGGAAAGCACGTTAAGCCGTTGGTCCTGAGCCTAACCTCTCTCCGGTCATGTCGAATTGCCGTCTCACCGGACTATGAGAGTGAAGGAATAGAGAGTGTACTTATGTTTGCGCCCACACTTGTGCACTATAATATCTCCTGCGCAGTTGGCTAATCCTGTTGAGATTGGCCGCCGTGACCGATATCGGTTAGGAGGACATTATTATTATCATTATTATGAGTTTATTATTCCTTGGACTCTGCCAACCTCCTCCTGGAAGCGTGATAGTATGTATGTCTTCTGAAGTCTATTAAAACACTTACCAGTCCCTCACAACCAAAAGTGTAGTAACTGTAAACGCAAAACAAGAAACAAGTTTGACAAGCTCGATGGCGCATTCGGTAGTGACCCTGCCCCGTGCGCCAAGAGTTTTAGGTTCGATCCCCACCCAGGACAAATATTCGTATGATGAATAGAAATAGAAATAGAAATATCTTTATTCATGTTGGCTCCACAAAAGCACTTATGAATACTTGTGTTTGTTCTGTGTCTGGGAGTTAATATCCAATATTTAAGTAAGCATATATTTATAATACTTGTTTTTGATATCCGTAACACAAGTGCTTAAGCTTCTTGCCTGATATTTATTTATTTAAGACCTTCAAGCACTCATAGCGTTTATCATTTCGCCTACAATCTCACTTGCAGTTTCAGATGCGCAGGCGCGGCCGGTTCGGTCATCCGTTATAATAGTGTGCACAGGTTGGCCTCAATTATACAGCATACATAAATGTTGTTGTTACGAACTAATACATAAATCTATACTAATATTATAATAGGAAAGATTAGGTTTTTTGTTTGCATCGATTAGGCTCTAAAACTACTGCACCGATTTGAATAATTCTTTCACCATTGGAAACCTGTTTTATCAGCGAGTAACATAGGCTATATTTTATCCCCGTATTCCTACGGGAACGGAAACTACGAGGGTAAAAATGGTTATCATAATTTTTCATATATTTACGTATACATTGATCTTCAAAAGGGAATCCGCCAAATTCGTACTTTTTATTAAAGTTTAGAAAATACAGCTCATCAAAGTTCTGGAGTGGGCCGATATGGCGTCACGCGAAATTTTAACGCGCTGTGTTGTCGTCATTTTTGGTTGGCAGAAAAAAATATATATTTTTGTAAACTTACAGACGGACTAAAAGTTGGCGAGTCAAGTAGCCAAAACCCTCTGTACTTGGCTGTACTGTTCTTCAGCCGGTCTGACAACAACCATTCGTAATCATCGCATGCATTATGCGTTAGATTCAATTAACTTAAGCATAGATCATTCATGGTAAAGCTTAGCGAATCGCGTAAACATCGAAAGACTGAAGCACAATGACAAAATACCGGGCTTACTCTAGCAATTATCAATAGCAAGGACACGCGCCTCATAATCGACTCGACTCAACTCGCGCACGTAGCTCTGGGTTATTCAAATTTCTGACGTATTTATTTATTTATACCACTAGCTACTAGGGGGGCGAGGTTAAAGGGGGGGAGGGGGTCTAGGCGTTCGCCGTCCTCTGGAAGATTTAAAAGCTCCTTAGACTATACATGGGTCCGGGGAAAAATTTCGCGTGCGCGATCTAAGATACATATAGCGCCATCTATTGACAGTGTTGCGGAACTATATTTACTATGGAGCTGTACATATTAGACAAATGCCATTGCGGAATTTTCTGTAGACCCATATAACGTACACAATTTCACCATACATTATTTTGTTATATCTCAAAGGATTATTTTTCCCGACACCTCCAACAAATATCGTTGTATTTTAGCCAATGTATACAAAAACTTAACAAATTATATACAAAACCTTCCTCGAGAACCACTCTATCCATTGGTGAAATCAGCATGAAAATCAGTACAGTAGTTTTTGAGTTTATCACGAACAGACAGACAGACAGACAGACGCGGAGGAGGCTTTTGTATATATTTAAAAAATAATCAGGTAAACCATCTACAAATCTATTAATACACAAAACAAAAAATATATTTCTACTTTTGGAATGGAATAAAATTACAAAACACTTTCACGGTACCCAGTTCTCAGTCTCCATAGGAACAGTCGCTTTGTCCCCGAGAGATAAAATGTATCTGCGAATCATTGTACGACACAATCCACGCGATTTGTTATGCTAATCTAAGACCTATTCTGTCTGGGTTAAAACGGGCTGAGCAGACGAGCGGGAAAATAGCCGCAATGCAAAAACGCTCTGGAATTAGCAATCCAATGAATGATATGAAACCTTTTTGTATTACACAATTAAGTAGTTTATAGTACAATGCCTTCTTAGCCTAGGTTCTTTTAATTTAGCATCATGTCTCGTGCTTAGTCGGTCCGCTCTGACCAGGATACAGGATTGAGCGAGACTGGTAATTACGTTAAAGCGACGACCCTTGTACCCTTAGCTTACAAATGTATAAATAAATAAATACGTTTATAAAGATCCATATTTAGAAACATTTGCTTCTAGCTGGATCCAAATTTGCGACCACTGTCTGACCACTTAACCAAACAGACTATCAAGGAGAATCATAACCAACAACAACAAAAGCAACAACAAAACATCACGCCCATAACCCCCGAAGGTGTAGGCAGAGTCAAAAGGACAGCAAGCCCCTTTTACCACATTCGGCCAAAAACAAAACTGGGTTGGGTTAGATGGAAAATTGTGAAAAAGTAGTGACAAGTGGCTAGCTCGTCGCCTACACAATCGCATACCCAAAACCCCATATACCATATGCCTTTTATGATATGCTAGGCAAGAAACAAAGTTGGCAAATTATTTTTAAGTCCTAGACCAACACAGGACCAGAGACAGAAATAAAAGTTTCTTTTTGAGTCCCCAACCAACATGGGACAAAGATAACCTTTACTTGAGAATCATAAACTTTACTTATAGCTTTGTCGTAGGCAGTTAAGATAAGCAAAACCTACACTACCCGCGTTCAACCCGCCCGTCTACTCACCCACCCATCTAGGACAACAGCCCACTAAACCTGTAAGGTCCGTACCTAATTCTTTTGTCATACCGCCGAGTGAAAGTAACACAGATGCACTAACGTTTGTTTATATTAGAGAGGGGACTCTCAGGTAATTACCGAATAAATGAGCAACACTAATAGACTTTGGGCTAAGCGCATTTACGGAACGTTAGTGCAATCCTTTATATTACAATAAGCGTGAAAGTTCGTGAGAACAGATTAAAGAATTTGCTTTCCTTTTTTTGCATATATAAATAATAAATATAATAAATAATAAATAAATATCCGACTACATTACATACATTGATCTGACTCCGAGGTAAGTAGCTTAAGCACTTGTGTTGCGGATATCAGAAACAACAGTAGTATGACAAACATATACTTAAATATTGGATATTAACACCCAGACACAGAACAAACAAAAGTATTCATCATACGAATATTTGTCTTGGGCGGGAATCGAACCTACAACTCTTGGCGCATGGGGCAGGGTCACTACTGAATGCGCCATCGAGCTTGTCAAATTGATAAATGCATTTCATAAATACACTATTGACCCGAAACAATGATCATTATGATTAAAATATGTAAGGCACCTAAAAGTTGAAGAAGTTACATACTTACATAACATATATTCCATCAAATTCAGAATTAAACTCAAAACCACATTCAACTTAATTCATTTGAGTTAGATAGAAAATTGTGAAAACGTAAAGACGAATGGCTAGCTCATCGTCTATAACACAAACATTATAGTTTAAGTATATAAATTCACTATTAATCGCCCTCTACGACATGCCACTCGCACCCAGTTAGTACAATATTTTTGACTTGCTGACCAACATGGTACATCAAAAAATAATATCTTAAAATTGTTTGTGTTAAACATCCCCATTGTAACTATCATACGTCACAACAAGACGTCTCTTCAGCTACATCTCCGCATGTGGTCTCTAAGAAAGCCTTTCTTTATACGGACTTTAACTGTACTTAATGTGTTGTATATTTGTATTAAATCCGGCTCCTTCAAAAGACTCGATTCCCGAGAAAAAGGCAATAACTACGGATCTGCCGACTCGACTCCGTTCGCGACTACACTTTATGGCAAAGATTACTTTATGGGCCCATCTATCACAGCACAAGTATAAATTCCGTAATAAACGATCTAATTTATTAAACCTTCGAGCCTATACGGAAGAGAGATGAAATGGCATCGTCAACAACTGAATTAATAAGAATATAACTTGATTTATCTTAATCTCTTACAGTTTTAAGATGATAAAACTTTCAGGAGACTTGTGGAACTGTCTTTCAATAGGGTTAAGATTCTTATTCCATTGGCTCAGCAATCTAAAGCTTATAAGGTTAAGTTAGATGTAAATTACTTAGTAAAAAAAGAAGGACTCCACGCAGTCATACTATAGCGTGAAGCCACTTTTATGCATGTGTGAGTAAGATACTTATGGATACCAGATATCAGATATCAGTCATTTGGAGCGCTTATTATGTCCATGTTTGAGGTAAGTTGCGTGTCGAGTTGGAGCACCAGGAACTTCAATGTCTAGTGAGTGGCACGAAGTCCTACTTTTTTACTAGTTGGTGTATGTGCATGAATATATATTTAATTTTATAACACTTGATATAAGTACTACCTACCTAAATCCTCCAGATATTTTGTGCATTTTAAATCGAACTACAATCACATGAAAGTGCTGAATTTCGGTTATCATTTTAAAGACATTTCGGTCATTTTAGATCTTCTAGTTTGTATCGAACTAAATTTCGACATATTACTTATAAAAAATAATCGTACCATATTCTCAGGTCATAGTGATCAAACTTAACCGCACATAGAGTTAAAATAATAAAAATAAATACATACTGCAAGCACAAAACTTTTACAATGATTACCAACAGTAGCCGTAATTATATGCAACTCTAACAGCTTCCGCTGCGGAGCGCATATCAATAAATAAAGTTAATATAAAGTTCATTGAGAGGACATGCTTTATTTATGACTTACTAGTTTTTGCCCACGGCTCAAGTGGAATTCAGTCCGTAGCATAGAAACTCTATCGTGCATCCTGCGGAATCTTTACACTTTTCCTGGATAAACAGAATCATATATGGGGATCTGGGGCCGATATCCAAGCCATTTTTATACAGAAAAGAGCCATCAGGGCCATATACGGCCTTAGACCACGTGATTCATTAAGAGAAATATTTAATGAAATTAATAAATTTACAATTTTACAATTTTTTAGTAAAATAAATAATAGTTTGACTGGCTTGATAGCGCATTTGGTAGTGACTCTACCCCACCTACCTTATGAGCCAAGAGTTATGGGTTCGATCTCGAGCAAGGACAATAATTCGTGTGATGAATACTTGTGTTCGTTCTGTGCCTGGGTGTTTATATCCAATATTTAAGTATATATTTGTAATACCACTGTTGTTTCTGATATCCGTAACACAAGTGCTTAAGTTACTTACCTCGGAGTTAGATCAATGTTTGTGCTGCAGTCGGATATTTATTTATTTATTATTATTAATAGCCTCGCAGTCCATTCTAGACTGTATCATGTATGTGTACAAAAACATACACATGTTTACTAAAAAACTAGACACATATACCTTTAACACTAGGAATAAACACAGGCTTGCTGTTCCAAGTTATAGACTCCATAGGAATGGTAATTCTGTTATTGGTCTAAGTATTAATTTGTTTTAATAAGCTGCCACGAAGTCTCATTGATCTACCTGTGTATATGTTTAAATTATATATTAAAACTTGTTTGATTAGAAAGGACTACTATAAGGTAGAAATTATTTAAATGATAATGATATATGATTAGTCTCAGAATAGGCTGCACTGATAGATTTAAATAGACTAAGAAATGTTAGCTACATAATGGCTATTAAGACTTGGCATTTAAAACAGTAACTATCGAGTTCCTTGCCAGTTTCTTCTCGATAGAATCAGCTTTTTGATCCGGTCCAAATTTATTTTGTTCTGACGATTTACAAGTGAAGAAGTTTTTTGAAGCCTATGTAAATAATGATGTCATTTCATCCCATGTTGGTCCGGGACTTGAAAAAAAATATATGATAACTTTGTTCATTGCCTAGCATGTCGTAAAAGGCGACTAATGGTATACAAGGTTTTGGGTATGTGATTGTGTCGGCGACTTGCTAGTTACTTATCACAATTTTTTACCAATTATCCATCTAACCCAGCCCAGTCTTATTTTTGGTTAAATGTACTTGTTGCTCCTTTGACTCTAACTACCCCTTAGGGGATTACAGGCATGATGTTATGTATTGTATGGCCTTTTAAAGGACCAAACTAATGGCGTACAAAATTTTACTGTAATCGATTACATAGTTTATGCGTGAATACGGAACCTATAGATATACTTTCACAGTTGTAATATTAGTACGGAGTCTCAACCTGACATGAACGAGTCTGATGTAGGGAATGCATTTATGCACCGTTACACCGTTCAAAAACTCCGTGAAGCCTGCACATTCAAATAAGTTCTCCTGTATAAGGTCACGAAGGTGAAAGGCAGACGTTTTAAGCTCGGGTGAACTTTTTTGACCTGACAAAACGGAGATCGCTGTCGTGTAAGTGATTTGTCTACCCTGGAAGTAATTTAGACCCGCTAGATATTTCATCGCAGGCGGAGTAGGTTCCCTAAGATTTAAGACTAGTCTTATACTCAGATCCTCTCTTTTATTAAAGAAAGCTTTTGCCCCTGACTTCGTTCGCGTGATATTTAATAAAAAGGAATTATTTTTGTGCTGTTATACTCAATAATTTGTTTAATAATATAAGTAGCCTAAATTACTCCTTATTATACCAGCTTTCAAAGAAGTCCTGTCAGAACCGTCCAGCCGTTTCTAGGTTTACCTGGAATAAACCGTCAGACAGGCAGGCTAAGTTTTATTCCGTTTTTATGTGAGACGCATATACCTTTATATGTATTTAGTAATAAGCTGTTATTTTGGCATTACAAACAGAAACTAACAATTGTATCAATCTGCTATCTGTGCACTAGCACAAGTTCAACAGATCCAGGACAAATCCAAATAAATAAACATCAGAGACCCATCACTATATGCTGGCACGGATCTTCTCTAATAAGGCAAATGTTACACTGATCTCATTCCATAGTAAGTAGCTTAAACATTTGTGTTGTAGGAGACAAACTCAATCGAATACCTTGATTGAGTGAGCTTGTAAAATCTGCAACTGAATTAATAGTTAATGACAAGCTCGATGGCGCATTTAGTAGTCACCCTGCCCTATGCGCCAAGAGTTGTGGGTTCAATCCCCATCCAGGACAAACATTCGTATGATGAATACTTGTGTTTGTTCTGTGTCTGGGTGTTAATATCCAATATTTAAGTATATATTAGTAATACCACTGTTGATTCTGATATCCGTAACACAAGTGCTTAAGCTACTTGCCTCGGAGTCAGGACAATGTATGTGATGTAGTCTGATATTTATTTATTACTATTTAAAGGGTTCAAATCTGTTGCCATTTTTTAACGAATAGATACACCCGTACATAGATACGCCACGCCCGCAATCCTTCGAGAAGACGTCTTCGGGGATCCGCAGACGAAGACAGAGTTCAAGAAGAGAAAAGCTCCTCAAACCTCATTCAGCCCAAAATAAAATTAAGTTGGGTAGATAGCAAATTGTGGAAAGTGGCGACACATACCTAGTTCGTCGCCTACATTAGTGTTGTGCAAAGTATGTGCCGCGGCACCCTTGGTGTACTGTGGTCTATGGTTAGTGTGCCTTGGAAAAATAGATACGACTAACTCATAAAAGCCAAATCGATGATGGATCGCACGAGTTGATTAATAATAATACATTGATCGGTTAAATATTAACCGACAAAATAATAAGTATTATTAATTAAATATTGATTAATATTACTAAAAACCGATTTTTCATTAATTATTTATACTCAAAAAAAAAACATTTTTCTAAATGTACCTTAAACACAAAAAGTTTGCAGAACACTTGCCTACATAATCACAAACCCGACACCCAATACATCATTAGTCGCCAGACAAGGAACACAGTTTGTACATTATTTTGAGTTCGAGATATTACCTAACAACATAAACAACTATATATATATATATATATATATATATATATATATAATAAACTAACAGTCTAGTAGCCACAATACAAAAAAAGTTCAAAATTACATTTATAAAAATAACACCCCTTTTCCTACTACACTGTCTAGCACTTACTTTAAGCCATTTTAAATTCAATCACCTTTTGAAATATAAGCAACTTTAAGTACTAAGTGACAATGCTAATCTGTGGTCCTGCCCCGAGAATTCTGACACCTGTACAGAGGACGATGGACAAACACGAACAGACATGCTATTTGCGCTGTGAGTCACGAGTGTGTATTCGCACTTACATCTACGAGAACACGCAAAATAGAAATACCTTCGTCCACTTTAATAATTCATACATACATTACGCTCACAATCCTCAAAGGAGTAGACAGATTTAAAGGAGCAGTACCTAATATTTTTGAACCACGTTTATTTTAAACTAGCGGCGCCACGCGGTTTTACGCGCGTAGTTGCCGTTTCCGTAAGTATATGGGAATAAAGTATAGTTTATGTTACTGCCTCGTAAAGTAGCTTTTCATTCGTGAAAGAATTGTTCAAATAAGTCCAGTAGTTTCAGAGCCTATTTAATACAAACAAACATTAAATATTTCTTTACAACATTAGTGTAGAAGAATCAGTTAGGTTTGGTTTAAAAAAAATGGTATACCCCGGGCCTACATCTTGGTCGGAGAGGGATCCTCTAACTCAGAGAGGGTCATTCAACAGATCCTTGTCCAGACGGCACGAAGAGGTCAGCAAGAAACAAGGCATTCCTCCTTACCAAAAACATTAGAAGATTGTAAAAAACACAGTAATTAATATGACATTGATTCGGCTCTCCACAATCGCGCAAGAAGTATCTAAACGCAATTTGTACCAAGGCTTTTGCTTTCCTGAAACCGACACCGGGAAGTCGCCAAAACCGGTTTGCAGTTTTATCCCTATTTGTTACGGATTTAATTATTTTACCGCCAGCCCTGTATCCTATCTTCAGACTTTATTACGCGAAAGCGCTGTGGCGTAAGAGCCAACCAGTTTAGTAAGATACTCGGGCTTGGTCTATTTTTTCGGTTTTGTTTAGTGGAAGCGTCGCAGAACAGATCAAAATAAACTGGATAGGTCGAGACAGGATGGGTGCATACGGGCTGTAAGGATGGGGAGCGAGTAGAACGAGCTTTTTTTAATATAATGAGACTGTGGTTGAGTGCGGCATACAAAATCGATAATTTTTATATAACCCAAGACCAGTGGCATAGCATAGGTTTATGTCGCCCGGGGCTGATCTCAGATTTACCGCCCCGGTGGGGGTCAAATACTCAATTTTCCGCCGCCTCACAGACCCAGGACCGATTTACTAAATACATTTTTAAAGTTGAACAGTTATCTCAAATTGGTCGCCCCCCACAAGTAGCGCCAGGGACGGACCATCCCCCTTGCCCCCACCACGCTAAGCAACTGCCGAAAACTTTGTTTTCCAAATTTTAATGAAGGATTCTATTGATTTTATTAAAAAATGTTGCATGGACTAGAATCTACATCTTGTAGAAAACCATGTTTTTAATGACTAAGAACTAGACTAAATAAATACTCACATAAACGAGGTACTTATAGTGCCATTTACATTGCTTACGCTATCAAAACCAAGGCACAGTATATCATAACTTCCCAAAAAATCCAAAACAAGTAACTATCATAAAATTGAGCAAAGTTCTATCTATGTAACACACATACTTGTCACAAGTAACACCGAATAGGTGTCGTTGCGCATGTAACAGAATGAAATGTGATTTGCCGTGCATTCGTCCAAATACGAGTGTTTATAAGAAATACGCGTTCTTATAGAGCTACAATTTGAACTAATATTGTATACGTTTTGTGCTTAAAACAACGTAGGCTGTTCCACTCCAAATGTTGTCTTTTCTGTTGGATACCAGCAAATTGTTCGAACTAGGACATCTGTATTTTGTTCCAGATTAACCATATATGTTTGCGTTCATCACATTTGTCCCTTATGGGATTTGAACCCGCGGCTTTTGGTTGTATAGCCGGGGTCACTACTCGTAAACACTGCCCAGGCAGCCTTCTTTAATCTTAGTTTAAACTAGCTTATCTTTCCCGCTACTTCATTCGCACGGTGTTTAACAAACATTTGTTTTCCAGCGTAGAACCCTTAAAAAAACTAATTTACACCTTATAACATTACTTATTTGCTAGTACAAGCCCCGTCAAAATCCGTTCATGGGATAGCCGACAGATAAAAAATATTAAAAAATGGATATTGTCGAAACTGTTAAGCTTTATCATTCATCATTCATTATCCTAGTGTCTATGGTTCCCCTCTAGTTCAGAGTAACGAAATTTAGACGAGACCTACGCTTTAAATTTCCAGACTCGCTAAATCCTGGATCACAGTTGAATCAAACCTGACTTAAAACGGAACATGCCGCTAGAAAGACGCTGATTTATTTGACGATCAAGACCCAGCTAAAAACGGGACATGCAGCTAGAAAGACGCTGACTTATTCGACGATCGAGCCCGATATTATGAACGTAGGAAGGTATTAACCAGGTCAAGTTCTAATCGAGCCCTGGCTCAATTCATAACATGAGTTAATTAGCCTATGGTCCAGAAAATACACGACGCTAAGAACATGATCGATTCGACGAGCCCTGGGCCCACGATAACTTATTTGACAAGCCCTGGTGCCACGAAGGCTCATTTGACGAGCTTTACCGCCGTATGTCCGCGCAGAGAAGTAAGTATAAAACGAGTACGGGTTGTGTTTCGCGCGTACTCACCGAAGGTCAAGTGCAGCGTCCAGTCATTGCTCCTCGCGTGCGCGCCGCATACTTGCGCCCGCGCCGGTGTCCAAGCCTCTGCCGTACTCACCACGTAAACGGTGAGTGACTTTGAAATAACTATTTTTAGACGTTATTAGGGTGTTTTAGCAAATTTTATAGCGTTGAAGTGATTAATACGACTAAGTTTTATTCAAATTCAAAATATATTTTTTAAATAGGCGTCAAGAAAGCATGTAAAGCACTACAAAATCTTTAAAACAATGTGGATCGACCACCGTTTCGTATGTTGATTCTATAGAGAAGTAACCGGCGAAAATCTCTATAATTACTTTTTTCAGCGTCACAGCGTATAACATTTTTTTTATCTCCATTCAGTTCTATAGAAAATCACGTCAAATTAATTAGCAAGTCAAAAATATACGGCTATATTCTAACAGGGGACGTAATGTTAGACATAAAAAATAAGAGCAAATCGAAAATTTGTTTTTCATTTCAACGCAGTGATTTAATAAATCTTAAATTAATCAAAAATGAACATAATATAAAAAATTAACAGAGCTTTAGTAACCAAAATATTATCCTCAAAGTTACCATTGCTTCACTATAGGTACGCTGTTTCGACTTAAAAAATAAAAATAAAAACATGTAAAAAAGCCTCCAAAAAAAAAATTTTTTGTTAAAACCTAGAATAGTGAAATTATATATTTACAATGGACAATTGGGATGTTAACACCATAGTAGTAAGCTGTCAAGCCTTATTGATTTTCAATCATATTGAGTCTAAGATTTTTAATTTTACAAAAACTGCTTAATAATAAGTCAGTTGACTATACAAACTAGTGACGTCACACGTTGACAAGCCCATAAAAAATATATGAAGTGATTTCGTTTTGACAGCTCTTAAAAAGTATCTTAATTGACTAGCCAGTCAACATCCCCATAGACTTTAAAATAATGATTACAGAGACTTTAATTTAAGAAAAAAAAAACATTTGTTACACTATTACTTTTATAATTATCTTACGACTGTTACGTTTTTTTATATAATTGCGGCTTAGCTTACAGAAATAATGGTTAACAGAGTCGCCATACCCGTGTAAAATAATTATTTTCTATTTCTAATGTCGTAAAGAGAATCATTATAATAAACATTTGTACTGGAAGCTTTTGAAGTGGATAATAGCATATTGTTTGTGTGCGTCTATTAGTAATTGAAAAATAAGATATTGTGGACATGTGTATATTAATTAATAATAAGTAGATATACTTAACAATCGAAAATAAAATATAAACTTATGAAAACCTTTGCAAAATAAATTAAGTTGTATGATATTACGAAACATATTGTAGACACGTGGATGTTAAAAATAAATATTAGGGTTTCAAGTAGTATTTCTGGATTTGCAAAAATATATGTAAGAATGTATATTGCTAGTTGATAACTTTGTAAAGAACTTGCATATAAACATAACTATCTAATCGGAATCTATGAATACGTTACTGGATCTATTTATCTTTTTTTTTCGGGAAATGCTTTACGCACTTATGGGGGTGGGGGGTTAGCACCCCCAGGGGCCTCCAGAGACCCCCTCTCCGGCCAAGTGATCTATTTGTCTGTTCCAACTATCTTAGGTAGACTAAGGTGCGATGACACTCAATTCAATCATAACTGAACTTAATTACGACTAGAAACGGGAACGATTATTTAATAATGATGAAGTGTAAAAATAAACATTGATAGTATCTAGCAACTAGTTCTCATCTAATTTGTATCTATCATGGGTGATTTGAATATAATCGAGTTGAAGAGCACATTTTAATTGCATACTTACATTTTTCCCATGCCATCTCGTCTCATGTTCAACAGCTGTGAAATTGGGCTTTTATCTTTCCATCCATTTCATGTCAATGTAAATCAAGATGAGATGATCAAAGCGACTTCCATCTGCTTAGTGTATCCCATCATAATATGGGAATCAGAAATTGGATCATGGTTACACTTCACATCCATAGTTATTTGAAATAGCAGGTTCACAGCCAAGCGTCCTTATAATAGACAAGATGACTAAAAATATCTGTTTAGTCTGTTAGTTTGATTATAAAAAAATATTGAACACGTATTTTTTTGTTTATTCGTCAAACAAACATTGACGAATATACAATGCATTCAAGTTGCACGTGACGTCACGCTTTCGTGCAATTTTTACGAAATAGTGACGAATTTTTTTACAATTCTATAAATCAATATTGTTTTTTTTAAATAATAAGTTAAATAAGTAGATAACAGGTTTCGCATATACTAAAAATAACCTTGTAAAATTTGATATTTTTTTTAAAGAAAAGTAAAAAGGTGTATCTGACACATGTCATTACAAGAGTGTTATTATCATAACTTGGATTATTGGTATGTGGTAATTAAATGGTAAACTTTAGGACCAGTGAGTATTCCAAAACTTTAATTGCACTTTAAGTACTTGCAGACATCATTAACATTATTACTCTATAGAGTGCCACTTTAAGGCTGTAATTGTGATGTTGTCTTCTGTTTTTATATGTTCGAGGAATTCGAGGTATTAAAATAATTAGTAGGTACTATTATAATTTATACAACTTTAGGTTGATACTATTTAACCAGACAAGCAGTTATAATCAAGATTATCTTTAGTTTATTTATGCGAAACCACTTACCTATATGTTTAAATTCTAAGGAACTAATTTAAAGAATTTAAGAAAATTATCATTTTTTTTTTTCAATCAAAACAAAAGTTATAAATAATAAATATCAGACTACATCACATACATTGATCTGACTCCGAGATAAGCAGCTTAAGCACTTGTGTTACGGATATCAGAATCAACAGTAGTATTACAAATATGTATTTAAATATTGGATATTAACACCCAGGCACAGGATAAACACAAATATTCATCACACGAATGTTAGTCCTGGGTGGGGATCGGACCCACAACTCTGGCGCATGGGGCAGGGTCACTACCGAATGCGCCATCGAGCCATTCGTAAAGTTGTTTAGCTTGGCTAATTTTGAATGATAAGTAAACAATTTTTTTTGTTAATTTATTTTATTTCCATTCGTACTTAGCATAATGAGTTCACGATATGCTAGGCAAGGAACACAGTTGGCACATTATTTTTAAATTCCAGACCAACATGGTACTAATAAATCAGCTTTGTCGTAATCGGGTAAAATGTGCCGACACCTCGAGAATCTATTTTCGAATTGAATTCAAAACAATAAACACATATTTTTATCACCGACCAAATTAAAATGATTGCAGGTTAACTTAATCAAGACTAGCAAAGAACCGCAGCACATACCTATGCAAAGTATACGTTCGATGAGACTCATTACCGTAGCCGCTTGGAGTAATTTATAGCAGTCAGTAAAAAGTTAAGTGTTATTATAAACAGTTAGGTACCCGTCCGGTGTGATACATGCGCAGGAGCGGTTCTGTGTAGACGAGGAAACGGATTGAGATGTTTGGGTTAACTAGTTCATTTGTAGTTGTAATATGGGACTGTTATATTACAGTTTTGATGATTTTGTGACTTCGTTTTTTATTGATGACGCTTAAAAAAAACTGAAGTTTAGCCACTTGCCACTACTTTTTCACAATTTTCCATCTAACCCAGCCTAGTTTAATTTGCCTTGCTGAAATTTGTTAATTGGATAGCTGGTCCTTTGACTCTGGGTCTACCTCTTCGGGGATTACTGGCTTGTCGATATGTATGTATGTATGTATTGAAAATTGTACTTATTTACACTAGCTTTTGGTCATCCATTTCCTGACTTTTAACCTGTAACTAAGATTCTATTGTGGGACCTACGGAATCTATTAATTTTGCATAATGGAATAAAATCTTTGTCTTTTCGGAGTTCTAAATACAATACATTTCATTACAATTTCTCACGTGAACACATGCATAAACTAGTGGGGTAATCCAATTTTCTCCAACTTACCTTAGGATAGATAGATAGATAGATTTTCTATATTGCATGAAAACAAATACAGAAATAATGATACAGATAAATACAATACAATTGCAGTCTTATCGCCAAAATAAATCTCTTTCAGACAAGCTTCAGGTCGAGGAAATAAGTTTCTGATTGTAATGTCAAAATAAGAGCTTATTTCTGTATACATGTGAGAGCTTATACGGTACTAACAACAAAAAACATTATTTAAATTAGTTTCTTTCTGCCCGTCTGTTTGTTCCGAATTTTCGAAAAGTCTGAACGGATTTTGACGATAATTAATTAATACTTTTATTTGAGAAAAAGTTATTATATAATTACCGCAATAGCTACTTTGAAACTACCTTCACTATCTTACGAACCCAGACTAGCTTTGAAATAAATTACTATCATTTGCCGATTGCACACTTGATTACAAGCGTCATATATATACTGCATAAGATCAATTAGGTAAATGCTTTTTAATACATTGCGCTTAGGATGCAAAGATAAAGCAGCTTCAATAGTCATCTCCGTGAAGCGATCCATCAGACTTACTCGTATATACCTACTTGAGTTTATGCGAATCCACTTAATTAATAATAACTCATTATTCTAAGGAACTAATTCAAAGGATTTTATAAAATTTATAAAAACTTTTTTTACTTTCCATACAAGAGTTGATTGGCTGAATAGTTACTTTGCATGAAATTTTTTTTTTAAGAAATTTCTCATATATTTAAATAAATCTTGTATACGTATGAAAACGATCTAAACGGGAACTCCAATGCACCATACGCATCGATAGGAATTACATATGAAGGCACATGAAGAATTCACATATTTCTATGGAAAGCCCTTTTAAAACTTCGCTATGAATAGACACTGAGTTCGCCCAACGCCGATTCAAGGAACCTACACCTTAAATCACTTAAGACATGTTTACAACAACTAGTCCGCTACATTGTCGCCCAACGTGAAGCCTCTGCCTAACATCGACTAAACTAGTGTTGGAAAACTATCGATATTTCCTTAAACACTGCCCAATATATCGATAATATATATTTGGAAAGCGGTGGTAGCTCAATGATAAGGACACGCGCCTCTTAACCGAGGAGTGCCGGTTCAAACCCGGGCACGTACCTCTGGATTTTTCAAATCTATGTACGTATTCATACCACTAGCTCGACGGTGAGGGAAAACATCGTGATGAAACCTGCAAATTCAAACAACTTTGGATTTGTAACCATGATCCAAAAATTGTCTGGTTCCCCTATCTTAGGGTTACGAAGGTCAGATCGGCAGTCGCTTCAATGTAATTACCAGACTCGCTAAATCCTGGATCATGGTCTAAGCGGACCCCGTCTAAGCGTGGAATATAACGCTAGGAGGATGATGATATTAATCATAAAACTTGATAGGTTGTGGTATTATATTATTTATTAATAGTACGAGTACACTGAATGATGAATCGATAGTTTAACTATAACGAATAGTCATAGCGTTCTTAGTCAGGGTTCGCTTAAATGTAATTACCAAAAGTATTTGCTCATTAATCAGTGCCGATACTTTTCACTTGTTTTTTTATCGATATTCTGCTTAACAGAAATAATATCGATACTAAGCTACTGATGTAACACTATTTTAAACAGCATTTGTACCGCAAACCGGCGCTCGCGCATCGCCCAGTTTTTGCCCCGTCCTTCAGCGTCAAGGCACTCAGACGGTGGGTTGCCAGGCCTTGAACCGAAAAGCCGGACAGATTTACTAGCCTGTCCGGCTTTTCGTCTTTTCGTTAAGCCGGACATTTGGGTAAAAAGGCAGAGCCTTAATACCCAAATTCCTTAATTAACAAAATTAAGTGTCTGTAAAACATGACAATTTGTTTTTAACCAACTTCAAAAAAAGGAGGCACCGACTCTTACTCGACTTTAAATACGTGTTAAAGTTTAATACTTTCATTTAAGCAGTCGGTAGAATTTATTTTATACTTTTTTTTAGTGTATATTCAAATAGCTATTTAGTAGGTTCTTATTTGTGTTTTTTTTTCATAAACATTTTTGCGGGGTTTTTTGAAGTCGGTTTTTATTTTTGTTAATTGAGTAGGTACAATAAAGTTTTTTTGAGACGGGCGGACCGAAAACCAACAGATGACAAATTTAAATAATCCGGTTAGTCCAGACTTATTTAGCCAAGTAAAAACATTTTCAAGTTGAACGACACTAGAAGTGGCTGAAATCCCTGCATCAATTAGGATAATAGCTGATGATCTTCAAATTGTTGGACAGAAGAATAGTAACAAAAAATTTACAGTGAGTACATAACTAAGAACCATGTTGACTGCGTCAGCTTTCGAACATAAACCGTATTAAGATTATATATAAGGTTCATTCGTGTAGGACTTACGATGCTACAGACAAACACACTTTTAATGGCGGAATTACGCACCGATGGTTAAAAACTTACAACACCCCTCTTTTTGTATCAGGGGTTTAAAACTTATAACACCCCTCTTATTGCCACGGTGAATAAAAACTTAAAACACCCCTATTTTTTGCTTCGGATATTATAAAGCCTGGCTATGTCCGGCTTCACCCGAAAGCCTGGCGACGCTACCGGCGCAGGCGCAGAGTCGTCGACCATTACGCAACCCGTTCGCTTATCACAGAGTGCGCCGATCGCTGGATGTAATGATTTAAATCTTGATATAAATCGAAAGTGATTGTTGCTGTATGCTTATATGAAATGTTTCAGTATAAATATCCGTGGGGATATAATCTTATGTTAGAAATTATATTCTAAAGTAAATTAATCGAAATTTAATCTCCGTATTGCAATAAGCATTACAGAGATAAAATGCCCAGATATATAATAACATTTATAGAGTTACAATGAAAAAAAGGTTAACTTGGGTTTGGAAAAAAAGGTACCATTATAAAGTACTTTTCATCCAAAAGACACTACTTACATAGATCTTTCCTGAGTGGCAGAACAATATATACAAGTACAATAAAACGAAAGAAGCCATAGGTAAAAGCTAGTCGCATTTGTCATCTAGAACGACAAATGTCTCCTTAAACCAGAGTCCATTATTGCGTAGTAAAATTTAACGCCAATAAATGTCTACATCAGACCAGTATATCAGAAACGGTTAATAGGCGCCCGTGGTCCACAGTCTATACCACCGGAACTGTTTAGCATAAGGGCGGGTTTACACCCCAATAAATCGCCCCGGCCGAACCACGATAAAATCTGAGTAAGGGTCTATAAACATCCACCCGACCACAACTGATCAGAATGCAGTGTAACATCTCGCCGCAGTATTTATCCTGAAATATTAATACGTGAAAAACCTTTGTACCCCTTATTTATTTCATGAACCGTGATAGCTAGACAGTTGAAATTTTCACAAAAGATGTATTTCTCTTGCTCCTTAAACAACAAATACTAAACATAGGATAAAATAAATATCTAAGGGGGGCTTCCAGACAACAAACGTGATTTTAACGCTGTTTTTTGGTCGATATTGGTACGGAACCCTTCGTGCGCGAGCCATACTCGCACTTTACCGTGACATAGTCATGAATTTTTTTGGTTCTGATAGTATTAAATCCGAATAAAAATTCACTTAGTTTTAACTGTGTACACCACGGTGTATACTGTGTCAAAAGGCTGAGCAGGGATTAAGTCGGGTTTCCTTTATAAACTATAGCTACACTACAGCTGGCTACGTCGGCCACAGGATAAATAAATAATAAATAAATACCAGACTACATCACATTCATTGATCTGACTCCGAGGTAAGTAGCTTGAGCACTTGTGTTACGGATATCAGAAACAACAGTGGTATTACAAATATATACTTAAATATATTGGAATTATATTAATTTATTAAAACCCAGACACAGAAAAAATACAGGTATTCATCACACGAATGTTTGTCCTGTGTGGGGATCGAACCCACAACTCTTGGCGCATAGAGCAAGGTCATTACAGAACGCGCCACCGAGACAGTCAAAGTCAGTAGGATGTGAGGATCATAAAATTTTATTGGCAGCTACACCATTGAATATGGAAGGAAGATATAAACTTTTATTTCTGTCTCTGGTCCTGTGCTGGTCTGGGACTTAAAAAGAATTTGCCAACTCTGTTTCTTGCCTAGCATATCGTAAAATGCGACTAATAGTATATGGAGTTTTGGGTATGAGATTGTGTAGGCGACGAGCTAGCCACTTGTCACTACTTTTTTACAATTTTCCATCTTACCCAGCCCAGTTTCATTTTTGGATGAATGTGGTTAAAGGGGCCCCTTTGACAATACCTACTCCTTCGGGAATTATGGGCTTGATGTTATGTATTATGTATCTGTTTATGTTTTCAGTCCAACATTATAAAATAAAGATATCATAATTTTCTTACAGTATTTTTGTAGGCATGGGCGTAGCTTTTGGTCTAATGCAATACAATTTGTCGAACAAACATTGACGAATGTAAAATTGCATTCAATTCAATAATTTTTTTACAAAATAGTGATGTCGCAAGCCCCGAAACTTTGATGCTCTTTATCTTTGTGGTTTTTTGTTAATTTGATAAAGCGAAAAATCTAGTATTTTTGTTTGTATTATAGGGGGGGGGGGGAGTCTAGGGGTTCGCCGTTCTCTGGACACTTAAAAGGGATACTTGGAGCCATAAGTAGAATTATAGTTTTATAATACAGTCATCATCATCTTAAGGTACTTATTATTGATAGGTTCTTATAATAAATAGACCTTGGCACACGAACAAGGCGGTATGAAGTTCCCCAGGATAGCTAGTATGTGTAAACTGATTCATGTATACAGGCTTCGCACGGGTAAACATTTATTTTTACCTAACTTTTTTTTTATATTCTATAGCCTATGTAAATCAGGGACAATGTAGCTTTTTAATGGTGAAAGATTTGTTTAAATAAGTCTAGTAGTTTTTGAGTTTATTCGTTACATACATACAAATCTCCTCTTTATAATAATAGTGGAAATTTCATGTATTACCGCGGATGTTAAATTTTAAAAACAGAAAAACTACTTTCATTTCCATTTTTAAAATACCTTATTCTATAAATCAGGGTTTTCCAAACTATGGTCGACCCACTAGTGGGTCGCGAGTGAATACTGCCTGTAGAATGGCACACCAACCGGCCGAGCCAAATTAACGAGTAACGGTTAAATCCCTAGTAGGTCCTGAGTTCGTAAATTTATATTAGACTAGCCTCGCGGTTTCACCCGTATAGTTACCGTTCCAGTAGGAATATGGGGATAAAATATAGCCTATGTTACTTCTGGATAATGTAGCTTTCTAATGGTGAAAGAATTTTTGAAATCGGCATAGTAGTTTTTAAGTTTATTCATTACAAACAAACACACACACAAAAATACAAAAATACAAATCTGTCCTCTTTATGATATTATTATAGATGGACCAGCCCAGACAACTTTGAGAACCACTGCTCTAAACACAAGTGCGTAATAATCGTACTCAAACATTTTTTGCTACGAAAGAGTTCTCTAACTCGACCGGCCCGCGAATAGAGGTAGTTTGTCGAATACAATTGTGACAGATGACGATTCACTCAAGAAAAAGTGCTTCACTTCTGATATTGAGTTCCGGGTTTTTGTTGCACTCCAAATAATAGCTTCGAGCCAATGGAATGAAGTTTATAAATGTGTTAATATTTATTTATGACGTGGACCGTAAGTTATTTCTAATAGGGGTGTTAACGGGCAAGTGAATTGAGATACTATTTTAAAGCTGTCAAAACGCAATCACTTCATAGATTGTGTATGGGCTTGTCAACATATGACGTCACTAGTTCGTATAGTCAACTGACTAAATATTAAGCAGTTTTTGTAAAATTTTAATTCGTAGACTCAACATAATTTAAAATTAATAAGGTTTTACCACATACTAAGATACTTTCTTTTACGGAACTGAAATTACAAAATTAAGAAGTCAACATCACAATTTCGTTTAGCGTCATCCATTAACAGTTTCTCGCAACTAAATTTACATGGAAGCGATACAATAAATCAAGGAAGGTTTTAATTTCATATCTTTAAAACATATTACAATAACCAGGTCACACCGTGGCACAGTACTGCGATACCGTAAGCTAATCTTGCGGCGTGAATCGGCAATATTTGCTCAGGCATTTCAATGGCGTTCCACACTTTCCCGTTAAATGGGCAATAATCAAAAAAGACAAAAGAATGAGCGGCCACGTGCCGAAAATTGCCGGCCATATAGGCTAAATGGGCGACGTAAAACAGGCCCAACTTAAATAATAAATAAATAATATATATCCGACGACATCACATACATTGATCTGACTCCGAGGTAAGTAGCTTAAGCACTTGTTATACGGATATCAGAATCCGTATAAAGAAAAACAGTGGTATTACAAATATATACTTAAATATTGGATATGAACACCCAGACACAGAACAAAAACTTTTTCCTGGATGGGGATCGAACGCATGGGGCAAGGTCACTATCGAATGAGCCATCGAACTTGTCAAAGTAAATGTATGGTTGTTACCTATATGTATCTAACTGTATATATTTTAGTAGAATTGTCAATATTTGATTAAAGTTCGACAAAAACTTGACAGCCACAGCAGGCCTAGCGACAATTTTTACAATAACGGAAAGCCAAACACACAAAAAGCTCTTACCGACTTTGTCTGTTGGTTTTTATTCAAAGTTTGGTAAGGAAATTGTAATACAACGTCTCGTCGGCTTTACAATAGAAGAGACTTGCTTCAACAAATAAGAATCGATCACTCGTGGTATAACTGATAAACAGTTAAGTCTATAGATAACATATGTTATTTACCTACTGCCATTGAAAACTTTGATTCGTAAGTATTCTAGTAGAAACACTTTATATTTTATACTGCCGGTTTTGGTAAAGCTACAAGAACTTGTTTTTATGCAAAAATTACAACAAATACACACAAACAATTTTAAAATTCATACTTTGCGACGCATGTGCGCCCGGTCTTCCCGCGTCGTAACCTGGCACTAAGAGTAGTGATGCTTAAGATATTAAAATTCTTCTTCTTCAGACTGACACACCAATTCCCTAGTCCCAAACTAAGCTTATAAGCTTGTGCTATGGATACTAGATGAACGGATAGACATACTTATACGTTTATAAACATCCATGACTCGAGTACAAATATCCATGTTCATCACACGAAATATTTGCCCCTAGCGGGATTCGAACCCGCGACCCTTGGTGTCGTGTTCAAGGTCCCTGACCACTCGACCAACGGGTCAGTCTAGATGGATACAAAGAAAATAATGCAATCTCTAACATTGTTTTGCGTTCGCGTTTAAATACTTGAATTTTTGATATAAGTTACTTTGAAAGATTTAAAAACGAACTGTGAAAGATTTTTGTAAAATCGCCCCCAAGAACATTTGAAAAAAAAATATTTGTTTTTAAAATTTTGGAGAAACGGTAAGTATTCAAAAAAAAAGGTTTAAAGGCCTATTTTCTTGGACTACTAGGTCAAATTCAGTTCTGGTCTGTTACAAACTATCGTGTTTGCCGCAAGAATTATATTTTTTCCCGTAAAAGTATTCTTTCCTAACCATTAAAATGTTGCCATTACAATGGATCTAGTAAATTAGGCCTGAAACACAATTATAGACAGACTTATTTTCGCATTTTTAAACAATATTACTAAATATTTATCTCTATTATATGTAAAAAAAAAGTTGCGTCAAGTCACATCACGAAATCAATAAAGCTTTAAACAATTTAAAGCTTTATACATAAATTTCGTGTCTTTTACTTTCCACTTTATTATTTATTCATTGGGTTTTGCACCAATGAATAAATGATAAAACGTTTCTGGCAAACTTTATGTTAAACCTGACTTGGAAATCATCCAGCTAGCTACTTATTTGGCCCTAACAAGAGCCTTAAAGGAATCCGGGGACGCCATGACAAAGTACTGCGGTATCCAGGATACGCGAAAGGTCAAAGTACTGAGACTACGTAAATACCATAGTAAAGTAAATAAGTAAGTTAAGTACCATGAGTTTGTGATATCTCATAACTTTTTGGTTTCGACAAAACGCAAAAGATTCAAATGACATATTGTGAGTACATTGGTACAACGGTAATGTTATGATTAGGTACATGAAACGCAAAGAACGGATTAAAGACATTTTGCCATGTAAAAGAATGAAAAAACATGTAACAAACAAATATATCATTACGCCCGTAATCCCTGAATTCTTGAACCGGCTAGTTGCCCCTTTGACTCCGTCTACGGGGCAACTAGCCGGTAACCCCTTAACCACATTCAGCCAAAAAAACACAATATCAAAGTCCAGTTATGAACCCATCCAATAAATGCACACTCCATGAATCTCAAACGATGCATAATACGAACCTAATATGGCCATTATTGCTCAGCAATAAATGTAATTTCTCCTAAATAGTGATTTTAAGTCAGCAGTCCTATTATGTGAGTTGACCTCGGCGAGGTCGCCTCGCTGCACGAGATAGCTGCCGGGTCGTGGCCTTTGATTAGCATAATAAGCGGCTGCGCTCGCGCAGGTAGCTCTTAGACTGGGTACACATCGACGCATTTGCAGAAACAGTGGGGTTTGCATGCATCTTAGGAATACATACAAACATTTGTCTCAATATTGGTGTAGGGCTCAAAAAATCTGTCAACATATCGTCATCATAATCCCACTCCTGGGAACTGGGCACTAGGACCATAGATTTGATACCTATCGAAATGTTCAGAAATTGTTAACGAATGACAATTTATAATCCCCTGCTACTTACGCAGGCTAAACTTCTGGGAGTGGCGGTTGGCAGAAAGAGGGAGCCAATGGAATTCACTGTCAAGATATCTACGGAAACCGCTTATAAATGTCCACTTCTGATAGCACTTGTTTGGAGCGATCTTAATTATCTTAATAAACAACGATTTATTGCTATTTTCACTTACCATGATGTACTACAGATTCTGTTTGGTGAGAAGGATTCAAAATGAAACAGAAAATGTTCCAAGAACCTTACATAGCAAAATTATGATTCAAAAATTACTACTACGTACGCGAAAAGTCGCTAGACCGTTCACGACATACGAGCGAGTATAGACACTGGACTAGGGATTGGAATGCTGAGTTAAGCAATTCAGCTGGGTCCAGCACAATTTTAGTTAACCTGTATCCAGCGTCATGTGCAGAATCCAGGAAAAATGCTAGATCGCAATCCCTACACTGGACACATTTATTGCTTTACACATAGTCTCCGCGGTTCGTGTATTTACACTGCACGTACGCAGATGTGAACTCAGCTTTAGAGTACTGTCGATGAACTAAATGAGTAGCTTTAGCGGGCTATGCTCGTGACCTGTCGACGTATGTGGGTTTTCTGCTTAACTGTATCAATCAAACTGTTAGCTGAAGCCTACTGTGGGTGTTCGCCAGGGCTGCAGGCTATCTCCTTAGCTTTAAATTATAAAATAAAAGCTGTCGTTGTATTATCAATCGTGGAACCAATTCATGACGTCTTTTAATGCCCTTAAATTTGATATACAAGATACACTTAATACCACTCTCCAAATTTTTTCCAGACCTTAGATTTTATCACAGATTTATCACATTATCACATTTATGAAAAAAGAGTGGGTAACATTTTCACAATAAAATATCTTGTCCGAAATAATTACCAAGTTCGCATTGTTACTTATATCTAAAGTAGAACACACGCTTCCCGTGTAATGCAATAAATGAAACAGTAGAAGTAACGCGGAGGTGCAGGGGGTGTGCGAAAGACAGCAGCTATACTTAACCTTTTTTTATAGGGGCCACAAACACATTTCAGTCATGGTGTCGAGAATCGCAAGCAAAAAATATTTAAGTCTTAATTAAAACGTAATTCAATAAAGTTTACAGTATATTTGTATTTATAGTTCAGATGGACCAATAACATAGGTCCCACGGTTGAGTATAGCTGCCTTACATTATTTTATAGCTTATCTCTAACTAACTAACTAAACTTCACGCCACTTCCCCAGCAGGGTAGGCAGAGAGAACCGAACGCCATATGGCACGATCCTTACAAACTCGCCTCTTCAACATTCATAATCCTTTTCATACAAGCTCTACGGTTTTTATGACTCCTAACATCACCTTCTGTTAATACACTACAAACCAATAGGTGAGCCTGGGCCTTCTGCGGCTCCTACATCGTTCAACTTTCGCATTGTATATCTGTTTAGTCAATCTTTCGTCATCCGTTCATTCCACATGTCCGAACCACTGGAGCATGCCCCTTCTTACCTTGACTCCGACGCTCTCTTTCAGACTGACTCCCTCTTTTACCATCATCATACCGAACGCATTCTGTGAGCGATACACCGCAGATTTTCCGCAGCGCACGCATCTCGATCGCGAAGCTAATCTCATCGGACTATTAATTAAAAACAGTTATAACAACAACCTATGAAACTGCCGATTAAAATCTCAGTCCGCCAGACACTCACTCATACGTAAGCGTACATCTACCTAAGCTTTTTGCGGCAAATCCGTTGACATCAGACTGGCAACGCGTAGGTACGTGAAACGCCGGAAGAGGCATAATTACAACTTTTTTGCCCGCATCTAATTAGTCGATGCTAATCTGAGAGCTGGAACCGTTACTTCAATTGCTTAACAAAAACTGCGGATTAGACGGGTATAACGCGACTAGTTGGGATACATCGCTGCTGGCAATGACGTGTGCTAATTGCAATCTGTCAATTTGGTTTATTGATTGCCTTTAAAGAGCATGGTGGAGTGGTTAACTAATTGCATATTCTTAACTAATTGGAAATGTATAGAATACTCGCTATAGTTATAAATAATATAAAATGTCCGTATATAATTTGCGGTCAGTATTCAAAATGTTACTTAAATATATTTATCAAAGGCATAAATAATATCTTAAAATTTAGGATATTATCATCTTTCTGTATTAATATTCACCAATGTTCTACTTTTTCTTAGGACGTACAAAACAATCATGATTTTTATAGTTAGATATTTGGTGTACAATAAAAGTACAGCAAATGTCACCCTTTAAAACATTAACAGAAAAAAAGAGGCATTTAAAAACAGAAATGTTATGCAGTCATTAAACAAGCTATACCATACATGTACCTCACTGTTAAAGGCTATTGATGTATCGTTGTAATAGTTTGTTAGTATTCAATTAGCCCGATGTTAATCTGAGAAGACCCGTTACTTCAATAGGCCAATAAAAAACAAACTTGAACGAACCATATACATGTCCGGCTTAAAATTGTCTTGGCGTCTTGTTATTATGCTTGCTATTATACTTGATCAGTTTACGTATATAATTGTTATACGTAAAGTTAAGTACTTGCTTTGTCTTTCAATACAAAGCGAATACTCTTCTTTAAAATAATGTAGAAAATAATTACAATTGTAAACAACACTTTTGAATACACGTTTGATGCAAGTTAATAGAAAACTAGTTGTATGTTGTTAAATAATTTTAATTTAATTAAACCATTCCAGTATTTATTGTGAGGAATTTCACGCAATATGAGTAACTGTTTTGTTTTATTTATTTTAGGTATAGAAATACTGATATAGAAATACTGATCAGCATATTTTATTCAGTTGCGAAAATCTAAGAGACATTTATTGTATTTAAATAACGTTAGGTTATATTTATGTTTGAAAAATTTTAAACTAAATTATTATTTGACTTTGTTCTCATGAATAATTTATTAAGAAATATTATGAAACTATAAAAAATGATAATTTTCGCCCCAATGTTATTGTGTCTAATGATATTTTAAACTTTGCTGGTTTTATTACTTTGTTATTTACGGTTAGTAAAACAAGCTTTATAACACGAATCATGACTTTAAATCTAATTTAAATCTAATATCCAATAAATTTATTATGTCTATTTTTATATTCAAATTAACCATGCTCAAGAAAATAACACCACTTTACCAAGTACTTAGAGAAAATTTTATTTACTCCTTTAAATTTTCGTTTATTTATGTTGGTAAGATTCCCTCTTAAGGTTTTAATACTTTATTACTAACATTAACAAGTTATGCATAACCTTCTTAGGACCAAGAAAGTCATTTACAGGTTTCAACTCTAATATAATATCATTTATAAGCTAAAGACGCTATAAAAAAAATCGTAGTACACTTTTTAATAGCAACTAACATTTTAAAAGTCATTGCAAATTATGTTTACTACTAATTTGATGTGGCTTTTCCCTATATGTTTACTAAAATGCACTTTATTACTAATAACATGCCTTAATAGGTTACCTTTATAGCTGTGCCCTAAAGGTTTCATATTTGCATTTAACTCTTATAAACGCATTTAAAATCTAAAGGTTAATAGATAAAACTAAGTCGTTTTTACACCAGAGTTTTCTATTTTTTAACAAACGTACATATTTTATAATCTTTAAAGGGCCTTTAGAAACTTACTAATTTATAGAGAGTAAAAAAAAATACAATTCAACAAAAACTTTGGCATATTTTTCGTTAAACCTTTTCATATCAGCCTCATCAGTCCGCTGTTGGACACAGGCTTTTCCTAATAAACACCACTGGGTCTGGTATGTGATCCCAATGACGATACGGGCCTCACAATACCTACTGCGCTAATATAGGCCACGGAGGATTAAATTGGTTTGAATTAAACACACCACTCTCATTTCCTCCGTGGCAGTAGCCTCTCATAACTCCCAAGGGTTATAATAGCTGAAGCTTAGTCGAATAAGGCAACACAGATTGCAAATCTCTACATTACACCATTAAAACTAAGAATAATGAAAAGCAACTTCTTGGCACAGTTCAACGGTAGTACATCGTAAAACAAAGGCTCACATCTTATCTAAACATCGGCTTAATACAATAGACGCGGCGGAGTTGAAGTGGTCATGTTATAACGATGTAACGGTGCATGCAATTTGACTATAACGCACATCTTCTCACGTATTTAACTCATATCCGCGTGTTCTTATTTGTATAGGGATAAAGTGTAAAATTGAATGTTACACTAACTGGTATTCCGCAGTAAATTCGGATGACTAACTGTATCCGATTCGCCGTTCAAATCGATATGAATTCGAGTCGTTTTGTGGACTTATACAAATATTGTTTTGAAGTACGTCAAATTTGGAGTAATGACACGGAATAAATTGCTAACGTTAAAACCGGAAGAAAGTACCATCATTAAATGGATACATACAGTTTTTCTTTATTGCATGACGATTTCACATGTAATTCAAATTTGGCGTGTATAAGTAGGCACATTTGTCGACATGAACATGAAATGTGTTCCATTTCAAGCTTTTTTCGGTTAAATCTCAGATTAATCACTTAGGTACCTAAATAGTGTTGATTCTTCATTGAATCATTAAAATTCGAGTACTTACTTACGAAAGGACTTATTGTTTTAAGCTTTCACGTTACATTATATTTAGAATACCTTTTGCTCGCGTGTTTCGGTCTGCTACAGGGACTTTAGTGTGTCCTTTGGAAGCATTCAATTTTCCGGGATAATCAGTATATGATGTCCTTTCTCTGAGTCCAACGAAAAACATTTATAGTTAAATTCGGTCCAGGCGAACTCGCAGGCACAGCTTGTTCATAATATTAGTAGGACTAGTGGGATCTGAGTAATTGAATATCAGAATTTATAAGCAATAAATTTTAAGACTCTAAATTAATTGGCAACACAAGCCACCACAAATACTGTAAAATATAGGATTCTGTTCTAATCAAAGAGACACAAATGCAATTTATTCATACAATATAACGGTCCCATGTTGGTCTGGGACTTCAAAATAATGTGCCAACTGTTTTCCTTGCCTAGCATATTATTATTGTAAATGGTATATCGGGTTGGGCATTTGATTATGTAGGCGACGAGCTAGCCACTTGTCACAAATTTTTCACAATTTTCCATCTAACCCATCCCAGTTTAATTTGGCTGAAAGTGGTTAAAGGGCTAGCTACCCCATGGACTCTGTCTACCCTCTGAGGGATGACGGACGTGATCATATGTATTCGTAAAATAAAGCAATAATACCTTAATGGCTACTAACCGTCGTATTGGAAATGACTTGAATTACGTTATGCCGGATCAATTACCACAACCATTTGAGCTATAAATACTTTACATTTATCGTAGTCGTTAACTACGATTATCGGTAGCTTCACTAATGAATTCCTTTCATTGGTATTTTTAAGTGCCAATAAATATATAATAGGGGTTACTTGGTAATAAAATTACTGCCGTTAATAATATAACAATAAACACTTATTATTAGCTTTTTATGTAATGTGTTTAGCTACGCACATGTTGGTCTGGGACTTAAAAAGAATGTGCCAACTGTGTACCTTGCCTAGAATGTCGTAAAAGGCGACTAATGGTATTTTAGGATTTTGGGTATGGGATTGTGTAGGCGACGAACTAGCCACTTGTCACTACTTTTTCACAATTTTCCATCTTTCCCAGCCCACTTTTGTTTTTGGCTTTGAGGGGCCTTGTTGCCCCTTTGACTCTGTCTACCTACCTACATACATACATACATTTTTTTTTTTTTTTTTACTTGAGGAATGCTTACTTACGCACCATCCAGTTAGAGTCCTGGGTGGACCTAAAAGGGTGAGTCGGGCTCGAAACCGGTAGCAATCTCCGGAGACCCTACCGACTAAACCTCAAGGCTGTCGTTCTTCGGGCGCTAACGCAAAACCAACGGGATCCCCACTGTCGGGATTCATCTCGTAAAGTCTACGTAGCGCGCGCTGCCGCCTGGCGGCCCATCTCGAGGGAGTGGTATTCTCCCCCAGAACACCTAGGGTGGTGTTTCACGACCACATAGACAGCTGTGTACCCTATCCTGACGGACCGGGTGTAACACCTGCAGTCGGCTTCTCCGGGGACGATTGAGGGCAGAGGACCTCCTCCCCTAACCCCCACGACCCCAAAGGCCCTTTTAGTCGCCTCCTACGACAGGCAGGGATACCTCAGGAGTATTCGGAGCCCCCCCTGCAGGACGCACATACATACATACATACTATAACTCCAGCAACCTCTGAAGGATTCAGGAGAGTCCATCGAGCATTTTTTAACTATTTTAGCCAACCAAAAAATTGAGCTGTGTTTCATGGAGAATTGTGAAACTGTAGCGATAAGTGGCTAACTCGCCTACACAATCACAAACGTATTTTACGACATGCTATGCAAAAGACACTCTTTTAAATTCTCCAGACTGGCACTCCAATTCTCCAGTTCCAAACTAACCAAGTATGCTAGTTTGGCATAATGCTAGAGCTACTCTAGACCAGAGTTTCCCAAACTATGGGTCGCAACCCATAGTTTCCCAAACTATGAATCGCGACCCACTGGCGGGTCTTGAGCGAATACTGAGTGGGCCCTGCCTGTAAAATGAAACACTCTAACCTTCCTTTATACATATTGGTAACGGGTAATTCCCTAGAGGTGGGTCTCGAGTTTGTAAATTTGTATTAGATGGGTCATAAGCCCATACAACTTTGGGAACCACTGCTCTAGACGGTAAGTAACGGATAGACATACACAAATACGTTTATAAACATCCATGACTCGAGTACTAATATCCATGTATATGACACGAAACATTTGACGCTAGCGGGATTCGAACCCGCGACCATTATTACCAAAGTCTCTGACCGCTCGACCAATGGGCCTGTCTTCCTGTTGATTTATTTTAAGTCCCATGCCAACTTAATGACAAAACGTTTCCCCATCAAATAAAAGATCTTCACTTTATCAAACTACGAGTGGCATCTTCAGATAACTGGTTACATATGATTGAATTTACCAAGATTGTCCTATTATAGAGCACGAGGATAATCCGTCCATCATCTTTCACGTCCGTTGGAAACGTGAATGTCGCCGCGAATAAAAAATATATTGGATCCTAAATATAGCGTACACTCTTTTTGCTCTGGCGCAGTACACTAGTATACTAGGACACTTACAGTAGGGTTGTCGATAAGAAAAAAGCACCATTAATATAACATTTGTACGTTATAAGTTTCAGTTTATGGTCCCACCTTAGACTGGGACTCAAAAATAATGTACCAACTGTGTTTCTTGCCTAGCATGTCATTAAATATGACTAACGATCACTTGTCTCTGCTTTTTCACAATTTTCCATCTAACCGGACTAATTTTTTGGCTGAATGTGGTTTAAGGAGCTTATCTTTGGATTACGTGATGGTATGATGATGATGACGCTTTAAAGACTTAAGTCCAAGTCTGCCTTTCGGAAGATGGGATCTATGCTGCCTTACAAAAAATTAACAGGTTTTTTTATAATTGTTTCATAAAGTTAATTTTTTTAATAGAATATATTATATTAGACTAACAGTGCCCCGCGGTTTCACCCGCATAGTTCCCGTTCCTGTAGGAATATAAAATAAAATATAGCCTATTTTACTTCCGGATAATGTAGCTTTCCAATAGTGAAAGAATTTTTGAAATCGGCGCAGTAGTTTTTGAGTTTTTCATTACAAACATACACACACACACACACACACACACACACACACACACACACACACACACACACACACACACACACACAAGATGCAAAAATACAAATCTTTCCTCATTATAATATTAGTATAGATATAGAAAATCAGAAATTTTTAATACGATCTTCGACGAATTCTTGAGACTAATTTGATCATAATTTCGAAGATATCTGACAACATCACATACATTGCTGTATGACAATAAATAACCTGCGATATTTCTGCTAAAGTATTTTTTTTTTTCATCAATAGTTGTGGCTTTGTCAACTTCTTTTGTGAAAGACTAAAAGATGGAAAACAATTCACTTACATCTAACAAGTTGATATCAATAATATAACTAAACGTGTATGGAAATATTCTTAACCTTAATGTGGAGGTTAATTGTCCAGTCGAATTTTGTATTTCATAACACGTAAACATCACGCCCGTGATTCCCGAAGGGGTAGGCAGAGTCAAAGTGGCAGCAGGCCCCATTAATCACATTCAGCCAAAAATAAAACTGGACCAGGTTTTGTTTCAAAATGCTGAAAAAGAACACATACCCAAAGCCTGATATACCATCAGTCGCCTTTTACAACATGCTAGGCAAGAAATACAGTTGGCACATTCTTTTAACGTTCCAGACCAACATGGGACTAATGTAATTTCATGGTGTCTATATATGAAGAAGGTTTATTTCAAGCTTCATCTTACAATCGCTCACTACTATTTATCCGTAGCTAATAGCAGTATAAAATACAATTTCTTATAAAATAAGCGATTCCGTATAGGTGGCCATCGTTAAAATTTCACGCCTTCTATTAATAATTATGCATAAATTCTGGTGGCGCAAGAAATGTCTATTGAATGACAGACATACGTATACAGATAAGCTTAGACTGGCCTAGACATATGATTCATTTTATCAGATTCACCAGACTAATAGTTACGACAATCCGACGGCAATGATTTCTCTCACTAATAGATATGACATTCCGATGGAATTCGCTTTAATTGAATAACCAGACCAGTGTATATTTCTTTACTGAACCTCTTTTTTACTCTCAAGAACCGAACCTTCTTAGAATGCCTTTTTTCTTTTATTTAAATTAAAAATTAAAATTGTTTATTAGACAAAAACTATGTATTTAAGGCATAGATTTAGAATTTTTTGACTACGCAAAAGATACATAAAACGTGGGAGCGAGAAATCCTGCTGAAATACAAACCGCCTGAGAGAAAAAGAGACAGCGAATGAAGTACCTATATGTCAATGTTTTTGCGAGTAAGAGGCCATAGCGTCCCGGTCTATTCTACGTCGCAGTGAAATTTGTGCATTTATGTATTAAACCTTGGATTATAATCGAGAATATTAAATGTGCAATTGAGGTGACTTGTTCAGTACGTGATTGTGAGGTTACACGACGGAATAATCCGAATAAATACACTTTTCACAGGTAAATACGATTTTATCATTAGATTTTTTCAAACCATATTTTGTCAAATTGTTGCTAGTAATCAGTTTAGAAAAATATGTTTACAATAGTATATTGATTATAATTTATCTTTCTAAGTAAACATCGTGATTATAATGAGAATTGGGGAAAATATTGTGTAAAATAGTAAATAGTTTGGTTATGCTAGTGCTTGACAAAGCGGTGACGTCACGAGTATCGATAAAAACTTAATCGTCTTTTAGCGACATCTTGACATGAATACAAAGTTATTTAGCCAAGTTATGTTGAAATATAATTATATTCACATTGGGAGCTCATTATCTCCGTAAATTTGTTAGTTAAGTACCTGATAATTTTTCTAGGTTTACAAGCAACCCAGATTTGTGTAAAAAGTGGATGCGGACTATAGATAGACCAGATTGGACTCCCAGTAAGAACTCCACTATCTGCAGCAAACATTTTGACGGCAAATGACGGCAGCAAAAAAATTGTTGCACTACATATTATTTTTAAATAACTAAATGACACCAAATTGAAAGTTGCTAATATATTATTTGTTTCATTTCATTCCATCAGTCAAAGCAAAAGTCATATCTTTTTGTCTTAGTATAAATCATAGAACATATTTCTATTTTTTTAATTTTTTACACGCTGAATATACGAAGAATTTTACCATCTCATTGTTTATAGAACTGCTTAGAATGAGATTTCTTACCGACTAATTCCAATTTACCTAATATATACAACTACTGATTTCAGTCAATGCCCCCAATAATTAATCAAAAGTATAAAAAAGCGTATTAAATAGGTACCTATATTATTAGTATACAACTGAATCAGTCGATAATGTGAAAGTGCGTCTTTGACAACACTATTTTTAACCCACACATAGACGTCAACCAACACATGCTTAAATTTATTTTGGTCATGTCTCCGAGCCGTCTTTGTGTATCTTGTACATCCTAAATCTATGATTTAAGGTTATTTTTAGTATGTGTGAAACCTCTTACCTATTTACTTAACTCATTAGTCTATGAAACCAATTTAAACGATTTTACAAGTTGTGCAAAAACATTTTTTTACTTTTACATACATACATAACATCACGCCCATAATTTTTTTCTTTCATAAAAAATAATCATGAAGCCAATCAACTGATCAAGTTTTGTATGGAAACTATATTTTTTTTTTTTTTTTCTAAGATCCTTCACAGCTTTTCATCCAACCCAGCCCACTGTCCCATGTTGGTCTGGGACTTAAAAAGAATGTGCCAACTGTGGTTCTTGCCTAGCTTGTCGTAAAAGGCAACTAATGGTATAGCGGGTTTTGGGTGTGTGATTGTGTAGGCGACAGGTTAGCCGCTTGTCACTGCTTTTTCACAATTTTCCATCTAGCCCAGCCCGGCTTTATTATTGGCTGAATGTGGTTGAAGGGGCTTGCTGCCCTTTCGACTCTACCTACCCCTTTGGGGATTATGGGCGTGATGTTATGTATGTATGTATGTAAGATCCTTTATATATTTTTCCTTATAATAATGAGTTAAATAAGTAGGTAGGTAGGTAGTTTTGCATAAACAAAAAATCACCTCGTATATATTCACAATATGTTATTTCTCGTCGCATTAGCTAATTACTCAGTATTATTAAACCTTCTGCTAACAATAAAAAATCCAACATATGACTATCCTTAAACACCCCTATTAACCCTATAAATAGCCCATCAGCGAAGCCCTTTAAAATATCGCAATAAGAAATAATTGCTACATAAGTTAACGCTAACCAAACGGTACACTGGCCCTTTGACATCAATTAACACACCTCCGTTGGCATTGCCAGTCAATAATAGCACTTAGTAACTAACCGGAGATAAGAACTTTAAAGTATTTAATTAGGATTGGAGTGTAGATCTTATAAGGCGATTTCATCACGCACTTTTGAACCTCTGAACCTGTGTTATAACCTGTTGAGGAGGTTTAATTGGAGATCAGAAGCAGTAAATTGATATCAACTTGACTGGCTCGATGGCGCATTCGGTACCTAGTGACCCTGCCCCATGCGCCAAGAGTTTTGGGTTCTATTTCTACCCAGGACAAACATTCTTATGATGAATACTTGTGTTATGTTCTATATATGGGTGTTAATATTGAATATTTAAGTATATATTTGTAATACCACTGTTGATTCTGATATTCGTAACACAAGCGCTTACCACTCAACCGTCCAGTGCGCAATAACATAACGCGGACCTACGCCCATGATCATGAGCATTTGTAGGATAGACGATGATTAAAATAATTTACAGGTAACGTACAATAAAAAAATCATACAAATGTTACTTTTGTTTAAGTTTTAACCGAATACAGGTTAGAAAAGTTAAATTTTCTAAATTCTTTCGTACATTATTCAGGGGTCCATCAGGGATAATTAATATACCTTGTCTATCTAATATAGGATTGTATCCTTTGCAATTTATATAAATTGACCGGACTATCCTCACGAAACTGGTCCCGATCATTAGTATGTGTATAGATAAAAGATAATGTGATTTTACTGCACCCGTCCGGAATGCTGATCCTACGGAATGATAATGGCAAGAAACTCGGTAGTTACTCGTTCAATGTTAACTTACTATTACATCCTAGGAGATACTGAGATCTTGTTACAATTTGTATTTAACGTTAATCCGTAATAGGGATGTTGGCACCAAACGCAATTTATAGGGCATTCTCAGCATTACTTTGAACTAAAAGGTAGCCATGTTGTTGCCCACCATAATAAGCTTAGGGTCACGGTATCGAATAGAACGTATCGTTCCTTTTTAAAAGTATTGCGTACTCTATGACCAAATACCAATGCCGCTTTTTTATTTTTAGCAGACCCTTGAGTTTAAGGACCTAATGTCTTAGATTCTTTCAATACCTACCTATCAAAAAGTACTCATTGAGTAAAAGTATCGAATACAAAAGTATCGTTATCAAGGGAAATGTACTCGATACTACAAAGTATCGATACTTTTTTGTGTCCCTAAATAAGCTACTAGACTTGAACCATATGCTTTTTGGTACCTATAGTAGAGCCTATGATACATAAAAAAGGTGTAAATGATACAAAAAAATTACGAGCCCGTTGGTCGAGTGGTCAGACCCTAGCCACGAAGCAAAGGGTTGCGGATTCGAATCCCGCTAGGGGCAAATCCATCTTGGCTGGAGAGGGGACCTTTATACGAAGGGCCCTGAGAGTCCCACACACCACGCCGTTTTGCCACAACGGCATAATGGTGCTTATGGCATTCCCCTCGTTAAAAAAAAGGTAATTGAAAACCCTTCTATTGCATTGGATATCTAAGATAATCTAATATCATGACGCCCTAGAACCAAAGTTATTTGTCAGTAAACAAATCCACAGTAAAACATTGTCAATGAAAGAAGTATTGATTCAGAGTAAGATACCTTCGTAAATGTTGCTGTTCTTAACAATTGCGTTTCCATTTACTTTGAGATCAGCCTGGGAAGTGATTTCTGGCATATTTGCTCATTTAAAATACGGTTAACATAATTGAGATCTCGTTAGTTTGGGCCAAACCTTACCCATAGTATTTGGAACATGTCCCGTTATTTTCGAGACTAAAGTACCACTTACAAGTAAAAAGTCGTTTATAACAGGTTTCGCTCAAAAATAAGGTATCCTTTACCATACGGTTTCAGACAACAGTTAGTTCGGTCCAATTACTACAAAGTTTAAAGTAATTCAACAGAATATGTTATGTGAACCACTAAATTTGAATAGAAGAAATAAGACCTGTTTTTGGACAACGCGCAATTTAGGTAACAAAGAAATTCGCGAACCCACTAGTACTTATTTCTTCTTCATATATTTAATTCTTCTCTAGGCGTTTTTAACTGAACTCGTACTTAAAAATTTAAATTAATATTTGTGTGCATTTAAATGGGCTTATTAATAAAAACTTCATAGAAACACGGATTCCTTGTTAAACCCTAAATTTCAATTTCCTTGTCTACTGTGGATGGTCTACTTCATCCCTCCTCATTATAAGAATTTCTAGATTATTCAAAAGAAAGCTTTTTATGTTCCATTGATAATGTTATTACGATCTAATTGCAAAGCATTTGCGGCAAACACGTTTAATCAAGAGGTAAATTAACAAAAACAGAGACTGGTACTTGCCATACGTGAGCAAGCATGAATGAACGATGAAAGGTCTTGGAACGGGTCTTATGTGAATGTGAGCAATAGCAATCCTTCGTACATTCACCGCTCTTGATAATTTTGGATACGCTTGTATTCTTGATATAGTTATATCAAGCAGTCGTGGCCGAGCGGTTAAGGCGTCTGACTAGAAATCAGATTCCCTCTGGGAGCGTAGGTTCGAATCCTACCGACTGCGAACTTTTTTGTACCACCAACCACCTCACATCATTCATAGATATCTAGCAGAGTCTTGTACAGCCAATGATATATTACATATAAACAAGGGACAAATATGTCATAAAGGCTTGTGACTCGAAAACGTCCCAATTGGGACGTTTTTGACATTTGTATTCATTTACGCATGTTGTGATATACGCAAGCTGTGTTTTTGCGTACTGTTTAAATCATACTGTCCTTTTTTAAAAGGGTATTTTATACATTTTTGAAACCACTTTCACAACATAGGTAGGCACAAAATTAACAAAAGTCTTTTTTGTAAGTTTAATTGTTTAGTTTAATTTAAATATTAAAGGACATTTTAAAACAACTCGTTTATATTGTCCCGCTTAAACGCTAAGATTTGACGTTTCAGTTTGCATAAACTACTATGGTGCCGAAATGACGTCATATTCGGATCGGTTTGGTAGATAAAACTCACGTCATTCTGTCAAACTTATAAAACTTCACTTTATTAGAAAAGAATTTTGGACACTAAGTTGAACTTGTTGGAAATTATAACAGACATTACGACGTAAACAGCATTTTTAGTCACGTGATAATTACGCGCTATTTGTAACTTTTAAAAATGTATTTATTACAGATAATATTATCAAATTAATTTTTGAAACATTATATTCGGTATTTCATTATTTAATTGAACGTATTTAACATAATTCCTCAGGTATAAAATGCTCTTCTATACCTATTGTTTGTCAATGTTATCAAATGTGTCATTGGGTTCGGATATTTGTTTTCTGTTAAAAAGTAAATACTTAAAATGTATCTATAGTGCTCCAAGTGCCCAACTGGGCAAATTTGGCACGTAACAGACCGGAATGGCGTTCTTTAATGTCGGAGGCCAAGACCCACTTCGGGTCGCTGAGCCAGCGTAGTAAGTAAGTAAGTGTAAGAAAGAAGAAGGTCTAAAAATGGGTCTAAATGTTTATTTGTCTTTAAACATAAATCACGTCGTGAATTATAGCTAAATCGGTCGTCTTGTCAGCTAAATTAGTCGTCGTCTTTTTTCTTACTCAATGTCATAGTCTTTTTCGTCTATATGTCACCTCACTGTCGTTGGTCAGGCCAAAAAGGTCGTAACACTAAGTAAGTAACTACAGTAAAAAAAAAATTGTTGGACCGCGCCAAAAAAATCAATAAATGTTACTCAAACCCTGATGAAGCAATTAAGCCCTCTGGTGGATATCTTAATTTCGTAACCCCTCATCATCTTGTCACCTCAACATATGTTTTTACACCAACCCTGCACTATGTAGAAAATGAATACTCGTATGTTTTACCCAGTTGCCTATAATTTACTAAATACTCTACTTTAATGTGAGTCCACGGCACGTATGATTAGCCTTATTGCAAGATCGATTATACAATTTGTTCTGTGTAGTAAGTACCCAGCCACATGTTCAGAAAACCGTCTTAATGAGACCTTACTCAGACATGATATTACTGTTATACAACAGTAATCTTAATCTACTAGTAGGCAATTTTTACTGATGAGCGTAATCAATATAAATACCGATTAATCGATTATTAGAATAATCATCCATAATCGATTATGGTTCACCATTTCACCACCATAGTTCTAAGATCTCAAAAAAAGGTATTCTCCTTGAGGATCGTAATCCAAAACACAATCTTAAGGTTGATCTGGTTTAAACCTAATGGCGTCTCTGTTAGTCTTTTCCCTTTGTTTATTTTTAAGTATTAATTTTATACTAAATTATTTACCAACTTTATTTATTATATTCAGTGGGTATACTATCTTGGATATTTGTAGGATAGTTCTTTTTCTATTTGTATTGCCTCATTTATACGACACAATTACACATTTTAAACTCATAAACCTTCAGGTTGCGCAAGTGTACTTAACAAAAAAATTTAGGACACATAATAAATCCTCCGTTCAGGATTTAGTAAAGTATGAACCCGAACTAATATCTCAATATAAACTAATAAAAGTATATAAGCTTAATGCGCGTCATCTGACGATTTTGAAAAGGTATTTGACAAATTGCAATTACATTCAAATACTTCACAGCTATGTAATACAATTCATCAAGTGTAAATGTTTCTCGATAGGCTTGCTTAACCCAGGATCTCTTGGCACGCGACATGACGAGTTCATTGTAGCTGCAGAGAGGCATAGCGTGGATATCATTGCCATCAACGAGACCTGGCTGCGGGCGGGAGAGGAGAAGCGCGCGCCGGCGCTGCCCGGTTACCGCTTGCGGCATGTGCCGCGCCCGGCCGGTGCGCGCGCCCGCGGCGGCGGCGTCGGCTTTTATGTTAGGCGGGGTATTTATGCGCGTACTCTCCCACACCCACCCTCAACATCCGTGGAACAAATGTGGCTGGGTATAACTCTAAATAGCGTGAAACTTGTTATTGGCACAGCGTATCGTCCGCCCTGGCAGAGCGTGGACGCGTTTATAGACGCATTAACAGAATCATTAAGTTCTTTCTCGAAATACGACCATGTTGTTTTAATGGGAGATTTTAATATTGACTTGCTTAAAAGTAGTGAAACTAACTCTAAGAGATTACTTGAGTTTCTTGAATGCATGAGTCTACACCAGTATGTAACTAAGCCGACACACTTTACAGCACACTCGGAAACTCTGCTTGATGTTGTGTGCAGTAGCACTAACATAACGAATATTCAAGTTGATTACGTGCCAGACTTGAGTAGCCATGCATTTATATCTTGCCAGTTACGTGTGAAAAAACCCATAGTAAAGCCTAAATTTATAACCTACAGACCTCTTAAAGATATAAACATGGACCTTTTTAATGCCGATGTCAATGGTTTCGCCTGGGAAAATCTTTTGTGTGACAACATAAATGATACGCTCTCTGCATTTACTACAAAAATTAACAGTTTGTTCGATATCCATGCGCCATTAAAAACATCATATGTTAAAGAACAAAGCTATCCATGGATTACATTTACAATAAAAGAAATGATCAACTTAAGAAATGCAGCACATGCTAAGTACCGGCGTACTAAATTCGAGAGTGACAAAAAATATTATAAGGACCTTAAAGGCATTGTAAATGTTGCAATATATAATGAAAAAGTTGCATATTTTAGTCACTCTATAAATAAAAACATGAAAAACCCACGTGCACTTTGGAAAAATATTAAAAGAAACATTGTAGATTTTCGTAATATAAATGTCGAATTACCTGTTAGTATTAGCGATCCGGATCAGATTAACAAACACTTTCTTAATATACCCAGTAATGATAACATAAACAGTACCCAAATTGAGCAATGGTGTAATAATAGATTTAGTTCTGCTGTATTTAGCCTAAAAGTAGTTGACGAGGCAACCGTTTTTAAAATTATAAAAAGTTTTAAGTCTAATGCACAGGGCATAGATGGCATTTCATTAGATATGATTTTGCTAACTCTTCCTCGCACAATAACTGTTATTACTGCTATTATTAATAGTTCCATAGTAAATGGTACATATCCGAACCTCTGGAAACAGGCAATAGTGAAACCGATCCCTAAAAATAATAGTCCCTCAGAATTCAAAGACCTCCGACCGATTAGTATTTTACCATTCCTTTCTAAAATCTTAGAAAAAGTTGTGTGCATGCAAATGACAGAATACCTAAACCTTAATAATATTTTGCCTCTAAAACAATCCGGTTTCAGAACTAGACGAAGTACTTCAACTGCACTTCTTGATGTAGTCGATAATATTCTTGCTGGCCAGGATGTAGGTGAAGGAGCTATTTTAGTCCTACTGGATTATAGCCGCGCATTTGATACCATAAATACTAATTTACTTGTAGCGAAACTTACCTACTACGGATTTAATGCCACAACATTGAAATGGTTTTCAAGCTATCTTCATGGTCGTTCACAAAGAGTAGAAATAACAAGGAACAATGGTTTAAAAACATACTCTAACACTACATTAATTAAAAGAGGTGTACCACAAGGCTCTATACTTGGTCCAATTCTTTTTATTCTTTACACCGCTGATCTTCCTAAGTGCATTTTTCATAGCGAGTATCATTTATACGCAGACGACTTACAAATATATAAATCACTTAAACCTAGTGAAACGATCACAGTAGCAGATAAAATTAATCAAGATCTTGCACACATAGCTGAATGGTCACAAAAAAATGATCTTATAATAAATCCAGATAAAACCAAGTTTCTTGTTATAGGTACAAAGGCACAAATAGTCCATATAAATAGCTTTTCACCAGCAATTAGGATAGGACATAATCAAATTAAACAAGTATCTGAAGCTCGCAACCTAGGTCTTATATTTGATGAGAATCTTAAATTCGAAAATTATGTTAATAATGTAGTCAAACAATGCTATTATAGATTAAAAATATTATACAGAATGCGGCCATATCTAAACGTTGACCTCAGAATATATCTGTGCGAGTCTTTAGTTTTATCGAAACTCAATTATGCAGATACCGTACTCGGCGACTGTCTGCTGGCTAGGACTAAAAAACTTATACAGCGAGTACAGAACTCCTGTGCACGATTCTGCTTCCCCATACCGCGCAGAGCTCGTATCACGCCCTACTTGAACCGAAGCGACCTTATGAACATGCAATCACGACGAGCACTACACTTCGCAGCATTACTGTTCGGTGTTATCAAAAATCAAAGCCCCCCATACCTATATCGTAAACTCAATTTCACTCAGCGCAACTCGCGTCTACGTGACCGTTTAATATGTCCCACATACAATAAAGCTTGCTTCCGCGGTAGCTTTCGTTATTCCGCAACTAAATGTTGGAATAACATACCACCCCCCATAAGAATTTCACGTAATATTTACATTTTTAAAAGAAAACTCAAACAACATTTATTATCCTTACAAAAAGATTCCTAATAAAAGATTTGTGGGCATATATTTATTTACATTGGTTTATTTATTTTCTTATTCATGTATTGTAAATATATAAAGCTATTATATAACTATATTTAACCTATATTGTTACATTTAATAAATAAAATAAAAAATATAAGAATTGTAAATGTCTTTAAAAGCAATATTGTACCTACTAGTAATAGATCGTAATTGTATTGTAATTATTACACTTACTACATTAAATTTTTTATTACCCATGTTATACTACTTTAGATTTCGTTGATTTTTGACAGAGATATTTTATTATGTTAATGTTAATGATAGGTTTGTTTGGGCAGCACTAAACGCCCTGATCTCTCTGGGCATCCGCAGAAAACCAGCGTCGTGGTACGCTTAGCGCCACCGCGACATATGCTGAGCGGAGACCTTTTAGGTACCACATAGTTTTAACTCTTTTTATGTTACAATGTTATATATTATGCATGTAAGTACCTAATAAACATTTTTTCTTTCTTTCTTTCTTTCTTTCTTTCTATTATTTAGTAACATTAATTGTCTTTATTGACGCGATAGTGAGTACGTATAATTTTTGATTTTGATTTTTGTTTGCTATTTTTGTATTTTGTGATTAATATGTACCTACCATAAGGGTTATAGGTCCTATCACTGTCACTATTGGCTCATTGTTGACAGAAAGGAGGGTGACAAGACCGCACGTCACAGTTACGCCATCTTTTGGATTTTTTCATTCAAAAAACCCCTAAGGTAGCTTAGGACCCTAAGGTGCTCCATATTAATCACAAAATACAAAAGTAGCAAACAAAAAGACTCCTCGTGCCACCTAGCGGATTTTGTATTTTAAAAACCCTCATTCATATGTATGTTTGCGTGCCTGTTGGTTGTCAATCAATGTTTACTTCACTTACTTACTTACTTACTTATTACTTATTATCATAACTTTTGCTTTTGGCTTGTTAAAGTCGGGTAAAAAATTAACTACGGAGTGGATGTATCGATAAAATATAATAGAACTGCAAGCACATATGTTCGGCGTTCCAGAAGCATAGTTGGCGATGGATTCCAATCCTTACCGGTGGCCATGATAAATGATAATCGTGTTTGTTAATGTCCTGCTTACCATAATCAAATATGGCACTGAATAAAACTGGGATGAGTGAACCAGCTTGAAGGACAGGTGATAAATCTTTGCATGGAATGATGCCATTATGTTCGTTCCATTTTCAGTTCATTCTTTGCTCCATTTACGCATTTAAATAGGGTATGGTTTATGGAGCCGTTATTGTTCTATATATATGGTAGGTCAATGGTAAGGCGCCTCATAACCGAGGGTGCGGGTTCAAACCCAAGCACGTACCTCTGGACTTTTCTAATCTATGTACGTATTTATACAACTGGCTCAGCGGTGAGGGAAAACATCGTGATAAAACCTTCAAATTTAACTTTGAATTTGTAACTATGATTCAAAAATTGTCTGGTAAATTATTTTAATGGTCTGACAACTAATTTACAATACAAGATCCTACCTCGTCCAGTCACTACTTTTATTATTTATTACCCAAAGCATTGAATAAATAAATGGGTAGTACAGACCTAATAATTAGATCCAACCTGTTACTAATTTAAACCTTAGCACCTTCATAAAAACGTTGAATTTCTTTCCACATGTGTATCTACTACAGATGTGGAAAGAAATTCCTAGTTAAGTACTGGTCATTATTTCTAATTGGCTCCTGATATTCATCGACTCTGTATTAAAAATCTACTCAATGTGTTATTGCAAAATAATTATTTTTATCTTTCATCCGTTCATTTCGTTGTAATTTACAGTTTGTAACAAGATCACTGTCATCAATTACTTATACCCGCAGTTACAGTTAAGTATCCCTTATTTCGACTGGCCCGTTGGTCGAGTGGTCAGAAACCCACGAAACCGAGAGTCGCGGGTTCGAATCCCACTACGGGCAAATGTTTCGTGTGATGAACATGGACATTTTGTACTCGAGTCATGGATGTTTATAAACATCCATGACTCGAGTATCAAGTCTATCCGTTCATCTAGTATCCATAGCACAAGCAGAAGCTTAGTGGGACTAGGGAATTGGTGTGTCAGTCTAGAGAATGTATTTATTTATTTGTTATATATTGTGAAACAATGTAACAATGTTTTTACATTACATTAACACGATATCTGAATGTATTTACAGAACAAATTACTGGTATCGCGTCGGGTAAATTATGTAACAAGTCAAAAATCATAAAAGCTATCGAACAAACTTTATAGGGGACCTTTATGGTTGTCATAGCGTGATGTTATATAGCCTTACTTCCCCGATAAATGGATTATTCGACACAAAAATACTTTTTTAATTCGGACCTGCAGTGAGATTAGCGCTTTCAACTAAACAAACTCTTATTATATCAGTAATACAGATTGTTAACACTAAGTTTATTATTATAAAACTTAACTAAAATGAAGCTACATAGAATGAAGTTCGCAGGTTTTTTGGCTAAAATATGCATTGCTTAAAAATTTACAACGTGAAATTTCAATAATAACTACAACAGTGCAGTATGCATAGCCGTAATCAGAAGCCAAACCTCTTAATAATCTCACAGACTGTCCATTGAACACTGGAACATAGATTCATTTAAATACTTTGACTGGCTCGATGGCGCATTCGGTAATGACTCTGCCCCATGCGCCAAGAGTTGTGGGTTCAATCCCCACCCAGGACATATATTCGTATGATGAATACTTGTGTTTGTTCTGTGTCTGGGTGTTAATATCCAATATTTAAGTATATATTTGTAATACCACTGTTGATTCTGATATCTGTAACACAAGTGCTTAAGCTACTTACTTCAGAGTCAGATCAATGTATGTCATCATCATCATCATATCCTCGTTATGTCCCATGCTTAGACGGGGTCCGCTTAGACCATGATCTGGGATTTAGCGAGTTTGGTAATTACATTGAAGCGACTGCCGATCTGACCTTCGTAACCCTAAGATAGGGGAACCAGACAATTTTTGGATCATGGTTGTCATGTAGTCTGATATTTATATTATTTATTTATACTAATATTATATTATAGAGTAGAAAGATTAGATTGTTTAACGCACTAATCCCTTTAACATCAGAAAATCTTCGGACCTTGACGCGTTGTTTTACTTCTCTGGATTTCTGCCGCGATGGGACCGTAACATTGGTGTTATTGTGTATTGTGTTCAATGTGTTGCCAATCTGCGCTGATGTTCCCATCTTTCAATGGGTTTTTACTACATATATATTATTCTCACTCGTCTCCGGTGAACGTTTCATCTTGTTTTAAACCGGGTAGTTTACTCTTCCTTGGTATTGTAACGACATTTAAGTCTAAGTCTAGGTAAGTTATTCATTTCCTAGTATGTACACAATTCGAAATGCTAACAACTCTAAAATAAGATAGAGGCTAGACCTGTTATGCTAAAATATACTTTTTCACCATAGCTTTATTTAACCTGTTAACAGTATCTAATAATCTTTCTTTTTTAGAACTAAAATTTTGGAACCGATAAAACGATAACTTAATTATTTTTAACAAAACCTACCACTGGTTTATACAACCAACTAACGACAAATAGCTCTTTTCATCAAAATTCTTAATACCGATTACTCGAAGAAAAATGTTAATATTTAACTATTTAAATAATGATTTAAATGACCAAACACAGTGAGAAATATGTAGTTGTATTTCCAGCAAATACGGGAGCCTTTAAAGGACAATGCTTAATGAAATATACCCATATAGAGAGGAAGCCATACATTTCTGTTCACCATCAACGTTTGCAAGCAAATTGCCAACACACGAAGATGTTTGTGCTATATTCCAAATAGGCAAAAAAGGATTTAAAGAAACACGACTAAGCAATCAAACGCATGATTGATTACCTTTTATAAATTACTAAGTAATACCGACGTGTGAATTATTCAACGGAAACTTGTTATAACCCGAAGAAATACTGGGTAGCTATGTTTTTGCTTTTTTGTTAATGTCGGTTGGCAAAGTACAGGAAAGCCGAGTCTAAAGCAGTGAAATATTAAATGCTGATTTTAATTCATACCATCTTCAACACTATTCTGATCTAAATAAAAATGAAAATCCTGTAAATCACCTGTCTCATTATTATAAAGAAGCAGCGACGATACCTACTTCTTTCTGTGCAGTTTGCATGTCTTTAGTATAACAGGAGATATTCCTTACTCTCCATTTACCTTGATTGATAATTTGTTAATATCATATCTAATCTAAATAAGTACTGTATTCGTATCAGTACATGATACATAATAAGTGAATCGTATTAAAACATATGTATTGTTATTACATATTATTGAAATTACACGTATCTATTAATCCGAATAACCAAAAGATTTACGTTTATCCCTTATTTTTTTAAATAATAATTCCAAAATTCAGTCTTGTGAAACCGTTCCAAACTCCAAAAGTGCACATTTCAACAGTTACATTTATGCATAATAATAAGACAAGGCATATTCATTGTCTATTAAATCAATCTTCGATCAATATGAAAGGTTAATTAGAAACATCGCATTGCTTTCGTACCATCGATTTAAAAACCACAAATGACTTAATACCGAGTTTCCAGTCTATAAATTGAAACCGAGTTTTAAGTCCTACGTTGGTCTAGGACTCAAAAATAAAGAATCAACTGTGTTTCTTTCCTAACATGTCGTAAAAAGGGGCTAATGGTGGAGTTCTGGATTTGTGATTACGTTGGGGACGAGCTAGTCACTGATTTTTTACCAATTTTTATCTAGCCGAACTCAGTTACATTTTTGGCCGAATATGGTTTACGGAGTTTATCTCTTTTGGACTCGCCTACCCCTTTGGGGATTACAGCAGTAATGCTATGCGTATGCGAGTTGTGGTCGTTCAAATCAAGCTTTTCCTAATCGAGCTACCCTTACCAATATTAGAAGCGGTCCACCGCGCAGAAAAATAATAATGTGCACAAATGTACTCGCGAACACATTTGCATACACTACTACTCTCCCACCTTGTCCCGGTAGAACGGTTGCTGAAACAAACGATGTCTCAGACACTTTAAAACTCCACGAAGCTAGTGAGCGCTAGGCTTCAGACTCCAGGGCGCACGTAATGGTCAACGCATGCTCATTACGCAAGCCGGCAGATGCGCGGAGGCTGCGTGCGCGCATACCGCCTTAGGGCTGCCTTGTCGGAAATGTTTACACGCACTGCGCAGCTTACTAACAGATTATTACTTCGAGGTGATAGACAATAAGTCAATTGCCATCCTTCTTAGGTTTGTATTTAAAGAGTTCTTTTTAACTGTCAAGAATTCCACACACGGTTTTTTGAATCTTAATGGTAGTAATTCCTTATGTTCCTTCAAAAAGTGCAGATGTTCTTCCTCATTTACATTGAAAGGTTGACACATTTCTTACCATGGTCTACAGACTATGAATATGTAACCCTATATAATTATGGATAAATAAAAATAATAAAATAAGGAACTTAAAAAAATTATAGATTGCCTGGCAAAATACTACCTACGGTGTTAAGAAAAAAATTGAAATATTTGTTCAATTAATCTCTAACTTATATGCTAGCCTCTATATCTCACTGGTTTTGAACAAATATTGAACCAATTTATCAATTAAAGTAATGTATAAAACAACTTCCCAGTGCTAACCCTTGAGGCTCGTGTGCGCAAGGCCGCGCAGGTCAACGACCCGACTGTGGCGCGATCTAGTGACAAACAATTACACGATTGGAAAATATAATATACCTTTCTCGTACACGGTCATTAAAACATGTTCCTTTATAAGTAGTCTAAGATACGACTATTTAACGATCTTCACTGAGCTGTTTAATTAATGAAAAGGATTTTATATTAAATTAAATATGTTAATAAATATAAATGCAAGTGGGTAGACTAAAAAGTTTCAGTCCAGATTATTGTTTTTTTTTTTATTTCACCGTTTTGGTTAATAGACAAATGACATACCAATCAAAAGTATGGAGCCTTTTTATACTATTTTTTCCCGTCATAACTTTTGGGTGCGCAATTATATACAGGTAAATCGTAGTAGTCTGAAAAAAGATAGATATAAGAAAAGCGTAAATGGCTTGAATAAATTCTTTCTGTATTATAACGACATAGGAAGTGACGACACACTGTTTTCAATCACACGAAATGGGAGACCACATCCGTACCTTATTGCCCTTCTTTTTTGGGCATCACCATAAAAACCATAAGATCATTCTCCGGCCAATTTTCTCAGTTTTTATAAGCCTCATCTTGTAAGTCGGTATTCGTTGAGACAGTTAACCACACGACTTGATTAAGTACGAGTATTTCTGGTTAGTTGCTCATGGAAACCGCTGGACATTATTAGGCAGCATACAATTTCCTTAACTGGTAATACGGTGATGTTATACTTGTGAAATAATCATTATCAAGTCTAATTTGTGAGCATGTGTGATCTGTGCGATTTTCTTTCGTTGAAAATTTTTTGAAGAAGTTGTTAAAATGGGCCAGGAGTGGAGATGGACTTCAATATTGAGCCTAACTTCAACTTTTTTTTATAACACGAAAGCGACAAACAAACATACCAGCCAGCCTGATGGTAAACGTCTCCGTAGCCTACAGAAGCTTGCAATACAAACGGTGTACCTCCAGTTTGCCAACCCTTTGAACATTTTCTCGAAGTTCCACCGGGATGGCGAAAGACGAGAGCACACCAAGTATCTTAGGTCTCCCACGTTGTCACTGAAGTACAGCTGAAGATAAAGGTAAAACAACAACACAATCTTAAATCCTCTAACGTCTGCCCTAAGAACCGTCAGAATTTGGGCTCCCCTAAAACAAGTGTCACTTAATCGTTGTAGGCCCTTTAAATACTTGTAGGCCCATAGCTCCTAAATCATGTCTGCTGTTTGTTGGAAAACTTGTTTACACTTAATGTTGTACTTACAGGAATCTCATTATATGAGGTGATAACTTCGCACCATCTCATATTTATGGTCAACGTTCTTAGATCGTAATCAGGTTGCACAAGTTATCACTTAACGCGTCTCTGCAACTTACTTACAGGCCACTGCAACTAACAGGTACTGGGAGTAAAGCTACCAGTGGTTTCATTTGAGGCAGCTTAGTAAATACTTATTCAATCGCAAATTTAAATGGCAAATTCTAACGATCACTTCGAGAAATTACCAGTTCAGTATTTTGTAGAGGCTTTTGGGCATAAGCAATGCAGCAGTATTCCCTAAGGGCAACGATAAAAGGTGCACTTTAGTGAGTGATATCAAACGAATAATTGAATAGGAAATAGCCGTGTTATTTCCAGTGGCGTAGCCTGGCAACCAGAGGCGGTGGTACAAAATATATGAAGCGTAACAGTACGCTCAGCGCGGTGAAATAGCAACCAATGATGGGCTCTACCATTAATTTTATGATCAAAACGCAATTTTTCCAATGGTTTTGTACAGAAAAACTGAGGTGCTTACCATCTTACCATACATAACTTTTAAATGTTTTCAAATCAGTTAGAAAACTACTTGTGTAAATAACTGAAATTAATGTTTGAAATAAACTGAAATTTAAGTTCCAGGTGGGGGAAATACAATATAATAGATAGGTTCTTATAGTAAATAGACCTTGGCATTTTATTATATAAATAGATACTAGTAGAATACTTAATGAGACTATTTGAGTAACTTAAGCTAGTATTTATTTAAAGTCCCCATGGATCGGAAATTTAACAGGGCAAGAAATGTGGCATATAATATGAATTGCTTCAGAAACCAAATAAGCCATTAGAAACCAATCCAAACTTAGTCGTCTAGGATTACTAGAATATTACTAGATATAATAGCTTTCTGATTAATACGGACCGTGTTAGAATACGATACTGTCCTGTTATCGCCTAATTGATGGACACCATTAAACATAAATATACATGCGTGAAATTGATATTCAAATCCACTGCCTACGACTTAGCCTGCGGCAAGGCGTCTAATTTACAGGGCTGGAATAAGGGTTGCGAAGGGACAAAATGCCCTCATTGAGATTAAGGCCCTGATTTATTTATTATACTAAATTTATAAACAACTAGCAAACAAATACTATCAAGCTGTAAAATGTAGCGTCAGAAAATTTAATATGATTTTAATTATTAATGTGAAAAGTAACTAAGTATCGAGTTTCTTGTCAGAATCTTCTCGATAGGATCCACATTCCAAGGAACGGAACGGAACAGTGATACTTTAATTATAGTCAGGTTTCTAACAGTTTTTAAATGTTTATTTAAAACCAATATTAATTATTGTGACTTTGTTACGTTTTTCCACCTATTGTTTGGTAAAATATAGTTGAAATCTTAAGAATATACATATTTATTGCAGGAAAGTGTACCTATAGATTTCTCGGTGGTTTAGCGTTGCGCGATCCCGTGGGCACCTTACATAAAGGCGTATACGGTACATTCCAGGGGTTTAGTCGACATATCCTGTCCTTTTCAGGGCGGGGCCCATCTACCATCTCGAAGACCCCGGGAACCACCCCCCCACCCCCCCCCCCCCCCCCCCAGTTTCAGCCGGACGGTGCGTAACGCACGCTTTCCTTGAAATAAAAAAATAAAGGCAAGCTTTAGATTCCGATGTCGGTATACTGACCAAATTCTAATTCCGCGCGACCAAAGCCGTATTTAAGCGAAAATTCCTAATGTTTAATGCTCATAGGTCAATTTTCCCCGCAACTTTGTATCTTTGATTATCACTTTTCTTCATAATCCATCATTCACATAGACCCGGGGCTTATGCTGTTAAGAACTTGGAGAACCTAAATCTCTTGAGATATGGACCGCGTAAGGAATGTTACCAGTAGTAAGGCAAGGACCCAATTGGCGTCAATCTGTTGCTTCTTATTTAACTAATTTTTCTTTTCTTTGTACTATTTTGTTCTTTGTCAAATTTCGTTTTCCTGTGTAGGTTTGTATTAACAATTGTGCGTCCAATAAATGTTCCTTCTTTCAGTACGCTGCTCTAGAAGTGGCCTCAGTCCAAAAATCCACTGCTCTAATAAGAAAATAATTTCCCCATTAGAAGCCCCCATAACGTCCTAAGAAATCCTCCGCTAATCTCACCGGTTCTTTATCAGCTACATGGTCGGAAGCCATTAGGCATAACTTTTTAATTGCCGTAGACCTAACAGCTACTATGTTGCTTGAGAACGCGTTAGTTCAGTAATAGATTGACGACATGTACAGTCGCCTGCGAAAGTTTACCTTGATTCGTATTTACCCTTGTTACAATATAGTTACTACTCGGTTTGGACGCAGTCTATGGAATAACCGGACACTTTTAAATTATGTATGTACATCATTATCGTTCATCGTCCTTATTCCATAAGATTTACAATGGTAAATTATATGGTACAATGGTACCATATAATTGTAAATCTTGTTAAGTTAATGTGATAAACATTATTAACATTTGGCTTATTAGTATAGCTAAAAGTCATAAACTAAACTAATTGTGTTCAAATATTTAGAAAAAAATCTACGGAAGTCATTGACCATTTAGAAATTACATTATAATTTTTTAGCCACCTATACAACACGTAAAAATTTTATTTCAGTTCGAGGTACTGTTGTATACAGGATTTAGCCGAAGCTTACTTAATAAAGACGAAATTTTATTTCCGATATTGTTACGTACTTTTTAATAAACTTTTAAAACCCTGATATGGTTAGCTACTTTTATACTCGACTGTACGTACAAGTTCTGCTTGCACTTCAAGATTTTCCACTTCATTCATAAATGCATAGTTACAGTTCAACTGATGAATAAAATAATATGTTGTTTTTCGAATAAAATATCGACATAATGTATTCTCAATTCTCATCCTACTGTAAATACGGGCACGTAATAAGGGTCAATATCACCAGTGCACCCCATAATTAAACATATTACAATCAACACCGCATAGAGGAAAGAACACCCTACTTTTTTTTAACTATGAAAATTTGATGAAAAATATTAAAAAAAACATTTTTATATTACAAACAAACAGAATTGGGTTTTAAGGCAAACTGTGACAAAAATGTGATGGTATAAACCTGAATATCTTGTTGCCTACATAATTACAAACTGAATATCTAAAAGATACACCATTTGTCGCCTTATAAGCCGGCTCAATGCAACTAAGTAATAGTTAGTGTCTACCATATCATAATTTACCTTTTAACTCCCAGACCAACATAGACTGATACAACAGTGTTATCGTAAGCCGACGCATAATTATTGACTACTTACAGATATTTTTGAACTTAATTCGACATAATGTCTGCATCTCACCATCAAGCCATAGAGTAATAAAGTCACGTCATTACTCTAGAGAGTAATGAAGGTTTATGAACATTTTAGCAGATGAGGCCGCCGTAACGGTACACCGTGCTAACGAACTCACGCGCAGGTGGATTTATTAAATTGTGTGGTAATTCTCATGGGTGACACTGAATTTGTAATACTTATATGAATTTCTGATCAAGAAAAATCAAAAATAATATAAGAAAGTGTTACCTACATAAATAAATACACTCCCGCAATCCCCGGAATACCTTTTTGGGAATTTACATTTGGAAACTTTTATCAATTTCAATTTAAGATAAGCATGGGGTTGCCATCCGTCCGGGTTTCCTCGGATTTATCCTAGTTTAGAGGGCATCCGGGGAGCGTCCGGGCGAGGCTTAAGTTGTAGTCTAGGTTTAAAAAAAATTAAGTCAAGGGCCGGCCGCGACACACTGATCAACAGACGAACCGACTCGCTAAATTCACCATCATTTTCAACTGTTTTATATATATACACTAACTATACAAAAAACCAGTTAGCATGTCCGGGTTCTGAGCTCTAAAATGCGGGGTTTTCACACGTCCTATCTCTAAAATGCGGGGTTTTCACCACGCCTGTAAACCAGAAGGGGTAAGCAGTCCGAAAAGCTCCTCTAATCAAATTTAGTCAAAAATACGTAGGTACCTATATTGTATAATGTCGCACATTTACGTTGAAGTGTTTAAAGCACTTTATTGATACCACGTTCTGGAGTTTGCCACAAGGCAGTACTGTACATCGGCACTACCGTACATCCCGCACTCCTATTTCCATTGTTGAACGGTGGAGAATGAACATTTTTGGAAAAATGGAAAGGCCCAGCCTTTAGTTTAAATATTTCGATATGATATGCAACGTTTTCTTATCTTATTTCAATTATTTTTGTCCACAGATTCAAAATGCTGAAGTCAATACTTTTATTCTGCTTTGCGGTACAAGCGATCGCAAACAGCGATGACCGGTTCATCAAGAAATACGCCATGATGAAGGTAATAAATATCGAAATACATATTAGAACAGTGTAATTTATAAAACAAATCGCAAAAAGTTCGCAGTCGGTAGGATTCGAACCTACGCTCCCAGAGGGAATCTGATTTCTAGTCAGACGCCTTAACCGCTCGGCCACGACTGCTTCCGATGGGTAAATTGAAATTATTTATCATATCCATTTATATTTTTTCATAATATTAATATTCTTAACTTAATAAAACGTATTCTAAAAAAAAAAAAAACAAAGGAAAAAGAAATCATATAAATTTTATAAAATTTACTACAGACGAAATATTATTATATAAAAAATAAACACAAACAAAATTAAATTTTTAGTGCCTTTCCAACAGATTTACGAGAGCTGTTTCGGCCCAGAAGTGGTAAAACAAGTCCGCAAAGAAATGAAAGATGCTTACACAAAATGCTCAGCGCCGCCACCGCCACCTATCGACGAACCACCGAACTCCCACATACCGTCCATCTTACTCGGCAAGCTGCCGCCTGGCTTTGCTATGGACCCGAGTACGCAAACCATCACTAAACCGCTAGATGGCGCTATTCAGCATAATCAAGATACAGAGCGCAACAATCAAGAACATCAACAACCACCACAAAAAGTACCCCTGGGAGGAGCAGGGCCGGGAATTGCATTTAATTTTAGACCAAATGCGGTAAATATATTATTTTCTGTATAAAAAAGATCTGGCCAATGCCTCCTGTGAGGATTGAACTCACGACCCCTGGTTTACGAGACCAGTGCTCTACCACTGAGCTAAAGAGGCGATAGATGAGATGTCGAAATATGTGTTTAATTTCTACAGAAATAATTCATATTGTTAGGAATAATAGTGTTGTAAAATTTAAAACATTTAAAGATAGTGTTTTAAATTGTAATACATACACAAAAACGATCACGACAAATATTTCTGATTAAAAAACAAATAATTCTCTTTTATGTGTTCAAAATTATTCAAAAATTAATTGTCATTATTCCCTATTGAGTCATATTATTAATTATGTAATTTCATACTTTTTATTAATTTAGAATACAATATCTAATATCATCAATGTTTTAGGTACGTGTCAGATTTTTTTGTTGCCAAAAAAGCCTCAAAAGGCGCCCATTTTTAAAACTGTACGATAAACGCTCTCCAGAGTATCGGGCAAACGAATCACCTGAACTCGGGTCATAATTTTATCTTTGATTTGGTCACCCATCTATGTTCACCACGATGAGTGTTGCTTAACTTTAGAGATTTAGGTGGATCGCATTACTATGTAACTGCTCTCCTAATTAGGTACGATTAATTGAATAACCTTATTAAAGATAATTATTATTTTCAGATGCCATTCCCTCAGTCGGTGCCTCCATACATGATGGCAGCCAACCCTCAGTTCAGACCGTTCTCCCCCGCGACACCCTTCTACCAGTTCCCGTACAACGCGCCAGGCCTGTTCTACCCCCCCGGGGTGCCGTACAACCCGTACGCGCAACAACCCCAATACCCGCAAGGGTTCTACCAACAGCAACAACAACCCTACTTCGGATCTAATAGGATGGCTGTAAGTTAAGGTTTTATCCTTTTTTTTATCAGGTAATCACTATTATATTTGTACGTGCGTACGAATGATCGGATTAACAGTGACACCATTTCTCATGTAGTACGCAAGGGGGGCAGGCAGGGGCAACTGGAGTAAACAAAATCAATAGTCCCCTAGGCTATTTCCACATTTAAATTTCTAGGTATTTTCTTAAAGCTACTGTTGTATAAAACTTAATAGTCGGTTTAATTTCTATTCCATTTCAAATAATATTTATTTTGTTAAATTCCCCGTTCCAGCGCGAAATGGATCTGCGCGAGCGCCTCGACGTGATTTCCCACGGTCCGGCGGGCGGACGCGTGCGCAACATCACCTGCGTGATGCAGGAGCTGGGCTACGTGGACCGTAGCCTGGAGCCCAACTACGAGCAGATCACGCAGCGCATCAGCGACCTGCCCGTCTCGGCCGAGCTCAAGGGCGACATACAGGACGGCCTCGAGTTCTGCAGGAAGTTCTCGGTACGTGTGTAAAGGGTTTCGTCGTAACATCACCTGCGTGGTGCAGGAGCTGAGCCGCGGGGACCACAGCCTCAAGCCCAACTAAGAGCTGCTCACACACATAGTTTCGAGGTAGACCTGCATTTCGTAAACTGCAGATGCTTCTGTGGTCATTGGGTAACGAAAAGTTTCTGAGCTGGAGCAGGGCAAACAGTAAAGTAAGCAGTTTCGTCCGAGCTCAAAGGTTGTAGGATGACTTGGAAATCTGCAGGAAGTTCTTGGTGAGTATAATGAGGAGGATGAGGAACTCAGCGTTGCTATTCACGATTTATCTTTATCACCTATATAACTGCTTAAAAAGTCGAAGGGTTAGCAGTACCTTAGGCATTTTAGGGAGACTTACCGTTTCAAAGTCAAAGTCAAAGTCAAAATACTCTTTATTTATATAGGTTTGAAACAAACACTTATAAATCGTCAATTCAACAGGAAAATCAACTAATAATATGAATTTACCACCGGTTCGGAATGTTGCTTCTACCGAGAAGAAACCGGCAAGAAACTCGATTTAAAATGATGATGTAGTTATACTTGTCCCGTGTTGGTCTGGGACTTAAAAATAATGTGCCAACTGTGTTTCTTGCCTAGCATGACGTAAAAGGCGAATAATGGTATATCGGGTTTTGTGTGTGTGATTGTGTAGGCGACAGGTTAGCCACTTGTCACAACTTTTTCACAATTTTCCATCTAACCCAGGCCAGTTTTATTTTTGGCTGAATGTGGTTAAAGGGGCTTGCTGTCCCTTTGACTCGGCCTACCCTTTCGTGGATTATGGGCGTGGTGTTATGTTATGTATTATGTTATGTTATGTAGTTATACCTAATTATAATTATGTACTATTCTACAGCAATGCGTGCCGGACGTGAAGCGGGATGTGGCTCCTCTCTCCCAAGAGCTGATCAAGCCGATGTTCTTCTTCCGATGCTACAAGGTAACTAATAAGTGCATAATTCTCCTCATATATTGAACTATATATATGAATGATATATTTAAATTCAATACCCAACTTCGTACTCTAAAACTTAAAAAATAACACACCTACCTACATACATGTAAAAAATGGTGGTTCAAATCCGACTGTTAGAACATGTACATATCATGGATGTATAAACGATTTATAGTTCAGAATTAAAGGAAAACATCATGAAACAAAATCAAGATGTTAAAAAAATCAGATTCTTCTGTCCATGGCCTACGAAAGCCATAGCAGCTGCATAAATGTGTGTAATCGCTAAATCAGACTCGTTTTTCATCATAATCGATTCCAAAAATATTTCGATTCAGTAATATTTACTTTTACATTAAGAATCGTCTGTAGGTTGATTATGACCTTATATCTATACTTATAATAAATCTGTAGAGAGGTCAATTCTGTACATGAAATATATTTTCAAAATAACTATCAGGGGGTGATTAGTGATCGATACTGATGCCAAAAATGCAATCAAATAAAATTTTTGTCTGTCTGTCTGTCTGTCTGTCTGTCTGTATGTTCCTTATAGAAACAAAAACTACTCGACGGATTTTAACGAAACTTGGTACAATTATTCTTCATACTCCTGGGCAGGTTATAGTATACTTTTCATCACGCTACAATCAATAGGAGCAAAGTAGTGAAGGGAAATGTTGGGAAAACGGGAGAAGTTACTCCATTTTTTAAGCTTCCGTCGCGTGTGCAGCCTTAATGGTTAAAGTTACATAGAAATCATGTATGACGGAAATAGTTTTTATAATATGAACCATAAACGCGGGTGACACCGCTGGCACAGCTGGTCCTTAAATAACTTTTAAATGCTTACATTGTTTGAAAACATTCCAAAATATACTCAAGCTCCAGTTATTTATAGCATTGCATTTTCCCATTTGCAGCACAAGAAATTGGAGGCGTGCATCATGAAGGACATACGCGAGCGATTCACCACAGAGGAGGAATTGGACACTGACACTGATTTCAGGTAGCACACTATTCCTCATAAAAAATTAATAAAGGTATTTCAAAGTACGCCTTTATTACTACATAATTTTAAATAATTTTAATGTTTTCATCCATACCTTGCGAGACGTGAGCCGTTGGGAATAACGGCAAATAACAAAATTAGACTGTGTTTGTTTCCCGAAGCAATTAATTGTCTGTTTTTTACTAATTAGAATAGAATAGGTATAATAGAGAACATTTATTGACCATTAAATAATACAGACATATGAGACAGAAATTAATACATTGAGTTATGGCCAACAAGGTGTCAGCCTCAGCATGTGTTGCAGCAGGGATTAGTACTTAGCTTACTGCTAAAAACAATACGCAATTAAGTCATCAAAATATAAGCTGTTTTTTTACTTAAACATTTCATTTTAGATTTTTTTCTGACACAAACACAAGAAAAATGCCAATGATAAGTTTTACATACAAAAATGAATGCCAGGGGTGAGAGCTTCCCGCTCCCCCGCAAACCCGGTAGGTAGTAAAGGCCGCCCTCGGCCAACTACTGATAGTCCTCTCAAAAAAAAACAATTGTATCGTACCTATAAAAACTAAATTTAATTTCAGATCCATCTCGCGGTCCGCCCGGTCACTCCGCGAGGACCCACTAAGCGACCCCAGGTTTGAGGCCCTGGACGAGATGGCGGTCTACTTGTATGACTACCTCAGCGAGGGCAACGGCCTGGACTTCGACTGGATGTAGGCTTACTGTAGACGAGCGCTGTAGCCTGCAGTAAACTGTGGATTACGGTGGGCTGTAGGCTGCGGCGAATTGTGAACTATGATGAACTGTGGCCTACTGCGTACTTAGCTGCAGTTAACTGTGAAATGTGGATCTCTGTAGCCTACAGGGATCTGTTATCTGCAGTTAATTGTAGACTCTAGTGTGGCTATAGTCAACCGTACTCTATAGTGAACTGTAAGGTAAACTGTAGCCTCTGTAGTTGTCTGTACAACTGTTGACTACGGTAAACTGTAACTACGGTAGATTGTAGACTGACTAGGAAGAAAGTTGTAAAACATTTCGATGTGCAATGCCAAGTGCTCACATAGCAAATTTAGTTTATTAAGTTAACCTATAAATGCTCAATAAAAAGTGTCTCCAAGAGGATAGTAATCAATTTCTAATGTGAGAATAGAATTATGGGTCTGTTGAGCGCACTTATAGACGGTCTATAATATTTGGTCGCTCAGCGCTCAAAGGGATATTCAATAACTTACATTTTTTTTATTTACAATTGTCCATCTAACTCATACCAGTTTAATTTGCACTTGCAACAAGTGGTTTAGGCTACTCCTTTGACTCTGCCTACCCCTTCGGGGATTACAGGCGTGATGATATGTATTTTTTTTTATTTCACACCTTGGCATTCACTAAGATCGATCACGTCGTCACAAAATAGTTTTTAGTTTTTTTTAATTGTCCGAATTCTACTGAGTAGGATTTTAGCAACGCTTGCCATTAGATTGCATTTAATAGGTGAAAAGTTAAGTTCTCAGTTTTTTCATTCTATAGGGATGTCTATCAGGGATGCTTGCTGCATGACGTCATTGGACCCCATCAATTTGGCCCTTATGTAGGGTTTTCTTGGCACCTGACAGGACTTTCCGATGCGGTCCCGATTATTGTACTGAATGATCCGAAATCAACAAAAAATATTTTGAATTCCGGAGGATGTGTCATAGCGATTTATTATAATTCAGAGATCCATTGTCAAAATGTGGGTAAACCAGCTCTTAGGAATAAATGTTTCGCTATCTATTTTCTACACCTATTGTTATAAGTAGGTATGAATATTTTTTATAGAATTTGGAATCATCGCCACCATAATTAAAATAACACGTAATAATATCGTTAGCCCAAAAATAGGTTACAAAATGAGATTTCATAAATATCAGTGAATAAGTTTCGATGTACAGTGATGAGAATTATTGTGCATATTAGTCGACTTCTAATATTCACATGTACAATATCTTATGTACATTACATAGAACAACTTAATAACAAACAAGATATTAAATTGTAATTCCTTTCAGAAATGTCGCAAAAGTCAAATATTCCATTGCGTTAACCATTTTTTTTAACTGTCGTCTAAGTGAATGAAATTCAATAAGTAATTAGCAATGTCAAAACACACAAGGCTAACTAGCTATTAGATAGGGCTGGCACAGTTGGAAATAAGGTCATAGGTTGTTGAGAAATAGGTAGAATGAAATAATTTTTCCATATAATCTAACTCAACTTGTATGGGTAAATATTATTTAAGAAGCTCTCTTAGGTACTCCTTGGACTTTGCGTGCCCTGGGGATTGAGGTCATGCTGATATGTATTACTGTATAAAACAAAGTAGACAGTTTAAACATCTACTAATAACTCAATTTCTACGCATTTTTATACATGCGTGACATATCCTAAGACTTTAAACAATGGACAGCTTCTCAAAAAGTCAAAACAAGGTGCTCCAACGCACTTTAAGGTAGACCATTAATATATTAATGTATATGTTTTTTAAATTTTAAATTATTTATACTTATTATTATTTGTATTTATTGCCACTTGAGTTCGTTTTTCTTTCCTTTTTTTCATTATGTGGCAACCCTGTTGAAATTGACAGCTAAATAATTATTCAAACCAGCACGGTTTCCACTGATGAAGTATTTTTTACGAAATGACGCACGGGAAAGACAAACAATATTTTACATTTTTGTTCGTAATAGATATTGCTGTGTACCTATATTTATTTTAAAAATAATATTTTCATAAATTACCCGTGTACCTACCTACATTTTTATATGACCTTTTACCTAGCGACGCGTGTTTTTTTTGTGCGTTTAAATATTTTAAACAAAATAGGTATTGTTAATTAAATATCTATAGACATTCAGTGGCGTAGCTAGGTGACAAAGGGCCCTGGGGCAAAAAAGAAACTAGGGCCCATGGGCGTACGCAGCTTTGGGTCCAGGCCCCCCCTACTCCAGGGAGGGCACTAACATTTTTCTTCCTACGTTGGACAGAGTCAAATCAACCTCAAATGAAGAGGTGTGCTTATCAGGTTTTATTGCCCCCCCACCCCCCCAAGCTTAGGGCCCCGGGGCACTGCCCCGCCTTGCCCAGGGGAGCTACGCCACTGTAGACATTAGTCATAACCATTTAAATATTCGTTATTTTTCTTATGTTTTTAACATGACCTTAATTAATTATGTTAAATTTCTAATAGCTTTTTTGTACAATTTTGATTAATATGTTACTTTCCTATACCTAAACATTTTCAAACACAGTAACCAACTTGCAAAATATAATTATTATTTTTTATTTATTCAATATTTAGTAATAAAATTTTATGCAATAATGATTCATGCAGCAAGCCAAGTTCTTGTCCACAAAGCTTTTAGTACGAAGCTTTAGCGATGACAGCTTTTAAAAGTCGGTGGCTGTAGTGTATAATTTATTAATTTTAGTTGTATAAACTGCCTAATGAGATTACATCTACGTAATTGAATGCATTTATTAATGAGTAATTTAGTTATTAAGAACAGTGATAGAATTAAGTAACTTTTAGGTTTAATTGAATAAATAAAATGAATTGGTAAATAATGTTGTTTTTTTTTGATTTCGTAATGTTAAGATTTTATTTATGTAAGTGAGGCGTGGCTAAGGTAGTTAATACATATAAATGTGTTTTTGTCAATAAAATAAAAATAAAAACCAGTTTCATATTACATACGTGACAAACAGATGTACGGCCGACCAGTTGGTAAGCAATCATCGTAGCCTATAGGCGCTTACGGAGTTGACGTAAATCGGCATTTTGGCATAACATCGTCACAAAAAAATTGTAATTTCGGCAAAATATGATTTTGACAAATATACTCTTTGTGTTATACCTACGTAAACACTGAACAAGCTACAAAAATTTACTTTACTTCCTCCATTATGTGAAACAAATTAGAAGTGGATTCCAAAATAATATTGAAAGTCTAGCCAAGATAATTATGGGCAATAAATTACAAGCAGTGTGTTTGTGCAGAAAAATATTACCGATAGCCCGTAAATTACCGTTAATTTAATCTTTTTGAAACAGCCATCTTTTGACAGCTCTTAAAAAGCGCACTAACCGACTTGACAGCAAACGTCAAACCAAACTAAAAAAAAATGAATCACAGCTGACCTTTTTTTAAACATGATGCATTTGTTAAAGGTCACACACAAAGTCTTCGGCTTCCAGGGACCAATTTTCCCATAACCCCAATCGGCTCAAAAATCATAAGTCTTCGCGATTGTTTTATAAATATTAAATAGGAAGGGGCACGAAAGGTGAACGTCTATCACGTTACCAGTCACGCAACTATAATTTTCTTGTCGACGTTTTGTGTTTTCAAAGTTCACCTGACTCCCCATGATGCATGGTAGAAGTTATTCTTTTGCAGAGCTAACGATAAAAATATTGAATAAGATAAGTGAAAATATATTATGGATTGTCTATGTCCGCTGGAGATGTCTTTGAATTGCAGACAGCAACAGATAGATACGACGTTTATTCTGGATCAAGAGACACTAAATAGTTTTTTTAGTTACACTATAGGTAAATTTAATGAAAGTCGAATTTGAGAAGAAAATAAATTATAACAAATTGGTAGACACTTTCGTTTAAATTATAAGGCGATAGGCCGGTTGGTCGAGTGGTCAGAGACTGTATATAGCCACGAAACCAAGGGTCACGCGTTCGAACCCCGCTTGGGGCGAATGTTTCGTGTGACACTTGTACTCGAGACATGGATGTTTATAAACGTATTTAAATATGTTTTCTATTCACTTAGTATCCATAGGACAAGCTTTAAGCTTAGTTTGGTACTAGGGAATTGGTGTGCCAGTCTGGAGAATTTATTATTATTTTTATGGATTAGTACTCTCAATATCAGATACTGGATTACTGAAATGCACTGACCTAAGCCAAGTGTATTTCAAGTGGTAGCTAGGGGTATCATTGGTTGATAATGATTTGGTGTTTGTATATTCGTTTGCAAAAACTTTCTCACTATACGGCAAGTATTTAAGATAACTGCTTTATGCATTGAAATATAAGGGGACGAAGAGAGTGATAATTATTATTAAGAGAGTCGCTTTATTTATGACTGGCTCGATGGCGCATTCGGTAGTGACTCTGCGCCACGCGCCAGAGTTGTGGGTTCGATCCCCACCCAGGACAAATATTCGTATGATGAATACTTGTGTTTGTTCTGTGTCTGGGTGTTAATATCCAATATTTAAGTATATATTTGTAATACCACTGTTGATTCTGATATCCGTGACACAAGTGCTTAAGCTACTTACCTCGGAGTCAGATCAATGTATGTGATGTAGTCGGATATTTATTTATTTATCAACTCTCCCCGGGTTGATAAACAGCGATATTAAAAGCGACAAACTTTTCATGGGCCATAGAAAATGTTATAAACGCAAATATTTTCGTAAATAAAGTTTCCTTTTGTTATTTATGACTTTTTTAAGCACGTTGCGATGTTCACCCTGTGTTTCGCCATTCTCAAGCGACTAAACTACGCAATTTAAAATCGAATTTAAGAGATAGATAACTGAAAACCGTATTAAATTGAGTGTTATTGATGAGAAGTAAGATATTGAAGATTTTTGTGTTTAATATCAACGCCCCAATACTAATGCGAAGGATAGTATACATTTAAGCAGGTTGTAGGTACCCTAAATATATCCAAGACTGTACATGTCTGAACAAAAATTATTGATCTACAATCTATACTAATATTATATAAGTGTAGAGTTTGTTTGTTGGTTTCTTGAACGCTTATCTCAGAAACTACTCGTTCGATTTGAAAAATACTTTTATATTAGTGTTATAGCTTATTTATCGAGGCAGGCTATAGACTATATAATATTAACCATAAACCCGGATGAAACTGCGAGCACAGCAAGTTAATTATTTGTTAAATTTACAGGATTCAATTGTTATTTTTTTTCTATTTTGAAATACATATATGGATGTCAAAATCGCTTCCGTCATGTTGCAGTTTGATCTTTGAAAAACATTTACTGTCTGATCTGTTCATTTTCATGCAAATAGCTATGAAATTTTAAATACTTTTTTTACAATCCTTAGTACCATTTATTTCACACAATATAATGAAATGAAATGATCTTATTTATATAGGCTTCAACAAAGCACATATAATCGTCAAAACTAATTCAATATCAACTGGTTCAAAAGGTAGCTTCTACCGTGGAGAAACCTCATATATTTCTCAAAGTTACCTGCGGGTCTTCATTGGATGGTTTGACTCGTCGCATTAAAAAATATAAAGAATATGTAGTAACGGCTGAAATTAAAATTATAAAGGGGTGAAAAACCGATATATTAATTCGGAATACTTTCTAAATAAAGCAAACTGTCGACCTTTTCAATAAAGAAGTACCTACCATAGACCATTTTACGAGTATAACAATCCTATTTAAAATATGCTATTTTCAAATTCATAAATGGCAGTGTCATAGAGTTGAATACATCTTTATGTATACTATAAGTATAGGATATAGAAGGCCAGATCAATTAAACACTACAGAAAATTTTGCAAATTTTATATTATAAAAATGAATTGCTATTCTTTTGTTATTACGCTAAAACTCAACAGCTAGGCCGATTTTTCTGCTGTTAGTTTTAAAATATTTCTAATTTTCCAGGAGAAGGTTTGTACAGTAAGAAAATATGAAAACATTGCGAGGAAAACAATAAAAGAAAATCCGAAATCGGGGCGGTACGAAGTGCGCCGTGTCAGCTAGTGCGTTATAAAAAGCCTTTCCGATTTCAAATCATCATCATCGAAGAGTGCCTATACTTTTTCTCCAGGAAAGAAGTATATAACCGTATCAATATTAGTTCCCAAAAGCATTCAAAATGTTAATACAGACGGCCACAAAAAATCCATCTGTTTGTGAAATTCAAAACCCCTTTTGTGCCATCGGACATTTCGGAGAAAGGGTCCGAATTTTTTCCAATCTCGCACAGTCGCAGTAAAAAGGCACAATCCGCACACATTTTTGTACAAAACTTTCTCTGCGGCTCTTATAACTTTTTTGCAAAAATATTTAGGTACCTGGTTATAGGGTACTGTGGCCGAATTTCAAAACCTTCCAATAAAAAAAACATGCTGAATATTCATGCGCAAGAAATATTCTTCCTTTTCTCTCCTTTTCATCCGCTGTGCTAACATGGTCTCAGAGTGTACCGCCAAGTAAGAATATGTTACAGCATTACGTACGTATATTGATATTTATATATATTATATGAGTAAGGCATATTAATTAGCCGTAAAGCTTATATGAAAAGGATTATGAAGTTAAAAAAAAACAAGTCAGGTGTGTAAAGAAAGTGTCATATAGCGCCCAGTTCTTTCTGTCTATCCTTTCAGAAATATATGATATTGAATGATTGAAATACCCGTTTTTATATAATTTAGACACTTTAATGTGATACTTGAATCTATTTTTAAACAAAGCAGAACCCTTAGCTTATACTTGCGACTCGCACTTGCCTACTTTTTGCAACAATTTGGCTCTCATTGTGGGAAAAAGTAGAGCAAAGAGACAAATGCTATGTTTACGACACTCTGCTGTTTACTGTACTTTCACAAGCCCTTTGTTTTCCGAAATGGGGCATCGGTTATTGAAAGGGCCCAGTTAGCCCTCAAAGTCGGGGATAGGAGGTTATTGTGTGCGATGCCGTTACGGGTTAAATAGAAAGCGGTAAGTTGTAATGGATTAAAATGCCAGGACAATGTAACTGCTGGAAGTTATAAATAAATGTGCGGTGCCAATTGTAATTAAAACTGAACGGTTTCACTTTTATTTTCCTAGACAATATCTATCTTTTTCTAGGGCGTTGTAAGGGTTTTCCCTTATACTTGAAAGAACGAGATAGCTAAATTACATATAACAAAGAAAATTCGGGCGGAAACCTCCTGTAGACATTAATACAATTACTACATACACCTTAATTCGCAATTTACATAGATGGGTATATCTAAACCCCTTAAAAAGTGATGTGATTGGAAATATAATTTGTCTTAGTTTTTAGACAGGTTATTTCGATTTTCAGGCAGTGCATAAAATTTTTTGGAGTACTCCCACTACCCAAGACCTGTATAATTTGATAATTACTGCTCGAATTATCTGACAGCTCACTCGATATTTTTCATCTAGCTGCGCAATGACGCAATTTTGAGTTAAATCTAAGAGCCGGCAAATGAGCTGCGCCTGAGTTACTGAGCTGACTCAAATTTTGAGTTATACAAAGAGTCAACTAACATGCCTTAGTAACTGCGTAATACAAAGATTGTTGCCAAGTTACCCATATGTAGAGCAAAGCTCGTTCCCGATTGGTCGCCCATCACATACTTATGATGTGTGACAATGGATACATTTGTCATACAATCGCACATGGCGGCAGATGGCTCGGCAAATAAACACATATTAAACCTTTCTGCTTCGCCCACTCAACCCGACCGACCACCTTTTACCGGTAAGGTAAACGTCCCTATTTATGGACACCAGGACTGCTGGATATTTATGTCTTTTTTGTTATACTTTATTTAATAGTGCTATTAAATAAAGATTGCTCGATAATACAGTTAGAGTATTATGATTTTAATAGCTTAACTATAAATAGACAAAATATTTCTAAATTAAGACATGAAGCTTTCAAACTACTGTGCAAAGAGTATGAAGTGCGTCACTATTAAAAACCGGTTTTGAACCAGGTTTGAGTTCCGTAAAAACTAAAAATTATGTACTGCCTAATTTATCTGAGAACTCAATATAGTAGAAATAGTTACTTACCTGCGGGCAAATAGGTATATTATCTAAATATCGTCCTATTCAGTATTCCAACATAAAGCAAAATTCAAGCGTTCCCATATAGGACCATTTACCCTGCTCCGAATATAGTACACCTTTCACACAGGTAAACAAACCCAGAGAAAGATTTTTGTCAAATAATCACTGCGCAAGTGTTCCCAACAATATGGACGCAAAAAAATGCTAAGATGGAAGGATTGATGTTCGAAATTCGAATGCAAAATTGATATTTTTTTCATTTCGGGGTCCATGGAAATCAATGAATGCCTGAACATCCGCAAGGTGGTCGAAAAAAAGAGAAATGTTGAGTTGTGCAGTTCTGCTACAATGGAGTACTCTTTCGAAGAAAAGAGGTTTTAATTTTTTTATTAAACTTGTGGATGACATTTAATTTTGAAACGTCATTTTCTGATGATATATGTAGGTACTTTATCGCTATTAGTTATATGCGGATTTTGACTAAACTTGGACCGCTAGGAAGATAAGTAAGAAAAATATCCATGATTTACAAACGTAGGTAAGTTTAATATGTACTTATCAACATTTAATAAATATTATGTATTAAATTGCTAATTTACTAACAGTTGTACTACTTCAAGTTTAATTTCATGCTCCTAATTGATAAAACAACAACACCTACAATTAATTAAATATGGGTAGATAATATTTTAGTAACATACTCGTAAGTACATAACTATAACGCTAGGGAAGTGGCGTGAAGTTTAGTTAGTTAGTTAGTTAATTTATTTATTCAGCCAATGTCAAATTCCTAGTGTATACCCTTAACGATACAAGGTGCGAAATAGAAGTATCATCAAGAGGTTTCCTTCTTCAACATAATCTTCTAAAGAAATCATTCTACCAATTAAACTCTATGCTAATTTGAACGCTATACCTCTCAACAGTAAGTCCATTTACTATTTTGACGCTTACGTCACTCAAGAAAAAAATAAACCAGCGCCAAGGAAACTGCGAACATGCAGCCCTCAAAGTGTGAAATCCTGTAGAGGTTGGTGTAAAAAGTTTCTAGTGGTGTGTCGTGTCCACGTGCGCGCGCAGGTGGCTCCGTTAACGAGCAGGGTCCCACGGGACGCGAACTATGAACCGCGAGGCATTTCCGAAACCAACACTAATTGGGCGTATCCTAAAGACGTTTATATTGTCTAATGACGGACGCTATCCCTACATATGCTATATGTCCGAGGAAAGTTCACGTGAGAGTAGAAAATGAGGGGATTTTTCGTATCAAAGTCATGTCGATAGAGAAGGCCGGACCTGTTCTTACTTTCTTTGAACCGTCAAAATGTAAGCCTAACAATAATAACAATTGGAAACTGATTTGTTTGTTATTTTTTCGCGTTTTTCATTACAATAGATTTTGTAACTTACTACATTGATCTGACTGCCAACTGAACTTTGCAATTTCTTGGCTTGGTTTGGTCCCGAGATGTCTTCTCTTATCCCTGAGCCAGTAGTACATAACACATTCTTAAGTAAAAATCTAGAGGTACGGGCTCAAGTGAACCAACAAACGTCCCATGGGCACCAAGTATGTTATTGAGAAATTAAACGCAATACCTCTTTCCCTTAAAATACAGGCTCCGTGACGATCCGTGACGATTTTGATCATAATTTATTTATTAAAGGACCACCGTAGAAAAATATTGAAAACCTGAAAAGTTGAAGGACCACTACATATCGCATGCTAAGTAGTAAAGTGACCTAACTCAAAATATGCTGCTGGTGGAAAATGAACCAAAATGTAAAACATTTTGGTTAATTTTCACATAATATTTATAAAATTACGTGAAGCAAAAACTTTGTGCGTACCCCTTTTTACGAAAATTGCGCGGGCGGAGGAGTATGAAATTTCGCACACTTATAGTTTATATAGAGAAAGAGTGCAGAATGCAAATATTTTTTAAAATTATATAAGAAATATATGTTAAATTTTAAAAAAATTCAACGAATTTATGGTCGAATTTCGACCTATGGGCGACCAATAGTCTATAATATTAATACGTGAAGCAAAAACTTTGTACCCATTTTTATGAGAATTACGCGGACGGAGGAGAGAGAGATTTGGCACAGCTTTTCATAAATAATTAAAAAAAAATCTAACTAATAACGGTCAAATTTCGACCAGTGGGCGATCACTAGTTCATTTAAATATACAACAAATTTTGATTTAGGTCACTTTACTATTAAGCATGCGATATATGCTTAGACATAAAAAGCAAAATCCCGTAGCTCCACACTACGGCGTATACCAGTTCCGGTTATTACGATTGTTTTGGGAATTCGCCAACCGGCCAATACTGAGTTATTTGACCCGCGGGAGCTCCCCGTCGCTTCCCATATTAGCCGGTGTGATTTATCGCCGAAATGCCTTTAAAAAATATAGCTGCGAACCGGCGGAAGCCCGAGACCGGATATGTGTCCCAATGACCTGGGAACAATTCCTTCAGGAACGATTATATCTAACGGTAGAGGTCCTTTTTAATTACTTCGCGAAAATAGCACATAGTACTGTCCCATTATCGTCTTCCTGGCGTAATTTCCCGTTCCTAGTCGAGGCATGTGTAGACCTATCCGAATCACGGTTAGGTTATGTTAATCTGTTATTTTAATCTGCAGGTATCCAATCTCTTAGGTTCCTGTCGTGCTTTTGTTGTCCCTTTCAATATAGGGTATTGGGGCACGGTGAATCCTCGACAAAACCTTCAAAAGGTTGACTTCGTGAGAGTGACCATGTGTTGCAAGCGCCTATAGGCTACGGGGACCGCTTGTATTAGGCGCCACCTTTTTATTCCGAACGTGTCCTTCCCCGGCTACGCCTGGGGCATGAATATATGCCTAAACCTTCTTCATGAAAAACTATCTATTGGTGAAAATCCATGCGTTTTTCACGAACAGACAGACGCGGTGGAGGAATTTGTTTTAATATATGAGTGATTTTCTGGAGCATACTAACCAAACTAAACTAAATTGGATCAGATTGTGACCGAAGTTATATTTTGACTATTTGAGTAAAACCTATCTAAAATTGCATGTACACATATCTTGTTTAAGCCACGTTTGTTTCAGATTTAGCGTGTTCAATAATAGTCCCTATAATGTATTAACCGTCGATGGCCAACCTAAGTATGTAGTTTGATGCGAGGAATCCGCATGTCCTCTAATCTAACCGTCATTTTCAAGCCTGATATCGATTCCTGCTCGTAACGCCTCTTTAATGGACTCAACCGAAAATATAACATCAAAAATCCCAGTTGACAGTGCTTATCAGCGCAAAAACGAAAAAACCACGAAACGTGACTCCAAAAATGTGGCAAAAAGGCCGATCGGCCGCGACAGCGAACATTCCCGATGATTTATGGCGCAAATTAACGAGAATATATCCTCATTCCTGAACATCATTTCCTGCTAGAGCGAACTCGCGGCGAACCTGAAGGAATGGCAAAAAGCGAGCGAAATTTCTGAGCCGAGCGGCGGCGCAAAGCGGTTTTTGTGGCGGGACATTTTTAACTGTGACAGACGCTGTTTTATGATTTATTATTTGTTTTCTGGTACGGCTCCGAATTTAAGACTGTTTATAATAATAGAAACAGACAGTTAAGAAAAAATTTTCAGTCCACTAATAAGGTCTCTGGAGCAATTTAATTTAATGGCGATAATTTCTTTTTCAATTCCAAATTTTGTTCTTTTAATAGCAGACTATGAAATACTGTAACGCTTGATTCGGTGTTCTGTTGTTAATATGGTTAAGGAAATGATGCCAGTATGCTATCATGTTCATTTGGGTGATCTCATCCAGGAATACAAAGTGGGAATATGGTTTTCTATTGCCGATTGGATTGGTAATTGGTTAAAACTACTGTCTATGACAAGTTTTATATTAAATTAAATTAATTGATGCTGTTCCACTGCTTTTTAATTAACATAGGTAAATGTTTTTTTTTTTGATAAAATAATGACCCTTAGAACCTCTAACATAGCCCATGACCGTGACAGGAAATGACCTAAGTAAGATTTTTTTTTTAAAAGCCATCAGTTTAGCTTTTGATACACATGGCACACGCATTAAAACATTATAAATATTAACAAACTTTTTCCGACTTATTAAGTAATAGTAGGTATCTAATAATAATTTCTAGTCAACCTGACAATTTATGTACATGATATGGTTTTTACAGTAACCAAAGTCAAAGTTACGGAAATCGATTCAAATTCAAATTCAAATTCAAATTCAAATTCAAAACTTCTTTATTTATGTAGGCCTTAAAAAAAGCACTTATAAATCGTCATAATGATAATGATAATGATAATATGCCATTTTATGGTATTTCTTTTTCTGAAGATTAACTGAAAAAATTATCTGGCTCACGTCTCTCATTTAACGGTACGATATGGGCGAAAACATAAATTTATACAGCCAATGTCAAAGGAATTCACTGCCGCATCCGCATACCGGGCTCCAGTTACACTTTTTTAGTGAAAAGTCTTCTCTGTAGTGAAAAAATGCGCGGTAAAAAGTCGACCCGAGCAAGTGCGCGCGCACGCCCGCCCCCTGAACCGAAAAATGGCAAAGAGTATGATCTCAGAAAGGTCACGTCGGCAAATAAGTAATGGCACTGATTCAAAGCGGCCAATGTGTATTATAATATGTAATTTTACGATATACCAATTGAGTAAATAAAAAAAAATCATATAAAATATTTTAATTGGTAATTAAATTAATATTTAGCAACACAACGGCTATTGAGCAATTTATATTAAAATATTCGTGCATTCGTGTAGAAGTGAACAATATGTGTTAGTAATATAACATAAAGGGAGAGGTGCCCAATAACAGGTTATAACGTGTTAATTTTACTCCAAACATATGATATTAATTGTTAAAAACTATACGTATGTCTATACGTATAGTTCATATTTATGACTGGCTCGATGGCGCATTCGGTAGTGATACTGCCCCATGCGCCAAGAGTTGTGGGTTCGATTCCCACCCAGGACAAACATTCGTATGATGAATACTTGTGTTTGTTCTGTGCCTGGGTGTTAATATCCAATATTTAAGTATATATTTGTATTACCACTGTTGATTCTGATATCCGTAACACAAGTGCTTAAGCTACTTACCTCGGAGTCAGATCAATGTATGTGATGTAGTCGGATATTTATACCTTTTCTTATAGAAAGTTAATTAATGTTTTTTTATTCATGTTTTATAGAAATTACCTTGTAACTATATTTTTCTGTCTATTCTAATATAGACTTGTATAAGAACTGAATACTGTACTTACATTTACAATCCATATAATTCCCTATTCTCTAAAAATGTATGTATTTACTACTATTTACTTCTATAATAAACAAGTCATAAAATTCTAACAATAATTATGTATATTGAAAACACTAGTTTCTCTGGCTCATATCTCTCAAATAGGCATAAAACATCAGCTGCCCCTCTCGCCAAGCTTGTCTATGGTCGCGCCTGAGTCATTCATTACTAGGATCGTTCGTCTTCATTGCATGTGACGGAGTGAGTTCCTTTAAATGGCCGTTAGAGGCGAGCTTAAAAACTACACGTTATTGGGCATATTACTGAACGTCGCCCACTTTATTATACACTTACGGGTTTATATCTCTGGGGAGGGGTATTTTGGGCCGTGGTTGTTAAACGGGTTATTATTGTTTTGTTTGATGAGTTCGTTTTGTAGACGGTAGTAAAGTCGGCGCCTAATGCGAGGAAAGCTGTTTCATAAAGCCGGACTTCTAGATTTTTCTGTGTTCCTACGGAAATCTATACATGAAAATAACTATTAAACATACAACAAATATTAAATTTAAGGAAATTAGAACACAACACAGGTACATGCAAACTTCAGAGAGAATTAAAAAAATTACTAAAAGGCATTTTTCTCTTTTGAAATGTCAAAGTCATTCAGTGACCACACAGCCTCTTCAATGTTTGTATATTAAAATACAAAAATAGATACTCCATGGCAACAAAGTTTATACGTGACCGGTCAAAAAAGATTTTAACTTTAAAATATCTACTCTCACTTGCATTATAGCAAAACTAAATAGATGCGTTTTAAGCCTTAACGTATGTGATGTAAAGTATGGAAGAATCGCAATTAAAGGTCTAAATGGACTTTAGAATGTAAAAGATAATACGATATACTCATCAGCTCCTGGATCCCCATCGCCGCAGACGGGGACTGTCATCGTCAGCTCACCCTCGTCACGTTACGCGCTCAGATAGAATGTTAAACACAAATTTTCACATCTCGTCAAGTGCATTCGTACCTTGAACAGCCAATTTGACAGCGTTCCGAAGCCTTAGCTTTTAGCACGTTTTTGAAAATGGATGTCACTGCGGCATCGCCTGCGTCAGCGAATGTTACAGTTTTGAATCTAAGTCGAAGTTTTGTTTTGTTAGATCATTTTGGAAAACAGATTTGCATCTGTATTCATTGTAAATTGGGTAGCGGGTTTGTGATTTTGTACGCAACGAGCTAGCCGCTTGTCAACTTTATTTTTTGGCTAAATGCAGTTTGAGGAGTTTTATTGTTCCTTGAACTCTGCCTAGCTTGGGGAAATTTGGGGTAAAGGTTTTATATGTGTTCTACTGAAATATTATAGCGACATAATCACCGTGATGACACAGATATTTCAAGAATGAAGACCGTTATAGGTTTTAACAATTAATTAATTAATGTTCCGAAAATCCTTATGGCACTGTACAAAGTACCGCCAAGTATTTATGTTTAACAACCGTGCGATAGATCATTAGAGAACGAATGACTGCCGATCTTAAAAAGCGTTTTAAGAAAACATCATAAAGACCCGCACTCACTGCGCCAGGAATTGGCGAGTGGCGCACACAATGAGCCGAAATTGCCTTTTTTACTCCGATCTTTTTATCGACACATCTGCAACCGGACACTGGACCGAGTGGGTATCCACCACAATGACTACTGACTACATAAATCTCCTTCCACAAAATTTACAATTATTTTAAAGCTCTTTTTTCGCTTTACCGATTATTGATCGTCCACCCTCGCATCACGAGGCCATTGTGAGTAAAAAGAATGATTTTTTCTGGTCATTTTGGGGGCCATTGTAAAAAGATGTGTCCCAAATGTCCCCTGCTTAATAGCGGACAGCTGAGGCCCGGGTTTTGTCATTTTAGACTTATGACGTTGTTCGAAGAAAGTGTGGATTACATACTCACTCGGTTGGATTCGAGTATCATGTTCACGATACTGCCGTATTCATTGAAAGATTTGATTCATTCAAAGAATTAATCCCCTAACTAACTTAACTGTGAACATTCTTTACAACAAACATACACAATAGAAGCTAATCTAACGGTTAGAAATATACAATCATGCTTGGAGGAATAAGATGAGATTTTAATAACGTAATTAGTCAATAAGTGACTTGAAAAACCGCTCCAGTTCAAGTAAGCACTTATATCTTATCATTTGAATAGAAAATCAAGTTGTACAAATAATGGACATTATACAAATAGCTGCAACTAATTTACAACCGTGACTGCTTTAATGAATCTTAAATCGTTTCTGTAACAATTAAAAATGTCAAAATGCCACCTCCGTGTTGTCGGAAAAAAAAACATCTTCCACAAACATTGTCCTTTCCGAAAAAACGGGGGTGGTCCCTATGGTCAGTGGTCAGTAATTAGTGAGCAGATAAAATAAGTTAACATATTGGGCTGCTGTAGGTAAGATTGTGCAGATAACGCGTTTGCCACCTCTGCGCGTCCCAATCTGCGCTTTGACAAATAAAGATTAATGGCGCCTAAAAACAATAAATTGCGCGCTTTTTTAATTTGCGTTTCTCGGTAGTAATGGTTACAAATCACTCAATAGGAGATAATTTGTGGTGTCAATGTTAGTTTTGTATTGTACGACAGACAATTTTTTGATGTTCAAAATATGTAACCTTACGTTAGGTACATTTGTTTGTAGGAATGGTTACGAGTAGAACATTATATGTCAGATTTTTTGGAACAAAGTAATTTGCGATGAATTTTACACTGAGAGCGATGGTAGCTAAAAGGTTACGACAGGCGCCTCATAACCCGAGGGGTGCGAGTTCAAATCCGACCATGTACCTCTGAATTTTACAAATCTATGTACGTTTTTTACCACAAGCTCGGCGATGATTTGTAACCATGATCCAAAAATTGTCTGGTACCTCGGGTTACCAAGGTTAGATCGGCAGTCGCTTCAATGTAATTACTAGACTTGCTAAATCCTGGATCATGATCTAAGCGGACCCTGTCTAAGCACGGGACATAACGCTAGGACGATGATGAATATGAATCTAACACTGCAAACACCGTGAGTCGACCACAGACCGTGTCAAATAGATAATGTATTTAAAAACCCTAATCTAATCGATTCTGTTACGATGACTAATGTTCAAAATATTTGGTTTCCCGTTACCTTAAAATTACAAATAATGCGTAAGTTCTTTTCTATAAACACATTCTTTATTAAATTATTCATTTTAACCAATATCGATGTGTATTATACAGTTTTAATTGTTTAAGTATATGGCAATGGAAAACATTGTTTAATCTGTCAATAGACAACAGTTCATTACAAAAAAATACACAAATATCCGATGCGTACGTGAGAACATTTTCGTTTCCCAGTATAGATAATACGCATACTTAATTGCTAATTAGTTATCAATGCTATCAGGTCGCCCTTCGTCGTTACTCCTCGCTGGGAGTCACTGTGATCCCTCGTTTAATACAGCCCGCATCTGTGTATCGAAAAAAACTATTCATGCAATTTAGAGTTACAGAGGTAGGTACAATCAAACTGATAAATTCAATGAAATATTTCGAATAACTAGTCAGAGTAATGTGTAGATAGATATACTAGAGCTTTTTGAAGGCTATATAAATAAAAAGATTTTAAATTTGAAATTAGAATTATTTGTAACATTAACGGATTTCTGTGTGCTTGAAAGATCTTACCGCAAATAACGTTAGATAATGGAGCGTTTATAATTTATAAAAATAAATAATTTTATACCTATAATTAACAAATAACACTTATGTATTAAACCGACATAGACATGTCTTATGTACGTAGTTTTTATATAAGTACTACTAGACACTATTATCAACTAATTATAACTATCAACGTCTCAGTTATAAGATCAACAAAGAAACAATAGAACTAGTGAAAAAAATATTCCATCTCTAGACATCTTTATCGTGATTAAAATATATTTTAAGAGTTAATATCGCATAGACTAAATTAACATATAGAGCTAGAGCTATGTTAAATTAGATTGATATTATTTAAAACTACATACTTAAAAACAAACAAATTAAAAAAGTACTCTTGTACTACGCTGTAATATACTCAAAGCTATAAAATAACTTAAAACCAATAGAACAAAAATCATCAAAAGGCAGCCCTTAACAGGTTTCTCAAATAACCTTAATTTGCTCTTTTGTGCTATGCCGTCGTCTAAAAAACAAATGAGGCGATTTTCGCATGTGACGCGAAACCCGCCCACACAGTGCTCTATGCTCTATGGTAAGGCTTCGGTAGGCGGGGAAGTTGCCCAAATGTTGCGATCCCATAGCGGTTTTTATTTCCTTTTGATGTCATTACTGGGAAGGCGAAATGATTAAGTCACTTTTAATAACTGTAAAACTTTATATAATTTTGGATATTATATTACATTTCCACTGGGCCGTTGGTCGAGTGGTCAGAGACCCTGCCCACGAAACCAAGGGTCGCAGGTTCGAATCCCGCTAGGGGCATTTGTACTCGAGGATGTTTATAAACGTATCTAAGTATGTCTATCCGTTAACCTAGTATCCATAGTACAAGTACTTATAAGCTTAGTTTGGAACTAGGGAATTAGTGTGTCAGTTTGGAGACTTTATTTATTTGTTTTTTTGCAGTGTTTTGCATTATTTTGTATGCGTATTCAACTCAAAGCATTTTGTAAAGCCGCTGGTCTTTTTCTATTCAACATAATAGTAGGTGCTCTCCTGGATTTCAAATATAATTCTCCAACCTCATAATATACATAAGTAGATATAAGTACTTACAAGTATCAGAACCCAATCTAAATAAAATGATTAATGGGACACATAATTTAATTGTTACAATAATTTAATTTCTAATCACACTAGGATCTGAATTCAACATACATAAAAACAAACAAAATAGCAGAGTCCAAGGAGCAAACATAACATAAACAAAAACTCAACGTGCGCAAAAACAAAACACCCACAACGTATAGGACGAGTAGCTCTGTACTTAATTCACCGTATGCCCCTGCTTCACAATCGATAAAAACAAAAGAGCATCTATGGCTCAAATATTTTTTTCCACACCACATGTCACTTGTCTATGTGCCAGCCAGTAGGTGTTTAAAATTCGAACGGCAGCTGAACTGAAATAAATAAAGCCGGCATGACACGCGCCCAGCCCTCCCTTTTATAATTATTTCATTTTATTTTTAAATTGTTTTTTCTGCTCCACAAGGATTCCCCCATGTTCTCGGTACGAAAACAATGTGGGGATACGTCGTGCGTAATGGCTCCATTCGCCCGTGCGTTGTTTTAAATTGGATACGGGTCCATAATAATAAATTGACGGTTTTAACCCGGGCTTAGGCGCGTGTGAGTAATGATAATTAAATTGATCCTTATTTTTGTCTCTCGGAGTTATGCCGGCGTGTACGCCCAGCTGGCTATATATTTTGTTAGATGACATGTACAATATTAGTCAGTTGTAATTTGATTAAAAAGGGGAAGCTTTATTCTTAGTGGGCCATAGATTTATGTTTTAATATTCTTCATAAAGAGACGACAAAACATTAGGAAAAAGATGTGCTTATCCAATTCAAAAGACTTTCGTTCTATTTTTCGCTACATAAAAGTTACACTCGTTTATGTTAGAAACTATCGTTTATCTTAATTGTCCTACTCTTAAATAAATCAATATGAAATGAAGTATAAATATAAAACTGAAAATTAACTCTTTTGAATTATTAAATTAAGCAGCCCTATGATCAGTTAATTAAATACCATTATAACTATTACTAGTTTTCTCCTCAGCAAAGACTTAAAACCATGACCTTCCACAACCAATAACGTCTTACTGTACCTATTCCAACAATGGCATAGGAAATTTCAATCAAATCTCAAGCGCACGGTGGCCGGAAGCGAAACCCGAGGCATCAGGTAAACACCACAATCTAGCAACTGGATCTCGCACGCGACACCGAAATAGCGCCACAGAATGCCGCATTGACAAATCTTACGGCCTCCCTGAACCAACACACCGCGTGTATTATTAAAATCCGTAGTAACTCCGCTCATATATCAGCCAGTCACTCCCCTAACTCGGAAGGGGAACGTTCTATTTTTAAAATACTTCCCTACTTATTTTATATTTTTTCCCTGTGCGTATTTTTACGCTCGGCCACCATTGTGAGCAGACCTTTGCATTCACTTTACAAATCGAACTATTTTGTCTCTGATTTGGGGACGGGGAGACCAGGGTAAAATGGTCGTTGATAATAATAAGATGCAGCCGGTCCGTATGGTACATACGCGTGCGTTCCTTATTTGAATTTGAATGGCGCCCGCGCACGCTGGGCACGCGACTTTACTTTTTTACAAGGGGAACGCGACCAATGAGGGCTCGTTTAAAAATGGTAAAAAAGTTAGGGGAGTTTTTTATAATGTGTGTGTTACATGCGAGCTCCACATTAGGTTTTTTATAGAAAAGGGCGTGAATACATGAGCGCGTGCACGTCGATTGGTTGGGAAGATACTTAAAAAAGTGCACCCATATTATAGTAGGGTGGTTTTTTAAATACATACATAATTGTTATTTGAGTGTAGGTAAGAATGCTTGAAAGATTTAGGTAGTTGACCTTTAAAACTTGCGTCCTGTGATGGCTGTGATTGGTCAAGGATAAGCTATAATGTTTAATAGACTATAAACCATAAACAACATTTGTTATTATATTGATAGTACAGTTTTCCCACGGATTAGTAAAAAAAGAAGAACTCCGCGCCACTAACTAGACGTTGAAGCTCCTCAGGTACTCCAACTTGACACGCAACCTACATCACACATTGACATAATAAGTCCTCCAAATGACAGATATCCGATATCTGGTATCCTTAAGTATCTCACTCATACATGCATAAACGTGGCTTCACGCTATAGTATGACAGCGTGGAGTCCTTCTTTTTTTACTAATCCGTGAGTTTTCCTAACCATTTGTTAATCGTGCTTATTGATACATGGTCAATTGAGTTTTCAGGGTAAAGTTCTTTGCTCTAAACTAACAAAATAAGTACTAGACTTCTAATCATCGATCAATATTAGATGCAGTAGTTGAACCAATATCGCTTGCATATGTGGCGCACATGTCTTTCAATTAACAATCCACCACCCAACATATTTTCCAAACATAGGCAAATACTACAGACTTCGTCCATCCTGGGTATACAATTACACGCTAAGCTAATCAAACAAAACGAAACCAAAGCAAAATGTATCATGCTCTTGTCCGAAGTGGTGTACACAAACAAACAGACGAACGGTAACTTAATATTTGGAAATCAATTATCCGTAAGAAATATTTGCTAGCTCCGGAAAATAACGGGATTAGGAAAATAATAGATAGCAGGGGCTACGTTCGATGGCGTCGGGTAAGTTGATCTATGTCTGTGATTTTAATATTTATTCATTTATCTAAAAAGGTACATCACAGCAAATATATATAACACTTGTAACAAATTGGATATGGTCATAGCATTCTTATACATATGCCTATTACAGGCGAACACAACATTGAGGGTAACAACAACATACGCATACTTAAAATTAGGAATTAGAATTTGAAATAACAATTAAATAATAATACAATAGATAATTAAATTAATAATTAATAAATATTGTAGCGGTGGTAACTCAATGGTAAGGACACGCGCCTCTTAACCGAGGAATGCGGGTTCAAACCCAGCCACGTACCTCTGGATTTTTCAAATCTATGTACGTATTTATACCACTAGCTCGGCGATGAGGGAAAACATCACGATGAAACGTACAAATTACCATAATCCAAAAATTGTCTAGTTCCCTATTGTCTAGTTAGGGTTACGAAGATCGAATCGGGCAGTCGCTTCAATATAATTCCAGACCCGCTAAATCCTAGATCATGGTCTAAGCGGACCTCGTATAGGCACAGGACAGCGCTAAGAAGATGTTGAACAATAAAAGTAATAACACAATATTATATTGAGCGGTGGTGGCTTAATGGCAAGGACGCGTGCCTCACAAAGGAGGGTGTGTTAGGTTCAAATACGGACACGTACCTCTAGAATTTTGAAATGTAATAACGTATTTATTACCAGCTGAGGCGAGGGAAATCATTCAGGAAACCTATGCTTTCAAATAACTATCTATTTATAACAATAATCCAATTTTTCTGCTTCCATTATTTAAGGGATACAAAGATCTGTCGCTCTAATCTAATATTACGACACTTTATCTAGGATCACGGTTACGACTAAGAAACTTAAGAATCCGAATAGGAACTAAAAAGATGATTAACTCTACTAAATGACAAAAAAGATGTGACATTCCCTAAAATATGGTTGAGTGAAGCGATGGCTGACACACACGTCATGCTTGGGAACAGGTGCCGCCTTTGGAAACTGGTCTACTCTGGTCGGGTAATATTATTTTTTTCTTAGTAATTAAAATTTTTTATTTTCTTATTTCACACCAGGCCCACTTTGAAACATGGTTCAAAGTTAAATATGATTCTCACAACTTTGTTACTGTTGTTGAAAAGAGAGTAACTACCGAGTTTCTTGCTGGATTCTTCTCGGTAGATGCAACATTCCGAACCGGTGTTAGAATCATATCTCTTTCAACTGTTTTTGAAGATTTACAAGTGTTTCTTTAAAACCTATATAAATAAAGAATATTTTGACTTTGACTTTTGACTTTTGACTTTGACTTTGACCTTTGACTTTGACTTTGACTTTTGCCTGGCTTTAAAAAGACCCGAGACAAATACAATTCTGAAATCAATCCCGTGTCCTATGCGTTCTATGATAAATCTGGGTTTAACTAGTGAGACGAGTTCCAACGGGGCTATCTGTTTCTTAAACGAAACTAAACGATACCCATACTTTTGTCTGCTATTATTATTATCATCCTCTTTTAAAAGTTCTACGAGTATTCTAAGTTAAAATAATAATGATCAAAAATAGCGAAATTAGAAGTTAAGTGCATTCATATTGTTGCATTTTTTCAGAAAACATTCAATATAAAATATATTCTGTTATTGAACAGAGAAAATCAGATACATCACACAAATCTAGCATGCCCTACGCAAAACTTCGAGACCCACCACAGGTTATTGTACTTGAACGCGAAAAACACCAATCCCTCCCACGAAAACAAGATATCAAAAGGAAATAGCGCTCCATTCGTGAATAACGACAATTTTGCAGAGCAAACAATACCATCAGCGCGCGAATATCACAAGATTTATGAACCGAAATGACTTCAGGATTCCCTTTTCATATAACGACTGCGAAAGTTCCCTCTCGCACTCATAATTTTAGATTCCCTTGGAGAATATTTTTTCCCGGACGCGGGAGTGAGCGAGAGGGCTAGAGAGGGACGGGATAAAATCCATACTTATAATATTTGCAGCCTTCGCGCGACGCACACACGCGAACCTCGATTTAGCACTCCGCGGAGACTTTCGGACAACGTACGGGGTGTAGCTTTTAGAGTCAACGTGATAAATATTTGGACATCCTCGAATCAACATCTTCTCAGCGTTGTATCCCGTGCTTGGTCGTGCTCCGCTTAGATCATGATCCAGAATTTCGAGCGAATCTGGTAATTATGTACAGTCAACGGCACATCAGACAACCACAAAATATCAAAATTCCTCGCTCGATTTTGAATTAAATGTTATACTCATAGAGTTCATTATCAATTGAGAAATTTCGACATTTAGTGGGCGTCCGATGTGCTGTTTTCTGTACATTGAAACGACTGCCTATCTTGGGTATGAGGCGCGTAAATGCCACTTAGATTTTACATCCTTAAATACCTATGACTTATTATTATTCATATAGTATTATTTTCTTTGAGAGCTCGGCATGAGCCATTAGTATTTAATAAAAACATCATACTATTATTTTGCGGTCAAGACTTGGGTGGGTGATCAAAGTGACAAAATGAGGCCTTAAGCAACTTCTCAATCATATTTTATCGGCGAATTATAAATTATTTTATTAGACCACAATCATTAGGCAAAATTACATGCCTGAAATAAGTTTTTACAGACGCGTTAACAAGTTTACTTCTCATTTTGATATTGAACATCGCAAAAATTTGATTAACGTTGCTAGTTCATAATCACAGGGCCTATACTTAAAACCATACTGCAGATCACCAAAAGCAATAGATAATAATCTAAAGTACACACTTAACGGGGGGGGATGTAGGCGAGGCCTTTGCATTTCACCCGCACTTCTATCCCTTTAATCAGATAAAATTTAGAAAATAGCTAATTAGACAGATGGGGAAATAAATGGGCAATTATGCTTCTCTTCTACCTCTTCTTCTCTTCTTCTTCTTCTACTTCAGACATTTAGTCGGAACTTATGCAATAGTAAACATCCAAGAACTTATTAGCAAGTGCTTGGATGAAACCTATGATGACCTACGTTCAACAGTTACACAACAACCGTTGTATACCAAAACCGTCAACTTAATCTCTGAAACGAATGAAACTAGTTTAGGACATGCTGTACCCGAGTCCGCCCCCAGTCGCGGCGAAGGAAAAAATGTACGACGCCATAAAAAATCACCGGCCATTCGCTCCCGCAATTTTTACCCGTTTTTTCCCCTCGGAGGGAGCGTCGCCATGGCAACGGGACCCCCGCCCTCCGCCTACGCCCGTCAATATTTTTATGGCGGGCTTTGGCGAGTTTGATTTGGAGGTCCCTTTGATTTCACTGTATTTTCCTCTTAAATCCAAGTTAAATTTTGCTAGAAGTGAGGTTTTTCATGGTTTTCATTTAATCATTTCTGAATTACCTACTCTGTCATTCATTAAAATTCACATAACTACAATCAAAATTGTATTTACGAAGTACGTTATAGTGTAAAATACGGCCATCTCATTCACCAAAAAAACAAATTTCTAGGATAAAGAGTGTTCAGTGAAACACTAACAATAGTTATCTGCTAACATAATAATTGTATTAACTAACTTTTATCAATCGTATCAAAAATGTATGCCATGGTTAAAAATTAAAGTACTTTTGAACAACAGAACAAATGACGCCTGTCTCTACCTTGGTTTATTTCCTTAGCTAAAGCTTTATGTCCAAGTTTATCGGTAAAACTGTTGTACGAGTCTCATGGTTTACACAATAAAAAAATCAATATCAATTAAAAGTCTTCTACGGAATCACACTGTCGGTTGATCAATCTTTAAAACATGCGAAAAGTTCTGTGCTATAATTAAATAATCTATTATATATTTTATATATAGTTAGTCTCGCTAAATCTGGAGAACGACTGGAATGATTTGGCTGATTTTTAACCGACTTCAAAAAAAAGGAGGAGGTTCTCAATTCGTCTGATTTTTTTTTTTTTGGTTTTTAAATATTGGTAATCTTCTAGGGGAGGTTTATACGGTAAGAAAATATGAAAACATTGCGAGGAAAATATTAACAGAAAATCCAAGAACGGGACGCTACGAAGTGCGCCGTGACAGCTAGTATTCAATATTTATCGTGACTTCTCATTTTGGATGTAATAGGTACGTTTTTAGCACTTCTAGTTATTTTTAAGGTTATTAGATTAACGGCTATTCTTTAAGAAACTAGTTCAATAACCATTTTATCATATTACTAATATATAAAGCTAAAGAGTTTGTTTGTTTGCTTAAAAACGCGCTAATCTCAGAACCTACTGGTCCAAATTAAAAAATATATTTTTTGTTGAATAGTTCATTTATAGAGGAAGGCAATTATAGGCTGTGTAACATTATAGGCTGTATAACATTAACCATAAACGCAGGTGAAACCGCTGGCACAGCGAGTACCAAGTATGACGTCTTGTAACGCCGGATATTGGTGAACAATTAAATCTAGAAGACAATTAGGTACTGTTAAATAGGATACTCAAGGTATGTTATCTACAACGACGTCATAGACTAAATAAGGTTGCTTTTTATTATAAAATGATTAAAATACCTCGTTTAGCGTATTCTTAATCAAAAATTGAGGCAGTTTAATAGCAAGATAATCCTCTGTAACCTCAAATAGAGTGATTTAAAACCGATTAACCTTTAATTTAATCTTATATTAACTGCATAGAAGATTTCCAGACGTTAAATACATTTTTAGGAATTTTTGTTCTTAAAAAATAGAGAAACAATCTTTAAAGTGATGTAACATATTACTTACTATATATTAAATAACAGGACATTGTAGCAAATATATAATTATGATAGTGAAGTTGTGGATGTGCACTCGGATAGTATAGATTATTTTAAAAAAAGTGTTTGTCCTAGATTATGGGTAAGCTAATAAATATATCTTGTCATGGTTAAAGATCTATCCGAATTATTTTTTATAATACATTTGATAAGTTTTGCCACCGAAAAATCTCTTAAGTATTTATTGTTGTAATTTATTTTAATTTTTTGGGAGTCCACCTTTTGTATAGGTACTTAGTGCATGTGGTGTTATCCTTTATTTATTTATTTATTTTTATTTATTTATTGGTTTTAAGTAAATATGCAATTAGTTCAAAACGCTTTCTTTCATCGTTTATTGTACTGTTCATGTTATAATGTAATATTCGTTGGTTAACCAATAAAATAAAATAAAAATAAAAATATATACAACGAAATATCTCTTTGATACTTACCATCACGCTTACAATCCCAAAGCATTGTACAGATTCCAAGGATCAAGACGCTGCCTAAATCAAATTTAACCAATAATAAAATTGTGTTGGGTTAAATAAAAATAGTGAAAAAATAGGGGGTCGTTCAGTGTTTCGTCCCACAACACTTTAGTCCCAATGGGATGAATCACTGAATTCATAAAATATATTATAATTCGTTCTGCGATTCGTCCTATTGCTGTTTTTTTCGCATTTTTAAGCAAAATTTTTATAAAGTAATATCAGAAAAAGAATTTTTAGTAGGAACAAGTGGCTAGTTCGTCATAACGAACCCAACACCCAGTACACCATTAGTCGGATTTTGCCACATTGCTTGATAGGCAACGAACACAGTTGGCATTATTTTTGAGTCCCACACCATCATGGGACAAACATCAACTCCAAATATGACAATTGACGCGCCAATAGAGTTCTCACGGGTGTACTCCAGTTACGTTGCAATCTCATCCCGACTGTCAATAAGGGATAAAGGGGTAACAGTCCAAATGGCGATCCCCTACGCAGTTATCGAGTCTTTTGTACGAGACCCCTTTCGCAAATCACCCCGTCAATAAACGAAAATAGAGTCATATAAAAGACTTTCTTTTCAACGGTGCTTCGTTCGTGTTTATATAGATTTTTCCGTTCTTCGGTAATGCTCCTTTTTATGGTTAAATTTTATATATAACAATTAATAAAAAATATAATTTACGTACAGACATTTCATCACGCCCGTAATCCCCGAAGGGGTAGGATTACCGAATATGGTAGTCAATATAAGTATGATGGCCAAAAATGGTTTAAGAATAATTAATATTTTAGCCAATATAAAGTCAAGTTAGGTAAGATGAAAATTTTTTAAAACGTAGTGACAAGTTTCTAACTCTTCGTCTCACAAGCAACAAATCACTAGTCGCCTTTTAGAAAGATAGAAAGAAAATATATTTAGTGCAATACTTACCTAGTATAACAAAATTAAATAGTAATTCTACCTTTTAATAAATTAAAAGGTAAGATGTGCAGCAAAAATGGTAGCCACTCAGTATTTGCCATGACACTGATTTTCAGTGACACCGTATTACTACGTCATATGCAAGGAACGCAGTTGGTACATTTCATTATAAACCTCAGGGTGCTTCTAACCAAATGCGCGCTAGCGATTCCATAATGAACTTCGCTAACGCTCGTATCGCGCCACAGACTTATTCGGGTGGACAAATTGGAAACTAACTCCGAGTACCGCACTTTAAGTTAGTAAACCAGTTTGTGGCGCGATACGAGCGGTAGCGAAGTTCGTTATGGAATCGCTGGCGCGAATTTGGCTAACCACCCTGAACAACATAGGATCAAAAACATAATTTTTAAACTAAAAACAATTGCACAACAAAACATTTAAAATGTTCATTGTATTTAAATGACAACTCCATCATCTTCATTTACACTCTCATAGTTTTTGTAACTACATTTGTTATCGTCTTAAGTCATGCTCAAGGTAACAATGAGAAAGAAACGCTCATCGAATCTTTTGAGGTCAGACGAAAACACAAAAACAAGCGTATTTTATACTATTGAGAATAAATATGAATATTTTCGGTCCACCTATCATTACGATACTGAATACGATGTTTTAAAGCAATATAATTCTCATTGCATTGTAAAAATAATGTCGGTTATTTCACAGCCTGGTCAGTTTAGTAATTTTATGAATTTTCAAGTCAATCAAATTGATTTGACGAATTAATTTTTTTTCTTCCATACATTATGAGATTCTTGTTGTTTATAACGTCTCGTCGTGTAAAGTTTAAATATTGAATTCAATTTCAATTAAATTATTAAACAAAAAATATTTTGACCGGCTATTGAGATACCTAATATGATCTAAAATTGATAGTGTCAAAAATATTTACTTTAATCGCAATTCCATCTGACTTAGAAAACATACAAATACATATGTATTTATAAGATTGAAATATGTAAGCTAACATTTTCGTCTTTGGATTTCCTGCAAAGATTTTGTACAACAACAACAACAACATCACACCCGTAATCCCCGAAGGGGTAGGCAGAGTCAAAGGGGCAGCAGGCACCCCCAACCACATTCAGCCAAGAGTAAAAAATAAAAACGGTTTTGTAAATGTTTCTTAATAAATAAATACATATTACTACCCTCACTATGATTAAACTTTCTTGACGATTCATACAGGACAAAAAGCTATGTAATTCGCACTATACAATACATGGTATCTTATGTGATCAACCCTTCACTTTCCATAAAACAATGCCCATCCCTAACCCTTATAGAGATGCCACAAAAAACGTGGGGTGGAACGCCTGAAATCGAACGGGGTGGTTATAGGGTTAGCATCGTTACGACGATTATCTACATCAAACCGGATAGAACTGGATAGAATATTGCAAATAAATTCAGACAGTCCTATTTGAACAAATGTACTGGATCCAGTATAAAGAGTAACCGAACGACATACAAACATATCATCACGCCCATAATACCCATAGAGGTAGGCAGAGTCAAAGGGCAGCTTAACCACATTCAGCTAAAAAATAAAACTGGGCTGAGTAAGTTGTAAAATTGGGAAAAAGTAACCGTTCCTTTTGCAAATTTTTCACAGTAGGTACATCCAAATAGGTTAACGTGCCTATGTCAAATCATTTGGCCTTCATGAAAATATTCATAATTACTTATAATTCAGATTAAGTGTAAAACTATGAAGAAGGTTTTAAGCCCAATCTAGTTCTTTAATTATGAAAAGGTTTAATTAAAGACGAATAAATAGTTATAGTATGGATCTCCACAAACTTCTCGATACGGCGTTTCTGTTCCTGGTCGGCCCTGCCGTCTTTCTTATGTCGCCGACCATCTGGCAGCTGGTCTGCCTACGCTTCGCCTTCTCGTTCGAGGACCCAAGGAGATCCATGCAAGAGGCATATGTCCAGCAGTGGACGCAGACATGCTGAGAGAGAGAGTGAGAGAGTTATAGTATATAATACAAAACTAAAGATTACGGCTGCGCATGCCATCCACGCTATGCAAAATGTTCGTGTGATGGAGACGTTGGTTTGTACTCGAGTCAAGGATGTTTATGTGTAAATGTATTCAGTACGTCTATTCATTGTCTAGTAGCTATGCTAGCAGGCATATAATTTTAAAACTTAATAGTTTATTAGTTAAAAGTTATATGGATAGTTCATTCGATATTTTCTCATGTTTATCTGGTACTCAAAAATAATGTGCTGTGTTTCTTGCCTAACATATCGCTAGGCATGGGACACTGTTGGCAGTTGGTAAAAGGCCAATAACGGTATATATCGCGTTTTGGGTATGTGATTGTGTAGGCGTCAAGCTAGCCACTTGTCACTACTTTTTCACAATTTTCCATCTAACCCAGCCCAGTACTATTTTTGGCTGAATGTGGTTTAAGCGGCTTGTTGCCCCTTTAACTCTGCCTGCCCTTCGAGGATTCGTGATGTTATGTGTGTATGTATGTAAAATTAGTAAATTAATATAGGATAGTAACAATGGCATTCCATGCGTTTATTTGAAGTAAAAATAAATTATTTCGAAACTGGATACCTAGAATTAAAGATAGTTACTATCTTCTGGCAACCCTAAGTATATAACATATTAAATCCACGAGGGAAAGGGTTGCCCCCTCCGCCACCCGCGTCTCCCCTGTCAAAGTTACATGTTTTATTCATGGGGCGTTCAAACCGAATCAGGATTCCTCGAGATTGGCATCAAATCTTGTTGTTTACTAGTTTTTCTGTTCGTTATGTTAACTGCATCTGCTTAACCCTAGTTGGAGTACTAGAGATATTTAACATATATATATATTCAATGTCTGCCAGACAGTTACCTACGTGTAAGGTAGTTCGCGGTATGACATCTATGTATACCTAAGGACGTATCTATAGCTTTCACTTGGAGACGTCCGCACTCCGCAGTGTGGTCGTAGCGAGCGTGACGGACGGACGTATATAAATGTAACGGACCACTGTGAAGTGTGAATTAATTCACAGAGGTCCGTTACATAGACGTAGTTTTATTGAAGCTATAAAGATGTATGAAAAATACTCCATATTTTAACCGACTTCAAAAAAAAGGAGGAGGTTCTCAATTCGACTGAATTTTTTTTTTTCTTATAATAATAGGGGTTTTCTTATAATACAAGGGTTGTTGCTGATGCAGGTTTTCACAATATCAGCGGATGCTAATACTGATAATAATAATTTACTTTAAAAAAACATGCCCAACTATAAAAAATTTAACCATTGGGTGTAAATATGTTGATGTCTTGAATGAATACCTAAGAATGTCACGTTTTGTAATACATATTTGTCCATTAATGTAAAATATTTGAACAATAATGCACTATGTAACGTCTGTCTAATTTATCGTCTATGAGAAGGCCAACTATATATACGCATTTTAACAACTTTTCAGAAGAGAATAACCGATTACCAAATGAAATAATTAACCACAATAACTCATGAGTTAAAAAAAATTGAGGCAAAATGAATAAGTATTGCAAAATATTTTTTTGTCTGCTTTTTGTGCACATGAGGGGTTTGCCCTTATTAACACATGTGTGAGTCTATCACATAAATACTTAGTTTATATTATTTAATTTTTATTGCATAAAACTCCGCGTGCCCAGAGCTACAGCCCGCCATTATAACGAACATGTTGCAACTTGAACGTCAGCATTAAAAATCAGCATTGATTGTTGCGGATACTGCTGCTTATATTAAAAACAAAGCTGATAGCTGATGAATCAGCGGATGCTAATGCTGAAAAGTCCTCTCTTTATATAGGTACGCTCTCGAGCTATGCATACCTTATGAGGTGTGTAAACTTGAAGAAACATTTAATGTACCTAGGACCCTTCAATGACGTGGGGCCCACTACATACCGGCCCTATTTCTGCGGAATGCCAAGTTTGACAAACCTCTTTAGGACATTTATGGCTTCGTCAATCGGGCGCGTTACTACTAACTTCTTAGTAGATGCATATTTACACGGAATCGAAATAAAAATCAATCACCATCTACATGTTTGTGTTATTGTGCGATTTCATAATTACCTGACAATACTCGCAGGTGAGATCGCAACAACAAGCAATGTAAGCAATCCATCAACTTCGGCGTTTTACAAAATGGACACGACCTAATCGCCTTGTCCTTTAAAAAATCACAAAAGGGCTGGCTGTAAAAAAAAACACTTCGCCGAAATAAAAACCGAATTCTTTCAAATAACACCAACTTTTTAATAGCCGTATTTTTTTGCGTCAACTCTATTAACTTCAAAATAAAGTTTACAATTGACGAGCAAGTGTTTAAAGAAAAAGTCGCAGCAGCAGATTTTAATACTTTGCCAACTAAAAAGTGCGTGCCAATCGTAAAAAAGCACATCGATCTTGGGCATTGTGGCTAAAGATTTAGTTTGTGTCGTTTCTACGTGCTTTGTGCAAGTACCTGGCGTATTTGTTTTTTTATGATAATACTTTAATTCTTTGCGCAAAGATTACCTGTATTTTTAAAAGATTTCTTAGATTCCAATTCCAAAATTGTATACTAAGTATTGGTCAGTCATAATCTTTCTACAAGAATCATCCTAGCTAATACATATAGAAACAGTAGACCAATAATAAATTTATGTTGTATGAAAATTCCCAATTATAAAACTATGTGGTATTATGTATATTATTTAATAAACCTTCAAACTTAATAAAAGTAAGTATTATTATGACTTTTCTTTTTTGTATAACGTTAATATATTTTTCCTTAATTTCAGTCCTTTCGTCTCGCTTTATTTCAAAGTTTTCGCATTATTGACCACATCAGTTCTAGGATTAAATAAAGCGCGACCTTTGCGCCACATCTTTCAATATCTCAAGTCTACGACCGTTAACCTCTGCCCGAAGTGTGCGACCTGACCGTTAGACCACAATGGACCACGTCCACACAATCCGCTCCCTTGACCCGGAACACAAACGTCTTCCATCCCTAACATTCCAAATTTAAAAGTTTGAATTCACTTTCCAACATAAATCAAAAATCGAACACAAGATTCGTTCGAAAATGTGCCGAAGCGGACAATGGCTATTCGGTTACATTTTATTTACGCGAAAAATGTAACAATGTACAATTGTTATCGACGGAAAAAGGGTAGATTTTAGTAATCTTCTTAATGGCGTGTGTGAAAAGATTATAAATTAAGTTTCTGCAACAAATAAAAGTGACCCCTGGGCATTGTTGGGGTGTCAATATGTGTGACCGGGGCTTTGTGTTTGACCCCTGCGGGCTTAGAGGCAATTTGCGAACGGCCGTGATCGCTGGCCCGATGCAAGGATTTGAACGATTTACAATTCGATGTCATTGCAATAATGGACTGTTACAAAAATATATGTATTAAGACTTTTTTTTCAGTAACAGATGTCTGTAGGCAACTCTAACGGTTTCTGGAGTCGGGTAACCTAGTTAGAGAACTTTATATGGATGTCAGTTATCCGTTATAAAAATGGGTGTAATACATAATGTAGTTATGTACAAATACTAAAGTAAATATAACACAACATAGTTATTAGTAAAAAAAAACCTCTTTTTTGACTAATGCGTCTTTACAAATTGGTTGCATTCAAAGTTAATAACTTAGTAGGTACCTTTCTTTTTTTTTTTTAAGGTACCTGCGCTATTGTCTGTGTTTTTTAAACTTTATCGTAATCCTCAGTTTTAATTAGTAGAATATTTTGTTTTTTACAATAATTAAAGAAATAGAATACACATTTTGAGCTAAATGAAACCTACTTACTTTACTTACTAATATTAAATTTCGCGTTCCCCGTCGGACAACTCGCACGCCGACAACACCACTATGCCCTCCTCTCCGAAGGACGGTTCTGGGTTTTAATTCCCCTGTACCAAGATTGTGTAGGCTCCTTAACGACTGGAGTGACCAGGTAGACGACCTCAATGCTGAATCACTTGCCAAAGTAAAAAAGATAGTGTCAGAGGGATTAAGTAATCAAACTACTTCAGAAGTTTATGCCCAAATGTATGCATGAAATTATTATATTATACCTAATTGTATTTTTGTTTTACTTTATTTTTTTTGTTTCTTTTTGTCAAATTTAAAATAAATATATCGCATTATGTTTTTAATTTTAAGTTGAAAATTTGGTTGTTATGTAGTCATGCAGTGTTTACCTTTAATTGATTTATCGCACTTAGTTAAGAAATTATGTAATGTCATTAATTTCATTGTATGTTTTAGTGTGTATAAACGTTGGTAGACCTAATAAATAAATAAATAAATAAATAAATGTAAAGGTAACTTTTATTTTCTTCTGTCTACATGCCAAAACTACTATACTATAGGCTACTTTTTATCCTAGAAAAAGCTACCTCTCTTGAGTTAGAGTTAGAGAGCAATAAGTACCTACTTAGTACCTTAATAATAAATTTGTTATTACAATTTGAAATTAAAACCTTAGGAGCGAAAAAAATAAACAAACACTTCTTGTAATTTCTTATTCAACCTATTTCCAAGGTCAAATCAATTCTTGTCTGACAACATATTTTTTGTTTTCATACAAATTATGTTATTTCAATTGTGATTTTTTTAATCCGCGTAAAATCTTGCTACTGACAAAATAAGCTAACAATAGGATTACAAAAACATACTTAAGAGAAAAATACCTACGTACGTACTGGCTGAATATTTTGTTAACGAAAAAAATGGCTTTCCATTCTACACAATACCATGTAATGTTCCGTTCCAAGCCTGACATTTACTTCCCACCCTCAAAGGCATACCAAGAGAAACGTCAGAAATTGTAGAACAGCAATAAAACGCACTCAACGCTCGAATAGCCGGCATTGTCCAGCTTGACCCCTCGCCAAAAATAAAGCCGGGGGCAGATAAATTAAAAATGACCCAAAATACCCCTTGACGGCCCGATTTATAGTCTGTGGACGCGCGTAATTTTAAAAGGCGGGAAATGTGGAACATTTGCGCGCGTGACGTATTATGGTCGCAGTTCTTTTTCGTCATGACAGATGGACTCGTTCGAAACATTTCAACCGAATTCGTTTGTAAGAGAAATCAATAATTGCAGCATTTGTTATTGTTAGATTTAGATTTATGTATACGCGTTCATATGAAAATTACTAAGGAATACCTATAGTTTTTAAAATTACTTAGTTTGAAAACTTATAGGAATCGCGATTTGAGATAAAAAATGCTTAAATATGATTAATCGTTTATAATGTGCATTTTATTATATTTTTGTATAGAAACACATCAATGCGTTATAATAAAACTTTGAAAAATACATAATATTATAGTGCTCTTTTTTACAATCATGTTTACATAAGGACCTGCACAGTTTTTATAAGTTTTGCAAGGGTACATACATATACTTATAATATTAATAAAAGAAAATGGGTTAGATACAATAAAAATTTCTGGATATTTCCGGACTTTAAAAAAAAAAGAACTCATTCAATTGTGTCCTCTATAATGTCACGGATGAAATTTTTCAAAATTTGCCATAAATCGTTGACCCCTCGACCATTTTGACCCTATAGCAAACAACAATAGATCTTGGCGTCTTACAGTAGGGCTCCTGACCCCAATAATAGACCAATTACAATCGTTATTGAGATACCATAAATTACACATCACCATTTTCAATTCATAAACGTAAAAGCTAAAATAAATCTTTAATGTCATTCTGCACATTTGTATAGAAAATAGTGTACATATTCTTGTAGGTCAAAACCTATATGAACTTTTGTTTGTTTGTGTTAATACATGACTAAAATAAATAAAAATACAAAACTAAAACTGATTAATATTCTGTCTATAGTCTAGACAGAATACTCAGGTAAGTAACATTTTATTTAAAAATGAAAACGTCCAAATAAGCTATGTGTTTAAACACATTCATAGTAACATAATATAATAAGACATATGTTTCACTTTTGTATACAAAATAATCGATAGTAAACCTGCAACAAAGGTCAATAAGTCGTAAGGGAAAGGAACTCAGTAAAAAAAACTAAAAAAAGGTCGCGTCACATTATAAAAACTAACACGCGTAAACATCCCCCAATCAAGTGGTATTAACACGATACGCCAATAAAAAACTGTTTAAAAACGTGAGAGAGATCGGTATCATACAAAACCAACCCCTAAAATAGCACTGGGGTAAAAAAGACCCCGCGCGGATCATTCGGCAAATCGTTTTATCGCCCTCAAAAAACCTGCCGAGATTTTTTACTAACCTGCCCCTTGACAAAGGAATAACACGTGAACCGGGTATTTTATTACATCATTGATGTTGTAATAAAAAAATCCTTTTATAATAATACTATCAAGATTGCACAATAGTTTAAAAAGTGTATGTGATATGTTTTTTAATAAACATTCAATTTAAAGATATCTACTGTTTATGTATGTTATATAATTAGGTATTTAAACATCTTTGATATTGATTATTTCGTTTTGATAATTCTATACAAAGTACTTTTATATTGTAAAATCTGGTAATGATGTGTTTTAACCAAGAAACTATGTTTCTATGTCAATACTCATGAGTTTCACTTTCTTTTTACTTGGTATATGCAACCAGGGTTCTTATATATTATACATATTTTAAAAAAACACAGTTTTGATAGTGTAATATATTACCCTAAAATTCCTTTCGTTTTCTAACGGCCTTTAATTTGCGCTCCACAATTTATTCCTGCAAAGTTGTCTTAAAATAAAAACTCTCAATTTCATTTTGGCGAAATAAAAGAATAGCAAACCATTGACGTTTACTTTCGTTATTGTCTTGTGCAAAGTCCTTCCGAGAACGCAAATGTAGATTAGTTCGGGCTACTGTGTTTACGGACCTTGTCCTAAAAAAGTTGTAAAAGAAACAAAAAAATATTTGAGATGGTTTCTTCAGAAGCACATAAAGAAGTGCGCACTTATCGATTCGGTAGCAAGTAAAACATGGAGATAAAGTTTGTGACTCACCAGCTGACAGAAACATGTGGCGAAGTTCATTTTAAAATGCTGATGAAACATTATTAAAACAATGCACTTTTTGGATTACGGTAACAACACCTACATATCAAAGTTTCGTACTCTTTTTATGACATTGTTTTACGATAAGTATTTATTTTATTGACAAGCTCGATGGCGCATTTGGTTCTGACCCTGCCCCATGCGCCAAGAGTTGTGGGTTCGATCCCCACCCAGGACAAACATTCGTGTGATGAATACTTGTGTTTGTTCTGTGTCTGGGTGTTAATATCTAATATTTAAGTATATATTTGTAATACCACTGTTGTTTCTGATATCCATAACACAAGTGCTTAAGCTACTTACCTCGGAGTCCGATCAATGTATGTGATGTAGTCTGATATATTTTTTTTTTTATGTTGTAAGGTAACTGATGACAAACTGAATTATATCAAAGACGAATGTTCCGTTTGAATTTCTACTTACTTTGATATGTTCCTTTATGTAGATAATCAAAATATTATTATAGTAAAGAATTAACAGTACTTGGTTGATTTTTTTAAATCCTCAAATCTGTTTAAGCCATGCAAAGTGTATGGTTTCGTTGGTGACAGCTTTTGCGATCCAATACTTTTGCGTGGTATGTGTTTTTGTCTTTTTTTTACATTTAGGAAGAGGAAGCACGGCAGCTGCGCCTCGTGCCGCAGACTTGCGCCTGCTCTTTTTGCACGCTCAACTAGCAGTCACTTTTTCTTTCATTATGATTTTTTGTTTTTCGAACGTTACAATTTTTTTGTAAAACAAAACCCAAACAGTTGATACACGTGTTTGCATTTGATCAAAGTCGACCGTTTTACTTATATTGTAGCAATAACTAACACGGTTCAGTTAAAGAAATTATTTCATAAGTAGATTTAAAAGTGAATTATTTAAGGCGGAAAAATACAGTACTTTGTAATCACTAACCTGAAGAAAATATTTTTAACTACATATGAATTAAATATATTCCACGTTTAGCTTTACATTGCATGGCTATTTAAAAACATGGAGACCTCCAGAGATAACAAAACACCACAATGCTGTGCCAATTTGGCGATCTGAATGGCCAAACCGTTGATTTATAGCTTTTGACAGCTGAACGGCCCATGCGCTTATTTTTTTGACAAAAATGTACTAAAACGTTCTCACTTTCATGGGTCACTTTAGTGTACAGGATGGCTCAAAATAAATTCATTGATATGATTAAATTAAATTTGTATATAACGCGATACACCGTGCTCTACTCGAAGGTAAAAATACAATTAACCTCATTAGTACAAAAGAAATCTATGTAATCGATAAAATAAATAAAACAGCTAATTAATTTTTGCATATTATTTTCCTTCTAGTGTGAAAATAATGTTATATAAAAACATCAGACTTGCTAAATTAAAATTACATAAGGAAAAATTGCAGACATAGTTACTTATCGTTACAAAAATAGTATAATATTGTTTTATCCCCAATTATTAAATCATGCTGACAAAAATAAAAAATGAATGGTCTTGCTTGACACTGCTTTTTCACAATTTTCCATCTAACCCAGCCCGGCTTTATTTTTGGCTGAATGTAGTTGAAGGGGCATGCTGCCCCTTTATGGGAGTTATGTAACATTTTATTTTGATATGTAGACAACTCAGATTTACAGGTTCTTCTTATTTTATTGGTTATAACTTAGCAGTGTAATAACAATAGAAAAATAGTTTGGGCCGTCTAATAACGACAAAAAAAGCTATTAATTGATTAATAGTTCTTTCGTGTTATTTATTTTTATCTAATAATAATAATTATATCATTACCTATTTATTATAATTATATTTCCCGGCTTTATCAACGTGTTTATGAGTACAAAAGATATAACAGAATATCATTTCGTTTTTTCCACACATCTGATGTTCTAACGCAGACAAATCTTCGCACCTGTACAAAATACAAGTCAACCACGACAATTCCAAACGCACCTTTTGAGAAGCAAGCTGTATATCCGTGCAATATAATCTAGGTAGCGCTCCGAACAATGCAGTGGCGAATCTGGTCTTTTAGACCCGCGGCCGAAACAATCGCAATTGCAGGGTTGGGCAATAAATTATTTTACTTCAGTGGAAAACAACTTTGGCCACTCTCGCTTTTTGCTACTGGTTTTTTGCTTCCGGGTCCCGATATTTCGAGCGAGAAATCGACACGTGGCTCATATTGGCTCGTTTTACGCGAAATGTGTTTTTAGTTGTTTCTATTCAAATTCAAATTCAAATTCAAAATATCTTTATTTATATAGGCTTCAAGAAAGCACTTATAAATAGTCAATATACAAAAAAAAGAACACATAATACTACCACCGGTTCGGAAGGTAGAATCTATCGAGAAGAAACCGGCAAGAAACTCGATAGTTACTCTTTTAAATGCCAATTATACAATTTTGTAAACTTAATTAATCCACACTTAAGACTAGATATCACTGCAGATGAACAATTCATTATGAAGTTAACCATAAATCTTTGTCATTGAGGAATTCTTCGATCTTGTAATAGCCCTTACTCATTAAAAATGATTTAATGCATAATTTGAATCTATGTAAGGGTAATGTTAAAATACTTTGTGGTAGTTTATTGAACATTTTAATACTTAGACCAATAAATGAATTACCACTTTTTTGGAGTATTAAAATAACAACCGCATTATTACATTTTCTGCTTTTTAGCTGATATAAACCAATATTTTCTCTATTTGTGCGATAATATGCCCTGACGACGTTATGTGAATTGTTAACATTCTTACCAAGAGCAGAGTCGAAAGAGATATTCGATTGCTAAGCCAAATTCGGCTTAAAATAAAATCAAGTTGGATTAGATGGAAAATTCTGAATAAACAATGACATGTGACTCGCTCGCCGGCATAATCGTTTAAGTGAATTGTTAAGACCTAGACCTAGAAGTACCTAAATATTAAATACAGTTCATCGGGAAATGTTATGAGTATTGTGTGCTGTACACGTACATGTCATTTAATATTTTGTCTACCTACAATTTGATGCATACACTTGTTATTTTTGTTAGTTACTTTATTGAAATAAACGTCTCCATATTTCTTTTTAGAAGGTGTTTGTGTTGTGATTGTGAATATAATCATAAGTGCGCGCTATAATTACTATAATTCTCATTATGTTTAGTTATTTTCTCTGTAAATGAATTTGTAATTCTTTAGACAAATAATTATTCTTTAGCCATATTTATCATAATCAACATAAAAAAATATGTTAATATACTAACTAAATAAACATGCCTATTCATTATAATAGAGATATTTAAAAGTATTTATGATTTTGAATTACACCTCACACTGTTATCTATAATATAAAAATGAATCGCTGAATGTGTTACTAAGCGAAAATCTCGAGAACAGCTGAACCGATTTCGCTTTTTCTTTTTTAGTTGTGTTTGTTATTATCAGCTGAAGGTTCTTATGAAAAAAAAAAAGTTGCACAAAAAAAAATGGGTACTGAAAATCTGAGAACATGGCGTTACGATATGCGCCGGGTCAGCTAGTAAGAGATATATTTTTCCAATTGCTATTCATAATATTCATTCTTATTCGTACTAAGCATTATCTGCACACTCGTTTTGGCCATATCTGTACCAGGTATTTGTTGTTGTTGTGAACTACATCAGAGTCTGCACAAAACAAACGAACACAACTACGCAATACGATACCATCATATTTTTTTGCTTATTTACTAAAAATTTTACGTCCCAGTTTTGGTGTACAGTGAACGAAAAATATAAGGTACAAATATAAGCTAAATTATTTTATTATACTTACATAATAAAATAATTTGGCTACTTTGATTTGTATATAGGTCTACTGTATTAAATAAAATTCCTTAATTTTTTTTTTTATTTAGCACTAAACTAGCGAACCGGCTCGGTTTTGCTTGGGAAATGAAACATACATACATAACGCCTAAACAACTAATCCAATTGCGATTAAATGTCGTACACCTTTAAACCCTAAGACGAGACTATAGGCTACTTCTTATCTCTATTAAATTATAGATCCTACAGTAAAATGATAATGAATGAAAGATCATACATGATAAAGTGTATAATCTATAAATAGACTGAAATTCGCTAGTTATGACTCATTAATTTCGATTAAATGATTTAAAAATGTCGCTAATTAGTGAGACTTGAATTATTTTGTAAGAAGCGTATTATATCTATACTATACTTCTATACAAATATATAAAGATGGAGAGTTTGTTTAACTACAACACTAATCTCAGGACCTACTGGTCCGAATTGAAAAATAATTTTTGTGTTGAATAGTCCATTTATCGAGGAAGCCTATAGGCTATATAACATTACGCTACAACATAGTATCCACGGGTGAAACTGCGGGCACAGCTGTTTGATTCATTTAGATCAAAACACTTGTATTGAAGTTGACTGTACCCTCAGCCAATATTTGGTATAGTTGTCGTTTATCTGGGCCCGCTGACGTCATCGATTAAACAAAGCTGTCCGATGTCGCAATGTTTTTATGAAAACAAACGGCAGTTGTCAAAATATTGTTTTTTACGCTTGTTTTTCATGGAACTACAATCCAGTGACAATATTTTAATAGCGATTAATTGGGACTGGGCTACATGAAAACATTAAATGGGGCTAAGGTTAGATGTTGTGTATCCAATTTTTTTTCCTATTCATTTATAGTACCTACACAACATATTATTAATATACAATTTCAATATTTTTTTTTTTATCAAAATGTGTTATTTTTTAAATGACGACTACTAATTACTACTTATACACAATTGACTAGCAGCGTGGCAATACGGAGGTAAAATATAGTCTATGTTACTCGCTGATAAAGTAGCTTTCCATTGGTGAAAGAATTTTTTTAATCGGTCCAGTAGTTTCGGAGTCTAAAGCAAACAAACAATAAAAAAAAACTCTTTATAATAGATAAATAAATAAATAAATAAATAAATAAATATCCGACGACATCACATACATTGATCTGACTCCGAGGTAAGTAGCTTAAGCACTTGTGTTACGGATATCAGAATCAACAGTGGTATAACAAATATATACTTAAATATTGGATATTAACACCCAGACACAGAACAAACACAAGTATTCATCATACGAATATTTGTCCTGGGTGGGGATCGAACCCACAACTCTTGGCGCATGGGGCAGGGTCACTACCGAATGCGCCATCGAGCTTGTCAAAGATAGATATATAATGTATATTAGAATGACTAAAATTGTTCAAATGAGTTTGCTGCTCCTTGCGCTTTATCTACCCCTTAGGGGATTTCGGGTGTGTGTAAATAAGTAATTAGATAAGTGTAAGTAACGAATATCATATAGCGTAGATACGCAGTATCACAATAATGTCCTCCTAACCGATATCGATCACGGCGGCTAATCTCAACGAGGATTAGCCATCTGCGCAGGAGATATTATAGTGCACAATGGTGTGCGCATGCACAGGGGCACTCTCTGTTCCTTCACTCTTATACTCAGGCGAGAGCGGCAGCTTAACGTGATTAAACCGCAAACTTCCTGACTCCGGACTTTTGCTGAGTAATTTCAATATTGAAATAGAGTAATATAGATCACAAATTTTTGACCTGACCCGGAAATTGAACCCGAGAAATCTTGGTCCTTAGGCGGCGTATGCTACCACTAGACCAACGAGGCAGTCATACGCAGTATTCCTACAAACTCTATTGATGTATCAATATGCGTTGTAGGTTTAAGCTGACAATGAATCATTAACCTTGTTAACTGTTCACGTAATTAATCATTACAACTAGCTCCTTCCAAGATACTTGACTGATTAAATAACTGGACCGCCTGATTGAACACATCTGCGGTTTCTAAATACTTTCTAACCGCATCATTATACATAAATAGTATAAAATGTTAAATACTGATTGAATATCTCACTTAAAGTTAATTGTAATTGCGGCAATTATGGTTTATTTTTAATATTTACTACAGCAAAGAATTTAATACTAGTCCGGTGAACAAATTTAAAAAACGATTCCGTTTTTATTGTTCTACTAGCTATGCCTGTGGTTTTCCGCGATTATGGTTGATGTTAAATAGCCTATAATAGCCTTCCTCAATAAATGGGCTGTCTAAAACTGAAATATTTTTTAAATCGGACCAGTAGTTAGTTCCTGAGATTAGTGCGTTCAAGGAAACAAACAAACTCTTCAGCTATATAATATTTATTATTATATTACGTTCTATGTTAGTTTGGCACTCAAAAATAATGTACTAACTGTTTTCCATGCCTAATTTGTCATTTAACACGATTCATAGAGATTGTCGTCAAGCCAGTCTCACTCTTAACTACATTTTCACAATTTTCGCTCTAACTGAATATGTTAGTGTTTTTCTGACTAAATGAGGTTTAAAGAGCTTATTACTCCTTGGAGTCCTTGGTCTTTGCTTACCCCTTTGGGGATTGCGAGCTTGATGGTACCTATAAATATGTGTTTAATTTTTACTACTTAGACTTACAATAACTTTTTAGTTGTTTATGCGCGTATTTAAAATTTTGCACATTTTTCTAGACGTCATAAAGAATCCTAAGGAATATCACACGTATTTAATTCGCATTAGCAAGATAACACGTTTTTTAACTTGTTGATATTCAATTCTATACAAAAGTAGGTAGTGAAGTTACTAAAGACGTACAATCTATGTTTACGTAGCATGATAAAGGTATTTTGCTTAAGTAGTTAAAAAAATATGTACATATAAAAAATGTGCAAATAGCCAGTTTTACACGCGTACTAATATAGAGTTGTTGAATAAGCGTTTTTAGATGCTTTTTTTTTCTATATGAATGTTACCGGGTGTACTTTGGTGATGAAATAATTTAAAAAAATTAATTAAACATACATAACATCACGCCCATAATCCCCGAAGGGGTAGGCAGAGTCAAAGGAGCAGCAGGCCCCTTTAACCACATTCAGCCAAAAACAAAACTGGGCTGGGTTAAATGGAAAATTTTAAATTAAGTAAGATAAAAATCTTAATTAATTTAATATTTGTAACAACCAACTTCTTAAATTGATTGAGATAATATTACGGACTTTTCGGGGACTTATAAAACAAACACTGTAACTAAATACAACTGCTTAAATTTGAAATAGAGCATAATTATTTGGTCAAGTGATGATATATTTTTAGAACTATATCGTCATTAATGAATAAGAGTGTGCGTGAGTACATAATGTTTTTTATTCTGCGCCTAAACACTCGTGCGTAACATTACGGCTTAATGTACACAGATGTATTGAACTCATTGTAATATGTAAATATGCAAACCTAATGTAAGATTAAAATAAAATATTGACGTAAGAAGGTATGTAAGATGAGTAAGAGAGTGATGGAAACAAGCAACACTCCTTTATATTATGTAGTTCTACTTTTGACATTTGGTAGATTTAAGTTTGTTTTTCGTTTTCGTTGGATGGAAACCAGAGGTGTAGCTATTGGCGTATCAGCCGCATCAATAGGGATAATGACTGAATTAAAAAACTATAATTCTATTTAGTCCGTCAGTTAGATTATACAAAAATAGTTTTCAAATTAACAAAAAATCACAAAGATAAAGAGTATCAAAGTTTTGCAGTGAGGGTTTGTGACGTCACTACTTAGTAAAAATTTTACGAAAGCGTGACGTCACGCGCAACTTGAATGTATAGTATCTTCTTCAATGTTTTTTTGACAAATAATTAAAAAAATACGTGTTAAATTTTTTTTTAAAAATCTTACTGACGGACTAAACAGATTTTTTTGTCATCTTGCCTATTATAAGGGCCCGCACTATAGGGGCCCGTACGTTTAAAACGTAAACATTCGTAAAAGTTGTCTACAACGATATCTATACTAATATTATAAAACTGAAGAGTTTGTTTGCTTGAACGTGCTAATCTCGGGAACTACTGGTCCGATTTGAAACATTCTTTCAGTGTTAGATAGCCCATATATCGAGGAAAGCTAGGCTATATAACATTAACCATAAACGCGGGTGAAACCGCGGACACAGCTAGTCGATGATAAGAAGGACTCGTCAATTCATTTGATACGGGGCTGACGTAAGATTAGCTACGCCACTGATAGGTAAGGTATAGAGAAATCTGATTCATCAGATTATTATGATTATTTTATATTAAACATTGTGTATTACACGTGATGGACATTTTACGATTTTAAAAATATCAACATGGAAATTCCTCTTAGCATCAAGTTTAAGTTAACAATTCATAACCATCGGTGCTACAAGACTTTCTTATATAAATAAGCACACTATTTATGAAGTAAAGAGACAATTTGATTACCCTCGTAATTTACGGTACCTACTCGGTCATCTTAAAGATTTTTTTTCTAGGACAAACTGGCTTCTGCCCGCTGCGTTGCTCGCGTGGTACATCGACGAAACATAGCCTATATCTTATTCCGGTGTATAAGCTACATTATTCTAAAGTTTCATTAAAATCCATTCAGTAGTTTTTACGTGAAAGAGTAACAGACATCCACACATCCATACAAACTTTACCATTTAAAATTTTATATTAACATACAATTTATAAAGAGGAAGTAGGATAACATTTAGATACAAAAATCCATAAATACGAGTACTAGAAGTCTTTGCAAACTTGTTCCAAAAAACAAGCTTTCATGTAATCCAGCACTCGAAAGCTCACTGTATAAGTTCAAGTCATTGATGGGGGGCGGTTGGGAGGGCGCCGCCGGGAGGAGGGACGGAGGGAGCGGCCCTCGCTCAGGATAGATTTGAAGGTACAATCATTTTTTATGCGAGGGGAAGTAATGCCGCGCGGGAGTAGACAGTGGTGCGATTGAGAAGCTTTCGAATCAAAATACTATAACATTCTCTAGGTCTTTTATATAAAAAAATTGTGCTAGCTAATTCAAAATCTATTACAAGATAATCTGAGTCACCATAATATTAATAAATAACATACATAAACTGTAACCTGTACATTGAATATAAATTTATAGGTTACAAGTTTGTGGTAACGGTTAGAAACAAGCTGTTCTTGCCTTTTAATTTATTTATATTTATTAATATAACGACAAGCGCACCGACACCATATTTATCCTTTAGTATCACTTGGGTTTATTTAACTTTTTTCTATTAAGGAACTGACGTATTCTGGAATCTCTGCAGAATCCTGCACAGTGCACTCGCGCGACAAGCCGTGTTCCTCTCACACAAATCATTAAATACATAGTAGAAAATGAAAAAATGCGACATTTTATTTTTTTACAACTTTTAACTTGTTAAATCAATTTTAAGTCTTATGCAAATAGAAAACTAAAATTATCCGTCATACAATTTTTCCATAAAAATCTAAAGTAAAAAAAAATATTTTTGTCCGGAAGTTCCCAACGCGACCACGGTGCGCCGGCGCCCGCCCCACGTAATAAAGAGCGTGTCTCGAAACTGCCATAAAGGCTGGACGCATTACTTTTTACTGGACGCGATAACGCCCAGTCCGGGCATATTTCTGCGCCTCCACCGCTCTAAGTACAGGAATTTTATACGTTCTCTTTTGTGCGAACATCAGCCCTGCCAATTTCTTTCTTTTTGTTCACTGGCAACTTTACTTTGGTGGCCATTATATACTAAGAAATAAGAACCGAAAAGGTTAGATATGTAGTTTAAAATGTCCCATATTGGTCTGGGGCAAAAATATGTTCCTTACTTATTATGTTGTAAAAAGTGATTAATGGTGTATTAGGTATTAGTGACAACCTTTTTCCCAATTCTCTATCTAACCCAGCACAACTCCATTTTAGGCTGAATGTAGTTTGGCGAGCTTTTCACACCTTGGACTCTGCCTACCCCCTTCGGGGATTTCAGGCGTGATCATATGCTATAAGTAGTTAAAAAAACAGTCAAAATAATAACCAACAATATCAAAATGATTATTACCACTATTTATTAAGATTAAAGTGACAATAAGGTCGGCAACGCACTTTTGACGCCTCTAGGACGCTCTAGTGTTGCAAATGTCCATAGGCTGTCACCATAGCTTACCGTCAGACTGGCCGTATATGTTTGTTGCCTTTATCAGTATAAAAAAAAACATTTGACGTTTGGATTCAAACTGGATAAACCCAATCTGAAGAAAAAGGTACAAACCTTTTTTGTATTTAGTTAATTATAACGGAAAAACAACATCTAACTAAATGCTGGCTAGTTTTAAAGAAACTGTTCAGGTAATTTCTTCAAACACATCAGAGGAGTAAAAACTACACAATCGGATCCCATTGACACTTAACCCTAGAATTGTCGTGCTTTTGTAACGTTTAAGCAAATTACTGTCTGTCTGTATAAGCAAAATCTGTCTACGTTGACATTTTCATCGTAAAACGAATTGTCAATAGATCCCCCTCATGGGGAACATATAAAGAAGGGTTTTATCTCAGACAAACTGTCAATTGATATTAATAGAAAATAATCAAATCAAAGACCACCAGTTAAAATATATTTAAAAAGATTTATTTAAATACTTTTTAAATTTCAAAAGTGCAACGCTGCTATAATGTCTTCTACAGAGCATATCACAGCAAACCTACTTGCTACATGTATATGTATAGTTTTTTTTAATTTTAAAAGATCTAGCTAGTAGATACGTGTCCTCATTCAAACTTGCAAATCTATACTAATAATATAAGCTGAAGAGATTTTTTCTTTGATTGATTCGGCTAATCACAGGAACTACTGGTCCGATTTCAAAAGTTATTTCATTGTTAGATAGCCCGTTTATCGAGGAAGGCTATAGGCTATATAACATTAACCTGAAACGCGGTGGAAGTGCAGGCACAGCTAGTCTTTTATATTAGGCGTGTGTCCTTAATATTAATCTACTACCACTCTTTGAAATACACTATTACAATGTAATATATTCTAAAAGTAATGTTGTTTACAAGTAGGTACGACAAAATACGGAAACAATAACCTTGTCACTTAGGTGAATGACAAAATCACTGAACATATGCTAATACCGATTTACTAATTAATTTGAATGTTAAATTTAAAAAGATACTGTTAACTAACTATTACGCCCTCAAATCTGTAACTCTTAAATATAAATATTAAGATTCTGTATGTTAATCAAAGTGTGAATGTAAATTAGTTTTGTAAATCTGAGACATGTCTGTTTATAAACATGTGTTCAATACTTTTGACATAATACATATATTTAAGTAAAATATAATATTTTAACGAGGTAGGTAGTTTAAAACGAAAATAAAATGAATCCTACTTATTTCAGAACTGGCTGGATACACATGTTGCAATTTATTTATACTGTCTAATTTTATAAATTATTTATTTATTTTTCTCCTGGGTTGGTCTGGGACCCAGACCATTTTATTTTCGTTTAAACTACCTATCTCGTTAAAATATTCTATTTTACTTAAATACTGGGACTTAAAAATAATTTGTCAACTATGTTTCTTGCCTAGCATGTTGTAAAAGGCGACTAATGGTATATCGGGTTCTGGGTATGTTATTGTGTAGGCGACAAGCTAGCCACTTGTCACTACTTTTTCACAATTTTCCATCTAACCCAGCCCAGTTTTACTTTTGGCTGAATGTGGTTAAAGAGGCTTGCTGTCCCTTTGACTCTGCCCACCTCTACGGAAATTATGGGCGTGATGTTACGGTTATTTATTTTCATAATTATTAGACAACATAATTGTCAGCCGGAGACTTAAAAAAAAAATGTGCTACCTGTGCATCTTGTTGTAAAAGGCTACTAAAAAATGGAGTATAAGTATATCGAGTATTGTGTTCGTGATTGTTTCATAATTTTCCATCTAATCCAACCCAGTTTTATTTTTGGCTAAAAGCGGTTAAAGTAGTAAATAATTAGACAATATAAAAAATAGTATTAGATCTATTATAGGGATTATGGGCATGATGTTATGTATGTATGTAATATAAGTATATATGTATGTCTAATTCTTAATCAAGAACCCTTTGGACCATGATCTTACATTTAACGACCCTGGTTTAACATTGAAACCATTGCCCTTCGACGAGGGAATCGAACAAATTGGATCATGGTTAAACGCGGATAAATCCTTTAACTAGCCACGACTGCCCATCTCTCGGTTGGAATGTGAAATGGTAGCCATGTTATTTAAAAGCATGTATAACAATTGGCGGTGGATATTAGCAATTTCCAAAGTTTTTGCTATACTTACTTACTAAGTGTTACTTAAGTCAGAGAAACGGAAAACCACTACTTACTATACGGTTTCATTCAAGTGTTTACTTTTCGTATTGATTATTTAGGGTTGTAGTAAGTCACTATTAAAAAAACTAAAAGTACACTCCATTTTTTTCCCGTGAATTGAAATAGCTAGCCTGAAGTGCTATATTAACGAATAGGGGAGGGTGGGGTAATCACGGACGGCGGGTAATGGCGGACACGACAGTTTAGGTGTGTTGGAAAAGGATGGCAGTTAATTGCAACGCCGCGATCGCGAGTCGAACTCGAACGTAATGCCAGCGAGTAAGTGGAGTAGTGAGGCTGCGCGCACATTACAAGGTATGTTAACTTAATGTTTTTTCGATAATTTCATCTATTTTTTTGTGTGAAATTGAATAAATGTACGTTGTGTCACTTATAACATAGAAATCTGGTATCGTATCAGTAAATCGACGTGTAATGAAGAGAACTTTTAAAGTACTCGGCGTAAGCATCGCCCCATTCTAACCTTAAATTAAATTATAGTTATGTATTGTTGTGGGTATCGGGTAATGGCGGACGATTTGGTTGGGGTAATCTCGACCGTCCGCATTTACCCCTACACTGCTAATGTACCTACCTATTTACCTACTTACCTATATTTACATTGAGCAGTTAACTAAGGTGGTTTTTATTTGCACAGCCTTCTGTATTTCTGTCGAACTTTACGATTAGAGTGTGTTAAGTAATTAAAGATTATATTGATACACACTACTCATATTATACCTATTTCAGATGCCACGACATTATAAGAGGAAGACGGAGAGCACAACCAAAGAGCAAACAAACTTCAAGGAAAAAACATTCAACTGTTATAACCAGCACTCCTATGAAAGACGCTCTGGCAGAAAAAGCACAAAAAAAGAGAAATAAGGAGCAATTAAAGGAAACTGAAAAGACTGTGAGTATAAATAAACGGAAGAAAGTAGTGAAGAATCTTAAAGGATTTGCAGATGAAAATTGTGAAATGAATGACCAAGACAGGAATATACCACGCAAGAAGAATAAAGACAATAAAACAGCACAGACGAAGAAAGAGTATTATTGCCTAATATGTAATGAGAAATATGAAGATCCTCCTAATGAAGAATGGATAAAATACTACAAATGTAATTTATGGGCACATGAAAACTGCACGAGTGGTGCAAGCACATCAAAGGGATATCTCTGTGATTTCTGTACCAATTAAGCCACGTCCGTAATTACCCCACGCACTGTGGGGTAATCCCGGATACAAGGGTTTTGTTTTTTTTTAAGAATTTGATTTTATTTTTAAAATTTATTAACGTTGATTATGAAAATAGAAGATTGATTAGTTTAAGTAAACTCTTAGTAATAAATAGCATTCGTAACTCCATATGGTTTTGTGTTATTTAAGTTCTCCCTTAGGTGTTCGCAATTACCCCACTCTCCCCTAGATTCATTCTGTGCGACTCAAGTCTAGAATTTTGTAAAAGGCGACTAATAGTATATCGGGTTTTGGGTCTGTGATTGTGTAGGCGACGAGTCGACTCGTCATACTTATCACAATTTTCCATCTAACCTAGCCCAGTTTTATTTTTTGGCTGAATGAAGTTAAGGGGGCTAGCTGCCACTTTGACACTGCCTACCAGTACTCCAGTCTACCCCGGTCTAACATCAACTTGTATTGCGTTGGTTTACAATAAGCGGCACAGTCTCATATTAGGCAATTTCATAATTCATTCACAAATGTTTAGCCATTACTATAATTAATTTACGCAACGTCCAACTATGCGAACAAACGAGCTTTTTTACTTTCCGTTTCTCCGAAGAGATTATTGTTTTACCATTACAATTAACAATCTCCGTACTATTTTAATATTAATAATATATATATATGAGTTGTTGACTTAAACACTAAACCCTAACCTCTACGGTACAAAGTTCATAATTGCATGAGTCGGTATAGTAACCGGTAAGACACAAATTGCTTTAAGTTTTATTAGACATGTCAGGCAAGACCATTTCGTGTACTTAGGTCGTCCTAATGCTTCGAATAACGTCTAACACCAACTGATACCTACATAAGATGTTTATGTACTGGGTTAAAACAGACAGAAATAACGTTTTCGATTAAAATATTTATTGTAAAAATACATTAATTAAATGAAGAACATAGTTGTATAGCGAACCCAAGAATTATTAAAAACATTAATTATTAATATTTACTATATCAAAAATAGCCGACGATTAGGAAATTAATCTGTTTGTATATTTTCATTCCTAATGCTACAAATAATAACTACTTGCAATCTTAATATCCTGTCATTTCACCCAAATTCATTCAAGACTGTAATAAATAAATAAACAGTACTTAACTCTTCGCAAACAAAGGCGGCTGTATCAAAGATACGTTTAAATTAGTCCCCGTTAATTATTATAAACCTTTGTCTGATGTTTTTCTAATCCCAAACAACCGGTCATTTACGATTATAATCCTTTCGGACGGAAAATAAAACTGTTTATTACAAGGATTAAATGCGCCCGCCATTAGATAGTTAGGTAGGTAGGTACTTAATCCCACTGACGGTATTTTTAATCTGCGCCCGGTTTTTTAATACCTTTGATGTTATAAAGTGTTTTAGCTAGTTTGAGATTTTTTATTTCGGTGTTTATTCGTGTTTTTTTTATATGACTTCTTAAAAAATACCATAGATAAGAAACAATTTTGTAGAGGAATATTTCAAAACGCCTAACAGTGCCGCGGTGAATTTTGCAAATGAATCTGGAATCCGTATTTGTAATAAAGACTTAATTTAATAAAATTTTCAATTTTTTAAAATATTAATAACTATGAGATTCTGGTATCATCAAAGACAAATAAAAAAGAAAATAATTTCCAATTTCAATATGCGTTGTGTTTAATGCCGTAATTTAAACATCATCTAAGTACTTACTAAAAATTTCCATTATAACAGTCATCACATATTCAATCAACACCTCCCATTTAGTGCTTTGAAAGTGTTTTTCGCATTAAAAGTGACACATATCCCTCAAAATGTTCAATCCAATATCATTGACTACTGCGTGATGATATAATAGAGTATCAGAACTTAAAACTTAAAGCTCGCTCAGTGTACACCAAGCCGAAACAGATTAGTCGCGACTATTTTGTCCATTACCTAACATAACGCTACCCGCGTTAATCACTTGTAATATTAAAAAACATTAAACGTGGCGCCACACTAATGCGATCGCGTTTTACATCTGCCGATTACCGTGACACGCGGCCCGCTTTGTGACTAACCAGTTACTGTAATGAGTACTTAGCTTTAATTACTTTTTTAACTTTCCAACTTGGCACTATCGCCAGACGTGACCTTTTGACGCAGGTTTTGATGTTAAAAACGTTATAATGCAAACGTTAAGCGTCATTGAGCTTGATTAGTCATTAAATAAATTGGATTGATCACTAGATAATTGTAATTACTTAGATGCAGACGCACTATCACCCCTGCAATCTAAGGTTAGGAAGTGTCTAATTCATTTATTAACATTTAGTCATAAATAAAAATGAGTTTAGTTAGATGGAAAATTATAAGAAAGTAATTATTATTGATTAATTTGTCATTGTAGATAAAATGAGTTTGGAGGTTAGGGGGCTTTCAAACTTCTTCCCTTAATTGCAAACTTTTAAAATTCAGTAAACCTGTTTTACCCTACTAGGGGGCATTGAGCTTTGCCGCTCCGGGCCTCTGACGGGCTAAATCCGGTACTACTTCATTCTTTAAGCCGCATAAATTAATGGTACGCCTAATTTGTACAATTACTACGGCTCATGGTTATACACATTATGATAGACATACCTAATGAAACACGCGTTCTACCTAAGATAAGACTCATTAGGCCTGCGTGAACTCTAATGACGCCGATAACACCTGAATTCATGACATTACTTGACGTTTCAATGGCGGATCCCGCGCCATCTAACGTTTACCGGATATTGATACCGGTACACGTAAATGGCGCCCGATCCGCCGGATTACCGGACCCGGTTTTCCGGATTGCAATCCTAACCCTGGCTGGAGCTAGACCATCTATATTACGCATCAGAAAGCAATTACAGACAGTAAACACAGAATGTTTACTTCTACTACAGATTATCGGGACTCGCCTGTCAATATTTATAATTCAATTAATTTGTGTCCTCTTTTTAATTCACAATTAGTGACACTTCGACAGACAAGGAGTTGATTATGCGTTCTTTTAATTGAGGACATTGATATAGTCATGTACTTTGTTGTATTTGAAAATTCGAAGATAATTAATTAATAAATACAGGATATCATACAATGTATAAGAAAACTAATAAAGAAAAAAATATTTTTTTATACTGAGATTAAAAAATCTTCTCTAAAAAAAATCGTTCGTCCGTATTCGTAACCTAGATAAATAAAACAAGGACTTAGTTGATTTTGAACAATTCCCTAAAGTCGTGTGTCACTCTTTTGTACAGAAAGAGTTTTTACACGAGTGAGGCAACGAGCGAAAATTAGTGTTATATGCACGAACGTTACTAATTAAAATAAAATTACATAAAGGTTACATAATGGCTATGAATTATGGATTTACTAGCATATTCCATGACATGAAACTCTATTTGACAGGAAAATCTCTATATCATGTACTTATTAATTATATATTTACTATAGAATATTCACTTTATTTAAGTTATATTACGCGACTACTGTATATTGGGGCAATTTTAAAAAAATTTAACGTAAACCTTTTTAGAACAAAGGTTTCATATACCTAAAAACTATCACGAATTAAGTACACATCGTGGGAGATATAACCTAAAACGTTATGCTTATACTTATTCAATTTAAAATCCATTCAAATTGTATATTTAAATTCAAATTATAAAACCATATAGTTCATTTTATGGTGAAACCAATAAAATACCTAAATAGGCATAACATGTTTACCTTACTATTTGTAATATAATTAGTAGAACAATTATCTTTCAAAGTATACAGTCCATTACTTTGCGCCTAAGAAAATATATCTAAAAAAATAAGTATGTAGAAAAGAAAATGTTTATGTGAAAACATGCGTTCATACATACACTTTTCTTTACTTAATGTACCTCGCACGTCACCCTGAACCCAGACTGTAAATAACAAACAAAAAAGATGATTATTATGACGTCTGTCTTTAATAATATTAAGCCAATCGACTTTATTGGTCGCTGAGCGACTGAAAAATAAAAAAGTACGTTCCTTTTTTAATCGCGACGCTGCGATTGGCTGATCGCTCACATAAAAAGCTTGACGCCCCTTTATAGCACCTCCCTACCTTTTTTATCCAAGTTTTTTTTTTTAAAAAACACCAAGGAGGGAGGCCCGTTATGCCAAAAAAAACATTCATACACACATTAAACAGCTTAAACTTTATTGATTAGTTAAATTACTGGTCATTAAACATCAGAAGTGACTAGTTAAGAGCAGGTATATTAAAATCATTTGTAATTCGCCAGTTAAATTAAAGTTTTACAACAGATGCTTACCTAATCACATAATCAACTTAAATATTACACGCAAACAACATAAACATCGCATTAGCCCGTACAATGGAACAACAATCTCATTTCCCTACTTAACCGAATTTTATTGTCTCATAATAACCTATGGCTAACGCCTATGGTTTATGACACCAACAACAGAACTACCCTATTTTTTTATTATTAATATAGCATAAACAATAACTTAATAACCGTCCCCCCACCCCACGGTAGCTCGCGACGATTGGTTCGGGTAAAAATAGGCTGTGGGGGCGCGAGAGGGATGAACGTAGCGCGCGCGTCTTGCGTCTCGCTCCCGCCGGAAAACTGGTCGCATCGAATGTGGAATACATTTATCGATGTTTGGGGCATAAAAATTGACAGAATTTTTTTCAGTTGATTCCGAGGCGCCGCGCCAGTCACACCGCTCTCGGCCCGCGCTTAGAAGGGTTGTGCCCAAAAAACGCTGTGAACTGTATTTTTGGAAGTTTCAGTGATAACGAAGTGAAGTTTTGATGCAAACGTTTGTGTTGTGTTTGGAGAGATTTGTCACTATTGTTTGATAAGGGGAAGGTGAGCTTTGATTATTTTATTTTTTAATTTATTAATTAATAGAATTAATTTCAAAATACCTATATTAAAAATATTTTTCAATTGTTAAGTCATAAATTTTAATATAGGTATGTAATAAATACATATATTAAATATTTGTTTTTAATATCATACATACCAATGAAATTAAAAATAGTAATATTTTTGTTTGCTGCACAGATCAAAATTGTATAAAAAAATAAGATTTTTATTTATTTTAATATATTAAAATATTGTATATATTTTTTAAATTAACATTTGATTATTTCGTTTCATAAAAAATAATTTTATATATATACATATAATATTGTACATATTTAGTGTGAATACATTTTGCATATTTTCACAATATTCTTTAACTTATTTAAGCTCTATCTATATAATAAAAGTAATAGTAAATACGATGACAACTATATAAATATATTTTAAGGTTGCATGTAACATTTAGCAATTAAAATTACATCAACTTGAGCAGCACTCTTTATATAACAAAATATAATTACTCTATTATGCATACTTGATTGACCTATGGATATTTAATCAAAGTTGTAGGTGTCTAATATATTAATTAACATTTTCCTTTATTCGACCTCTCACAAATACCTACTTTGTATTTACTATTTTTTGCTACGCACAATGCTCATTAGCAATTTTGCTCTAGAAATGAAGTATTCGTCCGGGTCCTTTTTAATGGCAATAATTTGAACGCCAAAGAAATAGAAGTTGTCATGATTATCGTAATCACGAAGAGCCTTAGAGAATTATCTAATGACAACATTACGAGGCGCTAAGTACGTGACCGCCGCAGTTAGCATTTTTTACAATTTGCCCACTGAGCAAATTTTCTATTCATGACATTCATTTGTTTCATTACGCAACTGCGCCACTGAGTCACAACCGAAATACCTTAAACCCTTTGTTTAATGATTTAATTTTGCATTTGTTTGTCCTCAGGAATGTTGAGTTGCGCCTCCCCCGCCGGCATGACGCCTGCGCCGCACTCCGCACATCCCCAATCTTGGGGCTCGTTGATACAACCACCTACTGTGGTAAGTATTTCAACCATTAAACCCAAGAATAATGTTTAGTATTGTCGATTAGAGACTAATAATTTATTTTCTTTATAGAAATCCGAGCCAATGGACGACGCTACCTTCTCAAAGGACCAAACCAGTGGCTTCTACTCGGAGGGCTTTCACAGCGCTTCGCCATCCTCCTCCAGCAAGGACTCAAACGGCCATTCACCCCGCAGCGTCGGCAGCTCAGGCGAGCCCTCCCCGTTCTACGATACTATGCCGCTCAAAGCTAAAGCAAATCTAGGCATGCACCTTGATGCGTACCGCAACATGCCGTACAGCCTCCTTACACCCCCCGGTTTCGAACCGCGCAGTAACGACGGTCGTGAGCCATCCCCTGGCTACGAAACGTCTTACTCCCCTAGAACATTAGCGCCCCCCGCTCATGTGTCCACGCCGTTAGCACGTGCCGACGCTACGCCGCCCAAATCGCCCCCTAGGACGCCTTCGTCCCCGGAACGCGATCACGACAGGAGGTTTGACCGTTTTCAAGACTCTGGGTACGACGCGCAAGGTAAACCTGACGGCGATGATGGTCGCGACGGCTCCGGCCTAGAAGACGACTTCGACGAGGAGCCAGGCCTTCGCATCCCCGCAGTCAACTCGCACGGCAAAGTCAAAACCTTTAAATGCAAACAGTGCGAATTTGTGGCGGTCACCAAACTAAGTTTCTGGGAACACAGCAAGGAGCACATCAAGCCGGAGAAGATGCTCTGCTGCCGAAAGTGCCCCTTCGTCACCGAGTACAAGCACCACCTGGAATATCACATGAGGAACCATCTCGGCTCGAAGCCTTTCCAATGCACTCAATGCTCGTACTCATGCGTCAACAAGTCGATGCTCAATTCACACCTTAAGTCGCACTCTAACGTGTACCAGTACAGATGCGCAGATTGCAACTATGCCACCAAGTATTGTCATTCTCTGAAATTGCATCTCCGCAAGTACCAGCACAATCCAGCCATGGTACTCAACTTAGATGGTACCCCGAACCCGCTGCCTATAATCGATGTGTACGGCACTCGCCGCGGGCCTAAACAGAAGCCAATCTCCAAGGTCTTCGAGCAGCAGACGATGAACAACAACCAGCCGCAGCATCCACCGCCGCCGCACCCACTCTTCGGAAACCACTTCCCTGTCAATCTACCCAACCTGCCATACCTACCACCTCTTCTACCTCACTCTTTTCTATTCCCACCGAACAACAACTATGAATCAAAGACTTCTCCCAGACACCCCGAGATGGAAAAGCCGCAAAACACGACTCCACCTCCATCTATCTTGCACACACGGCTTTCCTACGGAGAACGCATGGAGACGAATCCTGTTACTCCCCCAGCGAAGTCGCCTGCCAGCCTACCGCGTACGCCACCACGGCTACCTACCCCAATTGAGACAAATGACGCTCTCGACCTCACCAACGCTAAAACAAGCGAAGCGGGATCGCCTCCGCCGAACGCAGAGCGGTCTGCCCCAGCAACGCCGACAACGAGCCTCAAGAACAGAAGAAAAGGGCCTGCTTTTAAACTGCAGCCGGCGGCGCTCCGTCTTCAGCACGAAGACGACAAGCCGCCTACGCAAGTGTCAGAGTCTGAGTCTGAGGAGGAGACGCCCACTCCCGCCGCGCACAACACGTACACGTGTCAGTACTGCGACATCACGTTCGGGGATCTGACCATGCACACCATCCACATGGGTTTCCATGGCTACAACGATCCCTTCATGTGTAATAAATGCGGGGAACGCAGCGCTGACCGCGTGGCGTTCTTCATCCACCTCGGCCGCGCTCAACACGCCTAGCCAACTTTCAGACCATATTTAACTTTCCCCTAGTCAACGCTCGCTTGTAGATCTTTAACACTTAATTAACTGTAATATATTATGTTCAAATATCTAGCGGTAGTGTCAGTTCTAAACGTTGTAGGCCAAAGAATATAAAGTCGTATAGACTCGAGTCATTGTTGCTGTATGACTAAATGTAAATATTATAGAGGCTAGATGTAGGGTTAGATTTAATTAGTTATGTTACCCTGTGTTATAGTTGCTAGTGTTAGACGTTAGAAACGAGTGACCAATGTGCAAATAAGACTGTATCTCTTGATTAAGTACAAAGCGTAAACGGATGCAAAGTTCACGTGTAATCATGTTCATTTCTTTATCTGTGGACGCGATCGACTTTGAATCGAGGGTTAAACGATAGCTGTATTTAATTGAAACTAATTTTTTTTTATATTTACGGTTTTAAAGGATATGGCAACGGGAAGGAAAATGCCCTTTTTGTTCATGCTTGTATCAGGGATTTTTTTTTAGGTCATTTATTGTGTAGAAAGCCTTGATTCTATTTCGATCTTGTTTCAAAAGCATATTGTTAATTCAATAGCGTATGAATATATAGATTATTTCAAACTACGGTGAAGTTACCTATTAGTTCTGTAGAAATAACTATCTCGGGTGCACCAGATCCTAAATTAGTTTGTAATTTAATACCTATTTAAGTAAAACAGAGTGTATTTATTATTATAAATTTCTATTCAATTCTATTCAATTTATTATTGAATAGAATTAGATTATTTATTTGTCCTTAGGCCTGTTTGATTGCATTAATTTGTGGGCTTTGATTTTTAAAAAAATATTTCCTGCGAGTAATATTTTTGTTATCAGAAGTGCGGTTTTGATTTATTGAAATAAAACAGTAATTGTTGTTATCGGTGGTTAAATAAAACGGGTAAACAGTTGTATAACTAACTAAACTTCACCCGGGTATAAAAGTTATATAGAAGTACATAAAAAGTGAATGCAAATATTCTCGAATTATAATTATAAAATAAATATAAAAGACAATAATAATTTTGTAATAACAATAATATGTAGCAGAGATTATAGATATAGATATTTAATTTCGATTCTACTTTCCATTGTTAAAATTGAAACCTCACTTCTAATAATATGGGCCACATTATTGTTCCATGGTGAGTGCCAGCCTTATTATGCATTCGACTTTAATCTGACATTCTACCAATGTGTTAATGTTAAAATAGTTGTCTGACAATTGATATTGAATCATGTACCTCTATTTAAGTTAAAAATGTAATATGAAATGAATAAATGTTTGTGTGCTGGATTCATTATAAAATAAAATACGAAGGTTTATCTTACTTTTGGTTTTTGTATTTGAATTCCCTCAAATTATAGCCAATAAGCCAAAATATAAAAAAAATATATAGATGAGTCCGATCATAAAATAGTAGTTATTAATTTTATAGAAGAAAAAATAAACACTAGTTTAGAAATAATTAAACCAAGGTTATTGCCTATTTAGAAGAAAACTATCTAAGCTTTATTTTGATTTTACTACCATTTCTACCTCTATAAAAAGAAACATTCAAATCCTATGATTGAACACCCGTCCCAACCTGGCTATTGTAAAAGAATCAATAAAAGTTTTGTCGCTCACTCTGCACAAACAAGCGTTAAATATAATTTCCTTTATAAAGTTATTTTACGACGGGATTATAATACAGTAATATCCCTGATGTTGCCGATGTAGCTGTAAACATAATCTTAGAACAAAAGACGCGGCTATTAGAAAATTCTTAACTAGGACATACCAAGGCAAGTGGACAATGCGACTAAACGGATTGCGAAAAGCGTAACTTTTTTATTCAAAACAGAAACATCGGACAAAAGAATTCTGCCGGCCAGCCCACGGTAGCTAGAAAACTGACGACACTAAAAATAACCTCTTTGTCTCATACCGATTGTTATTTATGAAACGGCTATTTTTTACTTGACAATACAATTTTTAAGTCACCGTTACGGCTAAAAACTCCATATGAATATGCATGGTTGCGTACGTGGGCTGAATACCACTTGTTTGATGGTTGAAGCCTGTCAATTTTTTACAGTCCGTTTTATGGTCTATTTATGTAATTCTAAAGAAATGTTAAGGAATATGAATACGTAATCTGCGAGGACATCAAGTTAAACTCATTTTTAGGTAACCATTTCAAATCTTGAGGACAAAATTGTTATTTTCATAAGTGAAGTTCTAAATATAAATTGTCAATGAAATGAAATATAAATGCTTTTAAACGTGAAGACTCTAACAGTAACTTTTACATAAGTTCCCAATTTACAATGCATCAAAATTAATTTAAACTGATGAATTTAATTTAAACAGCACGTGGTAAGTACAGATCATTCAAATTTTCGAATGTTAACGATTACTTTATTATAGGAGTGTTCTACAAATCGTACAAACATAACATGTTTGAATTTTTTTAAATTACCTGGGAATTTTTTCCAATTGTAAACTCCATACATTATATAGATACCTATATCCGTGCGCTAAAGGATGATTCAAATGACATTTGATGAACCGTTCCTCTTCACCTATGAATGTATTTAACAATATTTTGTTAAATTTATTTGCAATTATTAATAATCATTGAATGGTTAAAATATTACTATTATTAGTGTCAATTATTGTCAAAAGGTAGCGAGAAATGTTTATGACAAGCTTTAGTCCTTAAAACAAATATTGAATGGTATTTTTTTTGTTCTGTGCTTTAGTCAATTAGATATTAAAAGAATATCTTAATATGAATGTTTATCATATCATATCATATCATAAAGTACTCTCATAAATAATAAATACAATAAATATCAGACTACATCACACATTGATCTGACTCCGAGGTTAGTAGCTTAAGAAACAACAGTGGTATTACAAATATATACATACTTAAATATTCAATATTAACACCCAGACACAGAATAAACACAAGTATTTATCACACGAACATTTGTCCTGTGGGGATCGAACCCACAACTCTTAGCGCATGGGGCAGGGTCACTTCTGAATGCGCCATCCATCTTATTTCTTTGAACATCACTTGATGTACTTTTTCCGCATTTCTTCTCAGTAATGGCGGACAATATGTTTATCGATATTTATGCTCGTCGTGGCCCGCCGATTGTCGCCTGACCCAAATCCAGCGGATGTTGCAGCCAGCGTGAATAGATCGGTTTGGCAAAAAACTTATAAAAAGAATTTGGTTTAACTCTGTAAGAGGTATCGGGTGGAACAAGACTGCGTGGAGTCTCGCACTGGTATTTTTTTTATTAAAAATTCGATAGTACCTTGTAAGGCACTTTGTCATCATCATTGAGCAGGATATGTATATTCTGAAATACATAAAACCTTTACGATGCGGTTATGATATATTAATATCTTAAAGACATCTATCACCACAAAAGTTTGCCGTAATAAAGTCAAAAAATAATTTCAAAGGGGAATGTTTGTTACTCTTTTATACAAAAATAGATGTATAATATCTACAGGTATATTGATGAAAACAGTAGTCTAACTTGTATAATAGAACAACACAGGCAATACATTATGATAGTTATGTATATTGGCAAGTTGACACAGGCTAGTGACGTAGAATTATAATGACGTAAAATAACTCTTTTGTATTCCTTACCTATATCGGATAAGGTGAATAATTTTGCTATAAAACTTCAGTCTACAAAAATAGCATTATTGTTTCAGCTGATACTGTGTGAAAAGGCGATAAGGAATGGGCAAATACTTTGCTCTTTTAGTAAGTAGAATGTTATTTTTGGAACTAATTATACAGAAAGCCGTCGGCTCCACTGCAGCCTTGTTCCACATACGATTTAAAAAGGATCTTGAATGGTTACCTAGTGGCATAATGCGCCACTTTTTTGCCTGGTCCGTGCCATGCAGGTGTCTGCACCGTCGCATCAAAAAAAAACATAAGTCCTGAATGAAGTACGCATTTTTGCACCAGTATGCATATAAAACATTCAGTATCTTTTGTAGTCTCTTTACCGATGAGCATAATGTACAGATATTTCTTCTTCTACCGTAAATAGCAAGCGTTTTTAGGAGGAATTGTAACGAGTAAAAAGGCATACCTAACAGGTAGTATTTAGGTACTATATAAATTTACATATACATCACACTTCAGGTATTGTATTATGTAGAAATAGCTTGAATATTGTATATTACGAATGCAGAATATAGTTAGAAAGACATGTTAAGAGGACTTGAAACCTTCATATGTACATACTTAGCTCTTTGATACAAAAACTTCTTAACGAATTTTGATTTTAAGTACAGACACGAACCTATAACTTGAACATCAGATTATATCTAATTTGCTTTGAGCAACCACCACTCATATACCAGAATGCAACACTTATAATGGGCGACTATTGAGTCCAAGATTTCGAGAAATAAGAAACACCCTTAAAAAGAAAATAAATTCCATAAAACGTTCCTCCAATAACCCAAATTCCTCAATCTCAGCGTCATTAATCAATGAACGGCGCATAACCTGCAAAGGTACCATTTAACACAATCTGTTATAATTTGCGATTTTCTACACATACTCCTACCGCAAAAATTATAAAAGACTCAAAAACTGCATCAATCATTGCCACAAAGGCCGATATGCTTTTTATGGGGCGCTACGCGGTCGATAATTGGTACGATTTACGAAGATATAGACACGTTTTTATGCTGTTTTCAAGTTAATGATCCAGCCTGATCATTATTTTTTTTAACTATACGATGCTCACTGCTTGACACGGATATTCCAATAAAGTAGGAGTAGATTGACTTAAAATACCTAAAATAAAATGTTTAGCTACTTAAAAACAAATGGATTTTTCTTATCTGTGCAAATATCGTCTGCCTATCTTCTATCTATTATGGTTCTTGATGATCCAAATTACTGAGAGTTGAAGATATGATATCATAAGGTGGGTTCCATTGGTCTAATTGGTACCCTTTTGAAACGGAACCCTAGAACATATAAGATTAATATTGGGAGGTAAATTCTTCGCCCTGCCTTACTTAATATTAATATTTGCCGTCTCCATTCAGTAGGTATCTGGTTCTTGAATGTGCTCCTAAGGCTTTCTGAAGCATAAACCATAATAAACAATCTTTAATACTTAAATTATGGTCATCAATGCCATATGCTCGACTGCCCACATCGCAACCGTATCGCAAAACCAAAAAGTTTAATTGCAAGTTCAAAGTAAAATAAAAACCCAAGGGCGGTGCAGTCGGCACGCTCCTAGCCTCAAATGCAGTTTTTTTCTTTGATCCAACCTTTTTCTAAGACCAGCTGGTGTTTGACCACTCGGTGTAGGGATTTTTTCCCGAATTCGGCGAATGTTAAGTGATACTATGATTGAAGAGGTCCGGCTAAAAAGTACCAGATGTTTGAAGATTTTTGGTTTTCTTTTCTTTTATTAGAAACGTTGCAAGTTATCTGCAAGTAGCTGAAAAGTGGGAAAGAGTAGCTGTTAAGTGCATTGCTCTTTATACTGTTGGAAATTCAATTAAAATTCCCAATATATTTTTTACATAACATCATTTTATAGGAATGTGCCATCGATCACTAATAAACGAAATTGTACATCTTTACATTTAAAAGAGTAACTATCGAGTTTCTTGCCGGTTTCTTCTCGATAGATTCTACCTTCCGAACCGGTGGTAATCCTTTTTTCTGTTTAAATTGACTATTTATAAGTGCTTTTTTGAAGCCTATATAAATAAAGAGATTTTGAATTTGAAAAAAGAACTAGTGATCGAACAAATACTAAAAACAGAATATAATAAATATTTAAGGGAGGCTCCTATACAACGTTTTTACTCGATATTAATAACGGCAACAGGTAGACACTTGAAATATTCACAGAATATTAAGTTTTTACTGTCTAATGTTGTAAAGATAATTGCACGGAACCCTTCGTGCGCGAGACCGCACAGACAGAAACAGAGGTATACTGCGAATAATTAAATGCATATATGTACTGAATGTCACTTAAGTAATAAATTGGCACTCTAAGCCCATGTTACAATATATACCTACGACTGCGTACATTCGTTATAGCCTTAAAAGAGAGTCGACAATCACATCTACATTTTTCTTCTTTTTTTCACGTTATGACAAAACATCTATTTTTCATATCTACGTTTCCTACATCGACATTTTTTATCTGCTCCCTCAAAAAACTCCAAGCCGTACTAATCCCCAAAACAAGCGCGGGCGCACATTATTGGAATCAAAATCGCGTCGCCTTCCCGGAACGCGCAGACGCAGGCGGCACTTGCTTAATCTGCCGTCGTCACACGCCACTCTATTATTTCATCGGACACGTGTTACCGTGTTTTTGCGTTTTTAAACAAAAATCGTGTGTAGTACTGTGGATTCTCGATCGCTTGTCATAATTAGAAACCGACTTATAGGCATAGCTATGTAATTGGACTACTTAGTCCCATGTTGCTCTGGGGTTAAACAAGAATGCACCAATTGTGTTCCTTACCTAGCATGTCGTAAGAGGCGACTGATGGTGTACTGGGTATTATAAATAAATAAATTCTCAAGACTGACACACCAATTCCCTAGTTCCAAACTTAGCTTATATATAAGCTTGTGATATGGATACTAGGTGAACGGATAGACATACTTAAATACGTTCATAAACATCCATGACTCTAGTGCAAATGTCCATGTTCATCACACGAAACATTTGGTTTCGTAGCCAGGGTCTCTGACCACTCGACTAACGGGCCTGTCATCATATTGATTCCGTGATGATAATATAGGTGATGAACTAGCCACTTATTCTTGTCTTGTGTTGTTGAGCTGGCATTTTTTTTTCATGATTTTCCATAAAACCCAATCTAGTCTTATTTTTGATCAACTATAGTTAAATAGAGTTGCTATCCCTTTAACTCTACTTAACCTTTCGGGAATAGGCTAGTTTACTAAACTTTTTCTTATAGTCCGTAAGTTAGAATCAAAAAATATTGAATACGTATTTTTTCTAATACTCAAAAAATTACAAAGATACAGTGCTTCAAAGATCTGAAATAGGGCGCTTTACGTCACTTGCGAGCGGTGGTAGCTCAATGGTAAGGACACGCGCCTCTTAACCGAGGAGTGCGGGTTCACACCCGGGAACGTACCTCTGGATTTTTCAAGTCTATGTACGTATTTATACCACTAGCTCGACGGTGAAGGAAAACATCGTGATGAAACCTGCAAATTCAAACAACTTCGGATTTGTAACCATGATTCAAAAATTGTCTGGTTCCCCCATCTTAGGGTTACGAAGGTCAGATCGGCAGTCGCTTCAATGTAATTACCAGACTCGCTAAATCCTGGATCATGGTCTAAGCGGACCCCGTCTAAGCACGGGACATAACGCTAGAAAGACGTCACTTGGACGGTAAAATTTTACACACCTAGTCATGCGGTACTTTAATGTGCTGTATCTTCTTTATTTTTCGTTTGCTGAACAAAAGAAAAAATACGTAAGCAATATTTTTCTGTAATCACAATTATAGACTTTAAATTTTTTTTTTGAGTAATAAGCCCATTGCGGACGTGATAGTGTGTGTGTATGCTTTTGACTTTCTCGTTTGTTTCAAGTGAGAACCAATGGTTTCCACCCGTCTTCAGCGCTCAGCAATCAGTACCGCAATCGACACCACGGTTAAACCTACCCGGCAACGCGGATTACGTCTAGCCGGGACCCGACAGCTTTGTATTCTTCCAACTGTTTAACCGCGGTTTAACTTCGATCGTATCGGCCTATCTTAATCTCTGCTTTTGGTTGAACACTTTTGACAACATCATTTTGAACTCGGACACTATCTATGGTTGTGATTTTAACTTCTACATCAGTGAATTCTTTGGATTGGTTAAATAATTCAGATACATAAATTAACTCCGTAATTGAACAACAGTAACCATTTTCTAATTATAAAAACCAAACTAATATATTTACTCCGAGAAATCTGTTAATCTATACATAAGTATTGGAAAACATTGCCTCTACTTATAAATAATTTAAATAAATTATACAAATACAAATGATATAGAGCTAATTCTAATATAATAATACCTGGCCATATTATTGATCTAGGTATATAGTTAGCGAGATCAAGGCTGTATAACAAAACATTATACTACTAATTTACGGACAGTTCAGGCAATTCATAACGAAAAAAAAATAATGCACTGGAGTAATAATACCTACTCAATAACAAATCAATGTGTATTCAAATGTATATACGTAAACAATATAATGTATTCTTAGAAGTTACATACCTATATGATACGGAAAAATACTAAAGTTCGTTATATTCATTCATACCTACCGGAAGCCTAATAATATAAAAATATCTATTTTGCATACATTTAAAGTGTTTTTTACAATATTAGCCCTCTTACGGCATTTATAAGACGCGGTACCTATACATCTACCTAACGGTGAGGTTTGTTTAAAGCAAATTACTTAGTCCGCTTTTAATAATATTGACATAACGATTTCTTCCAGTTTCTTGAGAAAAGAGAAAGACGGAACAAAGATTAATATTATCTATCTATGACACACTTTTATTAACAATAACGATAACATTGTAAATATGCCTCATTCTCGACTAGATAAGTACTAATTAATTCTTAAAAATATGTTGTCTATACGTTAAATATCAGCACATAGATTTCATCTATTGTACAGCATGTAATTTCTTTGCCAACCCAAATAAAAAAACATATAAACGCGGCCAGTATTTAAGCACAGATAAAATAAAGAAGAGGGTGAGCAGAGAGGGAGAGCAGCTATAAATTCAGGGCTGACTCATTTGAATTTCGAATCAGAGCATTCATTACTGGCCCCATAGACACGGGGGAGGGGGAAAAAAATGAGGCAACATTTCGGTTTCGCAGAAATGATTATGTACACAGTTGCTGTAATTATTTTTAAGGAGTCACGTGGCGCGCAACGCGAACAGAGCAGTTTTTTATTTCCGCATGTAGGTATCGGCGCTGAAAACATCTTTAATTATGTGTCGTGTTCTTAATATGTAAAATTATTTGCCATCGTTACATAAATTAATTTTAAAAAAGGTTAACAGTGACACGTTTGTCACTTACTAGAATAAAGCATTTTAAAAATAAATGTAATTTAACATAAAGGCTAAATTTAACAAGGAATTATTTTTTTTTATTTAGAAACGGTAAAAAGAAAAAAAAATAATTTGAAAACAAACCGACGTCCCATGTTGGCCTGGGACTATAGAAGAATGTACGAACTGTGTACCTTGCCTTGCATGTCGTAAAAGGCGACTATTGGTGTACCGAGTAATAGGTTTGTTCACTTATTCTACAAGCTTTTCACTTTTTTACAATTTCCTTGTAACGTAACTCAATTTTATTTTTTATTAAATGTGGTGTGAACCTTGTTGCTTCTTGGACTTTACCTCCCCCTTCGGGAATTGCGGACGTGATGGTATATGTGTGTGTCTTTATTATTTATTTTAAGCAAGCTATGTGGTCAGCTATCCATAATACAGGAACATATCGGAAATCTAAAGAACTCCAATTTTTTCTAACATAAAAAACGCAAATGTTACGAACGCGCAGCAATTATTATTTTAAGATGAATCCCTGTCAAGCGCGTCAGGATTATTTATTTAAAAGAAAGTTTTTATTCAAAAAAGCGAGGAAAGGAAATGCAAAAACTTAGCGGGTACCTGCCCGCACTGTCCCTTGGAGCACATGCACATTTCAAATGTTCCAGCGTCACAACGTAACAGACAGCAGTGAGGTAACTTTACGCAGGCCTTATACGTACGTAGATATCGCGAGAGCATTGGTAACTAGCTTAATATTGTGAATATGTACTTACATATAAGGGGTCTTGGTGTAAACCTGGACAAGTACCTCTGGCTTTTCAAATCTAAGTACGTGTTTATACTACTACCTGGGCGGTGAGTTAAAGAATAGTGATTCAAATAACTATGGATGTGTAAGATAACATTTGTCTGGTTCCCCTATTTAAGATTATGAAGATCAGGTGAGCAGTCAACGTGATAACCGGACTTGATTAATCTAGGATTATAGTCTATGCTGACTTCGACTAAAAAGAGACGTAGCGCTAGGAAGATTAATCAAATATGATTGAAAAAATCGCGTACCGCAACGGGTCAACAACAAATCTTTAGAATAGACGACAATTAATTTATTATAAGTACGTCGTATCGTGCAAATATTTTAATATGAAGATGAATAAAATGGCCGATACCCATTGGTTTATTACTCTACAATAATGACACGTCAGCATGATAACTCATCTGAAAGACTTCAACGCGTGTGCTAACGGTTGTATATTTTTTAACTTTTTTTTTCAATACTTAAAAATGAACGCTATTTCTATTTATTGAGTTAATTTTTACATCCACACGACATATTATAAATCCTACTTACTTCATCATCTTCCTAGCGTTATGTCCCGTGCTTAGACGGGGTCTGCTTAGACCATGATCCAGGATTTAGCGAGTCTGGTAATTACATTGAAGCGACTGCCGATCTGACCTTCGTAACCCTAAGATAGGGGAACCAGACAATTTTTGGATCATGGTTACAAATTCAAAGTTGTTTGAATTTGCAGGTTTCATCACGATGTTTTCCCTCACCGTCGAGCTAGTGGTATAAATATGTACATAGATTTTTTTAAATCTAGAGGTACATGCCCGGGTTTGAACCCGCACTCCTCGGTTAAGAGGCGCGTGTCCTTACCATTGAGCTACCACCGCTCCTATCTATCTCCTATCCTATAAATCCTACTTACTTACCTTCTATATTTAGTTATCTTTTATATTTTATACATCAAACTAACATGCCCATGTTGTTCTGTATTGTCTTACTGTTGTCTTTTATGGACTGTGCCAGTATTACCACATGAAAAAATATCTTTCATAAACGCATCCATCTTTCTTATGCAAAAAAATACATTGTCATCCATTCTGGGCTCTTTGTCCAGTGAAGCGCGGTAGACTCAAAAATATACATCCAATTTAATCCTTTTACATACATTTTTGTTGTAAAATGTCGAATTGAATAAACTTTCACGTGATTGGTCACTGCACTGCTGGCCTGCGCTCAATCAATGAACAAACTCGAGATTAGCATAAATAGGCAAAGAAATACTTTGAATCTTGTTTAACAGATAATTACATTTGTTTAACCCAAAAAGTTGAGCAACCTTTGACATAGCGATAAATTTAAGGGAAAAATAATTGATACCTCTTTAGAAACAAGGCTTTCCAAACAAGTTTCTATTGGTTTTCCTTCGTTAAGATAATTAGAGGTGATTTACTTATAACGTTGCGTTTAGGCCGCAGTAGCTGAATGGTAAGGACTGTGGAGGATGGTGAAGTGTTGGATCAAACTTGTTCATGAACTTAATTTATATATATATATATATATATATATATATATATATATATATTATATATTTTATATATTAATTATTATTATACTTGTTTACCAGCTCTGCGACGAGGGAAAACATCGTGAGGTCTGAGGTATATTTTATTCTAAAAATTAGATAGCAGTCACTTCAATGTAATTATCAAGCTCGGTCGGACGGAATTCCGGATGGAATTTGAAACGTATATTATAACTATGTATAATCTTTATATACATATATAAAAATTTCGTGTCACAGTGTTAGTTGCCATACTCCTCTGAAACGGCTTTACCGATTTCGCTAATTCTCTTTTAGTTGTGTTTGTTATTGTCAAATGATGGTTCTTATCAATGAAAAAAATAAAAATGTTGCGCGGTAAATAAAAAAAAATTAGTATTGAAAATCCGAGAAGCGTTACTAAGTGCGCCGGGTCAGCTTTTTCATCAGAATGACACAAAAACTATAATATAACTAACATTTATATTTTTTTGTATTATGTACGAGTATATTTAAGTAAACTGTAGGTAATATTAATAATAATACTGAAAACCTTTATACTATTCATTAGATAAACTTATGTTTATCTATCTCGTGGATTTCATTACTTGACAAACACAAATTTGTTCGTCATCTACAAAAGATATTCAACGTCGCCATTAAGTACCCGAGTGTAAAACGCGACCCTTAATCTATGGCGAAGGTAGGTTAGTATTCCGTGCTTAAACAAGACTAAATAACCAATTTGAATATCTAAACTGTCCATTTAAAAATAGACGCTTGATAAACTGAACATGTCGCGTAAAAAACAAGTACCACCGACAATAGAAATAGCGGCAAATGTTTATTTCAAGCCGCTTTACATTTTCATGCTAATCCACCGGAGCATAGACAAAGTTGTTTGGGACCGACATAATTTCTAAAACACCGTAAAAGTGTCCTTCATTGATTTACATTTTATAACTCAACTCTTTGTCGCCGGGTACGTGTCCGAAGCCCGTCACAAGGAACAATATGCAAATTCTGACTCCAATATGCAAATATATTACTCTTGGAACAACTACAATAGACCGACACCCGTCGTCTCTTGCAGCAATAAAAAGCTTAGAACGAAAACAATAAGATCGTTCCAAATATTCCCCGGTAACGGTACAGGCGGTAAAAAAGGGTTGGAGCGCAGTTTTTGCGACAGAAAATCCCTTTAGCTTGATTAATGGACAATGGTATTAATTTTTGTACGATTGTTTGGTTAGGATCGCGTCGAAAGTAGAAACATAACGGCGAGAGCGGACCTCTTTGAAATTGGCTGTCATCGTAAAAAATATGCGTTTGACCATCGGCTGCCATGTTGAAAAAGAAATGCGTTTTACAAATGTGCCAGCCAGTAATGCTATAGTCAAACTATTTTTATTTTTAAAAATATGTAGATATTTGTTTAAACTTTTCACTAAAAAGTATGTAACTGTTATTGAATTTATATTGTTTTCGGGATTTAATAATACTAAGACGATTTCGCCATCAAAACAACTGATGATAAAAATCAAATGCTGAGTATTTATTTTGAATTTACTTCAAAATAAATACTCAACATTGTAATCAATAGTGGATAATATCTGATATACTTATTCCTAAAACTCTAATTTAAAACTCCTCCGGACATAAAAGAACCATAAACACTTTATATCTACATAATACTGTTATTTTTTTAAATTACCTCACCACACATTCTGAGTCACTAGGAAGTCAGATCACATCACGCCAACTACCTAATATAAACCTAATTAACTACGGCTTAACAAGTTTAACACTGTTCGTTACTTTTCAAGTAAAATTTGATACATAAGTAGGTACGTACATAACATCACGGTCATAATCCCCGAAGGGCCAGAGTCAAATGGGCCTGCTGCTCCTTTGACTCTGGTCCTTCGGCCTACCCCTTCAGCCTAACATTCAGCCTAAAATATGATAATAATAATTTTAAAAAGAAATGCCAAATTAATAAAAAAAAAGTTAAATCTTTAGGTTTCATCTTTCAAAAACATATATGCTTGATGTCTTCGTTAATCTAAAATACTCATTAAAAGTTTCATTATTATTTATTATATATAATATATTAACAGATGACATGTCACCTATATTACCTAGTGTAAAAAAAAATACATATAGAGGTCAGAAGCTTTTTTAAAACTAAAATTTTATAATAACTTTCACTGCTTACATTTACTTATCTAACCTTGTTTGTACCATCTACCATTATTACGTACCAGATCCAAATTCGTAACTTATTTAACTTCTCATAACTAATTTAGCCACTAACTTTGACATAATCTGTGTTTATTCGGCGCCCTACTTCGAACCAATTAAAAAAGACTCGGTGCCTATTATCCATTGTTTACTCGATAACCTAAAACAACAGTTTAATGCATGTGAAACGACAATAGTGGAAATGTCCTGCGCGCGCGCAGCAAATGGGTCGTTAAGATATCTCTCTGTAGGTGACAATTATTGTGCGTGATTTTGATATGTTTAGCTTGTAATTACGCTGGTTCATTGTGATGGGATATTTAGTACTATAAACTCTTCGATTGGGCGCTGGGATTATTGGAGAGACTCTGGAAAAGATATAAAAGGCGGCGGGTTCATGCACACATATCATCACGCTCGTAATCCTTGAAACGTATTCAAAATGGGCAGTTAGCTTCATTAGCCCCTTTTAGCCAAAAAATTAGTCCCATGTTGGTCTGGGACTTGGCCCATGTTGATCTGGGAAAAAAAAAGGCTGTGCCAACTGTGGTTCTTGCCTAGCATGTCGTAAAATGCGACTAAGGGTTTTCTGGCTTTTGGGTATGTGACTGAGTAGGCGACGAGCTAGCCACTTGTCACTCCTTTTTCACAGCTTTCCATCCAACCCAGCCCACTGTCCCATGTTGGTCTGGGACTTAAAAAGAATATGCCAACTGTGGTTCTTGCCTAGCATGTCGTGAAAGGCGATTAAGGGTATACCTATCAGGTTTTGGGTGTGTGATTGTGTAGGCGACAGGTTAGCCACTTGTCACTGCTTTTTCACAATTTTCCATCTAACCCAGCCCGGCTATATTTTTATCTGAATGCGGTTGAAGGGGCTTGCTGCCCTTTCGACTCTGCCTACCCCTCGAGATTTATGAGCGTGATGTTATGTATCTATGTAGGCAAAAATTTAAACTGGGTTCCAACAAGGTTATTTGAACTTGAACATGAATAAGGTTGTCTATCTATACGTTCCTTAACGTGGATAATAGGTACATAACACACGCATGTGTTCTTTTTCTTTTTTGAACTTAAGTAATGACGTGCCAGTGTGAATCAATCATAAAATTTTTATTATAGTTACACATCCAAAGCTACAATCTGGATTATGCATCCTCATCGCCAAGCCAGCGATATAAATGCCTACTATATAAATAATACTATACATATATAAATATTAAAAAGGGAAAGACAGATACGTTCTCGGATTGAAACAAGGAATCCCTCAAGAAGCCTCAAATATGTGGTGCCTTTTTTTTGTTACGCGAAGAAATGCGTCCCTACCGAGGGACAGGGTGGTGTGTGGGACTCACGGGGGCCCTTGAGCAGGGGGCCAAGATGGTAGTGGCCGGGGTATACCCACTAAAACACCGCGGTACCCCTCATCGCTGATGAGAGGAGCAATGGGTAATGGCATAGCCTTTACAGCCACGGCTCCTTCAGCAAAAAAATTTTTTTTTGACTTGAACCATCGACCTTTTATTATTATACAACGCTCTCACCTCTCGGCTATGCGGCTCCTAAAAAGTACCCCTGGGAGGAGCAGGGCCGGGAGTTGCATTTAATTTCAGTCCAAATGCGGTAAATATATTTTTTTCTATAAAAATATATTTAATCATATTAATGCCTCCTGTGAGGATTGAACTCACGACCCCTGGTTTACGAGACCAGTGCTCTACCACTGAGCTAAAGAGGCGATAAGTGGTACCATCTGAATTAACTAACCTAACACTGGTCTTCTTGAAGAGGTGTTAAACTTATCTCGACAGTTTTTACAAAATCAAAGCCAAAATGTTTTGTTTAATGATATAAAGATTAGATTAACAATAAGATATCAAATAAAAAAGTATCCGATAACGAGCCAACCCTTTCGATGCCACCCAAAGCTTACCCCACTTTATGATGACTTTAAACAGTCAATTATCCAATAACCACGTTATTACCGTAAAAAAAACAACAAAAAGCTCCCCTAGTTTTTTAAAGGGCACAGATTATTACGTCTTTTGTTGTTAGGGGAGTTTTTTGCAGATAGCTGAGCTTATCGGAAGTGACGCTTTAAAACAAGACCTGTTTTTTATTGAGGAACAAGTGAGTAAAAAATGGTAAAGAGGGGAGGTTTTTGCGGTCGAGGGACGAAAGAGAATAATGAGCAATGTAGAAAAAGTTTAAAGATGTCACAAATAGAGGTAGTTACATGCGAACACATAGCGTTAGATTAGTATGTGGATAAGTGGACCTGGATCTTAGAGTTTCTAATCAGCCTTTCTACCTACTATTACGGAACTACAATGTCTGACAACTTATTTCTTTCCAGAATTTTTGGTTAGAAGTAGTACCGCAATAACTTAACGTTAGTTGTAAATTACCCATTTTTTTATAAATTAGCTTCTCTCTTCGTGACGTATTACGAACTACGAATTTAAATAATCTAAAAATATATAGAAATACAATTACGAAGGATAGATTTTTTTTTATAAATTACTAACACTGTTTTACGTTTCTTTCTAATAAAAAAAAAGAAATTGCTTGTAACATAGATTATTGTTACAAACAATTTCTTTTTTTTTCGTCCACCCAAACCTAATTAAAATGTGTACAATGTGATGTGTCAATAAAAATTATTTAAATAGCGAAGAGTGGGAACGTTTTACCCATAACATTTATTGACAAAGGAAAACTCCTCTTTCATTTCGTCAAACCTTATTTTTAAAATCAAAACGTTCCTAAACCCACCTTTCAAAAATTTTCTCAATTTGAAAACGTTTTAATTTTTTTTTATATAACAATTACATGACCATTTATTTATTCAATAAAAAAAAACCTGCCAGTAAACCGCATAGTTAAACCTCAAACGAACACGTCATCGCGCAAAGACACGCGCTTTCTAAAAAACCTCAAAGGGCACACTTCCGCATTTAGGGGCTTTTTAAACCGTAATAGGGCAAGGAGCAATTTCGTGTTTTTTGGCGCTCGCGTGTGGCGCACACTTCCTGCATTGTGCAACAGCCCTCACGTCTTAACAAGGGTGCATAATGCATGTTAAGTCTTCGTTTAAGAGGGACTTTTTTTATTCTTCGCTATTCACTGTGTTTATCATACGAGATTAAGACAGCCAAAATAAGGTTGGTTTTTGAAACAGAACTAACGACCAATAGCGTAATGTCCTTTTCTAAGCATGGACTTAAATGTTTAAAAATATAAATTATTACCTACTACCTACTATACTTAAGTATATGTCTGCAATGTCTGTAAACAATAAGATACATAATACTTATTATAAATAAAATTACATAAATAATTATATATTTATTTAGCTTACTTTATACGTATACAACGTAGTACATACAAATAAAGTAAGCAATTTAATAAATATGTGATAAACCTAATGTGAAATCATTCGAAACAAACATAGCAGATTGCTTATAAGATATTGGCAACGTAATTGTGTTTTATTGAGTTATCCACAGCATATTATCCGTTGCTGCAATCCAGCTATCTTTCAAGCAATCAGTGAAAATATACGAATCAATTAGAGTGGTCCCACCGCTTGTTCGCAGCTGACAGCCACGTGTCCATAGCCGTACAATTGAGCGCTCAAAAACGTACGAAAACCAATTTCACGTCACACGATATCTTGATTACCGAGATCCGTATCAGTCTAGCCGATTTTCCGCGCACTCGTGATCAAGACGGAACCGATCCCGAGCGCAGATTATCCGTTACGCAAAAAACGCCGGTCAACAGAACTCGACAGCGCTCAACAGCTCTCAACTTTTTGTCCAGCTTTTCGACTCCGACCCACAATGCGGGGTAATCTCCAAAAAGTGACCCCAAAGAGAGCTCGGATTGTGCCCCCTGTGCGGACTGTGGGTCGGACAAAACGGCAGCGGTGTCCGAAAAAAATAAATCGCGCTCGGGGCTCTTGTGTGAGATACAGCGTGTTTCTTTTACGTAGAAGTTTCATTTAAAATCGAATAAAACTATTAGAACTAACGTCTTTTTTGAAGCAGCTTCTAGATATTTTAAAAATACCATCGTGTCATCGTATCGTACGTACTAATTCGTTTTTTAAGTGAATAGAAGAAACTATTTTAGCTTTGTATTTTAAATTGGCTACACACCGTCCGCCTAAAACACGATTGTTTTATATTTCCAGGCGTATTATTATATAACGATACAAAATATACATTAATATTAGTAATTGCCACTAATTTTAATCATCTCGTAAGTTTTATAAGACGATTTTTGGAATAATGCATACAGCAAGGATTTTATACAAAATGGAACAAATATAATGGTACCATCGTATAGGAAAGCTGTCACAAACAGTTAATAAATTGTTTTTTTTACATTAATTATGTCCTGTTACTGCGTCACAAAGTAAAAACTTTAATTAGATTTGCAAGTTTAATTACATATATGTATTCAGCGACTAAAATAAGATATTTTTTTTAAGCTTGACGTCACGCTGTAATCTAAAAAGCGAACAAACATATTTTACTTTCTGTTATCTATGGTCATTTAAATTATGGGTTGTTGCCGGTTCCTTTTTAGATATAAATATTTTTGTATAAAATTTGTCAAACAATAAACATCTGAATATGTCATACTAGTCATTCATTCCTGGTGTCACTCGGGTAAATTTTCGTATTTTTCCCTTTTTTCATAAAAACATTTATTGTTCATAAAATACTTTTAAAAAATCTACAGTTATACGCTTAGAACAAATTGCACATCGAAGATTTTTAAATATATTTCATACATACATTTCGTAGGCTGAAATTGCAAATAAATGAAAAAATTAAAAGGAACGCAGGATTTGCTTGGTTGTTTGTCTGAAGAGAGCTACATAAACAAAGATAGTATTTTTCGTCTTCTATGCAATAATAATTCGTAGCTGTTGTGTATTATAACTACATGTTTATAAAACATGAGTAGAATTTCAAGACTATAAACGAAATGCAAACTTTAAAAAAATAAGGAAAAACCTAAATAGCTTTGCTCTTGATTCTATTTTCAAATGAATTTCCATTACGCAGACGTCATTTAAAAAGTAAAAAATGTGTTTAATTATTATTCTCTTCGCGATCTATTTTAATATTAATGAGAAGCAAAGAGTTATAAATAGCCTACGTTGTTGGTACAAGTGTTGCTATCAATGGATACGTAGCCGCTATCTAAGCAGAATTAAATAGTAGATATGTTTTACCGCTTTTACGAATGCACATTATTAAACTTGTACTCTGTTGTTTAAATTAAGCGATACATATTGTAACCACTTTATTCAAATTCTTTTACAAAGTCTAAAAGAGTTAATTTTTTTTTATTGAAAGAACTGAATTACTGTTATCTTAAAGATTTCTCTTAAATAAAAAAAAAAACCTTTTTTCCTGTTATAATTTGAATAAAATGTAAAAATTATTAATTTTACAGTAAGTATATGTATGTTTGTACACTCTCACGTCGTACTAACTGAAACAATTTAACTCCCACTTCAAAAAAGTAAGACGCGCAATAAAAAAAACCTACTTCTAACTTCGATAAACAATCCTGTGTCACAGCATAGTAGATGAAAACGTCGAAAGAAATATATATAATAAATATGGATTTAGTGACTTCCTGTCTTTCCTCGATAGGTTCCCCCGAGCAAAATACATTTTCCAATGTTTTCCTGGATATTCGCCCCATTTTTATATCAAAGAAGAATAAAGACTCGTATTTAGCTTATAAGGATTATTGACTTATAATGTTACTTATGGCTTTTTCACCATTTATTATTTATTATTTATTTAAGTGACTTGCCTGCAATCTCCGAAGGGTTGGGTTAGATGGAAAATTGTGAAAATTTGTGACAAGTGACTAGCTTTATAACGCATTTTCAGTAATCAACCAACATTCTTGTGAGGGTTAAGCATACATTTTACGTACTATTTTTATTATAAGATTACCAAGGTCATTATTTGTCGAACCTCATTCAGAACATTTTATTATACACTACGTCATATGTATACAGGTGCTTTGTTAAAATAATTCCGCAATGGAACACCAAAGAAAATTTTTACAGAACCGATTATATAACAATTGGCATCATCGTCATGGAAAAACACGTAATTTTATTTACTTACAAGAGCTGATAACTAAAGGTTTATATAAAAACACGTTTATAAAAAAATAACAAATTGTTATTGAATATCACGTGTAACAAAGTGATGTATAAGTATTGTCTATGAATAGCAATGATGAATATCTGATTTGATAATTAGTATTCAATTCTAATATCAATGAAAATTCAAAGAAACGAAAATATTTGTGGGAGCAAATATTTCTCGATAATTTTTACCATGAAGAATATTATTAGGTAGGTACCTAACGACTACATGACTTTAACTTGATCGATTTTTAATTAAAAGAATTGTAAGTGTTTTTTTTATAATTGCCTGGAATGTAAACTTTAAAATGAAGAACAATCATCGATGTATTTAAGGTAATGTAATAAGTTTATATCATAGATAATAAAACGACCAAATTTTTTTTACGGCGACCGAGAAAATTTACAATTTGTCGTGTAATATCCAAAAATATATTAGCTATATTTAGAACGTTTCGCCAAATTAATTCCGCTTGTTATCTTTTAAGCTGAAACAAAGAAGGTCCTTCGTAACGGTCGTCCGTAGTCGCGTGGTACAAAAACGTTTTAAACACCAACCAAAGAGTTGCCTTCGCCTCTCTTTAATACTAGCGGCCGCCCGTAACTTTGTCCGCGTAAATATACATAGACTAGGAGCGCCCCGCGGTTTCGCACGCATAGTTCCTGTTCCCGTGGGAGTACGGGGATAAAATAGCCTATTTAAATATACAGAATTTTCAAATCAGTCCAGTAGTTTCAAAGCCTTGATACTAATATCATTGGCATCAAAGTAAATAAATAAATAAATAAATTCTCCAGACTGACACACCAATTCCCTAGTTCCAAACTAAGCTCATTTAAGCTTATGCTATGGTTACTACCTAGTAACCATAGCATAAGCTTAAATGAGCTTAGTTATTTCATTATTTCTATCCATCCACCTGGATGGATAGAAATAATGAAATACGTTTATACATATCCATCGAATACAAATGTCTATGTTCATCACAGGAAACATTAGCCCCTAGCGGGATTCGAACCCGCGACCCTTGGGTTCGTGGCCAGGGCCTCTGACTACTCGACTATCGGGGCTGTCGAAGTATACATAGATGGTCAATTTCAATAAAATTAAACATCTAATATCCAATTCACCAATCACACAAATAATTTCCTTCATTAATCTCACCACATCTCATGCGACAAGCATCATACGAAATAAATAAAAAAGCCCACTGCCCCCCATCTAAGTAAGCACACGTTTAACTTATTAACTAAATATTACTTAGACCCAAAGAGAGCACCCTATGGACAGGGCGAATAGGATGCACGCGCGCGCAGCTTGTCCCGCGCATAAAGGATGGACGCGCCGTGCGCCGGCGCGCCTGCGACACACCTGCTCGGCTCCGGTAGCAAAAAGTATAGAACAAATACAAGTAATTATTGCATAAATAAATAACACTAATTTTTGGGACCTACGATAATAACTTTTAATCAAAGTACATAATTCTATATATTAATCTTAAATTTCTAGAAATTAATCGCCAAATATTTTAAAATCGAGAACGGCTCCACCAATTCGGCAATTTTTTCTTTACCGTTCAATTGCGGTTTCGTACGGTTCTTATGAAAACAAAAAACATAAAAAAGGAGAGAAACATAATTAAAACAATACTTTTCTTTGACAGAACGAAGTCTGCGGGGGCTAGTATTTAATATCTTTATATAATACGTGAAGCAAAAACTTTGTACACCCCTTTTTATGAGAATTACGCGGACGGAGGAGTATGAGATTTGGCACAGTTAAAGTTTATAATAAGGAAAATGAGTGCAGAATGATCCAATTTCGACCAGTGGGGGGATCACTAGTTTTTATTAATGTGTAAGTATGTGATACAATATGTACCTAATGCTGTTATTATTATTTTTATTGTTTTAGTGGGACCCCGTAAACTTCCTTAGCCTACACCGCTAGGGAAGTGGCGTGAAGTTTAGTTAGTTAGTTAGTGGGACCACTTAAAACCTTCTGTGTTATGTACTCAGGGGCGTAGCTACCGCCGTATCTGCCGTATTAATTATACGGGGCCCCGGGCCACGGGGCCCCCGAAGTACGTTAGCAAAAATTAATAAAAACTTCAAAATTAATAAATCAGTTTGCTGAAAAAAGGCAAAGAGTGTATATTTCATTTGAATTTGAATTGTTTGTTAAACATTTTGAAAAAAGTGACAGATAGATAATTATGATGAATAAATATTTTATTAATTTTATGCAAACATTTTTTTTTTTTTTTTGTGTGAAATCTTTACCCTTCATAAGGGCCCCCAAATTTTATACGGGGCCCCGCCAAGGCACGCCACGCCACTGTATGTACGATAACATATTATATCATTCTTCATTGGTTTAATTAGATAGTCTTTGTTGATTAAGTAAACTCAAATTATACACATTCCATTAAGCACCAACGATGTTACTAATTACATAAAACAGCAATATCCAATGCTAAATGATGCTAATTTTACTAAACTGATGTCAGCCCAAATTCTAAACCCCCATTTTAATTAGCTTGTAGAACATATTTTATGGTTTCAACCATTTTTGTGTAAATAAGATACCTACTAACTCAAGGCCGTCTGGAATAACTAATATCCCCTTAATTTTGATGTATCATCTTGTCCAAATAATTTCTAATTGGGTCGAAATCATATCAAATTAACCGATCATCCTTAGTGTATAGATATGTTATTTTTAAAAACTATCATTTAAACTGCAAATTTAAATTGTAATTCTGAAAAGAAAATGTATGCATTTGCTTCCAGGCTAGCCAACTAAAATATATACATTTATAGTGTTTTAGTTATTTGTAAGTGTTTAATTTTATTTTGTCCGTATACATTTGTATATCTCTCCCATTATATTCTCCTTTACTCTGAAGTTGTAATCTTTTTATTCGCATCAGCATTATCTATTCACAGCTGGTTTCTGCAGTAAATATATTTCTTTCTTACAAACTCGCAGCAAAGAAATCGTCAAGCCCGCGAGTGCCATAACATTCTGCCAGCGTGGCCGGATCAATATCGCTCGCCGTTTCATCACGTCGATGGGAAAAAAGAGGAGAAAAAATACATAACTTTTTAGGGGCCGCCCTCTCACCCGCGCGCCACCCCACCCCACCGTCCGACATAAATATAGGTACAAAAAAAAGTATAAAAATATCCGCGAGCGGTCCGGCGCGTGCTTACAATGAAATATCGTATCAAATTTATATAAAGGGAAGTCTTTGTTGGCACGAGAAGGAGAAAAAAAGAAGCGTCAATGGACGCCATTAGGGTTGGGACTGAGGATAAGGGTCCTAGATGGCTGTATATTTTAATTCCGTTGCGCATGTATAATGTTTTATTTGTATGAAACAAATGACGCACAAAAAAACCTTTTTAAATCGCGCTACATCACGAGGCTAAATTTAGTCTAAGGTTTATCTTTTTGAATAATTAAGTACTAAAGTTAGCTAGTTATAACCTGTTTGCGACACGCCTACCGTATCTCGCAAGGTCCTTCCATTTTTTACGGTGTCTGTCTAATTTTAAATATCCAGTAGATATTTTCCTTGTGTAGATATAATATTGGAACAAGGATGAAAACCCGACCGATTATCTGACACGAGTAATTTTACTAGGTTGTTGACCTGTCGCCGATGACAAGGTTGAGCCGTCTAAGGCGAAGACTTAAAACCTATCAAATATATAGGTATTTGATGAATTACCTAGTTAATTCCAAATCAACATCATTACACACCATGACGCCAACGATCTTCAGCGAGTTAAGTTGGTTAAATTAAGTAAAGTAAAAATCAACTTCATAATTTTTAACCGACTTCAAATAAAAGAGGAGGTTCTCAATTCGTCTGTATGTATAATTTTTTTATCTAATCACAATATTCTGGTGTTTTACTTTACTATGATCTACCGTGATAAGGACACCATGTATTGTGTAGAATATCTTGAGCTATTCACATAAGCGATCGGAAAAATTCAGAATGTAAAAATGATCCCTGAAGTACCGAAAGACCGCGTATTGTTTTTGGCACACTAAATACGGAAACAAAATGAGAAGAAATGAAATACGTATGTTAACGTCAATTGTATCATGATCATCAGCATAATTCGCGTAAGTAACATCGTCATCGGCGATTAGTCCTATTTTAGTTAGCGGTTATGTTAGATGTGTTTGACAAATGTGCTTACGGACAGAAGAAACAACTTAATATATATAATAAAGCCAAGGTTATCTATATGTACGTATCTATCTAAATATGTAAATGCCAAAAGCTTTTATCGTCAAATCTACCCCCGACTTGTATTGCGCTTTACAGGCGTTTCACCTACAGCACATTTCTGCAGTAAATTAATGCAATAAGTTACTTTAACTTTGAGTTTAGTTTGTCTGAAAATCCACTCAGTCAGTGGTTGCAGGTTCGTATCCCGCTAAGGGCGAATCAGCCAACTTGTATACCTACTTGTATTCGTATTTAAGCATGTCCATACCAAATTTTCTTAATAGAAACCATCAATGAGTACCATTGAACTATTATTACTAGCGTATGGAAATTTACTTATGAGCGATCTAGCGCTGCGTGTTTTAATAGCTTGATTAGACGACAATTGTTAGTTTTAGCGCTTCAAATGCTGAAACACGCTCAGTCCATGCTTCGTGATAATATTTTTGTTTGACATATCTTCTCTATGCGTAGTAATAATAGCTCAATGATGAGTACAAATTAATAGTGTCATAATTATTATTGTTTTTACAACGTGATTATTTTGTATTTTGTCAAAGATGTAACATTGGGGGTTTGATGTGGGGTTTCTTAGGTGAAATATAGTTCGTTTTGCGTGGTGGATCTGGCACGAAGCCAGCCAAACCACTCTGATAGCAGAAGAGCCCTAGACACTAGTACTAAGTATCATAACTCTTAAGGCTTTTGCAAGCATATCCCTATAAGTACATACAACTGGGCACGGTTAATAAAATTTTACTAATCGGTAATCAGTTAAAGCGTAGAATTTCTGAAAAATTTTGACCCGAGGTACCGATTAACGTTGGGGTCTGCTGTAGTGTTACATGCATTCGTAGCCATCGTCGCTACTACAGTACTACTAGTAGCTTTACTCTTCAATTTCATGAAATAATTTGTACATAAGTAGCAATAGGGATGTTGACACATGTTACCAATTCATGTAAAGTTAATTTTTATACATTAAAGACAGTATTTAAAAACATATAATAATATTTTTTGAATATATTTATTCGTAATAAATTAAAGAAACTTAATTTAAATTGCGTTATTTATTACCCATTATCACGTGACTGCGAACGCCATCAAAGCGCGATGACGTCACTAACTGGCTAACAAGCTGACATATTCGTAAGAATTTACTCAAGATCAGGATACTTTGACAGAGCGCGAGATTGTTTATCGGTCTGTGACGTATCGTAATAATAGTCACGTGACAGTTTGGAACGTTTTGGCAGGAATTCTAAAAACTAATTATACCTATTTACGCATTTTTTATTATCAGTTCATAAGATCAGTTGAACAGTTAAGGCGTTTAGAAAAGCAAAGGGACACGTTTTCCCATTTTTAATTTCTACTAACTAATTATATAGCCATAAGATGGACAATCTCAGCTCAGAAAATTATTTGTGATAAAACACGTAAGAAAAAAGTCTATGAACCTAACGTACTTTGTGACAGACATAGAGCTTTACCAGTTAAAAAAAGTTCATCTTCCGTTTGACATCGACCACGAACAGTGACCGTTCAACGGAAACCGGCAGACAAAGGAATCGAAATTTAAAATACATTGTAATATAGAAAAAATATCAACATCTGGCCATTGTCTCGCTACCGCGGGGGAGTCGCGATAAAATAAAATAAATAAATAGCAAAATGTCGCCACCGCACGCGTCATTATTCAAGTGCGATTGACAGCCACTTCCATAGGTCGGGATCGGCTCAATAATACGCCTACTTATTGCCGCTGAGCTAAACAGCTAGACGTAAATCGTAGACCCGTCTAATAGTTTTGATACTTGATCATGTTTTACGGTTGGGAAATGACCAGTTGTACCTATAATAATTGAGAAAAGTAGAACGAAAAATGCTTGACTGCGCCTACAAAAACTAACTAGAAACAACATTTATACCTACATATATTTATATAAGATAACATACCTACATATATTCATATAAATCAGGATGATTTTTGTTTTGGTGGGATTACATCATAATATTTATCCTGATTTTACTTGACTCCCTATAACCCTATAACCCTTGATACCTATAACCCTAGAATTGTGTGCATTGTATATTTAAAAGTTGCAGGCATTGAATTGAATCGGTTATTGGGAGACAAACATTATTAGGCCACCTTCAGATTTCCTCATCAAGTCCTGTATTTGCCTTTATCTTGAATGTATCTTAATCTTATTTATCTTAATAACTAAGGTTACTAGTACCTAACGTACGATGTTCAAGTATCAAAATCTGTTAGCGCGCTTTTTTTCCCGGTGCACAAATATTCCTCCTACCTAAGACGCGTGCGCTAGCGTTCTGAACAACGGTGGCGAATCGCAAACTTCATGAATAAATAAATTCCACATTTCCATTGAATGAATATGTCGAATAAAATAGTGATTTATCAAAAACGTCAGCTCATTCAATGCGGATGGTCTTTTATAATCTTTTATAACTTTTAAATAAACATCGTTTTTGGGATGACGTACAAAATAGCGCGTAGCGAATGCGATGTTTTTTTAAAGACATCTTTTCGGTGGGACAAGGGGTGCTAATGAGTGGAGGACACCCACGCTCGCTGACTGCGCATTTTGCATTCAGCCTGAACAGTAGGTATTTGTTTGCTGGTTTTTGAAATACCATCTGCATTTTGAACTTTTCAAACTATTGGTGTTTGCTAAACCCTTACATTTGAGTATTGCTGGAAAAAACAAAAATATCTAAAATCTAAAATATTTACTTAATCATTTGATTTCTTCCAAGAAGATTCCTCCTACTAAGTACATTTTAAACCAACGTGGTTATGTATATACTTTTATTTATATGGAATTTAAATAGGTAAGTACATACATATTGTGTGTAAGTTTATTTTTCTACTTTTAATGGTTAGGAAAAAATTTGGCGCTATAAATCTGAGCTGATGAAGTCAGGTATAAATAACGTGACGAACGTCCCACTTTGGGCCGGACAGTCCCGTTTTATGGTTGACTATCCTGCTGTCCCCAGTTAGAGCAAAGTACACAATATATAACGTTTACGTACAACATTGTTACGTTTACGTTCGTTTACGTGTTCGTGTACCCTACCTAACAGCATCTGATAATCTGCAGGCCGGGCTTAATGAAGTTAACACTCCCTCCCTCTGGATTCATGTCTGCCTCGGGAGGAGCTGAGTAGGATATGTCTGACTTGTACGGACTAAACCCCTATGGGAGCCCGCGATTAGCGCCGTGTTGAAGGACCCGGGTACCCTACCGGACGGAACTCGGCCAGTTCCTTCAACGTCTGGAACATCGCCGAGTACTACCTGTGTCGCGTTTCCTCTCCTCGCACGCAGTGCAGCAGAAGGCTGCAAGGCGCAAGGGTCGGTCCCGCGTCTCGGTGTAGTAGCCAGCCCACCATGAAGTTAACACCTGGCTCAACAAGTGGAGAATCAGAGCAAGCGCAAGCAAATCAGTCCACATAACATTCACTCTAAGGCAAGGCAAACTGCCCACCTGTAATCCTTAATAACTACATTTTACCACACAGTGACCATGTCAAATACCTGGGAATGCATCTCGATCGGAGATTGACCTGGAAAAAGCAAATAAAAACCAAAAGAGAATAAATGAATCTACGCTACAGGGACCGGCACTGGTTAATAGAAAATAAGCTTCTCATTTATAAGACTGTCCTAAGACCAATATGGACATATGGGGCCAAGCTCTGGGGAAGCTCTAGCAATAGCAACATTAACATGATAAGAAGCTCTAAAATGTCATGTTGAGGTCGATAGCAGGAATGCCATGGTTTGTAACAAATTCAGAAATACACGAAGAATATAGGATGAACACAGTGCAAGCTGAAATACGCTCCAGCACGGAAAAATATAGGTAAGAAAAGGCTAACAATTCATCCCAATAAGCTTGCTACAGAATTGGTTACACAAAACCAAACAAGACGCCTCAAGTGTAAAAATATACTTAAGCTGAACTTAGACAACGGACTATAAGCCTATAACTTGATGTAGTAGCGATCTTTACTGGAAGACGTAGGTATACCTCACGCCTTAAAGCGCTCTACAGATCCACCTTTAGTCGAAATAGACTGACTGCAGATATAAATAGAACAAACAAAGAAAACATCACGCCCATAATCCCCGAAGGGGTAGGCAAAGTCAAAGAGGCGGCAGGCCCCTTTAATCACATTCAGTCAAAAGCAAAACTGGGCTGGGTTAGATAGAAAATTGTGAAAAAGTGACAAGAGACTAGCTCGTCGCCTACACAATCACATTCCCAAAACCTCATATCATACCATTTGTCGCCTTTTACGACATGCTAGGCAAGAAACACAGTTGGCACATTCTTGTTAAGTCCCAAACCAACATGGGACAATGTGGGCTGGGTTTGATGGAAAATTGTGAAAAAGTAGTGACAAGTTAACTCACCAGCTAACCAATTTGTATTTTAAAAACGTCAATGGATTTGATGAATCCATAGCGGGCCTCAATTTGAACAAAACCGAATGTGCATGTGAGCTGTATCGCTCTTATACCAGAAGGCAACTTACTACTAAGTGGGAGACTAACCGGGAAGAATTCATTTGGTCTTGAGGAGTCTCCAAACTCCTCTTCGTTTCCTTGATCAAATCACAAACATGTCTATAATCCCCTCAAACATTTAATTATTCGGGTAGGCAACATACCTACCCTAATAGGGGTAGGTATGTAGGTAGGTGGTCTGTAGTGTATATAGATAGTATGTAGGTAGGTGGCATCAATGGTGTTATGTAGGTAGGTGGTGGTAGGTAACATACCTACCCTAATAGGGGTAGGTATGTTACCTATAATACCCATTTAGTTTTGCCGCCCCGGGCTTCTGACGGGCTTAGTTGGAGGTACTAGTATTAAGTAAAGAAGTATAAATTCCAAAAATATGGGAAAGCAGAAAAAAAACAATAATATTATTATAGCCTTGATCAGCCCAGCTCTGGTAAAGTCAGCCGTAATAAATCATTTCCATCGAAGTACATAATATTTGTACGTAGTATATTATTACTTTGTGATAATATTTACGACTAGAGCGCCATCTAATAAATTTTAAACGTAACTATTTAAGCAGTACTTAAGTGCGCCATCTTTTGTGTAGATACATTACACTTATTAATTAAAATATGTAATTTTAATGTAGATTGTTTTTATTGAGTTTATTGTTGTAATGTTTTTGAAATTAGATTTTTTTTGTTATATTAATAAAGTAAATATAATTTCACTTGTCGCACATATGTACATTATTATATGTACATACCTTGGAACGTAAATTACGTTCCGGATCGCATACTTTTACGTAATCACTACTAATTAGTACCTTTAAATTAAGCTACGTATTTGTAATTTAATCATAAAATAAGATGTGTATATATATTCACAGACGTAATCATTTTATACATATAAATGAATCTTTATAATAAACATGCAAAATTATTTATGGTTTATAACGAAAAATCTCGATTCTCGATTCCTTGAAACGAAATGTACTCTATGATGTGACACTTTTGCATGCTTGTCATTTTTGACGTTTTGTTGTTTAGCGTTTTTCGCCGGAATCTGATCGTGACTTTCAGAAATAATTAAGACCGTTGTAAGTATTTTTATATATTTCTGATATTATTGATAGCGTGTAATTGACTTTGCCTTTAACAAATATAAAATGCAACAGAAACAAAAAGACTCCAAATACGAATATACAATAACCTAATATGATGCCTTGTTCTCTGTACCTTCTAAACTCTTCGAATACATTTATGGAATCAGCACAAAGCAATCTTTTTTCAATAGATTTAGGGCAGAAATTGCAAAAAAATACGGTAAAACCCATCAAACTAGATCGTAGCATTTGAACTCGAAGACTTCAAATTTTTTAATTACTACTACAATTTCACAGGAAATTAAAATTGTTGATTCGTATTGTAACTTCTTCCTAACATTCTTTCTCTTGAGTATTTGCCAATATTGCCTAGGGTGAGAAGGTTAAGGAAGGTACTTAAGTGAATAAGAATATTGGGTCAGAGGGTAGGCTTAATTGTAAGATATGCATAGACTGAGTTTGAATACACTCGTATATTTCTAGCTGCTTGTAATTATACATTTTCAGCAAAATGGCCACATCAGTTGTGAACGCATATGCCGACCCAAGCATGTCATGGATGAATGCTCCTCATAGCACTGGTACATCCATCATGGCTTGCGAGTTCAATGGCGGTGTGGTGATTGGTGCCGACTCCAGAACCACTACCGGAGCTTACATTGCCAATAGAGTGACAGACAAGCTGACCCGCGTCACTGATCACATCTACTGCTGTCGGTCTGGGTCCGCTGCTGATACGCAGGCGATAGCCGATATTGTCACATATCATTTGAGTAAGTAATATTATCTAAAGTAGATTTAAAGGGCATAGACCAATATGAGACGTAGTAAATGTTTGTCTAACAATAAAGGTAGTTGAATAGCACTTCAAATAACAAAGCTATGGTCTTTTTATTAAAGAGAACATATGAGTAACTACTTCAAGCATTATTTTTTATATCCTGAATATAAAGATGCAGCTTCTATAAAAATTTACCAATAACACTATACTTGCCTGTTTTAGATTTCCATAAAATGGAGCTTGGTGAAGAGCCACTGGTGCAGACTGCTGCTGCAATCTTCCGTGAGCTTTGCTACAACTACCGTGACTCACTCGTAGCTGGCATTCTGGTTGCTGGCTGGGATAAGAATAAAGGAGGTATTGTCTATTTTTAATTCTACTCATATTCTTTGTATCTTTATAATTTAGTAGCAACCCACCCCGGCTTCGCATTGCGAGCACAAAACTACACATATAAACCTTACTCTTGTATCACTATCTATTGGTAGAAACCACATCAACATCTCTTGCGAAGTTTAATAGATCTAAGCAAACAGACAGAACAGGCGACTTTGTTTACACTTTGTAAAGATAAAGCACATTAGCATGCCATATTGTGTAAAATTCTAACTTTTACTCAAATAACACTGTTTTAGGCTTTATGATTAAGTATAAGAGTATATGCAGTGTTATGTTATTCCTAACAATATCTGACTGATTACTAACATATTAAGCCAACGGTGCCAACCATTTATTTCTCTTGCAGGTCAAATCTACTCGGTCCCAATTGGTGGTATGGTACAACGGCAAGCAGTCTCTATTGGAGGATCGGGCTCCACATATGTGTATGGTTACGTGGACGCCAACTTCAAGCCTAACATGACGAAAGAGGAAGCTGTCAAATTCGTCACCAACACTTTGTCCTTGGCCATCCTCCGTGACGGGTCTTCTGGGGGTGTGGTCCGCCTCGGAGTGATCACTGAAGCGGGCGTTGAACGCTCCGTTATCCTCGGGGACCAGTTGCCTAAATTCTATGAAGGTTGATGGGTATTTTTGTATTTCGATAATTTTAAGGTAATAAAATTTTAAAGTAACTTGTAGCGTTTTAATAAAAGCATTTTACGCACCCATAAGCTAACTCATCCACTATGTATGGTAAGTAATAGGATATATGACATCACTAATCGTTTGACATACTTTTTTGAAGTTGTCAAAACCCAATGCTTCCATAAATTTTGTACAGAAATACTGAGGTGTGACGTAATGGCTCATTATACTCGGTAACTGACGAACTATAGCTATTATTGTTTTCAAACCAATTAAAAAACAAAATGTGTAAATAAATTAAATTGATGAATGATGTCATAAATAATCCCATCAAAAACAATAAATGTCAAAAAAACCAAGTCTCGCAACTCAGTTGTTATACGGTAAAAAGTTGTGAGATCCATGTAATACCAAGTCGGTTATTAATTTATTCAGTCTCTACTTAAGCGACTTTCTGTCTTAATACGTCCAGTCCCTAAGACCACGATCGTGGTCCATAACAATTGAAAATCAATTGTGTCTGGAATCTCCGTACTCGAAGCATTAAGTTGTTACGTAATAATTAACAGCATCTTATAGTGACGCATATCAATATTAAAAATCTTTAACGTTTTATTTAAATATATTGAGACTCGGCCATCGCATGAAAACACGTGTAAATTAAATTATTTAGTGCGACTCGACTCGACTTGGCGGGGGCACTGCCGTGCCCCCAGATCAGATGTGTTATTTTAATTTAGTTCTATTGGGAAATGAAAATAAAATGGAAAAATGCATGACTTTTTTTATTTATTTGTTTAATTTTAAACAAATTAGAAAAAAAGTCAGATTTTTTAATAAAGAACAATCAAATCTGGAAGATTTTTTTTGAATCTTGATACCCAAGTTATAAAGGTTCAAATTTTCCGGTTTGACAGAGATCCGATGTGGCTTGTGGGCTAACGCTAAGGGCGCCGTACAACGTGCTTAAAAAAAAGTTTTCGTGAGAGACGTAAATATATATTTTAAAACTTTGTTTTGATAAATCTTGGTTCTGCTTAGTATTTTATTTTTATATATTTCCAATGACTACAATATTTTCCATGCATATTACCTATTACTTTTATATGGTGTCATCATCACCTCTTACACCAGCAATATCTGATATAATGGTAGTTTATCATCACACATAATAGCTGAAGAAACAAACAAAACAAATAATCTTGATATATCCATGACTCATAATATTATACCTATTTGCAGGCAAGGTATGCTAGGCTTATTATTAATGATACTTCAAAATTAGGTTCTTAAATGTTTTTTAATGGTTTTTATAGCTATTATTAATACAGTTTTCATACAAGCCTACAACTGGTGGTCTAAGATACATTTCATCGCCAACCCAAAATATATAATACAAACAAGATATAATAATTATATTACAAATTAAATACACAGCCTATGTAAAATAACTTACAGCTTGCAGTATCTTCAAAAACTTACGTGAGAATTTATACAAATCACTGTACTCGCGAAATCTATTAATTATTAAGAATCACTCAATTTAAAGCTAAAGCTTGTCGATATGTTAGTGTGACCTGCCAATTCCAACGAGCTGGTCATGAACGCCCAAGTCTAAACTCAAGATTTCCCAATGAGCGATGGGGCGCAGCATATATTGTTTTATGCTATTGCCTAATTCAAAACACTTGCGGCTGACCTCAAAATTACGGATAGATAAGCGAAAATTGTTAATTACCGAGTTATATGTATGTGATGGAAATCGAAAACGTGGCCAGCCAAAGCTTAGCTGGCGAGATGATCTCGCCAACTTCGGTAAGGTAAGCTAGGAGTTATTATATTCAGTAATAGGAATTTTTCATTTCATAGATTTCGCTCTACATTTCTACGATGAAATAGGACGTAGGTGAGACATTTTTTCTTCAAAACAAGTAAGAGGGGTCCAATGTATGCACAACGGGGTGTGTGCGAGATTTTGTAATGAACAACTTGTATTTTTTATTAGAGTTCTTGCACAAACCTCTGCTACACATGCATGGACCAGGACCACATAGCCTGGTAACTCATAGATCTTCACAGTTTCTCACGCAACCTTGCAATACGAAATTTGTAGAAACCTACCCTATTTATCACATAGTTTTATTAATTACAATAATCGAAATTATCAGATAGATTTTTCAGACAGGTCGCAGGCACACTTCAGCTATTAACATACTAGGACCTAGTAACTGGGCATATCAAAGAAATCAAAAGTATAAACTTGCAAACAACTAAAAAGGTCCTTAAGTTTCTTACAGAAGGTAAAAATTGATTAAATAAGATGTTATTTCAAAGAAAATATTTTTCTTTGCGTATCATGTCCATCCCCGGCTCTTCAAAGCCGGACTTATTCACTGGGAATACATTGGTAATAAATATATTACCAATATATATATTAGAATATTAGGCGTAAGAGCAGCCGCTTAGGTGATGACGTCGAGCTCCTCCATGGTGTCCAGGTCGCGCATCAGCATCTGAATGGTCTGCTTCGTGCGCGGGAAGTAATCGGCCGTCTCGTCGTCCTCGAACGACGGGTCTTGCGACTCCAATTCTGAACACAATCAAATTACTGTTATAGGACATTGTTGCGCTAAAGGAGTCGCGTTTAGAGTTATATTGTTTGTATTTAGGGCAATATGATATAATGTCAGATTAACATAAAGGCCAAAAGTGAGAACTGTGGAAATGTATCAACATTGGACGGCAATGAAGGCGGTTGATACATATCTTCTATAATATAAAAATGAATCGCTGTGTTGCTAAGCGCAAAACTCGAGAACAGCTGAACCGATTTTGCTAATTCTTTTTTAGTTGTGTTTGTTATATCAGGTGAAGGTTCTTATGAAAGATAAAAATAAAAAAGTTATTGAAAATCCGAGAACGGGGCGTTACGAAGTGCGCCGAGTCAGCTAGTCGTAAATATAATGGATCTAGGAGTTTGTAGAGCAGTTAATCTGCTCCTAGAAATATGCTTTTGATGTATTTTTTACTTCAACCATTGTGGTGTCAAATTGCTTTGTTTAGCTTATTGGATATTTCGTATGATGCGTTACTACAAATGTTACAAATCTATACACTTATGATCTAGGAGATATGTGACAGAGATCAAAGCTAATCTATGAAACTACATGACAAATGTTTCTCATTGCTACACAGCTTTACACATCTCTGGTGGATCACGAGCCTCACGCTCAGTGTAACGGTGTGTGGGTGTACGCACCTGCGACCTGCGCCTCGATGGAGTCGAGCCGCGCGTCGATGACGGCCTGGCAGCGCTGGATGTGGCGCAGCAGGCGCTCGCGGCACGCGCTGTTTTCGATCGCCGCCTCCGGCTGCGGCGCGGCCGCGCGCGGCGTCTCCTCTGCGACGACACAACATCAATATAAGAGCATGCCCCAACAGGCGAAACCCGGTTCGTAGTAAACTGCCAAATCCCCGCGGTAGGTACTGCTAAGAATCCGGCGGCGTTTGAGGTGGTTAATATTAATCCAGATTCCCTCAACGTGGTGACGTTGAGGGAATCTGGATTAATTGTTTGTAAACGTTATAACGCCACACCACCTATAACGATGCAGAAGCGCCGGGGGCTTAATGGGCCGGTAAATAAAAATAAATTATATCTCGGCCGGAGTCCTTCTATGCAAAGAGCCCTGGGAGTCCCACACATCACGCCGTTCCCCCTAATAGCTTGAGGTGCGTAGGGCATTCCCCACGAAAAAAACGTAAGGTTAAGAATGGAGGTATTCTGTATTTTCAAAGGGTGAGTTGCGTCCATCGCGCAACATTGCAGATCCAGCACTGTTTCACACAACATTTTTTACGAGCTCACACTATTGACATAGCAAATGAATCGGATTTAGACCGATTTTACACTAGATTAGTTTTATAAAGCACATCAGTTACCTTGAACAGTCTTAGCGAGTCTCTCCAGCTCGGAAGTGCTAATGGGCAGGTCTAGGGACACCCCGGGGCTGGACAGCAGCCCGCTCAGCAGCGACGACGAGCCCAGCTGCGTGTCTCTCTGGTTGTACCTGAAGAGGATAACGAAGTAGTAGCACATGTCTTATAATGAGGGTTTTTTTAATTAAAACATCCAAAAGATGGCGTATCTGTGACTTGCGGACCCTCCTCATTGGTTAGTTGTCAGACCAACTGACATGCTGTCAACAAGGAGCCAATAGTGACAGTGATAAGACCACGAGACTCTCGTGCGATCTGGCGGTTTTTATATTTTTGAAAACGTTCGTTTAATCATCAATTAACTATTATCTAAACACTACGAGTATTTACTATCTGACCCGGCGCCCTTACGCGACGTAACGCCCCGTTCTCGAATTTTTAAACGTCATTTTATTTTTTAATTTTTTATAAAAACCTTCACTTGGCAAAAACAAACATGACAAAACACAACTAAAAAAGAATTAGCGAAATCGGTAAAGCTGTTCTCAAGTTACAGCTTTGGGGTGGACCACCCATATCACTTAGGGGTATGAAAAATAGATTACGACCGATTCTCAGACCTGCCGACTTTACATATAAAATTTTATAAAAATCGGTCAAGCCGTTTCGAAGGAGTTTGGTAACAAACACCGCGACACGAGAATTTTATATATTAGAAGACTATTCAAGTTATTATGCCGGACGATCGTTTTTCTACATACATCACGCCCGCAATCCCGATAGATAGGCAGACTCTACGGAAGCTCCTTACCGCATTTAGCCAAAAATAAAGACGAGTTAGGTTAGATGGAAAATTGCAAAAAACAATTTTGTGGATTACTTCAGGAGTAGCCAATGCTATGGAACCCCTGCTTTGGGAGGTAGGGGGGAGCAGCACATTTATATGGAAGAATCATTTACATCAAAGTCCCATGAACGACCTTCATGAAAAGCATATGCTACGGGCATCGACCTCATGCTAGCTTGATCCGGCACTATTAGGTTACACACCTATCATGTTCCTCAGAAGGCGTCTGCACATCGAGCTGTGGGTCCTTCAGGTCTTCGTGCTTGATGGGCAGGTTCTCTTTGCCGATCCCGCTAATCATGATGTTCAGATCCGAGTAGTCCGAGTTCAGCTTCTGCGTGAGGCTCAGTTCGCCGCTCTCCCAATCTTTCGCCCATAAATACAGCTTCGGGTGGTCCTTTTTACTGCAGAATTATACATATGCATAATGTAATATTTGCTAAAACGTCTGCGTAAATCGCTATACAGACTAAGCCGCCGACCTATGTCGGCGAGTTAGTTGATGGCTTCACTCATAGCAAGATAAGAAATCTTTGTCGGCGGGTCGATGAACTGATTTGACAGTTAGTGAGTTGACAGCTCGAGTGTCGCCGGACAAATAAGCGTTGTACGCAATCCGGCGATATGATTAATAAAAAATAAATAAATTTTCATATAGGCCGAGATGTGGCGGGTCGCCAACTTTGGTGTGTATTGCGCTTTAGGCCCTTTTTGATGTAAAATAATAAGTACATCTTTGAGCATAGGGGCGGATGTACGATTAAGATTTAGAGAATAGTTGTAGGTATTTTAGAAAGTAGTACTATGAAAGAAGATCTGGACCAATAGTTTCGGACTGAAGAGACTTGGATCCATTCTTGCAGCCCCTCGTACAGCCGGTCCCGGTCGTGCGCGCGACACTCACGTGGCGACGTAGTACTTGACGCGCAGCGCGTGCAGCGCGTCGTGCACGCGGTGCAGGTTGCCGGCCAGCTCGTGCGAGCGGCGCAGCGACTCGCAGGCGCGCGCGCCCGGCAGCAGCCCCTCGTACAGCCGGTCCCGGTCGTGCGCGCGACACTCACGTGGCGACGTAGTACTTGACGCGCAGCGCGTGCAGCGCGTCGTGCACGCGGTGCAGGTTGCCGGCCAGCTCGTGCGAGCGGCGCAGCGACTCGCAGGCGCGCGCGCCCGGCAGCAGCCCCTCGTACAGCCGGTCCCGGTCGTGCGCGCGACACTCACGTGGCGACGTAGTACTTGACGCGCAGCGCGTGCAGCGCGTCGTGCACGCGGTGCAGGTTGCCGGCCAGCTCGTGCGAGCGGCGCAGCGACTCGCAGGCGCGCGCGCCCGGCAGCAGCCCCTCGTACAGCCGGTCCCGGTCGTGCGCGCGACACTCACGTGGCGACGTAGTACTTGACGCGCAGCGCGTGCAGCGCGTCGTGCACGCGGTGCAGGTTGCCGGCCAGCTCGTGCGAGCGGCGCAGCGACTCGCAGGCGCGCGCGCCCGGCAGCAGCCCCTCGTACAGCCGGTCCCGGTCGTGCGCGCGACACTCACGTGGCGACGTAGTACTTGACGCGCAGCGCGTGCAGCGCGTCGTGCACGCGGTGCAGGTTGCCGGCCAGCTCGTGCGAGCGGCGCAGCGACTCGCAGGCGCGCGCGCCCGGCAGCAGCCCCTCGTACAGCCGGTCCCGGTCGTGCGCGCGACACTCACGTGGCGACGTAGTACTTGACGCGCAGCGCGTGCAGCGCGTCGTGCACGCGGTGCAGGTTGCCGGCCAGCTCGTGCGAGCGGCGCAGCGACTCGCAGGCGCGCGCGCCCGGCAGCAGCCCCTCGTACAGCCGGTCCCGGTCGTGCGCGCGACACTCACGTGGCGACGTAGTACTTGACGCGCAGCGCGTGCAGCGCGTCGTGCACGCGGTGCAGGTTGCCGGCCAGCTCGTGCGAGCGGCGCAGCGACTCGCAGGCGCGCGCGCCCGGCAGCAGCCCCTCGTACAGCCGGTCCCGGTCGTGCGCGCGACACTCACGTGGCGACGTAGTACTTGACGCGCAGCGCGTGCAGCGCGTCGTGCACGCGGTGCAGGTTGCCGGCCAGCTCGTGCGAGCGGCGCAGCGACTCGCAGGCGCGCGCGCCCGGCAGCAGCCCCTCGTACAGCCGGTCCCGGTCGTGCGCGCGACACTCACGTGGCGACGTAGTACTTGACGCGCAGCGCGTGCAGCGCGTCGTGCACGCGGTGCAGGTTGCCGGCCAGCTCGTGCGAGCGGCGCAGCGACTCGCAGGCGCGCGCGCCCGGCAGCAGCCCCTCGTACAGCCGGTCCCGGTCGTGCGCGCGACACTCACGTGGCGACGTAGTACTTGACGCGCAGCGCGTGCAGCGCGTCGTGCACGCGGTGCAGGTTGCCGGCCAGCTCGTGCGAGCGGCGCAGCGACTCGCAGGCGCGCGCGCCCGGCAGCAGCCCCTCGTACAGCCGGTCCCGGTCGTGCGCGCGACACTCACGTGGCGACGTAGTACTTGACGCGCAGCGCGTGCAGCGCGTCGTGCACGCGGTGCAGGTTGCCGGCCAGCTCGTGCGAGCGGCGCAGCGACTCGCAGGCGCGCGCGCCCGGCAGCAGCCCCTCGTACAGCCGGTCCCGGTCGTGCGCGCGACACTCACGTGGCGACGTAGTACTTGACGCGCAGCGCGTGCAGCGCGTCGTGCACGCGGTGCAGGTTGCCGGCCAGCTCGTGCGAGCGGCGCAGCGACTCGCAGGCGCGCGCGCCCGGCAGCAGCCCCTCGTACAGCCGGTCCCGGTCGTGCGCGCGACACTCACGTGGCGACGTAGTACTTGACGCGCAGCGCGTGCAGCGCGTCGTGCACGCGGTGCAGGTTGCCGGCCAGCTCGTGCGAGCGGCGCAGCGACTCGCAGGCGCGCGCGCCCGGCAGCAGCCCCTCGTACAGCCGGTCCCGGTCGTGCGCGCGACACTCACGTGGCGACGTAGTACTTGACGCGCAGCGCGTGCAGCGCGTCGTGCACGCGGTGCAGGTTGCCGGCCAGCTCGTGCGAGCGGCGCAGCGACTCGCAGGCGCGCGCGCCCGGCAGCAGCCCCTCGTACAGCCGGTCCCGGTCGTGCGCGCGACACTCACGTGGCGACGTAGTACTTGACGCGCAGCGCGTGCAGCGCGTCGTGCACGCGGTGCAGGTTGCCGGCCAGCTCGTGCGAGCGGCGCAGCGACTCGCAGGCGCGCGCGCCCGGCAGCAGCCCCTCGTACAGCCGGTCCCGGTCGTGCGCGCGACACTCACGTGGCGACGTAGTACTTGACGCGCAGCGCGTGCAGCGCGTCGTGCACGCGGTGCAGGTTGCCGGCCAGCTCGTGCGAGCGGCGCAGCGACTCGCAGGCGCGCGCGCCCGGCAGCAGCCCCTCGTACAGCCGGTCCCGGTCGTGCGCGCGACACTCACGTGGCGACGTAGTACTTGACGCGCAGCGCGTGCAGCGCGTCGTGCACGCGGTGCAGGTTGCCGGCCAGCTCGTGCGAGCGGCGCAGCGACTCGCAGGCGCGCGCGCCCGGCAGCAGCCCCTCGTACAGCCGGTCCTGGTCGTGCAGGAAGCGTTGCGAACGCCGCCCGCGTTTAGGATTCAGGCAGATGCTGCAGGTGTACTTCTCTGGAACCTAGCAAAACATACATACATATTATATCACTGTCTACCTATTATAGAAGATGGCTGAAATCATACCCTATTATACGCTATGATACTTAGCTCACATATATGGCTTAGTTCTTTCACACTCATTATTCCTTTCGTGCACGCTCGTAATATCCCGTTGTTGTGTGTATTAAAATTTGTTGGGAGGGAAATCAAAATTCACATTTGCAACATGCATTATGATGCTTTTGATTAATCTCCTTTCATTCACTCAACCAAAACCTTCTACGCATACTTTTCCCAATTCCAATCACCAGACCCTCTTGCTCTCTTCACCATTCTCTCAACACTATTCCTTCCACTATCGCTAATCTGCCGACAGAGAGCGTAGTGCCCCACCTCAGACTCCCTCTGTATGTTGTGGCAGAGCGCGTGCTGCCAGCACAGGCACAGCTCGCACTGCACCATGAGCCCGTCCTCCTCGCGGAAGCCGCAGTGGCAGTTGATGATCTCCTCGCGCTTCATGTGCACTATCTTTATGCGTTCGCCGGCTGGAGGCGAAATAAATATTGCAATAATATAATGGACATAAATATACGTGGCCAACCACAAAACTCATGCATAGGAAACTCGTCATTAGCTGTAACACAGAACGATTTGAAATAAACATCTGTCTCGTAAGCGCTGAGACTGATTAGCAATTTAGGATATAAATGTGGCAAAATAATTTATTTATTGCTATCTTGCTTACTTGACATCTTGCGAGACAAAGGAAAATTTATAGAAACATCCAAAGCAATCGAAAAAGTAATAGTTGTACTTTCAATAACAAGGAAAATTTAAAAAAAACATAACACAAAGCATGCTAGTTTAGTTACATATTCTGTCATAAAACCAAGCATCCTAGTTATTCCCATATCCTCAACCATGAGTGAAAGAACACTTACTTTCCGTAATATACGTATTGGAGTTCTTCTGCTCCTCATTAGACTCGGAGGAGACCGGCATCGTCTTATGGTCCATAGACTTAGAGTCGGGCGTGCCCGATCGCGGGAAGCTGGATCGCGTGTCGACGTCGGACGCCGCGCCGAGCCACTCGTCGTCCTCGCTGACGGGCAGCCGCGCCGGCAGCGTCGCCACCTTACCCTTCTTCCCTTCCTTCTTCCTGAAATCACCCGGCTTCGTCACCGTGTGCGTCGATATCGCCGTCTCGAAGTCCACCGAGTCCATCGGGAAGTCCGTCACCGTCTCGCACGTCACCTCCTGCTCGGACACCGGCGTTTCGAACATATCCGGTTCCGGGTCTGGCCTCCGGACCGGGAGCAGGACCCGCGGACGTTTCTTAGTGACTAGAGCGCTCCGCAGTTTGGGCGAGTCCTGCATCTTCGGCGTCGGCTCCGATTCTGGTTTAAGAGGCGTCGCCGGCACATCGACTGATAACTCTTGTCTCTCCTCTTTGACAGCGTCGGGTTTTTCTTCGACGCGTTTCGGAGGCTTCGAAATCTTGACTTTAATAGTTTTGAGGTCAGGTTCTCTCGCTTTGGGAAGCTCTGTGCCGGTGGGCATGGTCCTCGCGTACGCTAAGTCAAGGACTTTAGGGGTCCGTCCGAGCATCTTCCGCAGGTCCCGGTGGTAATGCTTGATGTGCATCTGAAGGAGTGTGTTGTTCCTGAAGTTCTTGAAGCAGCCTTCAGCCGGGCAGCGGAGCAGGTTTTCAATGATCTGCACCTTTAGCGATCCCACCCATACTGAGGACGAAATAGATTGTTTCAATTAATTTACATAACTGTTAGATTAATATTATATAGCAGTGTACATATTTAACAAATATTTATATAAATTGATTGTAACACTATGTACAAGTTGGTACTAACCATAGCCCTCTTCCAAGGGCGGGACTTCAGTCGTAGTATTGGTAGGTTCCAGAGAATCCAGCGCCGGCGTACTATCGAAATCTTCTGAAGTTTCAACAGATGATCCCTGGTGATGAAAAAGAATTGATAGACAAATTATGAAAAAATATATGAAGAATTTCTTAAGACGAGTCTTCACCAAACGAAAGTTGCCAACTTTTGTGTTCTCAACACATGTTGGTGACAAAAGTTTCTGCAAAGGCGAGTCTCCACGGATCAAAAGTTGCCAACTTTTGTGTTGCCAACACAAAAGTTTTGTTGGGAGAGACACGCGTTTAAACAAGCACCTTTTTTTTCAAATAAAGAAGAAAGTTTTGAGAAATATGTATTTAATAATAATAATAAATTCTCCAAACTGACATACCAATTCCCTAGTTCCAAACTAAGCTTATGGTTGTGCTATGGATACTAGGTGAATGGATAGACATACTTAAATATGTTTATAAAAATCCATGACTCGAATACAAATGTCCATGTTTATCACACGAAACATTTGCCCCTAGCGGGATTCGAACCCGCGACCCTTGGTTTCGTGGCCAGGGTCTCTGACCACTCGACCAACGGGCCTTAAAAACATTTTACAAAAAGGAAACATAACTTATAGAAAGCTAAAGTATTTTATTAATACAAATTATATTTAGAAATTTTTGACATCATGACAAATTCCCTTTCCCTTCTCCTACTTGCATATTAAACTCAAGAGTGACTGCAGTGGCAAGACTGACAAACGCCCATTCTAGGCCCACCTTAACGAGGTACTTAGGCATCTTAATGACCAGCTTCCGTTTCTTCTTCTCCTTCTTCTCCTCCTTGAGCTGCCGCTTGAGGCTGAGCTTCCTGCGCTTGACAAGCGGTGATGTGCTGGAGAGCGTCCCTGCTGGCAGCGACACCACTGGCGTATCGTCTACTCCACCTGGATATTGAGACAGAATAAGACCTTGAACTACTAAGCGGCATATTATCGGTACTGTATGATTTAGGTATGCTCTACTACCAAATCTAAATAAATAAACAGAAAAGCGCGGATGTTGAAAACAAGTTCAACAATTTGTAGGGATACCGAGCGTGTAATATTTAATGCAGGCAATTGGGATGTTGACACCATTTATATTTAATTTTGAAATATCAATTCTGAAAAAGAAAGTATCGTAATATGCTGTTAAGCCTTATTTATTTTCAGTCATATTCAGTCTAAGATTTTTAATTTTACAAAAACTGCTTAAGTCAGTCGATTATACAAACTAATGACGTCACACGTTAACAAGCCCATACAAAATCTATGAAGTGATTTTGTTTTGACAGCTCCTAAAAAGTATCTCAATTGACTAGCCAGTCAACATCCCTATTCGACTTACGGGAAATAGCTGGATTCGCGACACAGAGTCGCGAACTGACGATCTAAAAGAACTAACTAGATTGTCAAAGCTAGACGGACTAAAATGAGCGATGAGGAGAAGTATTAAAACGAGCGAACTATGTCATCGGTCAAATTCGAGCTAGGAACTAACGAAATAGAACAACAAACTAGTTCGTTTAAGAGCCGCGACCTAAACTAAGCGATCTCTGTTGCGAACTAGTATGCTCAAGACTATTGGAGTGATGAGACAATTTGGAGTGGCCGAAGTATATATTGTTTCCAAGTCCTTAACCTCGCCTAAGTTGAGTGGTTAGTTAGTAAGTGCTGTTAGTCACCTGGCGTAAAGGACACCCATCCCATGCGGCGCGAGAGCTTGAGGTGTATGCCGAAGTCCATGAGCGCGTGCTCGTAGGTGCGCAGCGCGGCGTCCGCGCTCGACGCCATGTAGGCGCGCATGTCCGTGCGCGTGTGGAACCGACGGTTATCCGGGCTGAGGACGACACGACGATTAGCGGTGACAACCGGGAAAATTGGTCAAGTGCGAGTCAGACTCGATTTAATGATTTGGAATTACCAGTCAATATGGTTAAAATTTCGTTTACTGTTATTACATACATAACTTCACGCCCGTAAACCGAGTCAAAGGGACAGAAGGCCTCTGTAACCACATTCAGCCAAAAATAAAACTGTGCTGGGTTAGAAGGAAAATTGTGAAAACGTAGTGACAAGAGGCTAGCTCGTCGACTATATAATCACAGACCCAAAACCCGATATACCATTAGTCGCCTTTAACACGCTAGGCAAGGAACACAGTTGGCGCATTCGTTTAACTATTATAGATATAAAAAAAATAACAAATATACGCCCAGTTTACACTTTATGAGATATCACTCACATTTGGGACGCAATTCAATGGTAGAGGCAATTAAATTACCACCGCTCTCGTATTAAAAATAAACGCTTACCTAACTAATACAACATCCCATTTGCCAGCAGAATTGCCAAGACTCCTGCGGACCATATGCTTGGTCCAACCGGGGGGCAGCCTCTTGTCCTCCACCTGTATTAAATCGTTATCATTATAAAAACGCTGGATTTACGAAATTTAAGCCATTACTGAAGGGGGTTTTTCGATTCAAATTTCATTTCAATGAGGGTTTATTGAATTAAAACATCCAAAAGATGGCATAACTGTGACTTGCGGTCTTGTCACCCTCTTCATTGGTTAGTTGTCAGATCGAACTGACATGCTGTCAACAAGGAGCCAATAGTGACAGTGATAAGACCACAAGACTCCCTCGTGCCATGTGGCGGTTTTTGTATTTTTGAAAACTGACATTAATTTAATCAGACTGCCCGGATATCCTCCAAAGCGATTACGTATATAGATATGTAAGTCTGGGTTGCCATAGACGTCCTAAGTTACGTTAAAAACATAGGTCTCGCACGCGCTAGGCAGCTAGGCTACCACAGTCCAACCGTTGTATGACCACCGCCTAGTGCCATCACACAACAAATAGCTCCCACATAGTCCCACTGCCCCTCGTACCTGCACACTCCGCCGCGGCAGGCCGGGCCGGCAGTTCCCGTCGCGCACCTCGCCCTCCAGCTCGCTGACGGCGCCGACCGGCTGCCCGTTCACCCAGCGGCAGCACCACTCGCCCGGCAGCAGGTAGCTCTCCGGCATCTCCTGCTAAATTTTAGGAGTCATATAACAGATCCAACTAAGTAATTAGTTAGTTGGACATGTGTTTTCCGCACTTAGCCTCGTAAGTGGGCCATTGTGCATAAATGGTCATTCTAACTACTTCAATGATTATTCAAACCACTTTAATTCAAATCCAACTAACTCAAGTCTATTTTTGACTGAATATGCTTTAGGAAAAGCTTCTAAAACCACATTTACCTAAAAATAGAATTATTGAAACTAGTCCAAAGAGCAATAATCATTGCACTAAAGAGGACACTAGCAGTGCAATAAGATCCTCAAACCATATTTAGCTTAAGAGTTGGTTTAGATGAAAAAATGTGAAAAATTTGTGACGCGTGACTAGCTCGTCGCCTTTATAATGACAAACCCAATGCACTATTAGTTACACTTTGCGTCATGATAGACAAGGAACACTCAACACGGTTAGTACAGTCTTTGTGAATCCTAAATCGAAACCGGACTTAAATTACTAATAAAAGTAAGAAAAATAAGCCCCCCATCAGTGCTAACGTATTACTTGAATGGCCCCATAGTAATGGAACCTGTTGTACCTTAAACTATCTCATAAGACTGGGATGGCGAACCATTGACACGCGTGCCATAGGTGGCACGTAACACAAAATGATGGTCATGCATTTTTATTTGAATTCACTAATGTTTTAACAATGATTAACAAAACATTCACGTCAACCAATCACCGGGCGCTTAAGTAATCATTTATAGTGTAATTAACTTTAGCATGTTTGTTTAAACAGGTTCGCCACCCCTGGTATAGGACAATTATATTTTTTTCGTCCGTTGTTCGTTTCGTACTCCTGCACTAACAATAATAATGTATATGAGCACACACTATATTATTTTTAAAAACAGGGGCTTTCGAAAAATAACCATTATCCTGGGTAAAACAGGTTCCCCTACAGAGCAAAAGTCTCGCACCTTGTGCCCCTTGGCCAGCTCCTCAGTCTGCGCCAGCATCTGCCGCCGCATCTCCTCGAACTGCCGCTTCATCACCTCCAACTCGCTCTTAACCTTCTCCACTTGCTTCTTCACCTTCTTCTCCTGCAACAACCTCAACTTTTTACCTTTCTTTATCTTTGACAACTTCCTCTCTTTCTTTCTATCCGTCTCTGTTGTTGTCAACTCCTCTTTTACTTCCATTTTTATCTCCTCTTTGGGCTGTTCTTTTGGAGAGTTTACAGCTTTATTTATACCATCCTCTAACTTATTAATGACCTCTTTCATCCTATCTATGACCTCCTCGTGCTTCACATCGTCTTGTTGCTCGAACTTCTCCAGTTTCACCTCTTCTTCTTGTACCTGAATTAAGAAACATAAACCTGCAGTTTCACTCAAGAACTCTTCAAGGTTATAAGCAATAGTGTCGTTATGTGAATCATTAATAGTTTAGCAAAAATCACGTTTCAAGAGATTTTCCTACGATTCGCCGAATTTGTTTAATTTAGTTTCGATTAAAAATCAGTTGACATATTGATCAGTGAAAAATCACATATGGGTTTCATTTTATATTAATTTCATAATTTTTATCACCCATCCCACTCTACAGTAGGCTTTATGCTTTTCATCAGATTAGCTTAACAACAATGACCAAAAAACTTACAGGATCAACATCAGGTTTACTATCGCCGCCTTCAGAAGTATCTGATGCTTCATTACCCACTTCAGTGTTTGTCTCACTTTTTTCTATATCCTTGCCCTCATCCTTAACATCTTCAACTTTCGGAACATTCCTATCTTCCACATTCTGCTTCAGATCTTCAGAAGGAACCTCATCTTTGATATCAGTTATGACGTTATCTCTTACAAGTTTATTAGATTCGGTAGGTTTTGCATCTTCGCGAGTACCGATTATAGAAGCTACAGCATCTACAAATGTTTTGTCATTAAGAATCATTTACTTTTATAATATCTACTACATACAAAACTACGAACTGTAGAAAACTAGACAGTTAAGAACATTCTGCAGGTGTGATTGCATTCTATTACAGATTTCAGACCCATATACTATTGTAGAAAATTTAACATCAACTATAGGGAACAAATATAAATGTTGGTGTCAGAGTTTACCTGGAATCTCTTTCTTCACAACAGGTGTTTGTACAGTCTTCCGCCTGATAATCCTCGGTTTCGGTTTCCTCTCAACCGGAATCTTGGGCATTGCTACTTTTTCTTTAGGCGTTAATTGCTTTTTAGTTTTCTTCTGTCCAATATTGAAGATCTCCTTGATATTCAACTTTCGCTTCATTTCCCGTCGTTCGCTTTTTGAGCCTAGGTAGTCGCGCGTGGGATCAAATAGGTGAGTGTGGTAAGCGGGCGTTGGTGTAGCAGTTTGTGCGGTGCTAGGTCCTGCGCCGTAGAGCACGGGCGACTGAGCCGACGTGCCGGGGGAAGAGAAGCTAGTGTCTACAGTCAGTGAGTCAGGCTTTGAGGTGTCCTTCAATTTGTGCAGCCGGCTCGTGGCACACTTCCATTGGAATCCGTCGTCGAATGCCACCTCGTACTGGCCTGAGAAAAATTGAAACATCATATTTGATACCAAGACATAAAATGTTTAACCTTGAGAGTCAGCCTTTTTCAGAGAATTAAGGATAAATTGGTTGGAAATATCTCAAACTGAGATTAATCAAACACAAAAGATTTGTACTCCTGCAACTAAGCCATAAATCCAAAAAGTTTTATACAGATTTGACTTTCAATGGGAATTTTAACAGCTCACAAACAAAATTACTTACCATCTCCCAAGTCTTTAGTCACTGTAGCCATAAACCTCCGGTTATCCCGCCACCTAGCCAGGCACCTCTCCCCAACCACAAACACTAGCTTCTGCTTCTCCTCAGTATGTTTCGTTTCCTCAGCAGCAGCAGTGCTCACTGAGGGCCCACTGGGTTCGGTCAGAGTGGGTGTTGAAGACGCTTCACCACAATCAGAGAGGGGTCGCAACCTGGGACTGTTCACACTGATCCATTCATCATGTCTGAAAAAAATATATCATATTTTTACAGTCACATTCGAATAGTTTTTTTTTTTTATGTAAAATGTAAGTACATATAAGGATATTATGATATTCATTGAAGAAACACTTAACAGTTTAATTCAAAGATTCTATAAGTCTATAAAATGTATTTAGTTATACAAATTATAATATGAATGTGAACCACAATATAACCAAAGATTTTTAAATACAGACACAAATGATGTAACTACAACAAAATTTTACACTAAATATGACCTTAGCCATCTAGACTAGCTCTCAGTGCTTTACATAATAATGCATGTAAATAATATCTTACTTTTTTGTAGGATTGTCATAATGAACAAGAACTTCCATCTCCTCATAGTCAACCTCAACAATCTTGGCTGGGTACCACAACTCGCTAAAGTCTTTGGCCTCCACTTTAGACCCAACTGATAAGGACATACTGTTGTTTCCTGAAATTCATAAATAGCAATTATTAACGTCTGTTAATACAGGCCTGTTGGTCGAGTGGTCAGAAACTTTGGCCACGAAACCAAGGGTCACGGGTTTGGATCCCGCTAGGGACAAATGTTTTGTGTGATGAACATGGACATTTGTACTCGAGTCATGGATGTTCACAAAAACATATTTACATATCCATTCACCTAGAATCCATAGCACAAGCTTATAAACTTAATTTGAAACTAGGGAATTGTCAGCCTGGAGAATTTATTATTTATTACTTATTATTATTATTTACATTTATAAAACATAATGTCACATAAGGCTTTTGATATTGTTTTGTAATATTGGTGACAAATTATAATATTATTACAAGACCTAGAATTATCTATCTATAATGCCTTGTCTTATAAGAATATTAAATTGGAATTTGGAACCAAAATCAAATCAAACAGCATTTTTAGTTAGGAATAAAAATATATTATAAGAGCCTCTATAAATCCCAGTTGCTAAAATAAATAATGATGAGGATAAATTATAAATACAGCATACAGTAAACAAAATATCAACACATTCAGCTATGAACTATGATCACAAAAGACTTTTTACATATTGTTGTTGAAGTGACAATACCTCCTAAGTAAAATTTTTTAAGAAATCAACTTTTTTAATGCAGACTTAAAATTCAATTTTGCATTTACTATTTTTTATTCTCGCTTGTGATGAAATAATAAAGTAATCCTGTAAATATTACATTAAAAGTTAAGTGTATGATCAAAACCTAAAAAGTTAATTGTTTTGTTTTTCTGAAAAATAGGCATTTCCACAGTTAGGAGGTATTGGCACTTCATCAATAATATGAAATTGATGTAACATGCAGGCATGCATAATAGACATAAAATCAACACATACCCTTATCATTTGTGTTGAAAGTCTGTTTTGGCGATGTTTTACTCTTATTTATGATCCTCTCTTCAGACTCACTCAATATCATGTCCATCATGCTAGATGCAACTGCTAATCTCTCATCAAAGTCCTTGCTTTCATCAATTTCTTTTTTCTCAGCTTCTTCTGCCCCTTCATCTTCATTCTTTGCATCTTGCTTCTGAAACTCTTTCTCTTGATCCTCTATAAACTTTTTGATGGCCTCAAGATTCTCTCCTTCCGATTCTTTACAATCTGGAGTCTCTATGACATCTTCACTCATGGAGTCCATGTTTAAATTAATATCTAGTATAGAATGCCAGGGAAATATAGATGGTACAGCATCTGAAAGCATCAACTTACATTAACACTGTATTTTGTTTTGAAATTAATTTTTACATTACCATAAAAACAAGTCATGCATTTAGCTACTGAAACAGGAATCTACTAAGGACATATAACAGTGCTAATAAGAACATCTATAGTATGATTCAAGGCATTATTGAAAGTTATAATGGCATAAAAATATCCCAAAACATTCTACTGTGCTAATAAGAGGCTCAAATAATGTATGAAAATAATGAAACTTATAATTTAAATGCATAATATTTAAATGAATAAAACAAAATGCATAAATAATTGTAACAAAAAAATAGATAGCTTGTCATTGATATGGCAACTAAATAACAAGCTAAGTATTAGTCCTCAAAATACCTGACTTCAGGACATATCTAGAGTCCTTATAGACTTGAAAATCGCTTTTACAGAAATGCCTTGAACACACGTAAACGGGTGTATCAGTTCTAGTGAGGCTATGGCGTGTAGCTTTGATCCAAGTATCACATAGCGATACGTCTCTAGGAAACTTGTGGTATGTAACCCCAATGTCTTCTGGTCTTGTGGAACATGACTTACAGTTCTTTATACAACAAACTTTTACTGCCATCCTAATATTGAAGACGTTGTTAGTGAAGGGGATTAAAAATGATGAGTAAATAACAACAAAACACGGTCAAATTAGATTAAATCGGTGCTCGCTAAAATGAAGGATATAACCTTGCAGTTATATAAATCTATAATATTTAACGGATAAATTTTAGACTAAAAACTTGTTTTTTTAATTACTTGCTAATAAAGATGGTTTATTTTTGCCAGCATCGAGGTAAAATGATTATATCGCCAAAAAAACAGTCATTCACCTCATCGCAAACATTATGAAATCTGCTAAATTATAATTATTAGTTACTAACCTGTTTCTTAAATCCATTAATATTATGTATCTTTGTATGCGTTATAGTCTTGATTACAATAAACTGGTATATATCCTGAAGAAAATCAAAATTTCAGCACATTCAGATATCAGTAAAAACAAACAAGGAACGCCATTTGCAATTTTTGCCACAGATTAAACAAACGAAGAAGTAAACTTGAATTTGATGGCTGTCAAAAATATTGAAATTCAATTGCACTATTTTACCGTACGTTTTATCGCTCAACAAATATTGAGCTACTAGCTAGTGATGTTTAAGAGGCCGAAATAAATAGACATAAACGGCCGAATGGAACTAAATGAGTTTTGAGTTTAAAAAAATATTTACTTAGAAACGAATGCACTTTGTTCGGTTTCTATGAATGTGACCTAAAGGCTTACACATATTTGAAGCTTAGAATACTTTTGACTGTATTTTGTAAAAAAAATACACATCTTAATATTTTACAGGTGTATTACAAATAATACTTATTTACTACATTTTGTTATGATGACATTTCATGCATATCATGCATCTAAACAATAAAATCGACTATAAAATAATCGATTTCTCAGAAAAAGTTAAGCAACCCTAACTTTGACGTTCGATATCTGACGTAGTTGACCTTTATTTATTTTGACGTTTAGGTCTTGAAGCAATCTATTCGCATGAACGAGAGAAAGTGTAAAATATTGCATTGTTTGTAATCACCGTAGTGTGCTAAAGAAATGGATCTCGCTAAATCGTTGTTCAGTTCACGCGACCATGTCGGGTATGTAGGACGTGAAGATCACGAGCGTAAAATAAGTGCAGCGTTAGCAGATGATGACCCAGAAGATGTAATTGATGCAATAAGAGGATTGAACCTCGCAGACGAGCTCCTGCCGACACCTGGAGGCCCGTTTTCAGCTCTTACATCAAGTATGGTGCCACAAGACATAATGGCAAAGTTGGCGCAACCAGAATCCGAGGGCCACGGCGGAGGTCTCCCCGACTACAGGTTTGACGAATTTGGCTTCTGCATCGAAGAGGAAGAGGGACCTGAGGCTGAACAGTGTTCCAGTAAACTGCTATCCAACGCGATCGTCGAAGACGACCAACATAGACTCCAGTGGGAGTTCTACAGCAAAGAAATTAACTTCTCTGAAGGGGAAGGTAAGCTAGACAAAAGTGATAAGGTCCAAAAAATGGTGAAAGATGGCGTCCCACATTCTCTCCGTCCTCAAGTGTGGATGCACCTGTGTGGTGCAAACAAAAAGCGTGCCTCGACAGAAATAACATATCATGAAATAGTGAGAGCCTCAAGTGATGATGGCCTTGTGACCAGTAAACAAATTGAAAAGGATTTAGTGCAGATACTGCCTAATAATGTCTGTTTTTCACACCCAACTAGTACAGGTGTGCCGAGATTACGAAGGATCCTGAGAGCCTTGGCTTGGCTTTATCCGGATATTGGGTATTGTCAAGGAACAGGAATGATTGCAGCCTCCCTTTTACTGTTAATGGAAGAAGAAGATGCATTCTGGATCATGTGTACAACAGTGGAAGATCTCCTGCCAGCTTCATACTACTCTTCAACATTAATTGGTATCCAAGCAGACCAGAAAGTTTTAAGGAGCCTCATCTCAACATACTTACCTGGCATAGACCAAGTTTTAAATGCACATGACATTGAGCTCTCTCTTATTACCATGCACTGGTTTTTGACTCTCTATGCCAATGTTGTTCACATGAAAATTTTGCTGAGGATTTGGGATCTCTTCTTTTTGGATGGCTCTATTGTGCTTTTCAAAGTTACCTTAGCAATGCTAAAGATAAAAGAAAATAGATTTACTGAGATATCTAACTCGGCCCAAATATTTAATGCATTGTCAGACATTCCAGGTGAGATTGATGATGTGGATTTATTGATAAAGACAATTGATGAAGTGTGTGGTGATACTCTTAGTCCTACGTTGATTGACACACATAGAAGAAGGCATTTAGCCTATTTGATGGCAGATCAAGGGGCTCTGGTTGGGAACCCTAGTGCTGTACCAAATCTCCCGAAACAGCAATTGCAAAGACGGCAAATAAAAAGAAGCAAGTCAGTGATACAGACAATACTCTTTGGAGAAGATAGCAACAATGATGACTCTGTATCTAAAAATGTGAAACAAACAGAGATCTTAGTTGACTTGAGAGAAGCTATATTACAAGTAGCAAGACATTTCTTAGCTCTGGAACCACAATTGGCTTCTGAAGTTCAGTTGACAGCTGATTACACCATGCAGAGCCATGCAGCTGATAGAGAAAGATATGTTAATGTATCCAAGAGTAAAAGACGGCGTGCTAAAGCATTATTGGACTTTGAAAGGAGAGATGGAGATGAGCTAGGTTTCAGAAAAAATGATGTAATTGAAGTAATCAGTTCCAGGGATGAACATTGTTGGATTGGAGAACTGAATGGCCTAAGAGGATGGTTTCCAGCAAGATTTGTTAAACTATTGGATGAAAAAGGAGTCAAATATAGCAGGGCTGGTGATGATTCAGTTACAGAAAAAGCTGCACACTTGGTTAGAGGAGTTTTGGCACCTGCTTTCAAAAGGGTTCTCCTACATGGTATCAAGAGGCCTAGTTTCCTTGATGGGCCTTGCCATCCATGGCTCTTCATTGAGGAGGCATCTTCAAGGGAAGTGGAAAAAGATTTTAACTCAGTATATAGTCGCCTAGTTCTTTGCAAGACATATCGGTTGGATGAAGACGGTAAAGTTCTAACACCTGAAGAGTTGCTGTATAGATGTGTTCAAGCAATAAACTTGTCCCATGATAATGCCCATGCACAAATGGATGTCAAACTGCGCACTTTAATTTGCATGGGATTGAATGAGGAAGCATTGCATTTGTGGCTTGAAGTATTGTGTTCCTGCGTGGATGTTGTTCAGAAATGGTATCACCCATGGTCCTTTATAAATTCCCCAGGCTGGGTCCAGATAAAATGTGAACTGAGAATTCTTTCCCAATTTGGGTTTAACTTGAATCCAGATTGGGAGCTACCTTTGAAAAAAGATACCCAAAATCAGCCATTAAAAGAAGGTGTTAGAGATATGTTGGTTAAACATCACTTGTTTTCATGGGACTTGTAAATTTTATATTAATATGCTTGATCTGCTTAATTGAGTACTTAATTAACATGTATTAATGTTACATATAGCCTAAACTTTGCTTAAGTTCCCAGCTTGAGTTTTATATATTGATTATATATCATAAATTATTGTGTTGTACATTTTAATTTTATTATTGTAGATAAGATCTTTATAAATTTATGATAATGTAGTTTTAATAATATTAGTAAATATGATAATTTTATGTTTTGTACATACTTGTATTATGTAGCATTGCGTTTGTGAGAAATAATATCTTGTTCTTCTTTTTCCTAAATTAATGTAATTTACTGTAATCATTCCTAATTAAATGATGAAGTTGTGTACTCTTGTTTTTTTTTAATCAGTTATTTTAAAATTGTTATATAACCCTGAATGCAGTTAATAAAAAATAGAACACCATTAACATTTATCCAAGTAAACATTTTTTAAATATTCATAAAACTATTGTATATTTATATTAATTCATAGTACACTCAAGTAAGATGAAGTATAGAGCATTAGAGAAGTGATATAAATTACGAGTCTATTATAATCCCTCTTAGTAATTGTGTCTCAAAAAGCAGCATGTGTACCTACATCCCAATGAGTGTTTTAATTAATACCCTTCCCATAAAATCAAGGCAAAAATACTCTAATTTCCTAGCGCAGGGGTACTGCACTGTAAGTGTTTCTTTTTAGTCTATTTTAGACCAGTGGTTCTCAAGCTTTATTTGAGAAGCGGAATATTTGACGGAACCTTAGAATTATTAAACACCAATTTATTTGTATGATTAGTTATGGTCGATACCAATTTTCGAAAAAAAAGCTTCGCGGAGGTCTAGTGCTCCGCGGAATACACTTTGAGTACTTATAGCTAATCTAAATTTAAAAAAATGTTAGTAATACATAAAAAACGATTTATTTACTCAGCCTTTTTTAAGAAACAATAGTCTGGGAATGTGGGAAAGTAACACTTATTTCAGTAACAAAAATAGAAGTAAGTATGGATTTTTACACGTTTAGTATTATTTGTTAGAGAACTTGATTTATTTCTTTTACGTCTTTGAAGCTTTAATCGGCAGTATTTTTACATTCTGCTTCCCAGTCGCCAGGAATAAGTTTCACAATATGTTGTATGAATTGGTCGTAGGGACATGGGTTGCGGCAAAATGGTAGCTTCAAGTGAAGAGGAGCTTCAATCCGCGTGTCGTTCCAGTAAAGCGCCTGTAGACATGTAAGTACACGAAGTATAAATATATTGGAATAGGCATATAAACAAATTCAAATTAATGAATGTTATTATTCCTGCTTTTGGGGGCGTTAAAAAAAGTTTCAGAACCTATGCCTGTATGTCAGTAGCAAAAAAAAATACAGAATATACTTGTCACTAATATTACAACTAAATAAAATAATAATGTCCAGTTATTACTTTAAGGGGCAATAATTCACCTAGCAGTGCTGACCTTAACAAAATATATCGTTTCGTTCTGTTCCTCTTTAACCTTCTCATACAGTTCGAGAATGACACTAGCTCCATAGTCAGGCACCAACAGCTCCTCGAAGCCGAGGGCTCGCCACAGCGCGACCAAGTTCATGTCGTGCGCTGAGTACAAATACAGTGAACGCTCCACATTGACACGAGTTGTATAATCCTTGAAATATTTATTGATGTCTCCTAATAGAGGACCTGAAATGAAAGACACCCCCTTCAGGTCACAGCCAAAAATCTGGTTTTCTGGCACGCTACCCTTTCCCTTATAGATTAAAAAATAAACCGCCAGAGGCGCCACTGGTGGAAGGTACTTATGATTGGATAATTTATCTGTATTGGCTGCAACGTTAAATGCACGGACTAGTAAAAAAAGAAGGACTCCGCGCCACTAACTAGACATTGAAGCTTCTCAGGTGCTCCACCTTGACACGAACTTACGTCACACATTGACATAATAAGTGCTCCACATGACAGATATCCGATATCTGGTATCCATAAGTATCTCACTAACACACGCATAAACGTGGCTTCACGCTATACTTAGTATGATAGCGTGGAGTCCTTTTTTTTACTAGTCCGTGGTTAAATGTATGTACATTTATTCAAATAAATCAATTAAGCTAATAAAAACAATCAAAAACATAAACATTGTACATTCGTGATTGCACTGCTGACAATCGATACATGCGTATGGTCTAAAACTACCGTAAATACTTACTCACATTGGCGAGAAACAAAGTGATAAAAAAACAATTACTTCTTAGATAATATAAATCTGTTACCAGTATGCAGTCGTATAATGACTGCACGAGAGATAATCCATTGACATTTAAAATGAAATAAATTCAATATGTAAGTAGTTTGTTTTTCCATATTTGTAGGAAATATTGGATATTTTACAATATTAGCGGCTCGCCCTGACTTTGGCCGGAAACATTGTAAAAGATGCCGTTACTCTAAGAGTTTTAATCCCATTCTTGGGTCTTTAAATGTGAACCTATGACCCTATGAAATCCATAAAATCTTCCCGAGCCCGATGATCTCGTACAAACCTGGTCCTGACAATAACAAACACAACATTTTGACGATAAATTGTTCTAAGTATTATATAAAGCTAAGTTTTTATTTAAATAGATAAAATTTAATAAAGAGTGGTCAGAGACACTGGCCACGAAACTAAGGGTCGCGGGTTCGAATCCTGCTCATTGCACTCGAGTCATGGATGTTTATAAACGTATTTAAGTACTTACATATGTCTATCCGTTCACCTAGTATCCATAGCACAAGCCTAGGCTTTATTTGGGACTAGGGAATTGGTGTGTCAGTCTGGATATTTTTTTTATTAATCCTATGTAATCTTACTTAGGTCTGGGACTCAAAAGGAACGTAACAACACGGCGTCCCATGCTCGCAGGCATGTCGTAAAAGGTGACTAATGTCTAATAGGTTACCTATTGGGTTTATGACTTTGTAGACGATGATCTATTTAGCCAATTCGATTTTATTTTTTTCACAATTCTAAATGTGGTTTAATAGTACCTAGCTTATTGCATAGTATATATAGTATTCAATACTTATATCTCTGACAACAATTAAAACAAATGCCAGCGACAACTCCTAACTATTTACGTGCACATTTTCATTATCTGAATTATGCACGTTATACGTTGCTGCCAATAATGGGAAAATAAAATCATTATCATTAGCAACTTCTGGCAGATTTCTTAGAAATGTTCAGAGGAATAAGCATAGGGAAAAATACTATATGGTCGCTTCGCCTACCCGAAAGTGTAAGTTTCACACTTCTTTCCCGCCACTTTGAAATGAATACCTATTTCAAATAAGGCAGCGCGTCATCCGAAAAGTTATGTCAGTACATAACGTAGTTACGGTTGGTGTTACCCAAATAAGTAGTGTAAAAGTGTTAAAACCACATTTTATAGTAGGTATTCTTTTCACGGTGAGTACCTAAGCGAAGTATTTGGTACACTTATGCGCTTAGTAATAAATAAATAATAATCTTCTTCTTCAGACTGACACACCAATTCCCTAGTCCCAAACTAAGCATATGCTTGTGCTATGGATACTAGGTGAACGGATAGACATACTTAAATACGTTTATAAACATCCATGACTCTAGTACAAACGTCCATGTTCATCACACGAAACATTTGCCGTTAGCGGGATTCGAACCCGCGACCCTTGGATTCGTGGCCAGGGTCTCTGACCACTCAACCAGCGGGCCAGTCAACAAAGAGACGATCGAGTCTGCTAGGTACTTAAGCAGTATCTAACTTTGGATACGTACCAACTTTAAGTCTCTGTAAAGTCTCGTTATACGACGCCAAAGCTAGGGCCAACCCCAATGCCGACCTCATTTTATCTGGAAAATATTTTTTTGTCCATTCTGGCAACTTCTGGCCATTTTCTTGCCCAATGAGCATGTGGCTGTATAGAAAACCTATATTCGACACGCTACGTATGCTTACGTTCATGTGTTTGCTGACATGATCAAACATGTCCGTAAACATTGGATCTACGTTTTTCTCCGCATGTTGCTCATCGCGCATTGCTTTCCAGACTTTACATTTCTTTGTGGCTGCTACTGTCTGAAAAATATTGACATTATTCTCAATTTAACAAGCAGAAGTATGTAAGTTTAACCATTATTACTTTCAAAACATAGGTAGGGTATAAAACGAAATCGATACTTGATAGTTCGGTAAATTTTGCAAAAGGAAGGAAACAACTGCAGCCAGGTTCGTAAAAATGATGTGAACAAGCGTAAGAGGAAATAACCAACCGTAAAACGTTACCCGCAAGCAGATCAATGAGCATCCCCTACGGCTGTAGACCTTGCAGAATATCAACCGGTTTAGTATGAGGGAAGAGCTGCTTTTAATAAAAAGCTCATAACGCTTAAAGAGAAAAAGCCCACTTAGCACGCCTACTCAGCGGCCTAACTATTAAATATTTTTAAAAGTAATTATAACGCGTCTTTAACTACATCTTCGGATAAGTCATTATTTCCATTGGTATTCACTATTCTCACATTGTCCAAGTAGGTAGGAACCCAAGTAACACAGATAGCAGTATAAGGTCTTAGTAACAGCAAACCCGGGAGCGATAAGCTTAAAAAGCTGTTGATTAATGTCTGAGTAAACGTGTACTCAGCTCTTATTCAAGCAAATTGGGCACACTTTTAAATGCTTTAATTTGAATAATAGCAATATAAAATCTGAGTAGTAGCAATGTAATTGTCCACATAGCTTAATAACGTCTGAAAAACGGCAGTCGTTACTTATACACAGATGTTTTATCATGTTTATTCAGATAAATATTTGTGGCTGTGATATTCAAAAACTACTCAGCTATAAGCACATTTGTACCACACTATTTCAAACAAAATGTGTGTTTCCTTCAAGAAATTGTTGACATCATTAATATTTATTAAGATATTAATGTGGACGGAATGAATACTTGGAATTGTTAAGTAATTTTTAAAAATACGAGTTTTAGCTATTATACAAGTGAAATAATATTGCGCAAGTAATTTTGTCGTCAATAACGTATGTCCTGTAACTATTGGTTTTACGCGCCGCTTCAATATCGAAGTTTAATGATAGAAATAAGTTAATGTACAAGACAGAAATAAGGCAAAAAAAAACTTTTAGCGTAATTCCTTATTTTAGTGTTTTAAAAGTAATAATTAGTTTATGTATAATACTCGAATTTGTATCTGAATTAATAAAACACAGCATTTGATAGTAAAAACAATTTCAAAAACATTTTTTTTTGAGGTTATAATGGCGATTCCTATAAATCTGATTATTAGCTGCTCACGGAGCTGTTTTACCGAGCTGCTGCTGAATAATAGTTTTGACTCGTCACATATTAAGCCTTTATTTGGCAAAGCGCGGTATGGCGAAATAATTTCTTAATAACAGTTGAGTATTTGTTCACATGTTTTATTAAACAGCTTATTAGGGTTCAAAACAGAACAATCAAAAACTAGAATTTCGTGGAAAAATGATTAGGTGATCGATCGAACTTTATTATTTAACTATTATATAATGCAATCATTTCACTTAAATAAATAAAAAATAATTAAGCAAATGAATTAAAGCTATTTAGGTATACCAATCTAACGTAAAAAGGATGTAAAATATTTTTTTATTTTGTTTTATTTAGAAAAAAAGCTGTGGTAATCATGTTTTTTTTTTTCAACTTACGTACCTATGTCTAGTTTGAGTTAACTACTCGTATGTAATGCATGTCACCCGCGTTTATGGTTAATATTATATAAACTATTTCCGTCATACATGATTTCTATGTAACTTTAACCATTAAGGCTGCACACGCGACGGAAGCTTAAAAATGGAGTAACTTCTCCCGTTTTCTCAACATTTCCCGTCACTACTCTGCTCCTATTGATTGTAGCGTGATGAAAAGTATACTATCTGCCCAGGAGTATGAAGAATAATTGTACCAAGTTTCGTTAAAATTCGTCGAGTAGTCTTTGTTTCTAAAAGGAACACACAGACATACAGACAGACAGACAGACAAAAATTTTACTGATTGCATTTTTGGCATCAGTATCGATCACTAATCACCCCCTGATAGTTATTTTGAAAATATATTTCATGTACAGAATTGACCTCTCTACAGATTTATTATAAGTATAGATAAACGGAAACCTAAAACAAAATTAAACCTAGCTAGATAGATTAATTGCCCCCGAAACCCCCTACATACTAAATTTTATGAAAATTCTTGGAGCCGTTTTCGACATTGAAATTTCAATATAGATAGGTATACAATAGTTTTTTTATTTAAAGATACGTATTAATAATATCATAATGACACATAATTTGAGTATACTATACAAATTCAAAACCTCGGACACAACAAAAGGTAGATTTATACTACCGCATTGAATGTACTACAAATACAAAACGCTAGAATAAAATGATTCGGACCGCGCGTATTTTTGAATTCGTTAATATTCTCATCTGATTCATCTCCACTAGATGTGTAATCATCGTCACCCACACAGTCTGTATATGAAATTGCGGGTACGGAACACTCTTCTATGTACGATCGCACTTGACTGTTAAGGTTAGCTTGACCGCTTTCTTCCACAGCTAGTTTACTAAACACTATGCTGCCTACGCCCAACTTACAACAACTAACGTTTAATAAATATCTACAAATAAAGCAATTTTCAGCATTCTTCTGTGTAAATACTGTTTAACTAACTTTAAAACTGCTAGTTTCGGTATAAGAATAGAAGTATGTGTAAGAGAGTTATAAACTATGTCTACATTTCTTTTATACCAATATAAGCTTAATTAGAACCCAGAAAATACTTTTTATCAGCAGCTGAATAATTCGCAAAATAAAGAACCTTATAAGATTTTAAAATAATATTAAAGCTGTTATTCAGATACAAGCATTTTAAAACCGAATTTTAACACTATTATTCAGCATCTAGTTGCTGAGGGTACTTTATACAGAATATAGCATTTTTAACAGCAATAAGCTTAATAATGTTTGTATAATAGTATTGTACATTACGTTTATTCAGCTTGTTATCTTTTAGCTTACTGTTATGCAAATTAAAGCTATGTGAAACTCTGTAAGCTTAGAAACGTTTGTGTAATATTGAGAATAAAAGTTATTACTAAGCCTTAAGAAAGAAGCCGAAATTATACAAATTTTACTAAGCTTAAAAAATTATAATAGCCGTAATACAACGTTAGTCAGAATTTAGCTATTTCCTTAACTGTAACACAAATGTTACGTAACTATTAACTGTGTTATGAGTCGCATTAGTACTGTTATCATGCTTGTGTGTTACTTGGGAACCCAAGTAACACAGATAGCAGTATAAGGTCTTAGTAACAGCAAACCCGGGAGCGATAAGCTTAAAAAGCTGTTGATTAATGTCTGAGTAAACGTGTACTCAGCTCTTATTCAAGCAAATTGGGCACACTTTTAAATGCTTTAATTTGAATAATAGCAATATAAAATCTGAGTAGTAGCAATGTAATTGTCCACATAGCTTAATAACGTCTGAAAAACGGCAGTCGTTACTTATACACAGATGTTTTATCATGTTTATTCAGATAAATATTTGTGGCTGTGATATTCAAAAACTACTCAGCTATAAGCACATTTGTACCACACTATTTCAAACAAAATGTGTGTTTCCTTCAAGAAATTGTTGACATCATTAATATTTATTAAGATATTAATGTGGACGGAATGAATACTTGGAATTGTTAAGTAATTTTTAAAAATACGAGTTTTAGCTATTATACAAGTGAAATAATATTGCGCAAGTAATTTTGTCGTCAATAACGTATGTCCTGTAACTATTGGTTTTACGCGCCGCTTCAATATCGAAGTTTAATGATAGAAATAAGTTAATGTACAAGACAGAAATAAGGCAAAAAAAAACTTTTAGCGTAATTCCTTATTTTAGTGTTTTAAAAGTAATAATTAGTTTATGTATAATACTCGAATTTGTATCTGAATTAATAAAACACAGCATTTGATAGTAAAAACAATTCCAAAAACATTTTTTTTTGAGGTTATAATGGCGATTCCTATAAATCTGATTATTAGCTGCTCACGGAGCTGTTTTACCGAGCTGCTGCTGAATAATAGTTTTGACTCGTCACATATTAAGCCTTTATTTGGCAAAGCGCCGTATGGCGGAATAATTTCTGAATAACAGTTGAGTATTTGTTCACATGTTTTATTAAACAGCTTATTAGGGTTCAAAACAGAACAATCAAAAACTAGAATTTTGTGGAAAAATGATTAGGTGATCGATCGAACTTTATTATTTAACTATTATATAATGCAATCATTTCACTTAAATAAAAAAAAAATTAAGCAAATGAATTAAAGCTATTTAGTTATACTAATCTAACGTAAAAAGGATGTAAAATATTTTTTTTATTTTGTTTTATTTAGAAAAAAAGCTGTGGTAATCATGTTTTTTTTTTTTTCAACTTACGTACCTATGTCTAGTTTGAGTTAACTACTCGTATGTACTGCATACCTTATTAAAATGCTAAAAAGGGAAAAGAAACGAGATCTCTTCTGGTTCCCCATCTATTCTAATGATAATGTAGCAATTTTTCATTGTCTGAAAACAAACGGATATTATACCTACACTAGCTGTGCCAGCGGTGTCACCCGCGTTTATGGTTAATATTATATAGACTATTTCCGTCATACATGATTTCTATGTAACTTTAACCATTAAGGCTGCACACGCGACGGAAGCTTAAAAATGGAGTAACTTCTCCCGTTTTCCCAACATTTCCCGTCACTACTCTGCTCCTATTGATTGTAGCGTGATGAAAAGTATATTTCGTTAAAATTCGTCGAGTAGTCTTTGTTTCTAAAAGGAACATACAGACATACAGACAGACAGACAGACAAAAATTTTACTGATTGCATTTTTGGCATCAGTATCGATCACTAATCACCCCCTGATAGTTATTTTGAAAATATATTTCATGTACAGAATTGACCTCTCTACAGATTTATTATAAGTATAGATAAACGGAAACCTAAAACAAAATTAAACCTAGCTAGATAGATTAATTGCCCCCGAAACCCCCTACATACTAAATTTTATGAAAATTCTTGGAGCCGTTTTCGACATTGAAATTACAATATAGATTGGTATACAATAGTTTTTTTATTTAAAGATACGTATTAATAATATCATAATGACACATAATTTGAGTATACTATACAAATTCAAAACCTCGAACACAACAAAAGGTAGATTTATACTACCGCATTGAATGTACTACAAATACAAAACGCTAGAATAAAATGATTCGGACCGCGCGTATTTTTGAATTCGTTAATATTCTCATCTGATTCATCTCCATTAGATGTGTAATCATCGTCACCCACACAGTCTGTATATGAAATTGCGGGTACGGAACACTCTTCTATGTACGATCGCACTTGACTGTTAAGGTTAGCTTGACCGCTTTCTTCCACAGCTAGTTTACTAAACACTATGCTGCCTACGCCCAACTTACAACAACTAACGTTTAATTAATATCTACAAATAAAGCAATTTTCAGCATTCTTCTGTGTAAATACTGTTTAACTAACTTTAAAACTGCTAGTTTCGGTATAAGAATAGAAGTATGTGTAAGAGAGTTATAAACTATGTCTACATTTCTTTTATACCAATATAAGCTTAATTAGAACCCAGAAAATACTATTTATCAGCAGCTGAATAATTCGCAAAATAAAGAACCTTATAAGATTTCAAAATAATATTAAAGCTGTTATTCAGATACAAGCATTTTAAAACCGAATTTTAACACTATTATTCAGCATCTAGTTGCTGAGGGTACTTTATACAGAATATAGCATTTTTAACAGCAATAAGCTTAATAATGTTTGTATAATAGTATTGTACATTACGTTTATTCAGCTTGTTATCTTTTAGCTTACTGTTATGCAAATTAAAGCTATGTGAAACTCTGTAAGCTTAGAAACGTTTGTGTAATATTGAGAATAAAAGTTATTACTAAGCCTTAAGAAAGAAGCCGAAATTATACAAATTTTACTAAGCTTAAAAAATTATAATAGCCGTAATACAACGTTAGTCAGAATTTAGCTATTTCCTTAACTGTAACACAAATGTTACGTAACTATTAACTGTGTTATGAGTCGCATTAGTACTGTTATCATGCTTGTGTGTTACTTGGGAAGAGTGTGCACAGGTATGGGCTGCCAAGGCAGCTCAGGCCGCCACATCTGCCGCGCGGTGGGGGGGTATAGCCCTGCCAGGAACGTGTAAGCACTCATCAAGCAACGGGGTACGTCGCTGCTGCGGATCAGCACCTCGTCTCCGCAGTACTCATCATTTAGGAATTCTGAGTAGTAGCTGCGATACTTCATGCCTAGTTCATACATTTGATTTTTACCAAGCTGAAATTATACAAAGACTGTTTTTCACATTACGCCTCCCTTCACGCATCATGTTCCTAACGTCGTGATCGGGGCCCGTTTGGACCATTATCCTGGATTCTGAGTATGGTAACTGGCCAATTACCATACCGGTATTCCTATTCCGCACATACTTTTTCTTTAAAAATGCATTGGCATACCACTATTTGGCTACTTAAACCCAGTGTTCTATCAAACTAAATAATCACAAACTTATAATAGATTTAATAGATGCATAAAAGCTTATAAAAAATATATATTATAATTTCTTACGTTAGTCAAAGCACCATATCCACCAGGCCATTGGTGGTTACTGAAAAGGTCATAATTCTTCTCATATATGGGATTTCTTGCACCATGCCGGAACAGCTGTAATGTTCTAGGAATATTAAAATGGTGAATGATGTATTGCAGGTATTATTTTTACGTCCAAAAGATACTTAGGCAATATGCGCCTACGATCCGCGTAGGTACCTATCTGCTCTTGCAAGTGAAGTTGTCTATATCGACCCCTAGGGGTCCCCTAGGTCTATACTGACGTACCAGAGGTCCATGAAATAAGATCTGGGAGTCTACATGGCAATATAAGTACCTACAGGTCTGTTATATTGATTTTAGTTAAGCTATCAACAAAAGTAAAAACATGCGAATAAGTATACCTACTTAAGTAATCTATAAAATGGACGTAAACACAGTAGTTAATTTTCATAAATATTACTAGTACGCAATTATACGAATATATACCTACTTATGTATTGATAACAAATTATTATGTATGTACTTACTTAGTTCAAATGTTAAACAAAAATTGCGCTACGTATTTAATTCGGTTTTAATCTTATGAAAACTTACTTACAACAAAAACTAGCCGGAGCGTCTCGGATTCCATGATGAGGGGTTCGCTGAGAACACCGCATCCTAACTGGCTTAGCAAAACCACACCAAGTGCCACTGTGGTCGTCCATGCCCAATTCTTTGTGGTGGGATTTTTAGCACATCGTGTAATTTTTATTGTTGAAAACCTCCTTAACCTGTCCCTGCTGTCGCACTCCATACCTACCACCAGTTTAAGTGACAAATCAAGTTTAACTTTAACTCAGCATGCCCACTGAATTTATAGATAAAACGTGTATGGTTTTATCGTCTTAATCGTGTCGTCATTAAAAGAAACGTAAGTTAATTTTAGATGACTCAATTAACTCGAGACTTAATTAAATCGGCAATTAAATTCCTAAGGAATGAAGCTTATACGCTTAAAGTTAAGGTCTGGGTGTTCTGATCATAATTATTTGAGGTAATTAAAGGTAGCAGTTCAAGTTCATGGTATGTTCGATACTGGTGCGTTACGCTCTTAATAATATTGGGCTGGATAGAAAACAATCGGCGATAAAATAATGCGGTAATTTAATTTATTTACTAGACCCAAAATTGTGCCCAAAGACTTAATGTAGCTTATTCTAGCATATTTTAACAAGTTAAATCAATTTAATTATATTTATATAAAAATACATACATAACATCACGCCCACGATCCGAAGGGGTAGGCAGAGTCGAAAGGGCAGCACTGCCCCTTCAACCACATTCAGCCAAAAATAAGGCCGGGCTGGGTCAGATAAAAAATTGTGAAAAAGCAGTGACAAGCGGCTAACCTGTCGCCTACACAATTACATACCCAAAACCCGATATACCATTAGTCGCCTTTTACGACATGCTAGGCAAGAACCACAGTTGGCATATTCTTTTTAAGTCCCAGACCAACATGGGACAGTGGGCTGGGTTGGATGGAAAGCTGTGAAAAAGGAGTGACAAGTGGCTACCTCGTCGCCTACTCAGTCACATACCCAAAAGCTCGTAAACCATTAGTCGCCTCTTACGACATGCTAGGCAAGAACCACAGTTGGCACATTCTTTTTTTTTTGTTCCAGATCAACATGGGCCAAGTCCCAAAACAACATGGGACAAGTCCCATGTTGGTCTGGGACTTGTCCCATGTTGGTATTTTCGGGTCTGGGACTTGTCCCATGTTCATATATGTATTTCAGTCTCAAACTCCTACAAGCATATTTCACATGATATTCATGATTATTCGTGAACCTTCATAACCAGGGTAATAATATAAATTTGGGGATAAAGTAAAGTTTGTATTTATTATAAATTATTCAGATAAAGAATTAAAACATAAAAAAAAATATTGAAAATAGAATAGAAGAATAAGGCCAATATTTTTAAAAAATGTTCATCATAACATTTTTACTGGCTAAAAAACCATTGGCACCGAGCCCGGAATAAAACCACAACCGGTGGTTTTTGACTTTGTCACTGTGACAGTTTCATTCCGCCTCTTTTTCTCTTCATTCACGAGAAATCAAACGTGCTTGTTCTCTCGGAGCTAAGGCCTGTCGGCGACTTGCACGTATTTTAATTAAAATGGCATCCAAAGCTGAATTAGCGTGTGTTTACTCCGCTCTCATCTTGGTAGATGATGATGTCGCCGTTACCGTAAGTATTTTGATAAAATATTCTCGCTATTTAAGTGAGGTTAAGTTGCATTGTCCCTATCGATAAATATCCACTTTCATCTTACAACATCTAAACAATATAAGTTTTTCAATTGTTTCCATTACATTGGTTGATATTGATTTACGTGATTATACTTGTATTTTGGCTTGGCTTGGTTGATGTGAGAAATAACATGTTGACGTATTATTGTTTAGGGTGAGAAAATCTCTACCATCCTCAAGGCGGCTAATGTTGAGGTCGAGCCCTACTGGCCCGGTCTCTTCGCCAAGGCTCTTGAAGGTGTAAACGTGCGTGACCTGATCACCAACATCGGGTCCGGAGTGGGCTCGGCCCCAGCCGGTGGCGCAGCGCCCGCTGCTGCTTCCGCTGCCCCAGCGGCTGAAGCCGCCAAGGAGGAAAAGAAGGAGGAAGAACCCGAGGAGTCTGACGACGACATGGGCTTCGGTAAGTACCTACTTTAATATAAAGTACAAAAATAACATGAGGCCAGTTAAACTAATGTCGCAAGATAACAATGTTCAAGTAACATGATACCAAATGGTTTTTATTTGTAATAAAATTTAGGTCAGAGGGTAGGTTAATTGTAACAGATGCCTACATTCCATTCAAACAACTCTTAAAGCCTATAAAAGTATACTCTTTAAAGCTATAAAAGTAATTTTTTTTTAATATGTTGAAATAATGATCAAGATGTTTTACCTACTTAATTGCAAATATTTAATGTTGGGTTCAATAAGTTTGTACCCATGACATTATTTGTTAATTATCTATAGGTTTGTACAGATTACAAACAAAACCATTTAGCAATTTTTAATTACTTTTATTAATATACATAATAATAATAAAAGTATTATGCCTCAAAATAGAAATATTCAATGATGTTTGATCTAACATGTATTAGCTTCAGAATACCATGATCGAAGAACTTTTCACTGAGAATCTTAAAACCAGCAAAATTCTGTCTATAGACATAGTAATATTCTAACATCAATTATCTTTTGTTTCAGGTCTCTTCGACTAAAAAGCTTTATTTTAGAGCTACATTATTCCATGAGCTTTATGAAGCTTGTTTAGTTCTAAGGAAATGTTTTATAAAGATTTAAAATGATGTCATTGTTTTATTACTACTCTATCCATCTAAAATCAATAGTTACCTGTACATATTGTGACATTGAGCATTTAATACTCAAACATTTTATTGCATTAAATGATTGAGATACATACAAGATGTTATGATAAATTATAGTTACCTATTAAGGCATTTACTATAAAACCTAGCTTTTGGCACATTCAAGTACATACATTGGTACACTACTAACTATTTCATACTTGAAGAGTAATTTGTTCAAATTTAAGTACACACGTAATTTAGATAACAGAAATTTCTGATCTGTTTTAAAAGTTCATAGCTTTTAAAAATTTTCACATTCCTTACATTGCTAGAACATTGTTTTCATACGTAGCGAATCAAGGTTTTTTTTAAGTACACCCATGTGTCATGTACACTACTAGTGCTTAATTTTTTTAATTTGATGAATTGAAATTCATGTCCTGTATCTAATCGTCCTACAGAATGACTGTATTTTTATTAATCTGAGCAAATAATTACTCATGTATGTAAACAATAGTATAGCAAGCAGTGCGCTAGAACGTATCAACGCCGCAAACGGTTATAAAGTAATTTTGAAAATTAAAATTCTAAATTTAAACGCCTGTTTATTTATACTGGCAATTTTATGTTAGTTTTCTGAAAGAGTTAAAAATAATATAATAAGTAGGCGTTCACGTTTAAAAATTTATTTTTAAAATTACTTTTGATTCTTTTGCCGCATCTGATTCTGCTTTTGGTTTGTTTAATCACATTAAGAACTAGCTATCAATTTCTCTAGCGGGGTAGGCAACGAAAACTGAACCTTTATCTTTATTAAAATATGGGAAATAAATAGGAAATGTTGTGGTGGACACTAGGAATATAATAAGAGCAATAGAATCTGAAACAAATTGTATTCTCTACAGATGAATGTACGTAGACATGAGCGTACGCAAGGGAGGACAGGTAGTGTTGCCGAACTATCGATAGTTGACCTCGAAAAACATCTATAATATCGATAGGCACTAACTGAGCTATCGATACTATCGATATAGTATCGATAGCTCAGTTTGGTACAATAGTATCAGTATACTGCAATACTATCGATAGTATTGAAGCTCAATATCGAAATTACTATCGATAGTATCGGTCATGACTATTGTAATAATAATTGATACTATCGATAGTATCGATGTTTGCGCGGTCGAATTTCTTCCATCCACTAAACAATTATTGTATTAGCAATACTATTGAGGAAAATGTCACTATCGATAGTATCGATTGTTGTTGCAATATTCAGTAGCAATACTATCGATACTATCGATAATGCATTCAATATTGAACTTCGATAGTATCGATAGTATTGCTGTGTGTCGACAGTATTGCCACTCACGGGGCTATCGATACTATCGATAGTATTGATAGGGCTATCAATATTATTGCTATTATCCCAACTATCGAGCGGCAACATAAGGACAGGGCAGCAGCTGCCCCCACCCCTGGAACTTGTGTGACAAGGTCTATTTATGTACATACTATAAGAACTTTTGAATAATATTGTAATTTCACCCCCTCTCTCTCCCCGGCCCAAAAAGCTGCGTACGCCCATGTGTACTGCTGTGGTAAAGCCTACACTGGAATCAAAAAGGGATAAATTACAAATCTAATGATATTGATTATTGTGATGTTTTCTAGAAACTTTCGGGCAGTCCCTCTAAATTGGCCCACAGACCAGTTTTTGCGTAAGCGAGATGTCACATAATCCTCTGGATCTGGTATTCAAAAATGTTTGTTACATAAATGAAGATTTATTGACAGGTACTAACATTAAAAAACTAAAATCTAACAAATTATTATTTACAACTAAAGGTATTCTATCCCCACATAGCTCTTTGTACTCCTGACAACTTGTTGTAGTCTGCCAATTGTCTCCATACAATTCTGCTCATGCGCCACTCCTTCACTATACCTCGAGGTCTGAAATGTTAAAATTTTCTATAAAGACTAAGATCCTTACATCTTGCATTCACTGCAAATTTATGACTAGACTTAAATACCAAAATAAATTGCCAAGATTTCAGATAATATTGAAGATAGAATAAGCTTAGTCATTAGTATCTAAATAGGTACCTTGATGTAATAACACATCTATTGTTGATCCTAAGGGGAATGGAATTCATTTCAAACTTGTTTATATCTTTATCAGCCAGTTCCCTGATCTCGACGGGCAGGACATCATTTTTCCTAAGCGCGTTAATGCGTGTCCTTTCCAAGTAGTTCTCTGCACTCATGCGTCGGCGCTTGACATCTCTTACCATGAGCCAGTTAGCCCATTTGTTCCTGACTTGCTGGTACTAAAATATTATACATTTATTACTACATAGTAACATAAATGGGATATTCGTACATTTTATGTAATAAGATCCTTATGAAAAACGTAAGTAGATAATACAAGGGATTCATAATACAGACGTCTACGTACCCCATATCCAGCAACAGACTGTGATTTCCAAACAAACTTCCCAAGGCTTGAAATGTTTAAATTCATCTTAAAAATACAAATTTAATCAATTTCAAAATTGTATGCTAAGTACCTACTAAACAAAGAGCCAAGAGGTTAGAATTTTACATTACTTTAACGTCGGGTCGTCTGTC